>OY756424.1:11923845-12622628 GCA_963576905.1 Mystacides longicornis
CCTCCCCCCTGTATCACATGCCGCTCACTTGCCAAGTGTAGGTGAACCTATAACTTTAGTCGGGTACATATTGATTTAAATGTACATAAGAACTAGACTAGAGATTCTATACAGAGGCCTCTAAAAACCCACGTTTGTCCTTGGTGTGGACTACAGAAAAATATCAATTGTTCTGGTTATGGTCGGAACACTCGGAACACGGAAGTTGAGGATAGATAGAAGTTCGGGAGTGTCGAATTCTGACCTGCATGTCTTACTCAGAGTACAAATTTCCTGCAGCTCACGTCTGAGCTCAAGTGTGGGTAGACAGCTACATTATGCACGACCTAAACGATCAGTACCAATATACCAATAGATTATTACAAATGTATTACTCATCTCTGCCTACTGCTTAAGGACATGATGTGTTGGGTATAAAAAAGTTACATCAACACAAAACATTTCAACGTACAGAAGGCAAGATACACAGCGATGTATTCCAACTAACCTCCTCACTAATACAGTGTGAAAGATTTTTGGTCAGTAGCGAGCTGTTTATAGATACCTACTAATTTCCGCTCTACTCGACCTAGTGTGAACTAGACTTTCCTCTCCTATGTATTGTATATAATAATATGATTTGTATGTAGTCATCATGCACGGGATTATATTGTATCTACATATTCTGATTCGATTCCATACTCGATCTAAAGACGGGTAGGTACCTACTTTATAAATAATTATTCCCTTTTAGTTTGAATTAATTTAATATTCTGATATTGATTTTTATTTCTATTGTAAGTGTTTCTATTGTAGTGTTGCTTTCATCACAGGCGAAAGCCCAGCGGAATGCTGAAAGTTTTTTTTAATTGTATTATTGTTAATGGCCTAATTGTTCATCTTATAAACACGCGTATCATTATCAATAAAACGTCAGTGAACAAAATACTTCCATTGAGTGTTAATTTTAATTTTTTAATCATGGATCCCTAAAAAGGCAAATCGTAAAGACATGCTGAACAATACTAGCTGTCCATCAAAGAAAAAATAACTCTGAATCAAATTTTCTAAATCGCCTTTAAAAAGCAATAATAATTGTACCTACTTAACGCTCTTATTTTAGAGAGTATTGAACCTGTCCCATATAATATGCATGTACAATATTCTGTAGGTAAATAAAACGTAGGTAGTCGCCCTTTTAAAGAGGTTTTAAAAGAACAAACATTAATGATGTGATATTCCTTTGACAGTCTTCAATAGTTACAAAGAGTTGCCATCATAATATTCGAAGAAAATTCATTCCCTTTTAAGTGCTATAAATAATTCATGAAACAACGCATTTAATTCTATAATGTATACCTAGTGAAAACCGTGGCGCGAGTAGGTACTTTCAGTATGAGGATTTGCAGTTGAAAATTATTGTCAAGTGCAAGACAGATACACGTCAAAGAAAGATTTAATAAGAATACACCTCTTTAAGGATAATTGAGCGACATCATACCAAAGCTCTGCCAACCAGGAACCTACTTAACCCTTGAGACAGGTATTTATTTCCGCTTTATGCCAGATACTCTTCCCCGAACAGAAACTAATTTAATCATCACCATAAATTCTTTAAATTCCTTTAGGGTAAAATTTCAAACTTACGATTACTTACCTACCGTTTAAAAACTAAGCTTTGTGATACTGTATTTTAGATATTTAATACATCCATACCATATAAGAATATACCTACAGATGACATTGGAGAACATGAAAAATATCCAATGGATATTCATGCATGAAAAATAGAAAGAATTTGGATAAAGAATGCAATGTTCCAAGACATCCAAGTACTTACCACTGAGCAAGATCTTTTATATTATATTTGGTCGACTCCACCGGACGATGTATGTGGACATAAGTTGGAATATCAAGATGTTTGTATCCTTAAAATATCTTTTCAAAGTGTTGTCCTCTTGTCGTCGATTTTCTGTACTGTACTATCTCAAAACAACCTGTGTATGTAAACAGTTCTTATGTTCTTCGAGTTCAACTTCACTTTTAAAGCAAACATGGAATTTATTTTGTTCGATTTTTAACGGTTTATCTTAAATTTAAGCCACTACATACCCACAAATTATCTACTAGGCTGGCTTAGTGTGTGTACGTCAACAATATTTTTCGCCAATAGATGACGCGAATCGTTAGAATCCCTGTTGCGAACCCTGGACCATGTGGTCGCGTTATGTGAAACATAGCAGATAACGAGAAGATGTAAGGGGAATTTCTGGTGCCTTGAAACCAGGGCCGACCAGCTAAAGGGAGGCAATCCCTACAGAAAACGCAAGGGGAAACCAGTATGGAGATGAATCTGTCCTTTGCTGTGGTGATCGCCAACGTCGGAGTGACCCGATTTGGCATTCTTAGAAAAAAAACATTATATTGTTTCTTTAATATTTGGATGAGTCAAATTGGTAGCCAAAAGTTTTATAATATAAATAGTTAAATATGTAGGTAGATATGTTTTATAAATTGAATGTTAAGAAATCTGTTGAAATTTTTGATAATTATTTACATTGCAACCAAATATAATAGATACCTACCTGGTAAGTTGTTAACAAATTCACTTTCAAACCCATTCCACCAAATAACGGCAGAAATTTTTATAATCTGTTCAAAAACTATAGTTTCAACAAAAATTTTCTTACGGATAAATTAATTTTATTTTCACAACTTCATAAACAAAATTGATTATTAAAATAATCTAGTCGCAATTTTTTTACGAGAGATAGAAATGTTAACCAGTAGGAATTCTCTTTATTATTGAAATAAAATATTAAAGGGCGTCAATGAAATTATTTTAAAAACATACCTATGAATTATTCCCGTATGTGTCCCTCGAGATTCGTCAGTACTTCGTCCGAAAAGCCGTACATCCGCTTTTTCCCGAACCCATGCGCAAATTTTTTCACATTACCGCACAAAAGTAGAATATTATGTTGCCGTATCTAGGTAAAATATAAGTAATAAATTATTTCATATGGGACCAACTTTCAGGAGAAAAAACGTAACTTTTCCGATTTATTGAAATATTATTGTTTGTCGGCGCAGCTCGATAAATCGCTTTCCCTCTGAGATTCAATAGACGGCCGACTTTGTGGACAAGGACACTGCCGTACGGACTCTTATCTCACTACACACATTCCTACTTTAGCACCTACTATCATCCTCGTTCGCAGAGATTTTTATACCCTACTAGCTTTCCCGACAGATGTTGTTCTGTGGTCCTAACTATGAATATTGAATTCGATTTTGTATAGTTATGAATTAATTATCATTTGACCAATGTAATTCCGACCGATGGGTCTGTTTTAAACCGTCAATCGCACCAATACCAACTCTCAAATAACTAACTGTCAAACGCCAATTTAATTTCAAAATTAGAATAAGTTACATATTATATTGTAAAAAACACTATTAAGAATACCTACATGAAATTTTTATTTGTTTATTGAACACATACGGCCTCCATGTCAATTACACTCAATCAATAATACAAAAGTAAGTAGGTGTATTACAAAAATCTCAAAGTATATTGAAATTCACGAAAAACTAAAGAAAATAAATTCAGAAAAACTATAATGAGATATAATAAACAATAGTTAATAAAAAGATAACATAATTATTATAAGAATAGGCAGACACGGCACATATCCAAATACAAGCAAATATGTAATAATTTTCTAATTTTTTGAGCAAATTTCTTGATTCATTAGAACCTTCTCCTGATAATAGCAAACACGACAAAAAAATTGAGGAATTGGTCCAGCAGTTCACGCGTGATGCGATGACCAAGGAAAACAGAATTCCATTTTTATTTAAAGAGATTTTGTAGGAAATTCTGTTTTTTTTTCAGCCTTCGTGTATGAAGATGAAGAAAAGCCTATTTTTTAGCATCCAAACGAAATCACAATAAGTAGGTACTCAATTTTTATAGGAAAAAGATAATTCCACAGCATAATAAATTACGCTTTAAAACGGGGCATCCGACGAAACCCCCTACCGCTGCGATAAATAATTAAAGGAAGTGGACAACTTTTAGGATGGCGGAATACGAATGTTTGTTGAGAAAGCTGTTCCACATCTTCCATTAGAGGTGATAGAAATAATGAATATACCTACATAAGAGTGCATAAGAGGTCACTGATATGAGGGCAACACCACCTATATAAGAAAGCCTTAGTGCTGGCGGCCATTTTTGGCCTCTCTCGTCACGGCTGCCTGCGTATAGACAGATATCATAGCGTACAGGTAAGTACATACAGATATAGAAGAGTGAATGCTGGGCCTCACGCTGTGACGTAGCGCTAAGGCCTTCTTATATAGGTGGTGTTGTATGAGGGACTCTTTTCGCCTCCATATGCTTCAAGAGAGACACGGTCAAAGGCCTTCTTCAGATAATTCACCTATTCTACCCACCAAACTTTTTTTTGATGTACATATGTAAATTTTAATTAAAATATTTTTTTCCATATAAGTACCATGTTATTAAAACAGTGGCAATTAAAATTATTACCTACAAGCTATGTAGGTAGCTACTTACAACTTACTAATATCGTATAAGGTAGCATTCGTCCACGTACGGACAGTGTGTTAATCTTAAAATATATTATTGACCAGGTCACTGGCTATGTAACGCTGTTAGATAATGTAATTCATTATTACCTACAAGCTATGTAGGTAGCTACTTACAACTTACCTACTAATATCGTATAAGGTAGCATTCGTCCACGTACGGACAGTGTGTTAATCTTAAAATATATTATTGACCAGGTCACTGGCTATGTAACGCTGTTAGATAATGTAATTCATTATTACCTACAAGCTATGTAGGTAGCTACTTACAACTTACCTACTAATATCGTATAAGGTAGCATTCGTCCACGTACGGACAGTGTGTTAATCTTAAAATATATTATTGACCAGGTCACTGGCTATGTAACGCTGTTAGATAATGTAATTCATTATTACCTACAAGCTATGTAGGTAGCTACTTACAACTTACTAATATCGTATAAGGTAGCATTCGTCCACGTACGGACAGTGTATTAATCTTAAAATATATTATTGACCGTCACTGGCTATGTAACGCTGTTAGATAATGTAATTCATTATTACCTACAAGCTATGTAGGTAGCTACTTACAACTTACCTACTAATATCGTATAAGGTAGCATTCGTCCACCTACGGACAGTGTATTAATCTTAAAATATATTATTGACCAGGTCACTGGCTCTGTAACGCTGTTAGATAATGTAATTCATTATTTTTGGAGTAATAATAAAAAAATAATTTTGACTTATTACATGAATTTTTATAAAATGTTAGATATTTACGACATTAAAGCTTAATTAAATTTAGCAAATAATAATGTACTGCAAAAAAAAATAATAATGTAATAGTTATCGTTGATTCGGATGCGGGATGAAGTTCGATGGGTCATAAGCTGCATACACACGTAACGATTTATCTTTACGATTTGACCGATAATCGCTCATTTTTCAATTGTTTTCTTCGCGAAGATTTGAAAAATGAGCGATTATCGGTCAAATCGTAAAGATAAATCGTTACGTGTGTATCCAGATATTAGTTTGAAATCAAAACAATTTTTTTTTTAAATAAAATGAATCTGTGCTCACTCAAAGTGAACACAAATACACTCCTTGACTCTTTCACAGTAAGCTACTGAAAGCTTGTGTCGTGAAAGAGGAAGATGGTCGGCACCTGGGATCGAACCACGACGTCCGCAGTACGAAAGCTGCCGTTGTAACCGCTGGGTCACCAACCAATTCCTCTATAATTGCTATAGGTACCTAATTGATGGCGGTGTAGTAGAAAATTAATCACATGTGAAACTTATTGTATAATAATATTGTTGAAAGAATAGACCCCATTTAAACCAAACTATACAGAATTATTATTGTAAGATACGTCATTAAATGGGTGTAAAGAGAGATTAGGCTAGTGTTTCATAAACGTTTCTTCGGAGCAGATTCTTCATGTTACCTATATTATGTTACAGCTGATAGGACTCATGTAAATGCATCAAATCCAATCATATTTTTGAAGTTAAATTTATTCCAATTAAGTATTAAGTAGGTACCAAACTAAAATGTTCTGTTGACCCGGAAATTTAAACCTCAACAAAGTTTTCGTTAAGCAAAGCCATTTCACCACTATTTCACAGTTCGCCGCAAAATGCTCACAGTGCAACTGTTGCAAACCACTGGATTAAAACGTCGCATATTACAGTAATACAAATTTATATTTCTGACTTAATCCGTAAGTAGGTACCTACTTAGGTACTAGGGTGCTTCTTAAAATTTGAATTTTAAAATGACAACTGGTCACCCTGTCATTCAGTTCTACTATGTAAAAAATGGAACACCGATTTTTTTCAGAATTTTAAAACATAGTTTAGGGGTTGCTACCGGCTGTTGAAAGTTACTGAGCTACCGACCTCGGTAGCCTAGTTGTACTGGCGTGGACTTCAGATCCGAGGTCCCGGGTTCGATTCCCGGTCGGGTCAGAGTTTTTCTAAGTGTTTTTTCACTTGAAATTTCTACCCGGCGTTGGCCTGTCTCAGATTGGATGGGACCGGTTGACTGGAAAAAATTGCCTCAGGCAATAAGTTCCGCCAGCTATACTGACACCTTTGTATAGAAAAGTGTTATATTATTAAAGTTTGTATAGAAAATGTACCTATGCATGGAGACGGAATCTAAATTGGAAAATTTCCTTAAAGATATTGTTATAATAGCTATGTAGGTATCTATTATATCAATATTTTTTTTATTTTAATATTTCTGTAGGATTTAATTCTTTAATAAAAAAAAAAATATTTTTTATTTTTGACATTTTCTTCGAGAGGTAGCGACCCCTAAAAGTTGTTTAAAATTTCTAAAAAAAAATCTGTAGCAATAAATTATAGCATAGAATAAAATACAGGGATGACCCCTAAAATTTTTGAAAGAATTTTTTTTTCGACCATATAAGAAGCACCCTTACTTACCTAACATTTATGTTCTAAGAGTTGATTTTTTTAGAAAACATTATGTAGGTTGGTACTAATTTAAATGATTAAACAACAAAATTTAATATTATTATGTATTATATGCTCATCTGGTCTATGAAAAGTTCAAGACAAAATGTTCTATCGAAATCTTTGACAATAAGATAGTACTAGTAGGTATCTCAAAGGGGGAAATTAGTTGATACCTACTGGGTTTTGAATCCATGAACCTCAATACGCTGGACAAAAGTCAATAAAAATGTTTCTGGAATATTCCTAAACATTTTTGCTATCTCATAGGTGTGTGGACTTTTTCATAATGTTTTAAATCCGAATAAAACGAAGAGTTTTATGAATAAATGAATCTGCGTGCTCACACAAATAGGTTCACTCTTAGCTACTAAAAACTTAACAAAACACAAAAACTATACAGTACTATAATACTATAAAATCTCTGTTTTCTATTTCTATACTTATACCTGTAAATACGTACTTCTTCTCTACAACATACCTGGAACTTTGTAGTGATATTTTCTTCGAAATTTCATCAGATCTGATACCGTTCCAAATTATTATCTATTTTGTAGGTTTTATGAGTAATTATTATTGCTGGAGAGCAGTGCCATCTGTTGAAATTTATATGAAATAATTTTTATCACACATCACTCTTTGAGGGTGGAATGCCTAATTAATAATTTTATGTTGAAAAATATAGGTACTAAGTATTATTAATTACTACATTGTTTCAATAGAATTTGAATAGATGGTTTAAAAAATGTATGGTACCTAAGCCTTAAGTATGTGGGAAAACTCAATGATTATGATTATAATGAAATTACTCATTAATTGAATAAATTAATTAATGAAAATTGTATTTTCTTATTACAATTACAGTTAGAATACATATTCAAATGGTTACAAAATAGTAGGAAATTTTACCCCCTCACTTGACATGGTCTGTTCTGAGGCTGTACTAAATTATTTATTTTTAAATAATTTAAGCTTATATGTTTTGCTTATATTGTAGTATATTCTCAAATCTTTATTCACAATCACTCGGTTCAAATGGACCGACGTCACTCTAAAAAATGACGGTGAGTGGGGTAAACCAAATGGATGATGTGGAGTGTTAGGGTGAGTCGGACATCCATCAGTCCAAAATTCGACTGCGTCAAGCCATTCGTCCATCACTCCAAACGGATAGTCAAAGGGAAACTCGAGTGGAAGTGGTACAAGCTGTCACGTCACTTCATCATCAGTTTTATAAACTTGGTCTACCAGGGTACATACGTTACTGATATTTATCGTGGGGGCTTTATAAATATTTAGACTGCTGCTGTCATTTCTATCCCTACCATGTACCCTTGGCTGACACTAAGTTATGAGTTAAGTGTTTTTCAATTAAACGTTACTATTGTATTACCGGCGCCGCAACAAATGTATTTAGTGAATTTCCAGTAATAATTGCGATTTGAGGCATACATAGTTGTAATATGTGTGTTAGGCAACGTTTAGAGAATGGGAAGAGGGGTAACAAAGAGCGTTACGGTGCATCTCGGGGGGGGGGGGGGTCAATAATGATAAAAAAATGCGTTACGTAATACTTGAACGGTCCCTTATTATGGCAGATAGTTTCTTTTAATGGATACTTTCCTTTTCAATAGATGAATCAAAACCTTCTTCTGAGGAACCCAAAGTCTTCTGAGAGAAATAGGTGTTCCAATTTGCAGCCAGAAAAGTTCCACATCAGCCGATGGAATAAGGTAAACAATCCAGCTTAGGTCTATATGAACCCAATTCCATTCTGCAAATTAATAACGAGTACATTTTATGAAGATAAAATAACTATCTGCCACTTTCAATCTCTTCAATGAAAATGTGTTGAATCATAAGTAAGTAGTTTTACTGAAAATCCTTATCTCAGTGATAATTTAGTTCAATCAGTTAAAAAGAATTGAAATATTATGAAATTTTGATAAAATGATTTATCATCATTCCAAAAATATACTGTGAATAGTTTATGTCCAATCGCCCATGGTTTGTTCAACTAATTAAGTGCATTTGGAACCCGTGGAGAGCTATTACCAGTAAATGTACTTATAAATATCGTGACCCATAATTTATTGATTATAATAAGTCTTTTGACAGGGTAAAGCATGCCAGTTTAATGAGAATACTTATGGAACGCAAGATTGACACAAAAGACTATCTCGTATCTGGATTACCCACTTGCTGCGAGGAAAAAAGTGAAGCCTGATCTATTTCATTTTGAAGGGAAAAATCAGATCTTTTGGCTGCGTAGGATAAGGAATTGAACTGGAATAACACGATCCTCAGCAGTGAGGGAGCGACGAGGATGATGAACAGGATTTGAGAAACTGTTCCCAACAGCGCAGAACAGAGAGACCTTCAACGGAGTGATCATCAACGTCGAGGGGACCTGACGAGGCACTTTAAAAAAAAATATTTACACACTTTACCAATTATACTTCCACACATTGTTATGATTCTTTCGCTCATAAATTCTCTGCTTATTGACATTTTAAAGGGAGAAATATTAAAATTAAAAATAATTTTGAATAAATAAATTTAATATCAAGTTGTGACATTATATAAATGAAATTATTTACATGAAACAAAAAATTTAAGATTTAGACATTTTACAAAATTGGAAATATCACAAATCCTTTCAATATAATAATAGCTGGAAATGTTAAAAATATTATACTTCAATCTACATTTTAACCACAATTGGTTAATGCATATTGGATATTAGACATAAAAGATTAATTTCATATATTTCCAAAGCTAAACTCAATTTCCAGGCTCATATTGAATTTTATATACAATATTATTTTAGACTGAATAAATTTGGACAGTCAGATCACACATACCAGCAGTGGATATAAATTAATATGAAATAAAGCATAGCTGAATATCTATGGTGATGTCTAAAAATAGAAACTCATGGACATTTACCATGTTTTGACCTAACGCCGTCAATATAGATATTGGTACGATAAAATCATAACTTTAAGAATACATCAGATTCGTTAAATGTGTAATCTTTTCACAATAAGAAAAGCTTCTTTGTGAAAGAGAGTATAGTCGGCATCCAGATTGAACCCGTATCTTGCGAAATAAAAGGCAATGTCCTATCGATCATCATAATATGCTTCACAGTTTATGTGGTTAATGTACACTTTACTATTGCTTGCTGATTATAAGACATAAATAATATACAATGAATATAGCACAATCATCCATTTATATATCACTAAAGTAAATAACATAATAATGTTCATACAATGATAATAAATGAAAATATTTCAAACAATACTCATTTATAATATACATAAAATTATCCACATATATTTTTATAAATATGATGGAAATATTTTTAAAATTAATAAACAAACAAAAATGCATAAAACTACTCGAATAAAAATATTTCTAGCACTCCACAAACTATCTGGTGTAATAATAACATTAAATGTCACAATCAATGGCTTGACTGAGGCACTAAATTTAAAACCGACAAATCTTATTTACAAGACCAGATATTAAAGTGGCAGATAGACCTATGTATATTCTGTGTTGCACTGCCCACATATCATAATGAAACAAACACACGCCTAGAGCTCTTAAAAACAAAAAACACATAACTTTAAAATCATAAAACATTTTCATTTTCAGAGGCAATATTAGTTTATAATTTGGTATTATTAGATAATACAGGAAATCTAGCTACCTATAGGAATTTTTTTCGCATATTGAATTGTTTCTACTGTACACAGGCCAAATCCTGCAGAGAGAAATTCATACTTCAAAGAGCAGCAGTAGCTCAAAATAAAAAAAGTCCAAAAATATAGATTTGTAAATTGAGAAACAACATGTTCATTATTTGGAAGAAAGTTACACACCCAGGGACTTGAACGGATGACTGGTAATAAAAAACTATGATGGGAAATTTGAAAATAGCACAAATACAACTTAAAGGCACACAATGTACCTTTAAGCTCTATTACTTTAAGAATTACATTACTAGTTTGCAAAATTATTTTATGAATATGCAACATGTAACATAAAAAATGGTTGCTGTTCTTTAGTCTAGAATGACTGGACCGATTTGACTAAATTTGGTTTTGCCCTTGTTGTTGACATTTACAGAGTTATCTAGTTCGAAATAAAGATATTACTACTAATTGGAAAAATTGAAGATTGTTTATAATAAGAAATTTGTCTGTTCGCTATTTTTAAGGACAAGATTTGACCTGCGAGCGTTGAAATCACTAAAACGTAAGCAACATCAAAAAAATATATAATTTATGAATATATTACCTTACACCAAACTATTTTTTACAGCATCCATTTTCTATATATATTCAATCGAGTGAATGTTTTTGTTTTTACATAATATTTGGATTACATTAATATTGTTGGAAAATTAAAATTAGAATTTTATATAAGGCAATAGTATTTTTGCAATGCAAAGTGTATCATATATTATAAATTTGACATTACGTTACATACTATATACTATTTCATAGATAAAGTACTAACTAATAAAATATTATTACATTCATTGATTTTAACGAAATGTTTAATCCAAAAAAAAAGAAATGCAAAACATCAACAAAATCTCGATAGAATGGAACGGGATTAAAAATCTCCACTTTATTTCTATACAGCAGTTTGATCCAGGCATGATTATTTGATTACAGTTTAAAGAAAAGAATGAATTAATATCTTCATATTATGACTAGCAACAATCAGGCCTTCACAGTAGTTAGTTGACAGCAACACAAACATTTTCATACAGAAACAAGTCAATCAGCCAAAATATTTAAAGAGATTTGCCAAAAACATTCATAAATTATATTTAGTATACAATCAAGAAGTAACAATAAAAAGGGAATGATTCATTGAATAATACAAAAATCTTAAAGTTTGTTTTGTATTTAAAGTATTACAATATTAATATGATACCCGCAATAACAACAACAAAAATACATAAAAGTACAACTAAAATAAATCCTGTAGTGAGCATAAAATACTGCCAATACTGGCATTTAAGTGCGGATAAATACATAATCAAACAAATCTCATATCTGTTGATTCGTAAAACATTCTCATTTAAAATAGCTTTAATTTTTTTTTTCATGTAAAGAAAATAATATTATGAATTTCGATTATAAAATTATAATAATTAATTAGGTATTAAGATATATTTTTTTTATTGCAAGATGAATACGATGTTCAGTGTGTATTTATTGTTGTTCACATTACGTAGTTATGCGAGGTACCGGGCGGTGGTGGTTGGAACATAGCGCTATTCACTGGAGCCATACTGGAAATATAATATAACACAATAATAATTATTAGTAGAGGGCTCCTACATGGGCCATAACATAGTTGAAACATTTGGCTATAAAAATTTTCAATCATATCCCAAATACTTTTGAAAACTATTTGCATTTGGTATCTTGCTTACAAGATTCCTTTAAAACAAAAAGATGAACAGAGACAGTAAGTTGTCTGAATGAAAATGGCCCAATAAAGTTGTCCATATCCACAATGTGTAGCATTCATATCACAACAAAATGTAGCAAAAACCACAAAGAAAATTGGTCGGTAATTAAGGTAGGTACATAAAGGATAGATAAGCCTCTAACACTGATAAGAGGAATAATTATAGGTAGCAGTAATTCGGGTGACTTAACGCAACCGTTAAAATCGATAAAAAGTGGAGAACATGTTCGCATACAGTCGACTCTGATTAATCTGGAGTCAAGTGTAATCCGACACCACTATCATTGCTATTTGTACGTAAAACATTACGTAAATCTTCAAGAACAATGAAAGTCTGCTTCTGAGAACAGACTTTTATTGTTAAAAAAACATTAAAAGAACTCAACATAAATGACTAGAGAAAGAAAGGAAAACAAATTGGATTATAGGGGGTCTTAGGCTGTAATCTAAAATCCGACTAATTAGATACTTCGACATCAACTTGAAAAAGGTTTGTCAGACTACCACAGGTCCACTGTAGTAAGAAAATTTAAAGCTCTGTCAGAATTGAGTATTTATTTCAACACTAACCTCGGTTGATGGGGCGGTGGTGAAAATGCCATTTGCTGAGGAACATTTGATGGATGTTGAGGATTAGACTGTGGAGGTCCTTGAAGCGGTTGGCCCATAGGTACAGAGGAAGGAGGCTGTCCCATATGAGGCACACCGGGAGTCGGTTGTCCTTGCGCCGGCATCTGGGCTAAATGCGGGGGGAGGTGGGATTGTTGGGCCATCATTCCTGGGATCATTCCCATATGCGAAGGCATCGCATTGCCAGAAATCATTGGACCTGCAAAACAGTCAACAGTCAATTTAATAGAAATTCCAAAAAAAAAGAAAAGTTGTCTCAGCTTAAATTTAAACATACCTGAAGGATGATTTGGATGAGTTGGAAGCATGTACATTGGCGGCATACCTGGCACATTGCCGTATGGGGCATGTCCATTGTATATCTAAAAAAAATATTACATTAATTTTGTTCAACCTTCATTCTTTAAATAAAGGAATGTCTAGTTCATTGTAAAATAACAATACTCACTCCAGCTGGAGCGGGAGCTGCGTATTGGTTTGGTTTCATAGGCACATTGATAGGTTCTCTCATGAGAGTGTGGTACAGATTGAGTGCTTCCACTAGATCAGCACTGAGCTGGGTTAAGCGGGCGTGTTTCCTATCCACTTTTTCTAGTTCTTGGTCTATTAGAGGACCCATTCTGTTAACCTCACCTAAAACATAGCCAATTTTTAATTAATAAAACTTAATAATAGCTAATAAAACATGTTACCATGATGAATAATAAATAATGTTCCAATTGCCCTACTTTCAAGTTGCAGCATTTCGTCTGTATCCATAGAACTGTCTTCGGGGTTAGCCTCGTGTAGCAGTGATAATAGTCTGTCGATTTTAGTTTCATTTATTTCAACTGGTTCATCTGGATTAGGTGAATACGACCTATCTATATTTTTCACTTCCACACTTTCATTGAATTGAACAGATTTTTTTTCCACTGCTTCTGTGAAAAATCAAATATATTAGCATATTTCCTTTCCAAAATTGTGTATGTAAAAATATCACAGTAGTTCAGATTTATAGTTTTCAATTTATTTTCAAGATGAGTCAATTACAAAAAAAAACAGTGGCAGATATGGACTTACTCAAAGATTGCACTTCTACAGTTAGATCTGAGGTAACGAAATTTGAAGGAAACAATCCTTCGCCTCTTTGGTTATAGCCCTTCCACCAATTTGGATCACTTGAATCAGTTACATGAACTGAAAAGTAAAGAACAGCATAGTTAAATTATTGTTTCATCTATATTATAAAATGTGGTCCGATTAGTCCCTCACTCATCCCAGTAGAGTTAATTTTTAGGTAGTGTGCAGGGTAGCACATCCTCTTTTCACTTGTGTCCATATTTTAATTTATATATACCTATTTATATTTCATATTTTCAAGTCATTTGAAAGCTTGTTTTCAAAATTATCTGAACACAAATAGCTACATTAAGATAAGTACAGGGTGAATTCAGAAGCTCAGTCCCCATCAAGTCTGAATCAGATAGTCCCAATCATTGATTGGAGATGCAGGTTATTAGCCAACAATAAGGACCAATCAAACTATAAAACAAATCAACAAGGCTGCAGCAGCAGTGTAGGGGACTGAAAGTGAATTATTGAAGATTTACAAAACATGTGTGTGACCAATAATCACTTATGGAATTAAGGCAAGAGCAGATACCTCTAGAACAGAATCTCAGTTACGAACCTATGAGATGAAAGCTTTCCAATCTTTGACCAAAAATAAGTTGCAAGACTGGATTGATATCTGGAGCATGAGTAAGATTGAAGATATCTCTAGGTGATGACGACAGCGAAGGAGAAACATCAATGAAAATGTAAACAGAATGTCAGAGGACGTATCATCCTTTCCAAAAAACCTTGGAAGTACACAGACCCCTCTAAAAGATACTACGTAATTTGCACTAGGTAGTAGTGTTCGAACCCCGGTAATACACAGTAACATTTTACAAGAACATATTGTACTACGTAATACTTGAAGGGGAATCCAGGTGAGGTATCATCTTCTTTTTGGTCGCCTTGTTTTTATAATCTGTAATTTTTATTTATATATAGATACTTTATTGATGCAGTATGCCTACCTACTGGTGAAATAAAAAAAATCAAATATCTGTCCCAATATTTATGTATTGTGTTTACCACACTAAATATATATTAGCCTTTTGTGCCTAGGAAATATGCTGCTTATATACTGTTACACATTTATTATCTCCTGTCTGGCTGAGGGTTGACTATACTGGTTCGCATCTTTGCAATGCGTGGAGTTTACGAACCCGTTGCATAGATGGCGTTGCCGATATCGTTTTGATTACGATTAAAAAAAACTCACGCGCTGCCCAGGGTGGGGAGGGTAGCGGCGACGGGATGTTGGTCGGCCGTCTGGCGGCTTGGGGCACTGGGGCAGTTTTTAGCGAGGATTTCGGAGGTGAACGGTGGGCGTCGCACCGACTCACGCTATAGAGACGATCTATGAACTGATCATCTTACGATTCTCAAGATAGTGTTGTATACTTTCGTGTTTATTTTCTCTCAATGCCTCGTTATCCGTATTTTAAATCCTAAAAGGGGAACATATCAATCTTTCTCCAGTGCAATTCAACCCTCGCTACCACCGCCGAGAATTCAAAATTAACGGTTGAAGTGATTGTGCATAACCCTGTTTGCCCGCTTCCAAAAAAAAGAACTTTGTGATTCGGTTCATAGACTTATTCACCGAATCTTGTGATAGTAGTCGACCCTTGGCTGACTTCCTTGTGTCGCCCTCGACTCAAGATACATGGCACCAGCTGTTCCCGTGTTCTCTGGACAAGTCGAATCTTGTCCCTGTCCTGAGTACAAAAAAAAAGCCTCCGACAACTTTCCGAGATCGAACTTCAACATCTGTAAACGCTTCGCCGTATAGCCTTCCCTGCAGGAAGGTGGGTTCAACCCGATAAAACATTCTCCAGCCACCAGCAATGTCAACAAGGTTCCCCGCTCCAGATAGACAGCTATGTACCATTTTTTGTTGTAATTTACATTATTAATTTATGTACCTACTTCCTGATTACGACCGTTTGATCGCCACAAGGGCGTCTCGACTCTTATAACTCAAGAGACTATCCATTCATCTTTTCCCGATTTACACTTTGTCAACGTTAACTTATAAGCAGACCTTTTTTTGATATGGTATCTCTTTGCCTTGTTAACAATGTCCCACTAAACTATATATTTGTATAGAGATAAACTGAGAATCATAAATATCCCCTTAAAATGTTCACTCCGAACTAACCTATTTAGATAAATTTGATAACGCCATATTTATACGGCAATTTGAATTACATGCTTAATGTTTTGTCTTGATTTTTCTGTAATAACTTGCCATACAATTCTTCAGCAATAAATTTATGTTTCATTGTTACTACTAATCTTGGCTTTGAATCCACCAAAACCTAATTTTCGTTTTCAGATGTCTACCCCTAGACGCCACACGAGCTTTGAAAGAAAAGATTATCAGAGTTTTCCTTTGGCTATTTCTATTAACTATATTTCATAACATTTCTAAATTCACTGGTCTGCGCTGTTCTTGCGAAGCAAGACTACGTAACAATACATACACAAAAATGCCACTCACTTATTTCACCAGCTAAGAAAGTCAACTCGTTATCTTCGGCAGCTTCGAAATCATAGAGAGCTCTCACTTTTCTGGCTTCTTGTTGAGGTGCCGCTGATGATGGTGTTGATGTTGTATTAGAGGACATCTGGGCCATGTTAGGATAAAGAGAAGTTGCAGCCTTTGGTGCTGAGCTAGTTGCCTATGCATAGAAAAATGAGTATTTTGATTAAATTTGAATTTATTTACAAATTACTGTAGTTCATTTAGATATCACAAAGGGCATTAAAAACCCAATCAATATTCAGACACAGATATTAGCTGTGAAGAGTAGTGCAAAGAGCAAAGACCCACTAAACTCATAATGGGAATGGTCTAATCAAAACTGTGACTATGATATTGTATTTTGTATGTTGATCTTGTTATTGTATTCTGTATGCAATTACCGAATTTCTAGGTGATGGCTGTTTATTATCCTGCAATGACAATTCTATCGCCCGTGCTAAATCTTCTTGTTCTTTTTGTATAGTTTGGGCCAAAGCCACAGCGCCTATTCTCTTTTCTGGCTTTTTAGATGGCTACAAACAAACATAAAGATACAATTTAATTCTTCACAACTCTTTACAAAATACTTTGTAGACGGACAAGACAAAAGGACTAACCATGTCTGAAACGTCACTAAAATCAACACCTTCACTTTTTAATTTGGCATACAAGGAAGGTATGAGATTCAACTGTGGATCTGATTTAAACTCTCCTTCGCTCCACTTTTTCAATAAGCCTTTCAATTTCTTGGCGATAGGTGGCTGTGATTTTGACAATAATCTTCTATATTCGTTTTCAAAGTCACGTGATGCAATTTCTAAATGATAGTTTTTGCCACAGTTACTAACACACGCATCCAAAAGCTGTAATGAAAAACAAAAAGTTGATAGTTTTCTTGCAGATGTTAATTTAAGTTTTATTCAGACAAATACACAATGAATATTTGAATATGGAATTCACAATAGTATCTTAGAATCATAACTTTAAGGAATCTTTATAAAATATGACACAAAACAATGGCAAGGTATAGTTTAGTGCACCTAATGTAAAAAATGATTTAAATAACCATAAAAGCATTAATGATGGTGAATGCATTACCGTAATAGCCTGTACTGCTATATGTGGATCAGGGTTATTAAGCCTTCTCACAATGGATCTTAAAGAGTCTTTCGCATTATTGGATGATGTTCCAACTTTATCACAAATATCCATAATCAGTCCCCATTCTTCAGAAGTATTTTTTTCACTGGTTGCCTTATCTGCAATGAGCACCAATGATGTTAAATTTACACGAAATCACTATTCGGCATACATAACATGATCATTCAAACAATGCAAAGATATCAATTACACAAAGTAAAATCAATTAATGAAGGTAATATTTCATCACCTTAGGATAATACAGTATGGTCTAAATTACTTATAATGCATTAGGTATTCAACATTACGTAAATATTTAATACAAAATCTATTACTTGTTGTTAGCTACACGGGTGCAAGAAAATAAACCATCCATGATAAGTGTCATTGTTTAGGATTCCAGACGTCATAGAGGTCAATGAAATCCTGGCGATCCCATGTTTTCGTATTAATTAGTAAACAGAGGTAAATGTATAGAACAAAAGTTTCTAAATATACGAATTAGGATCGATATTTTGAAATGTATACGTGAATTGTATTAATCTTATCGCTTTCTCTAATGGTCATTGACCAACTACTTACCAACGTCTGCGTCAAAAGGAGAAGAGTTAGAGAATATTCCCATGGCCGAAAATTAAAACAAAATTTGCACTACACTTTTTTAAAGACCTTTCAAATAATTTAATCGACATCTAAAACCTTAGATACGTAATTACAACACAGGAACGATGACTAATAACAAACGGATGACATCTTTATTTTCATTTTAATCTTATTATTGCCACTTACAACACGTTCTTCGAAAAATGTAAACCAACACAAGTGACAACATGACAATGTAAAAAATCAGTCCTGGCAACACTAAATACCTACCAAAGATAAAACACTTATGCGGTGTTCACACGGGGCGATATAAGGCCAGACGATTTCGCTTGCATAAAAAAAATATCGCTCGGTCGCCCATTGATCGTCTGATGTGTTCACACGAGTTCACCGACATACATTCAATATGTCAGGTGCGCTGATAGTTTTAAAAATGGCGGACGTCGAGGTAAAAGTCGCGGAGTACTTGGGATTAGTTGAAAATATTGTTTTAAACGATATAAGGAGACTCCTAATTGAGGAAAAATAAAAAAAAACGCAGATATTGGGTGCGGAATTCGATTCTAAGGAGAAATAAATTTAGAGCAGTGCTGTCAACTGTCAAGAAACAGAACATACGGACGACGCGCGAATCTGCGCATGCGTGCATCGTTCCACCAGATACAAAAGTTGAAAGGCGTTCAACTTGAGGCGATATCGCTTTCAACCATTTTTATCGCTTCAGATTTATTGACAATCTGTTCACACGGTTCAACTGGCTGGCGATATTTTAGTGTCCTGGCGATATTCGCCTCGTCTGAACACCGCATAATAGAAAAGCCGCTGCGCTATGCAACTCTCGTGTTGCAGCCAGCAAAGCAGGGTTTTTCGCAACACCACCTAGGTATATAGAAGGCCTTAGCGCTGGCGGCCATTTTTCCTCTCGCGTCATCAGGCCGCCGGCGTGTAGACAGATATCATAGCGTACAGGTAAGTAATAATAATAATATAACACTTTTCTATACAAACAGTATAGCCGGCGGAAGAGGCAATTTTTTCCAGTCAACCGGTCCCGTCCAATCTGAGACAGGCCAACCCCGGGTAGAAATTTCAAGTGAATAAACACTTAGAAAAACTCTGACCCGACCGGGAATCGAACCTGGGACCTCGGATCTAAAGTCCACGCTAGTACAACTAGGCTACCGAGGTCGGTACGTACATACAGATATAGGCTAGTGAATGCTGGGCCTAACGATGTGACGTAGCGCTAAGGCCTTCTTATATAGGTGGTGTTGGTTTTTCGTAATCACATAAATAATTCAGATTTCCGCCTGATATGTTAATCTTCTAGTTCTTGAAATACTTCAGCAGTCATCTTGATCAATGAAAATCTCTAATATAAATGAAAGTCGAGTTAGTGCGAACACTTATAATTCGAGATCGGCTGAACAGATTCTTCCGATGTTTGATTTATTGGATTCTTCGCCGCTCCGGATAACAGAATAACTAATAAAAAGTTGAATAAATGGATAAGAAATCATATAAAATATAGAATTAAAGTTTGTATGGAACAGAATCGGCAACGGTACTGCTACCGCCATCTGTTGAGGAAATAGGGAGATGTCTGGTAGATTGATATTTTGGTAGAAAGATTCTATAGATCAATTTTTCCCTATGTTTACACAGATGGTGGTAATGTGCCACCATTGAAATTAAAATTATTGATACGTATGAACATTTTTGATGGTACTTTTTTACAATTTCTTAACATTAAAGAAAATACGGTTAGTGCGAACACTTACATATAACTCGAGTTCGGCTGAACAGATTTTTATCGTGTTTGTAGTAGTCATGTATGTTAGCTATATTATGTTACCCAGCAATATTTTATTGACTTTAAGGCGAGACGAAGTTCGATGGGTCAGCTAGTAGTTTTATAAAAATAGGTAGATTAAATCCCACTACATACAAATGAGTAGAGTATGTAATCAAAAAGTATTAAGGAAAAATAATATTCCATAGATCTTGGATATTTTGATGCTCATTGCTCACATAAATAGTTTTTCAAAGCCAGATGCCTATAACTGTCGGCGCACCAATCCAAATCCAAACTCCCTTAAGGCCCCACTTAGGGGCATAGGGAGGCAACAAGAGCTCTCCATTCCGCTCGATCTTGCGCAACATTTATGACCTCCTCCCACACCATGTCCAGATTCCATGTCGGCGCACCACTACGGCATAAACCTTTTCTGCAATATAAAAGAGGGAGGGGGAAGTGTTCGTAGTTTTGGATTAGAATTCATTGAAAGAGTATGTATGTACCTAGTACTAGGTATAGATTGAATCTGAAATGTGATAGATGCTTAAAAGAGGATCAAGAGGGTTCAATCCCCCCCTGAAATCTGCAGTTGACCAGTGTTGGTGACCCGTTTATGTTTTTCTATTCTTCCACTGCGCAAAGCTAAACCCCCTCCGAAATTGTTTCCTGACTACAGCCTTGGATTCTTATACTTGCAAAGTTCTTACAATTAGTTTTCTTTGGAGTTTTCAGACCATGACTCTATCCATTTAGTATTTTGGAACAATCTCCATTAGTTCATAAAAAAATTGAAGAACGAATCCAATCCTTTTCACCGTTGATAATAACTGGAGTACAGTACAGTATTAAGTTGCTAGTATTATGATATGGAATGGTAAAGGTGGACACGCATTACATGGTGGACAATCGATGTGCACCATGCACATTACCAACACGAAATGCCACCAAATATTAGCAATTTCTGAATACAGTAAGCTGACAGCAGTGAAAGTATATGGGTGTGTGTTATGGGTTTAATAATTGACTTGTCAGATGAAGACTTAGAAGATTTGACGCAAATTTATTTGGGTATATACATGATTTCTACATTTCGTTTCGAAACGTTTTACGTTTCTTAGTCACCTGCGACCATGCAGGACCTGTGCCTGCGAAACTAGTCAGGGTATAATAACAAATTAATTGTTTCATTTAAATTACTACTTTATAATGAAAGATTTCGAATGTATTTTCGGGTTACTAATTTGCAGAAATACGCAAAGTTATTCAAAGTGACATACATAAGAAAAGGGAAGGTCAAGTATTATCTAAAAACACACTGCGTGTGCCATGTCAGGTCTTTGAATCGATTGGATGGTTGAGGTTTACTAGGAAATTAATTTTCTCACTGTGGGAGCGACTGAATGAAAAATAAAAAGGAATACATTATTTGTTATAAGCTTTTTTTAATGAATCCTGAGAGGATAGTAAAGATTGGATTACTTGAGGGAATGAGGAAGGGCAGACTCTGATAATGTTATGAAGCTGAACAGCCAGGATCCTCTATTGTAGTATTGCGAACAGGTGGGGGAAAAAATATAATTAATCAATAATAAAAAACAATATCTAGTTTGAAAGATTATATTTTTAAATATTTATTACCAAAATACATTATGGATTTTAGTAACATTTTATGCATTATTATGATACAAAATAATAAATATAAAACATTAAGAGAGGGTTTA
Source organism: Mystacides longicornis (assembly GCA_963576905.1). Lineage (NCBI taxonomy): Eukaryota > Metazoa > Arthropoda > Insecta > Trichoptera > Leptoceridae > Mystacides > Mystacides longicornis. The sequence goes on from OY756424.1 coordinate 11,945,926, forward strand.
TAAAACAATTAGAATATTTTATGAAATTCTAAATTAACATACAGTATAATAATATTTATTATTAATATAATATAGTAAAATGTTAGAATATTACAAAGGGTCTTAATAATATTATGAACATTAGATAATAATTATGTAAATGTGTTGTTTGTGTATTGTGTGTGCAACATCTTTAGAGATAACACATTCTTTAATGATGCACAACACACTATATTTGTTTACTATCTACCACACAATCAATTAATATAAAATATATAATCGATATATCAACATTGGGCTATCAGAAAACACAAGCTGGAAATATATTTCAATAACAACAATAGCAAATACAAAGCAACAATCTCTAGGAGAATTAGACATACAAAGATATTTAGGTATTATGTTGCTGGTGTACATACTATAATAATAAATATATACTATTATTAATGTAATATATATAATATAATATATATTAAATTAATAATAAAATTTATCTCACTAATCACAGTTCTAAAGATAACTATTATCAACTATTTCCATTGCTCGTAATGTATAATTCTTTAAATAAAACAATTCACAGTTTGAGAAACCTAAGATACAACTTGTTTTGTGATGCTTATAGGCGATACATTCACAAAGATAATCAACAGAAAATCAAACACTGAGGGCATATTTTTTACATGATGTATGCTTACATTAATTACATACACAAAACTCAATTCATTTTCTGCACAGATTTGAAAATTGTGATACATCACACATTGGAAAAAAAAAAAATTTTTGTATTGCATTAAACATATTTTCAATAAGCAAATTTTCCAAATTATGACACGGAGAAAAAATACAATTAAAACTAGAGATAATGTGATACGTTACAGAATATAAATACAAGTAAAATGGCTTTAAGCAATGACTTTCTTTTCCCACACAATTCTTCGAAAAAAATACGAAACAGCACAAACTTGAATAACCTCAAAAATTATATTTAAAAACACAAATCAAATGGTCCCTAAATAACAGAAGTAACAAGATATTGTTTTTATATCTGTACTAAAAATTTTCACTCTCAATAATCATGTTTTAAGGAAGCTATGCATGTTTAACATTTCCTTACGATCTTTTTAATATATAAACAATAACATCAAAAATCCACAATTAAATTACTATAACAACAAATTTGATATCAAAAAAAATAAATCATAATATTAGTATTGTTTTAATGTCATATACAAAATCAAAATAAAAATTAACATAATGTTACAATAGAGAGTGATTTGGCTAAGCAATTAAACACTCCCTAATAATCTCTAGTCCTGCTAAATGTGTTTTAATGTAATTGATTAGAGTACATTAGAAGGTATAATGCTATGAAATGGTTAGAAATAAAATGTAGGTAATAATAATTATTAGAAAATTTAACATAATCAACCCTTGATGAAATAAAAATAATTCATTAGAACAACACAACATTCACATCAATATTAGTTAATTTTTGGTTATTTTACACATACCTATATAAAATCTTCGTGATTAAATTACAGGGTAGTAAAAAACATATCAATATAATAAAAACTTGGATGTATAAATCACTGGAGGCTGCAGAGAGAATATGAACGCTTGATACAAGATTGATATTGTTCTGCCGTCTTCGTGCAACTTGATATATAAAATTATACAGTCTACGCGTGAGATAAACCTAACCTCACAAAGGAAGACGAGCGTAATGAGTAATTATTTATTTTACCTATCTTGGCGACTAGAGTTTAAATGACCAGAGCCATATCCTTTTTACTTGGCAACTGCACCTTCTTCCCTTGCCACAGGGAGTTGTGGATTGTAAATGCGTCAATAGTGACGGTGAGATGTTTGGTGTGTATTTGAGAGAAACATTTACTTCCCGAATTGTACCTGCAAGGCAAAATTATTTAAATCAGTGTAAGTCTAAAAGACACAGTATTATTAATGATATAGGTTATAGGTATGCAATATTCTGTAAGCATGGCACCCAGGACAACAATGTATTGGTGAATGTATAATATTGCGTACATCCTGAACGGGCAATACCATCTGCTCAGCCTTGGTAAAATGTTTACAAGGAATCCTAAAACATATCTGAGAGGACATCACCTTAAGCTCAATCCAACTAAGTTCAACTCCAATCCGGCCAAACATTTCCTTGCCAATCGTGTGGTTGAGGTGTGGAACGAACTGCCTAGTGAAGTTGTTGAAGCCTCAAGTGTAAATGTTTTTAAAAATAAACTGGACCAATATTTGGGATATAATTAATTTTGCAAGACTGATATGGGCACATCAACTGTAAGCTACTCGCCCACTATCAATAATAATGATAATAATACTACGGACTATCCCTATTGTCCATCCCAAAATCACTTTCATCCTCGTGTTTCGGATGTTTCATCACTTTTCAGCAGATGTCTATGCATTAAATTTTATTAATAAATAATATAATAACTACCTAAAATGCTTATATACAAATATTACAAAGGTGATAACGCCGGATTGGTTAGCCCAGTGGCTGGTTGGGACGGCTAGCTGTTGAAAATTCTCATGATTTTGGAATTTCAACAAATTTGACCACCTAAATGGCGATCGTTGTTAACGTAAAATGAGCACACTATGTCAGTCTTCGATACAGCAGTAATAGATTTAAAAATTTTCCTAATAAAAATCAAACACTAATTGATTTAATGTACCTATGCATCGTGTTTTATTGAGGAAACCAAATGCAGTTTCTGGGTGGCTAATTATCTTTACTATGCATTGGTGATATATGAAAGTACAACGTAAGAGTCCGTAATGACATAAAAACTAGCTACAAAATAAAACATATTCGGCATTCAATGGGTTAATAAAAGATTATAACTTACTTGAAGAATTTATCAAACATCCTATCGTTGACTTGTTTGGGTCCAGTGCCGTACAGTTTAGAAACCAAATCGGTCTCTGGACAATATGAATACAAAGCTCTAAACTGACATCCCGCATCCCTGAACAGCACGAGGAAGTGTTTGCTCTCGGAGTTATTAATCTCTTCTATGACTCTTCTTTTCGCCTCCTTGTTGACAGCACCAGGAAAAACGCAATACTCAACGGCGTTCAACATAATACTTCTGTTTGACTTGGTTGCAGGTTGTTTGTACAATCTCGGTCCTGAAATATTTCCACAAAAAAAATACAACACAAAACGTCAACAAATTTCAAACTAAAATAACAGGCATATTAATATCAATACAGTGGACCTGCGGCAGTCCGACAACTGTTGACAAAAACAATCGAATTTGACGGATTATAGAGTACAGTCTAAGACCCCCTATTATAGTCGTAATTTTTTCCATCACGGTGTAATAGTTGATGGAGTTAATGCTTTCCGAGGCTAACAAAATGGAAAAACTAAATCTTTAATATTGAGTTCTCTCGAAGTTTTTTCAATAAACTAGTCTATATATCAGCTCTCAGAAGCAGATTTTTCTTGTAATCTAAAGATTTGCCGAAAATTTTACATACAATCAACAGTCGAATAATTGCGGGTGCCGGATTACCGGGGGGTCCACTCTTATACTTGATGCGGGGTTTATAGTTTTTAAAAGATTTAATTAAATAATAAAGAGAATTCGTACTAAATATATAAAATAATAATAATACATAAATTTGTTTTGTTAATTCCTCTTTATAGCTTTTTTATAAATTTTTATACGGAAATATCTCTATTGTTTGCAATCACACCATAATACATAAAAATACGTTGGTTTATAAAAACTGAATATTGAGAGAAATAACTGTTAATTTTAAAACAAAGCACTCATGCAAATTATGCATTATTTCGAACACTCTTGTTATGCACACCAAAACATAACTTTTTAAAAAACCTGACATACGTTTCGGTGCTGCTTTCGCTGAAATAAATAAATTTAATTGATTCGGATACTGAGTTTCCTCCACACAAAAGTGTTGTGTAATTTATAGCATTGAAAAAAAAAATATATATCTCTTACCAGAATAATCCATAATAGAGCTCGGCGTGGAACTTATATCGCTAGCTCCATCATCAAATGTCCTTCTTTTAGTGACCAAGCCAGGGGGCAATGAGCCAGGACCAGAGGGAGATGGCAGGGCACGCAAGCCGGGAGAGGGGGCTCGCCTAGGAGGTGTTGCTCGACCCAACCCTGAATCTGCTCCACATGGATACAAACACACAAATAAGCGAAATATATACAAAAAACACACACACACACGAAAACAACATTAACTATAATAATCATATATGAATTTACATAGCATCGATACCCCAAACTGAGAAGAAATGTTAGAATATAATGTATAAAACGTACCCACTAATTCCATTTTTTAATAAACTTTGAAATCTTTGTAAATACAATTAGTTCCAAATAATGAAGTTTAAGTGAATATTTATTTATCACATTACCAAAGAAACGCAGGTTCTTGATTTGAAAATAAACAATGATAAAATATGAAATTGAACATGCGTAATATTGTTGATGGGATTATTTACAACTGATTGTGAGATGATCTATAAAATATATTATTAATCTTCAACATACACACAAGCCATGAAACGAATATAGGTACAAAAAATATTTGATGATGAAATATTGGAAAGAAAGCAAAATGATGAATACAAAACAAATGAAGAATGCAAATAATTAATACGATATGCACTTTATTGATGTTAATTTTTTCGGTAAAATCTTTAACAGCGTATGACTGTATTTTGACTTGAATAAAAAAAATACTCCATAGCCGAAATATGACTATTTTGTGCAAAAAAAAAACAATAGTTACTACTCTCAGAAAATTATATTGCAGAAAATATAATTCTTTGATTTCAGATATGAACAACAAGGTTTTTTTTTATAAATAAGTAAGAATAAATTAATTTTACAAATAATTTGTAACATTTGGCGACATCCAAATTTCAGCCGTGTATCATCTTTTAAAGTAAAAATACCATCACACGCTATTCGGAGATTTTAATATAGCAACTATAAGCAAAAAACAAACATACGACAGACAACCACCAAATATGCAAATACAAAACAAATATGTATTCCACCACCAATAAATACTTACCTTAAGAAATAAAAAAGTGCAAAGTAATAAAAGGAAAAGAAAAAACCCTCATCATGCTATATATAAAAAAAAATAACAATTACATACATAAACGTAAATGCCGTAAAATAAATGTAGTAATTCACTTGACTGGAGAACCACAAATCCAACCACCAATATAAGTAGAATAAAAAATAAGAACAATTGGCAGAACAGAAAACGAGGAAGAAACAAAATTATTATCACGATATTTATTAACGAGACGAAACAATAAGAGCAGGGAGAAGCGTTCCTTTTGGACAAACTTTACATTTTATTTATTAGATATAGCTTGGCAAAATTCTTACCGCACAAATTCATGAGAGAGCTAGACTTCCGTCCAGTTTTAAAGTTATTCTGGTAAGTGGAATACTTAGACCGTCCTCTGGTCTGATTTTGTGACTCCAGTGTATTAACGTTTTCTGAAATATTCACACATTCAAACTCACATAATGTTCCAATGTCTGTGTAATGAAAATTATTTTGTGTTGAAGGAGGCATGCATATAATATTAGATTTATATCTATTTAATATATATAGCCAGTTTTTTTTGTTCAGGTTTTCAAAATTTTTCAGGATTAATTATTCAAAAACAGTAAATATATCGTAGCGCCTGCCATGAAAACCTTTGAAGCTGTTTGATACATTGAATGTTTGTTGTAATCTAGAAGCTAATTTGTTTCTTCGATATCTCTTATACAGTGATTCAACTATATTGTAAAATCAAAACTACACCACATTTTTAACATTATTTGCTGTCAAGGTAAAATCTTTGTTTACAAATAATGTTCGATAGCTTGTACAGGAGAATAGTGTACCTTAGAAAATCAAATTACTTGGAAACGTACAAAAGGTGGGAAATAATTACGATATCTTTAAACTTATAAGATGGAATGAAATAGTTGCCAGTTCAAATATAACCTATATAAGATGTTTTATCACGGGTATTTATAATATTTCCTTTTAATTAAACAAACTTTAGTACATGGAATACATAGTCAGCTGACAATACACAGAACCAAACATAAAATAAATAAATAAATAAAAAATTTAACTGATATAAAAACAGTACATTACTGTGTTTTTTCCTTTTAAAGCATATTAATCAAATTAAATATATAATAATAATGGCATCGTCGTATGATCAAAGACAAGCTCATAATACATAAACAGGCTTATGGCGAATGTAATAAAAACATAAAATAAAAATTCAACTTTATAATGAAAACTCCATGCAATGTTTGTAAATAAAATTTCATTACACAAAACGATATTTCATGCATTCACAAGATAAAACCAAATAATGATAATCAAGCTTTTATAAATACCAAATGTCTAGTCAAACATAAATAGATAATGAACTAAATCATCGTTCGGGACAGATTCTAAGCTCGTGACAAATTTCTCAAAATACCTCTCGAAGTTTTGTAAGATCCTCGTCTCCCCAACACTCCAACACCGCTACCTGGAGACATGCCTCTACTCTCGTCGATCGGTGAATCTGTAAATGAATTATTTTATGAACATAACAAAAAATGAAGCAAATTACCTTAGGCACCAATCCTAATGTTTCGTAGAGTTTTATGAAATTCCAGTCTGTCCCCAAATCTTACCATAATAATTCGGAAAAATTTGGTTTTGACGAACGTTTATTCCTCCAAGACGATATAGAATATCGTAACGTGTAACACATGTGATTTATAAACTACTACACCGCCATCTATTGAATATTTTTGAAAGTTTCACGTCTATTGAGGAATTTATTGTTTTCATTACAAACTCATGACCCGTCGAGCTTTATCCCGCGTCCGAATCAACAACAACAATAATCATATATATAATTAAATACATTATTAGATAAGTTTAATTCAGTTTTTATGTCATAAACTGTATTTAATTCATGCAATAAGTTAAAATTAATTTTTTTATTCTGGATTATGTCGAAGTTCGACGGGCGGGTCAGCTAGTTAGAAATAAGAAAAAAAATGGAATATCTGCTTTATGAGATATTTGTATTTCAGCGTAATAAATTTAAAAGTATTTCTATGCCTAGAAACAATGTGTCAAAATTATCTCATAAATTAATCTGTTAAACATCAATTTTTAAACGAGTTATTTGTAGTTATAATTTCAATTTTAATACTAGTAGGTATTAGAAATTTTCATTCTCACCGTCATGATAAGGGACCCTTCAAGTATTACGTAACGCATTTTTTTTAACATTATTGACCCCCCCCCCCCCCCAAGATGCATCGTAACGCTTTTTGTTACCCCTCTTCCAATTCTCTAAACGTTGCCTAGCGCACATATTACAACTATGTATGCCTCAAATCTCAATTATTACTGGAAAGTCACTAAATACCTTTGTTGCGGCGCCGGTAATACAATACTAACGTTTTACAAGAATACCACCCCCTCCCCCCCCTATTGCGTTACATAATAATTGAACGCCACCTAATGAGTGAATATAATTTACTTTTACTAAACACTGGCATATTATCCAGCAACAATACAAAGAAGTGCGTTACTGTGCAATCAAAGGACACAATTAAAGCTATGAAAAATTGTTTTTAAAATGAATTTGCACAATGCAGCTGACGGGAAAACGTATCATCTTAGTTTTACGTGAAACTATTCAAACATCGCTGTGATTTCATAAGATTTTTCTATCTCAAAATTTTTTACACATATTTTTGGTGGAGTAGGTACATAAAAAAATAACAGTAAATTTCACTTTCCTTCTTCGGAAGAACTTATATATTATTGACTTGATTTGAATTGTCACATGCATTTTTTTAGGAAGGTTGTAAGCATAAATATACATATTAAAAAAAAAAGAAAAAGGAGCTACTTTTACCTCTGTAGAGACCAGCTCTATCTGCAAGACTATCCTGAGAACCACGGTAATAATCTCTTCGCATGGTGGATTGAGTGGATTGTGGACTGTATCCAGCTAATTTCATAAAATAGCAAACACATAAAAAATGAAGGTGCAAATTATTGAAACTCAAAAACAAAATAAGCAAATTAATTTAGAATCAAACCATGCTTGAACAGAGAGAGATGATGTTAAAATAATAAAGGCATAACTGAATCTTAAAATTAAAAAAAAATTAATAGGTAACTCAAAATATATAATAATATCGTGTATTCAGCTGTACTTTTCGAAAACATTGCTGTTAATATTTTATAAAAAATTTGTTCTAACCAGTTAAATTTGTAGAGGAACCTTGTTTCCCTCGACTAGCTAACAACATGCCTTCAGCCATCTGCACAGCCCCACTGTCCACATGGATGGTTTTAGGTCTCGCCCTAGGCCCTATCCCAGTTCCTCCGGACATTTTTGATCGTAATTTAGCTCCTCCTCCACTCATTGTGCCAGTTTTGCTCGGATTTGCTGCACTCGGTTTAATCATCAAAGCTGCCATGAGCTCATTCTTATCAATAACTTTCCCCTGAAAAAATATTTTCAGAATGGTTATAAAGACACTCAGTTTTTGATTCTAGTAATTGTCACAAACTGTATACGACTATCAAACGTTCTTTAGCAGTATAGAGGCATAGTTTGAAGTCTACTAAAATCACTAAATGAAGACATTTACAAAATTTCTTTTGGAAGAATGGATGGCAAAATTTTAAATTTCATAAGTTTTTCTATATACTATACTATAGACTAAATAAAATATTATAAATGCGTTGGAAGCAATTGAAATGTGATTACACGTGAATCAATTTCCTTGCTAATATTGGAACATACAGAAAGCTTCGGTCCAGTATAAAATGGAGAGAGGTCTTCATCTGGCTCGCATACTGCAGAGATATAAATGCAGCTTACCTAGCTGCACAATATATTAGAATGGAAGAGTTAGAGAACCTCACAGAATTCCTAAAGAATGGAGCTATTAGAATGGAGGGAATGTTTAATCAAAAAATATTTAAACTGACCTCCCGTTCTGCTTCTTCAATGGCTTTCTTATATTTATACTGCTGCAATATCTGTTCTCTCCTTTGCGCTTGTTGTTCTTTGCGAGCTGCCCTTTCTTCCGCTATTGCCATTTCTTTCTGCCGTCGAGCTTCAGCTGCCGCCTCACTCCTAGCTCGTGCTTCTTCAGCAGCCTGACGCCTTTGTAAGGATAACAAAATTATGCGTTCCTTTTTGCGTTCCATTTCCTCGGCAGTTTCCTGTAAACCAGTAACAACAGAATACAGGTTCAAGTTTTTTTAAGCAACATATTTAATTTGAATGTTTCTAGTGCTCATAAAATGGCTGATACGATTCTATAAAATCTACATACAATGGATACAGAACAAGAAATGGGTTTTACTTACCGAATTGGTAAGCTCATTTCCTATAATGATAGCAGCCGGACCTTCTTTCTCAGCCGTATGGATAACTCTGGGGCTTTGAACTTGTTGCTTGATGTCTCTATGTATGATGGGACCTATGTTATCCACTGGATGATGTCTTTGTACAACCGGTGGCTCATACTCGGGTTGTTTGACTTTATCTTGCCAAGGGTCATCTCCTGAATGGGAGTCTCTTTCTGGACTTTGATTACTGGATGGTGTTCTATCTTTCTTGGGCGATCCCCGTTTGGCACGTAAAGGAGGTTTTGGCCTCTTTGGTTGTTCCCCACCAAATGATATATAAAAGCCTTTTTCGTTTAGATTCTCCGATTGGTCAGAATTATTATTCATAGAACCTACAGAATGGCCGTCGTGTACAGGCTGTTGGAATGAATTTCTAGTGAGAGAGGGTCTGGTGGGGGATGGTATTCTGTAAGTACTTTTACCAGATGTAATATTTAACCTCCCGATGCCTTGCTGTAATGCTTCATCTTCAGCATTTCCAATGAAAGAAATATTCTGTGGCTCCATATCATCAATAGTCGGAGCTTTGACAGGCACTTGGTGAGGAGTATTGGCATTGGATGAAAGCTGTTGTAAGCTAACAGTAGGCTGGGGGTGCATATGTGAGAGATCTCCCATAGAGTGTTGCCTCTGCGGAGTGTTGGGCCTGTGTTGTGGGCTGCTGCTGGGTGGAGTGTGTTGATTGAACAAAGACTGTACAGCCAAATGGGGAGGCTGAGTCTGCGGACTAGACATATTATAACTATTGTGACTATTTTCCCCACCATTCTGATATCTGGGTGGTGTACTGTGGGTTGGATAACTTTGATTTGCATTTTGATGAAGAACGAATCCTTGGGAACTATTGGGTGGTTGAGCATTATTACTCCACATTCTTTTAATCTCTATAGGTGCTGCGGCAGTCTGTGGCGCCCAATTACTTCTTTGTGTGTTCTCTGAGTAAGGAACGTGGTGATGCTGTTGCTGCTGCTGTTGTGGTTGGAAGTGTGTGCTGTTGGGTGATTGCCAGTACCTTTGTTGTTCATTGTTCTCCGTGTTATTTATTTGTGCTTGTTGAGCCCAGGTTCTCCTCGGAGGCGGGGTTGGCTGTTGTGGCTGTTGCTGAAGCAAATAGAATTGAGAAGGAGAATCCAGTTGATGGCCCCGGGACAAGCCTTGTTGATGATCATGAGGAATGTGTGGTGAAGAACCAAAATTATTGTGTTGCAATCCATAATTGGCAGTACTAACATTGTGCTGTGAACCATATTGATTTGAGTGCTGGAAGACAACAATGTGGACACAATCATTTATGCGAATCCCACACTCACACTATTGCAATGATTCTAACTAAACTTATCACTAGTGGAAGTTGGCCTATGAAGTTATTTTGACAGAAACAAACTCACAGCATGCTGATAGAGTAACATTCTTTAAATTTAGAATGAGGAAAAGCATATAATGTGAAAAGTACAATACAAGTAGTATAATAATTTTTACCATTGAAGGTTGTGGCTGGAACAATTGATGTTGTATCATAGGGTTTGATTGGATTTGTTGCTGTTGATTAGTTAGTCGTGCTATGTCGCTTTGTATGTCTTGCAAACTGGAATTCATTCTGAAACAAATCACATAATGCTATGATACTAGTATAAGAAAAAGAGAGCAATAAATTGTCACCAAACTACCATTCAAATAGATATCTAAAAGCATACTTATTCTCTTTGTGAAACCCTAAAGTAAACTAACAAAACGTATAACAAATAATAGTGTTTACAATAATTTACAAGAAATAATGGTTGGGTAACAAGAGTGAATTTTTATCTCTTCTGCGTTTGCGGGTTGTCCTGTCTCTATCAGACTTAATGGAGCCAGAGTTTGATTTTCTTTTGGATTCGCATAGTCCATTAACAGTACTCCAGGACTTCCCGTGAACAGAATGACAACATCATTGGCAAATCTCGTGAGGCCGTCATTATTTTTCAGGTCACAAAATTCATTAATAAAGATATTAAATATAATGGGCCAAAGAACACTACCTTGTGGTAGTCCATATTCAATCTTAACAACACTACTAGTAACGTTTTTATATTACCTAATTGACTTCTATTCATAGCTTCTAAACCAATTTACTGCTGTTCCTATGATACTTATAGTATTTAGTTTTCCTAGCAACAGCCGATGAAAAACTGTGTCAAAATAGTGAAATATTAATCTCAACAACTTGTCTTTCTATGTACAAGATGTTTGCAAGGGGCTTATAATGTTACTTACATTATAAGCCCCTCTATTTATTTGTTTATTAAAGAAGTTTGTTTACAAAAGTGTAATTTTGACACCTTGAATCAAAGAATGGCCAAAACTATCAGCATGAGTTTTATCTTAAAAAATGGAAAATAAACAAGCATGTTTTTGTGAATATTTAAATTATTAAGGCTATTTTTTATATTTTTGTTCTAATGCAAATAATAAACAAATATATCTACTACTACTTTTTTCTCAAACTTTTAACATAATTTATTACTTTTTTAAGTTTAAGAAGATGGTTGAAATTGGTTTTTTTAACTTAATACTTTCTTAGTCTGACCATAAACTAATAATTTGTCAACATTCCAGTTCTAAAGGTGGCATAACTTGTACTGCTTAGTCAAATTTTCGCAATTGTTGTTTGAATATTAAAATTACAAGAAAACTTAAAACTATTCATTTTTGGGTTAAAATATCAATTTAGTGTTTCAAACTTTGCATCTAGCCAGTAAAAATTAAAAAATAATATCGAATTTTTACAAGAAATAAATTTCATTAAAATATTCACTGTTGAGTAGGTACCCGGATTCATGCTCTTCCCTTTAAAAAAATACATTTTGTCATATTTACAAAGGCACTGTTTTTGGAGGATGTTTGTACATAGATCTTTCAACATATTCGTTGGCTGTTTTAAAAATACCTGTTTTTGTATACCTTGCTTTTAAATTTATCATAAAATACCATATTTTTATTCCAAAATATTTCTGTCATTTTTTAATATAGATGGCAGTGCAAGTGTTAATATATTTCTTATAGGCCTAGTTGAAAGAGATGAATTTTCACTTACTTAGCAATTGACTGCTGGTACTCCTCGAGTCCCATTCCATCCAAATCCGGTGTGTGTCTCGTCTCAACATATGGTAAGCCATCTTGATTCATCCACTTACTTTCCACAGATTGAGCTTCCGAAGACAAATCCTGGTACACAAAACACACTCAATTAACACACATGAGAACAACATACGGAAACATTACTGTTGGAAAAAGAAAACTATTTTCTTTACCGAACGGATATCTTTAAACATTGATTGTAAAAAACCACCGCAGAAACACATTTTATTGATGACTAAGGTAACTATGTAATACTTTTTCATACACCTCTTCAACCAAACATTAATACGGCGATAATCATCATTGATAAATAGATGGATATAAACAGACATTCAAATAGATAGAAGCACACCACGTCCAGCTAGCAGACACACTCGCAACGTGTGAAGAAATCACAGTGAAAGATACTCACAAGAGGGACCACTTGTTCACTCAAGTAAAGTATAATATTCGTGTTGAGCAAATAAAATTCCATAAATTAAAACTGTTCCTATCCAACCGTTATGTAACTCGCAATCTCTATATCTAGTTGTCATTAAAATTCACTTAATTGCTCCAGTGCCCAATTCTAATTATTACGCTCCAAGCTTCCGTATACATACTTAATTAATTTCTTTTAAGTGTTTGTAAAAAAAAATATAGACCATCACATATTGTATGTTGTAGTGCCTCAATGCAAAATAAAAATCACAATACAACGAATAACAAATTAACAAAATAATAATCACATAGGTCTGTGTGTCTACCTGCGCACCATGAACACATAAATTATTTATAATGCACTTATTAAAATGCCAAGTAAAAGTAGAAAAGTGTGTCAAACAAATACGTAAATGTTATGGTTACCACAAAATATAAAACATTGGCCTGACGACATATTGTTGGTACATCATAACCAAATGAAGACATACTGTACACTTTACATTAGTCTTAATTATCAATCTGTGATTCTTTATCATTATAAATGTATTGGCACTGTAGCCTGGTAGAAATATGTCTGGTAGCACAGCCCTGGCGCACTCGAGTAAGATGTTGGCAGCCATGCGTGAAATGATACTAAACAGTCTGGTACTCATCTGTTAAGCACCTTATGAGAAGTATGACAGATCACAATGATAAAAATGAATTCTTTTCAAGAAATTGACCAACAATTTTATAAACTTTTCATTAGGGATAATTAAAAGATTTTTACAATTTCAGCTGTTTTTTTAGAATTTTTACTTAAACTATGTTCATTTTAAGGTGCTAAACAAATACATAAAGAATGGATACAGACCTGCAAAGAAACAGGTCGTTGAGAAGCTGATGGATCAGTATATCTACCGTCTTTCTCTCTGCCCTCACCGCTTACGGAACTAACTTCACCCCCATCACCAGATGCACCAGATTTCACATTTACATTACCTTTATTCTGAAATTACCCATCAAACAAACACATATGTAAGATACAAGAAACCAAAACCAACTTAATGAGATTATCTACTTTTATAAAATAGCAATTATTAATATCAATTGCAATTTGTATAATATTATGCTTCACACCCACTACAAATTGTGCATTGACAATATTGCATGCAAATTTTATATTATAGAAAACGTAACCACAACTGGTAAATAAGATCAAGTATACACTCTTTGAGAAATATATTTCTGAAATGTACTTATTTTCCAGTTGCTCGTAACTATGATGACAGTAGGTCAGTTTCCAACAAATTATTGTCAAAATTGAAAATCTTGAAGAATCGTCATCTCAGAATCATGCAGAAAGAAATCATGTAGAGCTTAAATAAAAATTATTTTGAAACTTTAAACTTCTGGATATTTATCTTGGTTAACTTTGCCTATCCAATCTAACACAATGTGTTAATCTTGAGTGAAAATTCCAAGCAAAAAAACACCAAGATAAACTCTAAGCCATCCGAAAACCAAACCAAGGGACTCCTAGTTTAGAAGTATGGCATCCTAACTCTTACCAATGTTGCATTTAGTCTGGTAAAGTCAATCATTTAAACATGCTCAGTGACAAAACTACAAATATAATGTTTATAAGACTTCCGTATTTTTATTAATTCATTTCAATAAAATTAATAATTAAAACTCCTCTCTCCTATTAAATATTGCTGCTAAAATGTATCGCAAAGTTATAACGTATGGAAATATTTTTGTTATATCACACTCTCTATTATACAATGTGAGCCGTCCATTAATCACATAATATTTTTTACAACTTTTTAGACCACCCCTCCCCCTGGTGATAGTTGGTGAGGTTTAAGAATACCCCCCCTCCCTGAATGCCTATCAAAACTGAATGAATTAGGCAAGAATAATAACGTCACTCTCTTCTGGGTCCCGGGACATGTCGGGGTGAAGGGTAACGAACGAGCAGATAGGCTAGCGAAAAGAGGTGCAGCAACACATCTAGTTGGACCAGAACCTTTTTGCGGTCTAAGTAACAGATTCTTCCAAGAAGAGATAAGAAGGAAGGGAAGGGAAGAAAGAGAAGAACAGTGGAACAACCTTCCCGGACTTAGGCAATCCAAGGATCTTCTTGGTGGGTTTGACCCCAGAAGAACCAAAATATGTTTAAGCCTAAGTAAAACAGGCCTTAAAACCCTAACAGGTTTCTTAACGGGTCACTGCAGACTTAGGGAACACCTGAGGAAGCTGGGACTCGAAGATGATGGAACCTGTAGATTCTGCGAAGAAGGGGTGGAAACGCCTCACCACCTACTTACAGACTGCGATGCAGTGGTTTATGCGAGAGCAAGAAGTTTTGGAAAACACAGGATAGAGGTGGAGGACCTCGCCACCTTGGATCCCCTCCTAATGCTGGACTTTCTGAAGCGTCTGGGATTAGTGGGGAAGCTCTAATTGGGTAACACCATGAGCAAGTAGGGGAAGCACAATAGACCAATTCAGGTCGGAGCGCAAAATATCCCCTAAGAAAAAAAAAAAAAAAAAAAAAAAAAAAAAAAAACCCCCCTTCCTCCCCCCAAATCACGTTTACTTTTTTAGTACAAAGAATGAATTTGGGTTGGCTGGAAGAGATCCTGTGGGATAAGTCCGCCCTTTGACTCTCGTGAATGGATTGTATCGGGACTGCATTTTGGAACAATAAAGCATTATTTATTTATTATAAGAGTATTATTCTTTTTTTCGCTACTGTAACTATGTTTCTTTAATTTCGTTAGAAAAAAAAAATCCACATGATTTTCTTACTAGACCCCCCCCCCCCTACCCTTACGTGATCTTTCGTGATTTTTAAACTAATAATCCAATCCAAAATCCAAACTCCCATTAGATCCCACTTAGGGGCATAGGGAGGCAACAAGAGCTCTCCATTGCGCTTGATCTTGCGCAACGTTAATGACCTCCTCCCACACCATGTCCAGATTCCTCAGCTCTGCTTCGAAGGAGCGGAACACAGTATGAGAGGGTCTTCCTCGTCTCCGGGACCCTGATGGGAGGAAGAACTGCGCTCTCTTCGGCCAACTGTCATTCGGCATCCTTAACACATGTCCCAGCCAAGTCCATTTCCTCCACATAATAGTAGAGGTGATGGGCTCACGCTGGGTGCGCCGGCGTATAGCGTCGTTCGTGATGCGGTGGAACCATCTTATACCCAAAACTCTCCTGAGGCACTTCGTTTCGAATGCAGATACTTTTTGTGCCTGGGCCAAAGTCAGGTGCCAGGACTCACACCCATACAGGAGAATGGGCAACACACACGCATCAAACAGTTTACATTTCGTCACGACACTAAACGTCGACGCCTTCCATATCTTGGTCATGTTGTTGAAGGCGCCACTTGCCATACCGATACGTATCGGGAGCTCAGCCCCGAGGTCACCAGTGGTAGTAATGTAATAACCTGGTGACCATCGATGGTTATCGGTAGCTGTTTATCGGGGCAGGCATTATTCGCCACGAGCTCCGTTTTACTGGCATTGACTCGAAGGCCGAGGCGTGCTGTTTCGTCGCAGAGTCTTGAAACACTGCGCTGTAATTCCTCCACTGTCGTACTGAACAACGCTAGGTCGTCCGCGTACTCCAGATCGCACAGTTCGCCCATCTCTCTGTGTCATCGGTATACCTCTTGCTCCTTGCATGGACTTTCTCAACAGGAAGTCCATGACTCCCGTGGTGAATTAAACTCTTTGCACTGCTGAAAGATGCACCTAGCACAGAAAATTGGGTCTGTGCAGGACCTTCCAGGTACAAAGCCACATTGTTGCTCTCTCAGGACAGCCATGACAGGCCCCCGAATGCGGTGTATTAATATCTGAGATAATACCTTACCGGGAACACTCAGCAGAGTAATTCCACGGTAGTTTCTGCATTCAAGGGGGTCCCCCTTTTTAAATATTGCGACGATGGATCCATTCCGCCAATCTTTTGGGCACCTCTCCTCTTCCCACGCCATTTTAAATATATCTAATAGTGGTTGGCCAAGGGTGTCTATGCCTTGTTTGAGGAGCTCTGCGTGAATTCCATTGTCTCCTGGCGCTTTGTTGTTCTTAAGTCTCATCACGGCCAGCACCATCTCACTGTATGTCGGCAGGTCCTCACATATCCCAGTTGCCTGAGGTATATTCAGACCTGTCAACTCCTCAAAGTTGTAAGGTGAGGAGGGCTCGGGACGGTTTAATATTGACTCAAAGTACTCCCTCCATCTCCCTTTAATCAGTTCGGGGGCAGTGACAGTGGCTCCACGAGAGTCTCGTATTGCCGTCACAGGTCTTTTTTGACCCCTGCCCCCGACCTCCCGGATGATTTCGAAAAGTGTCCTTGAGTCATTTCCGAGTGCAGCAGATTGCGCTCGCCGTATCTGAGAGTCCAGGTGTCTTCTCTTATCTGTTCGTACAGAGTGCTTCACCTTGCGGCTCTGCCCTCTGTACTCAGACATCAAACTAATAATAGCTAACCAAATTAACTTTGTAACATGAAAACATGTAAATTTCTGTAATACAAACAACTTAACAAGTCACAAAAAACTGAAGTATTTAGTAAGTACAACATATTATGATAACGGGATCAAAATCAACTAAACACATTGAAACATAAAAATATGAGTATATGCACCCTCCACAAACACATAATATGGTTCAAAATTAAGAGCCCTCTTTAGTGAGAACATTTATTCTCTATATATTTATATGAGATAAGAGTTGGGCTGTGAAGCAACTCAATAAATCTGAAAGCACATTAAAATCAGTAACATGGGTGAAAAATTGGGAACTGATCATGTATTCGCAGATTACAGACAAGTTGAGCGAGCTAAATGACATTGATTGAATTCTTGGACACAGATTAAGAAAGATGGCCAGAGATAAGTCCCGTGTCCTATAGTAAATAGCCAGAGGCTGAATTGGTATTCATACTAAATTCTAGGTACAAAATAACTCATACTTGTTAGATACAGTTTAAAATGAATATCTACAACATAAAAAAATACATGCAATATGAGTATGAGCTTCGGATACCTTAGAAACAGCTTGCAAAAACGCCTGCTGTCCCAGTTGCTGTCTCTGTCTATTGTAAGCCAACTCCATTCTTTTCTTCTCGTGTTCTATACTCCTCCTCTTCTCTTCCAGCTTCAATCTGATGTTGTTGATCTGTGCGGCCATCAAATGACCATTGTTCATGGGGGATACATCTTGTGGTGGATTTGAATCTCCATCTGTTGGAAATAATAATAATATTGGATATTTTGACTTCAATATGGTACCAAAATAAGCAAATAAATTAATGCCAGTCAATATGTACAAATTGTCCAAAGAACTATTACATTTTTGTGTAGACATCAACAAATACGATTTCTAGATGCAGGTTCTACTCTTTCTGAGTGGATTAAGCTGGTATGATTCTAGCATTAAGGTGAAAACACGTAGAATGCTGATTCCGACCAACGCAAAGAATGTTTCTATGCATTTGAATGGGGGATACGCACAGCAAAAGCAGGAACCCGCTTTCCGGCATGCCCATTTAAATGCGTTGAAACCATAGACAACATTCTTTGCGGCGATTGGCACCGGTCAGAATCGGCGTTCTTTGTGTTTTCACACTTAGCCTAGAGACAAACTGGATGCCCATGACATATAGCCCCTCAATAACAAAAAAGTTTTGACCGGCATTTTGATCTAAGCCCAGAGTTCAAAAAGCAGAAGGAATATTATTTTTTTTAGTTAAAATTTTAAGTTTGTTTTCTCTTAAGTAGCACAGCGTCGAGCACTAACTACTAAATTCTATCATATTCTCCCTTTAAACCCTACTTAGGAACATAGGGAGGCAACAAGAGCTCTCGATTGCACTCGATCTTGCACAATGTTTATGACCTCCTCCCACACCATGTCCAAATCACTCAGCTCTGCTTCTAAATGAACTACTAAAAAATAGAACAATAATAAAAAATTCTCACTTGAATGATGTAATTCGTTTTGTAAAGACTGCTGCTGCCAGGTTGTGGTGTTACTCGGCATGGCACCAAATGACATCACCTTCTTCTCCGTGCTCAGTCTCTTTACTGGAACCTCCTCTTTGCCTTGCTGCATATAAACTAATTGAATCCCTAAAACAACCAAATGATTTATA
The DNA here is from genome assembly GCA_963576905.1 of Mystacides longicornis. Classification (NCBI taxonomy): domain Eukaryota; kingdom Metazoa; phylum Arthropoda; class Insecta; order Trichoptera; family Leptoceridae; genus Mystacides; species Mystacides longicornis. Next base: position 11,965,111 of record OY756424.1, read on the forward strand.
ATCATTTCCAATTATGCAGAATTACTCTAAGAAAGAAGAAGACTATGTAAAAGTACCTGATTGTTCCCCATTACTTCTGAGCTTCGTCAAATCTGCAAAACTAGACATTTTGGTTTGAACCATCTCCCCGTCTATGGTGTCCTTGGTGATGTTGTTAATGTAACCATCATCACCACTTCTGTTCCTATCGTAGTGGGTTATAGTGTCATTACTATGCTGTCTAGTCATAGTTCTGAATTGACTCTCTGCGATTCTTTCCGATTCCTCGGGTTTAGAAAATTGTCTATTGATAGTTTGGTACTGGTCTACGACAACTCTTTCAACTTCCTCTGGTCTCGAATATTGCCTATCCATGTGTCTTTCCCTATTTTCATATTCATTTCTACTTTTACTGGTATTAAAATTTGAATTATTACTATTATCATTGTAAAACAGTTCTATTGACCCCCTAGCATCTTGTATGGATGATCTCACGGCAACGTTTTGTTCAATCGGAGCTGGAAATTTTCATAATCGAAACAAGTTAGAGAATAATAAATCAATAATTGGAAACAATAAGGAAATTACACAAAAAATATAAACCTTGAAGCCGCGGTGAGGATGTGTTGGAAGAATTTACAGTGGCTAATTCCTTTTCGGGATTTCTACCAATAAAGTTCAGTCTATCTTGAGATCCACCAAAGTTTTCAACTGTCAACTGGGAATCATCGGATCCACTTACAGAACCCCTCCTAGACCTACGCCCTGCATAACTCGAACGCCTTTGTTCTTCCCAATTGGATGGCCGACCCGCAGCTACATTCTCATACCCTGTAACGTTTAAATAAGTGATAAATAAAATATTTCTAAACAGATATTAAACTGTGTAATATTATTAGACAGCTACGGGAAACGACTTCAATAAATTTTTTCCAGGTTTGCAATTAGGAGACAGCAAATGCCCCAGAATTCATGTCACCAGTATCAAGGGGATCTGCATTATATCAAAAGAAGAAAAAAAAGGACAGTTACCTCTATCATCCCCATGCCTGACTACAGAACTCAATGTTGGCACTGCTTTTCCTCTATGTACAACAAAGCTTTCATCGTTTTGAATGAAGGGATTATGCTGTGGACTTGAACTACGTCTTTCGGGAGTAGAGCAGGTTGAGCGCTGACTAGCCACTGCGTTCATCGAACCTCTGCAGCGGGTCATGTGCGAGGCAGACGGCGATCTTGTCACTAAAAGAGTTACGGAAAAAATATAATACAGATATTTGAAAGAAATGTGTATACACTATCTATTCATTGCATTCCCTATATTTTCTGGAAATTAAAATAAATAATTCATATTTACTTATTAAAAGTAGGTAAGTGATTAATGAAAAAGAACAACAAATAAAAAAATAATAATTCAAATTAGTGAAAATCTGAATAATGTGAAACCCAAAACATGCAAAACCAATTTCTCAATATGTAAGTACTCAAATAAAATGTTAGGTAATCAAAACAAATTATTAGACAAAAACAAAATTATGTAGGCAGAGTGGTGAAGGTAAATAAGCCAAAATGTTAAAGTTTTAAATACTATGTTAGTAAATCAATAATTATTAATTCAATACAATTTATGTACTATGCTTTATCCTTTGATGTTATTGTAAGAATATACATTTTAAAATCTCACATTTAAAATTTATGCCGTCATTCACGCACACAATTAGACTTAAGTGCAAATTTCAACAAAATTGAGTGAGACACAACAAATTATTGAGAATTAATTTCTGCCTGCACTAAAATTGACGATATGTGATTCATATTTTGTGCGCATTGACATAATCAAATTAATCAAAGCATAATTTATTAATTAGATGAAAAATAATACAAACAGAGTAACAAAATTGTGTTAGAGATGAATTTGAATGAATCATTAGAGAATGAAGAGAGTTTAAATGTATGATTGATCATGCTCTCACTAACCGTACAATTAAAATTATGTTTCTAAGATTAGGATGCGTATTATAGTAGTTTAATTTCACTCCATACAATAAAAAGAAACTATTCTATCGTCTAACTCAGACAATGTATGTGAATGACAGTGACGCTACTACGTAATGTGAATGGCAAATGTCAATTGAAGCGCCACTTACATTTAAAAGGTCCTGAAAGGGACAAAATATTCACATCATTCATTAATAGACGTTATTTTTAATTATTTATTTAGCAATTTGAAAAAATAAACGGCCACTTATTTAAAATTGACATAACTTTTAATTACAATTTTAAGCCTACATACAATATTGATTATCGTTTTTAGTTACAATAGTTATTAGTAGAGACCGGATTATAAGCATTTGCATATTCTATTTTTTTAGAATATTTCGTATTTCGACCAAAATTTCATTATCAATCATATTCAAGTAAATCTGATAAAATTTTCAGCGTTTGGCATTTCTCAAACCACGCCGTAACATAACAATGCCATCAAACAAAATATTGTTGTATATGCACCCACTTTTTTAAAAAATACCTCAATGCATTAAATAACTATAAACCCATGGCTTAGAACTAGGCTAAGCAATCGAGGTCATAGAAAAAATCCACCAGATTAATTCCAACTTGTCTGAAACATTCCCAGCAAAGCTGAAAGAAAAATTTAGGAATATTTTAAAGAACAACATCGAACTTAAATTTGCTGGAGATGATCTGCAAACCCTGGTGGATGTTAAAAGATCATTTTCGGCTTATAAAAATATTCTAAGCACAGATATTATAATTTCACCACTGACAAATTAGAGCAGTACTTTTTTTTGTTTGTAAGCCATTACTCATTTGCGAGTGTTATAGAGAGCAGTACTTAAATATACCTAAATGATTTTAAAAATGAAAATATGATATCAAACACATTTATATGTTTTGTAGTAATTTTGAATTTGATGTTGCATATTTTGGCAATTTTGAACATTTATGATGCTTTCAACCATTTTGAGTTGCATATAATCCGGTCTCTAGATATTGGCAATGAAAAACTATTCAATTGACGAAGCATTTCCATTCTATAAAATCACATTTTTTTTTTTAACTGACTTGCACCCGAAGTATGGATCGAGTGATGCAGCCATTGATTAATATTATTAAAGTTCGTCGCCTCTGTCACACTTATAGTTTGTACCTATGCTAAAACCAATTTGTTGACATGGTATTTCACAATTTTATAAATGTGCCTCTGTTATGCTGTCATATTTATTAAATAAATGAAGACTCCTTGTTCTATAAAATACAAATCAAATTGAATAGTCAGTCAGTAATACAGGTTTTAAACAAAAATATATAAGGTTACATTAAAATTTTGATGAAGAGGTTACACACTGATGCTAACTAATACAAGACATAAAATTTAGAACAGTACAAAAGATAGGAAGTTGTACTGCGATAGAAAAGTCACCTGTAAAAGGTTGGTGATGGATGCCAGATGGGGGGGGCGTGTGGAGTCCACTGCGAAGATCAGGTATGGGGGTACTAGGCGCCGGGGGCAGACACCTCTTGTGTGTCACTCCGTGCATGTTAGTACTGCTGCTGGCCCCAGCTACCACACCTAACATCCGGTAAGCATGCAACCCCAGCCATGAGTTAGTTTATGTTCTTCGTTTAAGTAAAACAAGTATACAAAGGTCTTTTCGCTTCTCGATATGGACCCCTTTATATTGGTTGAGCTATGTATTCAAAACGCAGCTTTTTATTTTTTTTTTACAAAATATATATACAATGGGGCAGAATTTGAGTGTACTTTTTGTTCTAATTAATTCCTGTATATTTTTTTGTAAGTACATTAGAGTGAAGTTATTGCTGTTCATATTCTAACTTTTCACGGCTAATATTTTGAAATAAAATATTTACTTATTAGGTGCAAATCTTTATGATTTTACTCAAACACACATTATTTTTTAAATATATTACAATACTTGAACACTAGTACATCATTAAAATCATTACATCTTGGAATACATTGTACTTACACCAGACTTTATACATAAAAAAAATCTTTTACTAACTAAAGACAATTTGTGGTTTGAGCTCCTGAGCTCACTTTAAAAAAAAAAGCTCTCGACTAAAAGCACTAAACTGAACATTCAGTGAAAACACTCAAAATATAGTACCATAGGTTGGACCCTAGACGCATGGGTTTAGTCTAAAGAGACCCCAATCTGAACAGGCCACAGTTGCTGCACCCAAATGATCCACAGATGATGCAAGTCTTCAACCTGTTACAATGGGCAATCGGAGAGCACAAAAATCTGGCTCACATAAGGATAGCTTTTCAGTAAGCTCTACAATGTATCAAGAAACTGGATATTGTTTTCTAAAGATTACCGAATTAGACAGAATATTAAATACACTTTCATTTTTACTTCCTTTAAAATTTTAATTTTTATAACAATAAATTATTCTATTCTGATAGTCGGAAAAAAGTTTTAATTTTAACCATAATCATGTTATTAAACACCGCTGTGTCATAAATTGTGTTAGTAGAAAGAAAGTAAGTACTGAATATTTTAACAACCCAACCAAAGAAAAAAAAGAAATATAATAAACCGACCAAAATAAAAAACAAAAATTCAGCAAATTATTTTGAAATAGAACCTAGGAATAAATTGAGAGCATGCAATAAAGGCGTTAAATATTGTTTCAGCTCAGTGTTGATACAAGTTATGTACAAAAATGTGAGTATCCCATTTAAATCTGTCACCCGTCATCATGCATTTCGTCATTATTGCGAATCTTAAATTATTTCTCCTTATAAACTGCGTATTGTTATGTAACAAATATTTACCAGCATTATCTCCTTGAGAACTCGGGAACCTGACACATTTAGCGGGATGTATTTCTAGCATATTGAATAGATCCGCCAACATGACTAACAAGTTGTGATGCATGGATCTGAAAAATTTATTCAATCAACATTTTTTATTTAATAACTCTGTAACACCTGCAGCCTAAGCCTACCTAATTTTCTTCTGAACACGGTATAAGAGGATCTTTGAGACTCTGATGGGAGGAAGAACAGCGCTCTCCTCGGCCAACTGTCATTCGGCATCCTTAACACGTGTGTCCCAGTACTACACAAATGTCCCAGCCATGTCCATCTCCTTTCCATAATGGTGGAAGTGATTGGCCTAAGCTGGGTGTGCTGGCGTATTGAGTCATCTGTGATGTGGATGTGGTGTTATCTTATTCCCAAGATTCTCCATAGACAAATGCAGATACTTTGTGTGCCTGGGCTTTGATCAGGTGCCAGGACATACCCATACAGGAGAACGGGCAACACACGCAATCTTTAAAAATTTATTCAGGGTGGCTAATACTCTTCATGACTTCCATAGTTGACATCCGACATTATTAAATACTAGCTACGGAATATTACTTAGTCGACTTTCAAAGGGTTAACAAACTCATAGATCAGAAATAATAGGTACAATTTATAACATACCCTCTCATGTATGTGATATCCTCGGGCATCATATGGAAGACATTGTATGGCAAATGTCTTTGACAAAAATTCTGCACAAGAGTCAAGTTGTGGATAGAATCGTGGACGGATGCTAGACGAGGGGCGCGTATCTGTGCCGGAGGCAGCACGTCCGGGCAGTAAAGGCTGACTAGTGCAGCTAAAGCCACACCATCACACAAATCCCTCAAGGAATCGACAGGGGGTAGGGTTGGTATCGAGTTACCCTCCATGCTCTGAAATGTCAAATTGGATCGATATAAGACAGTCTAAAATATGTTACCGACTATTCCAGGAGAAATAATATTGACAAACCAATGTTTGCTGCTTCAGTGCTTGACAAGCCGAGGCCACCCAAGACAACAAGGACTCTTCGTGTGGAAGACTCCCTGGATCTCCAGTGTTGTTGGTCACAGTCCCTCCCCACCGTCTCACAGCGGCCGCTATCCTCTCTCTAGTGCCCACTTCCCTTCCATATAACACCATTAATCCTTCCATCACACAGATGTGAGCACTCTGAAATCATTTATATTACAAAATAATGTTTTACAATAAAAAAAGTATATACCCAACTAAGCAATATCATAGTTTGGAATACTATGTAATACTCACAATATTCCTCTTCCACCACTTTTAAACAAATAGATAAATACTTTTCTATTCAAAGATGTCAGCCAACAGAATTATTTAAGGTAATTTGTACCAACCAACTGGAGCTGTACAATCTGAGACAAGATGACAGCCCCGAGTAGAAATTTCAAGTGAAAATCACAAAACAATAATTCTGACCTGACCGAGAATCATACCCGTAATCTCTGGTTAATAAATCTGGGGTCTTAAACAACTAGGCTCCAGAGACAGGTAGGCATGTTTATATTTTTTAGTATACAAAAAACGTCTCTACTAAGACTTACAAAAAAACAGTTACTGAGACTGAATTGTTTGCATTGAACAAATTCAAATTCTTTTTATAAAATTAAAAGGAATCATGCAAAATTTCAGAAAAAAAAATATTGGGCAGCTAAGAGATCTGTATTTTCTAGACCCAAGGATCAGTCTATTTGGCCTATCAAAAGAGAAGGAGGTTATCATGCTTTTCCACACAAAATATACCATGTTATGAATAGAAGTTACCATTTTCAGTGGATTAGTCTGTATAAGAACTGTCTCCGTCATGGCACAGTCTGGTGGATCTGGAACATGCACCCCCTTCCTGGCCAGGGTCTGCAGTATGTTCCAGTGGTTGAGGTTGTTGTAGTTTGGGTCCGAGTACATGTTGGACAGCGCCATGCAATACAGCTCCGCATTCGCCAACATGCCCACGATTGGTGGCTTGAGATGTTCTTGGTCCTGAAACAAAACATGTTTCTTTAGTTAGCGATAAGATTAACCTTGGACATGAAGGAGAACAAGCAGCTCAATACTGCAAGAATTAAGCGACACCGTCACAATATTTTCCACCTGTCTCCAGCGTATACTCAAATACTTCGGCCACGAAGCTCGCAGAGGAAAGCTTAGCTAATATTGGTCAGGATAGCACCAGGAATAAGACCCAGAGGCAGATCGCCGATGCGTTGATCCAACCAAATAAAGCAAAACATCGCTCCAACACTCCATGGCGCTATGGTCAGTCAAGTCTGGAAAATATGGTCAAGTCAGATTCCACCAAAGAATTTTGACTGGTAAGGTAAGAAAGGTATTAAGATGGATTAAACCTATTTGTTACCACGATTTTAAGATGCTGATTTACAAATTGTGTCATGGGTACGGAACATTTTGAAATACTTTACTAAAATGCAGATGGAGCTTGAGTATTATTAGAAACTATTACATATTAGTCTATAATAGGTACATATCAGAAAAAATACAGTTCTATTTAAGTACGGTATGAAACCTGTTTCACAGCTGAGCATCATAGATAAAAATACCTAAATATTTTTTAATTACATAATTATTTTAATTAACAAAGATATAATGTATAAAATCGATAGATATCTAACAGTAGGTAACCATACTGATTTACCAGATTTACTAACCGCGGGGTATTTTTTTTTTTTTAATTTTATTAAATCCATAGGTATAGACCCCGTTTCTAAAGCGAAAAGAGGCTTGTGTGAAACGGGGAATAAGTCAAGTATTCGAAATTTGAAAGTTAGAGTCGAAATTTTTTCAAATCTGAAATTTCGACAGTAACTTCTAAATTCCTTATCCTTATTTTAAAATATTTAGACAAGAGACCAAGGCCAATCTCTATTATTGAGATGTATGAAGGATGCTATGCCTGCCACCAGGGATCCAAAGATGTGGATAAAAAATCCATGCTATATATTCGAAACAATGTTGAAACATATGCACAAAGTGTGTCATCATAAGGTTGATTGAGCGCTATTGAGGGCTCTTAATGGCCCCCAATGTTCCCAAGTGAGGGACATAAAGAGAGAATTGATTGAAGAAATGGAACAGTGTGGTACTACCTCAATAAAATCTTTATAAAATAATATTAAAAGTTTATCTTTAACTTTCGATCTAGCGCCGGAAACGATTCGAGACAATGAGATGACGATAGAGTAGGTAGGTACCTACCACACCATACTGACAAGTATCTCGCATACTAAATCATATTATAAACTATCACCATTGGGTTATGGGTATGAAACATCCATTATTTTTGTTGGTTAAAAACAATCGGCTGAAATACCTGTTGGTTAAGAAAGCACTCAGCTATACCTACACCTGTGCAAGCAAATCAGTGAAACAATAACAACGTATCAACGTACCTACGTACCTACAGTTACACGTGAAAATCGACCAAAAATAATCACACCAAAACAGCTGTCAAAATCAATATAAGGCGGTCATCAACCCGTAGTGATTGGGTTAAGGTTCTTAAAACTACCGTAACTGTAAGTGCACCTTTGCGATAAAATTTTGGCAGAATTACTTACCAACTGTCAGAAATATACGTCAATATTATGTTGTTAAAAAATAGAAAAACACCCTAATCACCTAACGACCTATGTATTCTCAAACCTACCAAATGTACATAAAAATCGCCTGAGCAGTTTCGGGAGTACATAATAGGAGGAGTAACACGTAATTTTTATATATTAGATACATTTAAACAAAAAATACATGCATTGCTTTGAAAAATCTACGTTTTCATAAGGGTACGTGTGTTTCAAAAACTGAAAGATCTAAAAGCGATTTAAAATTCTTAGAATAAATGGGTCCTATTGACAAACCATTTCACCAGCTGCAATGATTATTTAACTTATTTGCAACCATAACTCATTTGAAATTAACATCCTATCTCAAAACCAGTAAGCAGGGAAATTTTGACTTTGGAAATAAATATCACCAACTAAACTACCACCTTAACAGATACATGGCAGTTTTAAAATATTCGTGTATATACCCTACACAAAGAATAGAATATTGAAATTCGTTTAGGGGGTTTGTTTCCAAAAAAGGTAAACAGAGGACACAGAGCGTCACACTAATATTAAATTTATAAAAAACATGGCGACCCCTCCCACCTAGGCCCATAGACGATATCGAGCGTGATTCGGAATGAAATAAAAACATACGCGCGGACAACATGAATAATTTTCTAAAAATATTTTTATCAACTGCTGTGCGAATATGAATAAGGCAAATCTAGTTTTTTTACAGTATCCTTTGAACACCCACAGGCATTGTCTAACGAGCAGCTCATGTCTTTTTATACGGTTGACGTCACTGGAGCGGGGTTACCAATTCGCTGCCAGCTAACATACGATACCAAGACTGCAGAGAATCATTATTATGGTGATATATTTCATGGTAATTAGATGTCAGACGGCGACTCCGACGAAAAAAAAATGCAAAGAGGCTTTAACGCAGGCAGCGAGCCATCACACAGCGACCAATTTATTAAAGAGACGAGGTCCGAAAAACTGTATAAATTGAGTAGGTACTGGAAGTCGTTGTCCGCAAAACAAGGCAAGAAGGCTTAAAAAAAGACCGCCAATCGACATTGTTGGTGTGACGAGAAGAAATTGGATCCACGAAACAATTTGAAAGAAGAAAATCTGTAATAATGGCGTGAAGGTTGAAGAAGAGATGACAAAGTAATACAATATCTAATGAAAATACATTAATTACCACTTCCAGCATTCTCGTTTGGGAGAGGAAGTTGCATATCATAAAGATATTTAGTAGCATAGTGACTTTTTCTCCGTCTTTGGTATCGCGTTCCGAAAATCGTGGATTCGAGGCTCGGTGCCGACTATCTCCCTCTTTTACAACACAAGATTTGCTAATAATAGTAAATTTTTGTTCAATTTGCGTGAGCCCAGATTCATCAAAACAAATTACAATGGTAGGCAAGAGCATGAAGCAGACTCTTGCCTATTTGATTGCGCGCCTCCAACGGAACACCAGAAAAGGTAAGACGAAACAGTAAACATTAGGTACACCTAATAATTACATATTCATAAAAATATAAATCACGGTTCGCTTTATCGGCATACGAGCTAATAATTATTAGTGAAGATAAGCTAATCGAATGATAGTCGAGATGAACCGAGCGCGTCCGTGCATAATTTCATTTCTTACAAAGATTGATAGATAACTGTTCTGTTGTTCTTGAGTGCGCCAGCCAATATAATAATACTAGCTTTCCCGACGGACGTTGTCCTGTGTTCCTAACTATGAATATTGAATTCGAATTTTTATGGTGATGAATTAATTATCATTTGACCAATAGGTATGATTCCGAACGATGCGTCTGTTTTAAACCATGTATATATATATATATTTTTTTTTTAAATGAATCTGTGCTCACTCAAAGTGAACACAAATACACTCCTTGACTCTTTCACAGTAAGCTACTGAAAGCTTGTGTCGTGAAAGAGGAAGATGGTCGGCACCTGGGATCGAACCACGACGTCCGCAGTACGAAAGCCGGCGTTGTAACCGCTGGGTCACCAACCACTTCAAAATATTCCATCCGCATTCTGTCAATCGCACCAATTGACAATTTCTGTCAAAATTTCAAAATTGGAATAAAAATTATAAGGTAAAAAGTACTAATGGGGTTGTCTACGTAGAGTTTTCTTTCATTTTCTAATTTTCCATGCATTTTTCTTAATTTTTTTTCTTCTAAAAGGACATTCTCCTGATAAAAGCCTACACGACAAAAAAAGGATTAGCGAAATCGGTCCAGCTGTTTAGGCGTGATGCGATGACATCGGGAAATTGCTCTCCATTTTTATATATAAGATGTAGCAGAAAGAGGGTGTTTATTCAAGAATCAGTCTTTTGTGACGAGCAGCTCGATGCACTGTACATCGGGTACACTGGCGGTGTAAACCTAACGTAAGAACAGGCGACATGTGGGTTAAGGCGGCGATACAGATGCCTGTAAAATGGGACAGTAGCTTGCATGCCTGTTAATGGCATGTAGAAGTTACTAGCGCGATGTGGATACATTTGCAAGTTAAACTTGCATGCAATTTGCGTCCTTGCATGCCTGTATACACAAGCTAGCCACGAGACAATACATGTCCCAAATCACATGCAAATCACTCGAGATTTTTGCAATGGAAAACATTCGAAGTGAATTATTTCATCGTATTGCAATTAGCAGTACAGTGTGTGGCTGAAAGAAAAGTAAAAGAAGACGGATTTGGATGAAAGATTGGATTAGCAGAAGGGAAGATTTTGGAGCAAGTAGTTGTCTGCTTACAGAAATGCGACAACAAGATATAGATGGTTACAAAAACCATTTAAGAATGCTGCCAGAAAAAATTGATGAATTGTTAGAGGGAAAAAGTCAGTTGTCAGCTACTGGCATACACGTACCTGTCGTGAAGTTCACACGTGCAGGTTTCGTAGCCTCCCGCATACCCGCCGCGTCCTCTCCCTCATGTGGCATGCCAGTAAATCAAATGTTGTGCGATCTACTTGCATGCCAGGTACAGGCCTGCCAGTTAGCGTTTACACATGGTAGTGGTGGCATGTACAAGGAGCTGGCATGCCATGTGTATTCTGCTACAGGCATGTGTATTCCCAGCTTTATGTCCGATTATCATAATATACCAAACTTAACAAGCACCTCACCCGCAAAAGTTTGAACAAAGCATACTTTGAAAGGGGGAGAAAGGGAGGATCCTGCATGCAGGCAGGTAAATGAAAAAGAGAGCACTATTTGGTGGCTTGATAATACGGAGGTTGATCATTTGATCAAAAACCTATCTACACGAGACCAAGAACCCTATCTCGCTGAATAAAATCTACCCAAAGGCCAACGTGAGGGTAAATCTTCAACAGCCCTATTGAAGAGCGTGGCGGGATAATACCAATATTCTCTCATGTACAGATTTTAGAAAACAGAAAAGTATCCAGGGAACAAAAAAGGGATGCATATTTTCAGAAGTGGACACAAAATACTTAGACAAAAAAAGAAAAAGATTTTTTGAAAAAGTCGGTAGGTACACTAAACGCTTCAGTTGGTATATAAAAACAGAAAAGTATTCGCATCACAAGAATGTTAAATACGGCCCTAAAATACGTTCAAAGTTCAACCGCAATTTGTACAAATAGAGTACAACAACCCCTATTATTAAATAATACGTACAGAACGGTAGCTAAATATTTTGAATCCATAATATTGTGATAGTAGTTCACGAACAATGAAAATAAAACACGGCTTGACCTAAAAAACTGCCACAAGAAGATCAATCATACTAATAGGCCGGTAACTGGCGAGAATCTACACAACCATTATACCTTAATTTCAGAGGGCGGGTTTATATTTTTTGGTTATTGGTCAAATGGCAATCAGAACAAAATAATTAAGAATGTTAACTGTGAGGTTTAAATAAAATCAGTTCTTATTTAGGGGCATGAAGGCAAAAAGAGCTCTCCTATACGCTCTCTGTCACGCAGTTTCCATTACTCTTCTCCCACACCAAATCCCTTAAGTCTGCCTCGAAGGAACGGAAGACGATATGACAGGGTTTTCCTCGTCTCCGAGACCCTTGATGGTGGAAGAATAGCGCTCTCCTCGGCCAACTGTCATTTGGCATCTTTAACACATGTCCTATCCGTTCCACCTTCTCTCTACAATGGCGGAAAGAATGGGTGTTTAGCGTCGTTCGTGATACACATTTCTAAACTGGCTTAAGCTTTTTAGTTTACGAAATTAAACATTTAATTTAATTTTTTAATGTCATGTTTAATTGCACGGCACACAGCCACTAAAAATCAAATAAAAATCATTTCTAATTCACTACAACAATAAGTGCATAATCAGATACAATACAGTTTTCAATATCAAGATAGGTACGATAAACAATCATAGTTGTAGAATTCTTTGTATCAAAAGAAAACATATTATAAAATATTACTATTAATTACATAATTTAAAATCTAAACGGCCGATGGTCAGAGGCACTAACCTGCAAACAATCAATAACGGTCATGACGTGGTAGTCCTCGCCGCTTTTAAAGTCGATGGGGTGAAGCTGAAAAGGGACTGGACGTTGGCTGGAAAAGTACCAACAGAACTAGCCGACACGACATTCACGCAGTACGGAGCAGTGACCTCTGACAGAAAACTGGCCGCTGGGCTTTCGACCTTTCGTTTGAAATGACCATGTAAAAAACTTTGAAATTTTCAGCAGTTTAAGTCATGCATCACCTATTAGTGATTAAAATACCTATACACTAACGAACGTCAATTATTGTAGACGGCATGATCTTTACTTTTACGTTAAATGAGATACAAATGAACATGTATTATACCTAGGTACGTCGTATTCCATGAAATAAATACAAAAATAATACCTTCATATATTTCAAAGTTTGTTGTGTACGATCCCCAACCACCGGGACTTAACTGCCACCCGCGATCGTTATGCACATATTTTAGGATTTCTCTACAATCCTATGGGCCATTACTCGTCATTTTGGTAAACACGAATCGACGGTTTCGGAAAGACGTTAGTTCACCCATAGTCATACTTACCGTATTATTTACCGCCAACGTGTGGGGATAAAAATCGAAATTATACATAATATCTCTATCTATACTTCTATACTAATATATAAAGAGGAAAGATTTGATTTTTTGTTTGTTTGTTTGTTTGCATCGAATAGGCTCCAAAACTACTGAACCGATTTGAAAAATTCTTTCACTTTTGGGAAGCTACAATATCGGCGGTGAACATAGGCTATATTTAATTTCCAAAAAAAAGTGGGTAACCTACGAAAACTTCAATAATGTAACCCAAGGTGTAAAAAAATACCTAAAATATTATTTTTATCGCGAACGCTGTGAAAACTAACGATGATAGAATAAAACAATGTACTACAATTTTGTAGAAGACATCATTATTTACAAAAAGTATCGCGACAGCATATGTCTAACTATTATAGTTATGCCACAATAAGTGTTTTTTTTATTTAAAAAAAAATCAATAAAATGTCATCTCTAGAAAAGGCTCTTTATTGGTATCTTGGTATTACTCCTTATTAAAATAAATTAGTTCATATTCAAGTCTGCTTCAATATGTTTGTATAACTTTTTGAATTATTCAATTCGGACATTCCATTCGAAAGTTATCACGAGTTTAAAAATGTATTGGAAAAAAAGCATAGTCTCTTATCATCTCAACTTATCCGATGCAGAGTGCGTACGGGAGCCCGGGAGGGGACTGAGGGGAGGCATGTCAAGTTTAGTAGAAATACCGCGCAAAGTAGTCACGGTGGTAAAGTGACGTGACACGATACATTGCAATGCAATTATTCCAGATTAACATATGCTATAAAATATTTTGAAAAAGTTAGGGATCTGTATGAAAACTAAATTATTTTAAAGTATCTATCTACCCGTGCGAAGCTGGGGCGGACCTCTAGTTCTCTATATATAAAAAAGGAGCCCTATTTTCCGTGGTCATCACATCACGCATAAACGCCTGGATCAATGCCGATAATTACTCTTTATTTGTTGTGTTTGCATTGGTCAAGAAGAAGGTTTTTATGAAAGAAAAAATTAAGAAATTCAGGCGGAACATGAGAATATTTAAGAAAACTTAAAAGTTACTAACCTTCTCTTATAGTGCTTTTTACAACATATTTTTATTCTAATTTTGAAATTAATTTTGATAGTTAGTGCGATTAAAATAATGCGGATAGGAAATATACCTATGGTTTAAAACAGATCCATCGGTCGGAACTTCATTGGTTAAAAGGTGATTAATTTATCATTAAAGAAATTCCAATTCAACATTCATAGTTAGGACCATAGGTCAACCTCTGTCATAATATAACACCATAACACAAAAATACCACATTGGAGTGGAAATGGACCGAGTTGGAACATACTGCAATCGTGATAATGGGCTTGTGCTACTCTGATAAATGTGATTAGGGATGGAGGCAGGGTGTAGGCTTCGGAACATCCCATTGTACAACAACAACCCAACAACAACCTCTGGTAGGCACACAAATAAATAATTCAGGAACCGAGTTCTAAATAACCAAGATACGAATATATATTAGAAATACGCGGTATTCGTTCGCGATGTTGTATAATTTATAATATTACCTATGCCAAAAACATAACGGAGATAGTATACATGAGTATATTCTTAAAAAATGGGAATCATTTTTATGGGATACACAAGGGAAACCAGATGTAGAAATACCCTAGGCATAGAAATAACAACGAATTTTTTGTTGTTGCATGATCGTATACCTTTAATCCGACAATAAAAGAAGTAAAATAGACAAACTGAAAGTTACACTGTGCACTTTTCGCAGAATCTGTAGTTGACACATATTCTTTAAGATTATATTATTGATCTTTAAATGAAATATTCATGTCAGATTCATTCAGTCTAACAATTCATTACTAATCTTTTTAAATGGAACAAACCACTATGGGCCTACGACCGTCGTCTACTGTTATTTCGAATGCTGGCTTAGTGTGATCTCTTTACGTTAACAACGTTCGCCACTAGGAGGTAATGTTTAAGTCTCCGAAACTCCT
The DNA here is from genome assembly GCA_963576905.1 of Mystacides longicornis. Classification (NCBI taxonomy): domain Eukaryota; kingdom Metazoa; phylum Arthropoda; class Insecta; order Trichoptera; family Leptoceridae; genus Mystacides; species Mystacides longicornis. The sequence goes on from OY756424.1 coordinate 11,980,629, forward strand.
AATCATGAGAATTCTCGACATGTTCAACATGTCAAAAAATCTCATGTATATACAACAAGTAGATGTTTAATAATTAATGAGATATATAGAGATAAAAGTTGGAAATTATTGAGAACAAGAGAGCAACCAAATTTAAAGACTGCTGTCATGTATTTGGCGCTAGAATATAATATATCTGTTTTGAGAAAATAAGAAAAAAATAAGGTAGCTGCTCTTTCATCAAACATCAAGAAATCAATGTAAATTTATATGATAAAAAAGCAGCAACTATCTTAAAAGAGTGCACATAGCAAGTTTTAGCTTTAAACAGAGAAAAGACTACTTTATGCAAAATTAACGTTAACTCAAAACTACACATTATTATAACATGCACCGAAATTTAAATTACCGGAATTGAACAAATCAATATTGTTTTTTTTATATGTGAGCACCTGCAGATGCAATAAACTTGGTTATGTCGGTCGGAACAAGTGAAAGCTACACCAGAGAACATAGCCTATGGCTCGGAAATATCAGCTATGTAGAATACCTACCTATAGATATGCTGTTTTTAAAATACATATATTAAGGAAATTGATTAGTCGAATTATAGACATTGCTGTTGGATTTTTTTCTACATTCGCCCTCTCCACTTGTTCTTCTTCTTCTTACTTTAGGCCTGAAGACTTGATATTAAGAGGTGGGGTTGGTCTCTTGCGAGGTAGACTCCCAGCTGTCTATCCATCTCTTTGGTAGTCTGCCTGGGAGTCGTCTTCCATGGGGTTGGCCGTGTAATGCAATAAGGGGAGTCTGGAAGAGTCATTTCTCCCCACATGTGCCAACCAGAATCATTCTTCTTTGCCTCCAGGGTATTGTCAGCTTAGAGACTTCTTTCTAAGACTTTGAGTGCATTTTTTTTTGTGGTGGTATCCGCCTTAGTCACACAAGTTTTATATACATATTTCCATTTTGCTGCTGATTTTCATATCGGGGTTTTTCCATATAATTTTTTAAACAACCCTAAATGGCATCATCCTTGTTTATCTGGCCCACTATTTCAGCTCTTAATGTTTTTATTTAGGTATTTTATTTGATTCAACGACTGAAGCGGCCTTTTGCAAAATGTCAAATACAACAGAGGCCAAACGAATGGACAATATGAATGTGTTCACATTTTTTTTCGTAATTTCCGGCAATCGCATCCCACAATGAATGATTTGTGCCTGTGTTTAAAATCCTAAAAAAAACATAAATAAACAGTACAGATCAAAGAATAATAATGATGAAGGAGAAAGAAAAATATTGTTCACTTGTTCCTTTCAATATAATTAACGACATTGTAACGCGATTTGGAGTTAATCTTTACGACTCTGTGTTTTGATTCAACATAAATATTGGGCAGTGAAACACCGGGCGGCATAAAACACAGCGAATAAACAGGCCTCGTTAGTAGTGAATGAGATGAGGTGGTCACTCACTACGCATTGGTTGTGGATTCGAAAACCAGTCACACGAGAACGGAGACAGCACAGCGCAATAAAACAAAACCAACGTGAACGTTCGGCTATAATAGTCCGTGTATGTATGCAAGTTGTGTGGTTTAGGTTTAGATATTGTAGAAATATAACATGCGAGGGCCGTGTATAGCCTACTATATAGAAGAGTACTCGAGTTACTTCAGCAGTAGTGACTTATCCAGCCGGCGCCCAACGTGGGTGCGCTGTGGCGAAATTCGTGCCACGGCAGGTGGCTAATGTAAGCACATCGTGGGCGTGGGCCATTGCACGGTCGACTCACTGAAAGGAGTGAACTACTGATGATACCTCCTAGCCCTCTCTTCGTTACATATTTTTAAGCCGCGATAATGTTAGGGGGTGAGATTTCATGCGATGCGACGAGGGAGGATTAAAGTGTCTATGGACTAATGAGCAAGCGATTACCATACTGTTAGACATAAATGACAATTTAAAAATGTTAAATATGAATTTTGTAAATTGTTTGAAAGCTGTCCGTATCCAATAAAATATAAGTTTGCTAAAATTAATTTTGATTTTTAAACTGTTATTTATATGAATTCAAACGTTGTTTATTTCAGTTTGAGGAGAAATATCGTCGAAGCGACCACTGTGTCTAATTTATACCCATATTATATTTTATGTCCTCGACAATTCTCTTAACAGAGAATGTTGCAAGGTAACGCCTACTAGCTCCTCGGAACATGTCAATTGTGGTTATATTGAAAATATAATAACGCGATAGGGGTCACCCCGTTCATCGGTGAGCAGAAAAGATCATCGAAGAAATAGAAATATCTGATTGCTTGAGATAATTAGGCTTAAGTGTATGTCATTGTATTTATAAGGCACATACTCGTATGTTCAAAGAAGTTTACATAGAGATAATGAAGTCAGTGCTGATAATCCACGTTTATCTGGAGATGAAGTCAGACTTAAAGGCAACAAAGGGATCTACGAATGATGGTAAACAAGGCGGACACATACCTTATTACCTACTTCATGATACAACTCTGATAACGATGTGATAAAATGAAGAAACAAACAGAACCAACAAAAGAAGGAAGATTTCATAATAACGATGTTGCATGACAAAATATGAGTCATGTGTTAATTTTAATGGACAAAAATATTAGACTTAGGTGTACATTTTACAAAATTGAGTGAACTCTTGATCAATGTTTAAGGTAGAAATATCTTGGTGGTTCAATATAAATTCGTTTCAAATAAAATAAAAATCAATCTTCCATACTTGCGGATTGTAAATTTGTAAGTGAAGGCAATTTACAAAAAAATCAATAAATAATAATAAAATAACATTTTTCTATACAAAGGTGTCAGTATAGCCGGCGGAACTTATTAAAAACTTGGTAGAACCAACCTAATACGAAGAATCGAATTATTTTCGTAACAGATGAAGAAAATTATACAGGTAAAGAACATTATATACGATATAATAAAACAACACGTGATCAAAGGACTAGTGTCCTGGTCATATTCACACCATGAGTAAGATACAAGAGCCAACAAAAAATAGATGAAAATCCAATATGTTGTAGATAAATATCTTCCTATAATCAACCATTTGTTTTCTGCTAAAGAATACTGTTTCATTTAACTTTGTATAAAAAACATAGTGAGAAAGAGGCATGCATACATTAAATTTAGTTAAAAAAAGCACTAAGTCGTATTTGTGTGGCATAAAGTTTACACCTGACTCATATTTTGTGTATAACGGCGATATAGTAATAAATTTCAGGTACCTACAAAGATAATGTATGAGAGTGATGATGGAATGAGGTAAATATGCGGACAAAACTGAAATCTCTATTATGTTTTAAGTACGCGCATGTAGGATAGGAAGTGATCACCTTGATACAACTAATCACGGCTAATGCTTCGTGGCCATCCCCTGCGGCACAAAGTAATTTAGAATATTGGCTGAAAGTTTCGACCATAATAACGAGCCGAAGAAAATTGCGATATTTATTATCGGGCCGAGTTAAATGTGCTCTACACGAGCGAAAACGTGGGGATGTTTTATATTCGTAGTATGTAAGTGGAACAACCTAAACTTTTCGAATATCACGTAGTAGGTGATGTATTTCTCCATTTTGGTGCATTTACATAAAATTCGACTATAAATAACGGCAGTTTTAAATGGGAGACAATCAACGCATATAAAAAAAACTGGTAGGGATTTTCATAATATTCTCAAACATTATGAAAAATTCTACCAACAATCCGACCATTCGGTAAATTATGTTTGGATAAGGAGTGAAATGAGAATAAGAATAAAATTCACTATTTCTTCTATATTTTTAGGGCTTACTATAAAACAGCTTCTTAACATTTTTATGTTTTGAAAAATAAACTATTTTTTGACTGTTTTTTCTTTATTTGGTTACCGTTTTCGGCTACCAGCCATCAACATACCAAACTTAAAACTAATTAGTTTTAAGTTTGGTCTGATGATGGCTGGTAGCCGAAACCGGTAACCAAATGAATAAAAAAGAAAAAAACAATCAAAAATAGTTTATTTTTCAAAACATAAAAAAAAATAAAATTAATTATTTAAGATTCCACATCTTTTGACCAGCCAAATGTGAGCTGTTCAATTGTACATATTGTTTAAATATACCTACACATATACGGCGTGAGCCATTTACAAGAAACAGGAAAAAACGACAAGGAAACTTATGTAATATGCGAGTGTTACATTTATAAAGGGGCTATTGTCCAAAAACAGTGAAAATCTGCTTAAATGCACTTCATAATATGTACTTAAATTATATTCTTTAATTATATGACATTTCAATTGAAACATCGAAAAGTCGTAATTGTTCAAAGCTTTAGCGTAAAGTGAGCAGAATAATTGAATTACCCATAGTTGTTTGTTTAAGAAGAAGCATGGGATTTGAAGTTCGAGGCCAAATATTTAAGGCAAAGAGTAGGCTAGATCTAATCAACGTAAGGATTGGGAATTTAAATGTAAATTCCCGTGACTCACTAGATACGACAGTGAGCCCTAATTTATTTTGTTATGCGCCATATCGATCCCCTCAACTTCAGACAGAACAGTCTGAGTGCGACAGACAAAGCTCTGTCCGACAAAGTCAACCACAAATAATAATAAAATTATAATAGCCATGTAAAGCGTTGTGTGTACAAATCACGCCCATTATTTTGCTTTCGAAACACTTTCACTGTGATACAACAACGAATTCGCTGCGAGCTTCCCATCTCACAATAATATTCGTTCGTGTGTGAGAAGAGAGACACACGCGCACCTGCTAACATACCAGTTCTGTCATAATAAGATAACAGATTATTATATGCGTTGGAATATAGATATCTTTGCTATTAATTTGTTCAGAGCATTGCATATTTTGTTATAAATTGACTTATTTTTCATATTTGAGTATATTTTGTACAATTTTCCTGAATTCGTATGATTGGATTAGTTACAAACTGATTAATTCGGCAAAACGAATTTTATAATGAATTGTGTTCACTCAAAGTGAACTACACTCTCTTGACTCTTTCACAGTAAGCTACCTAAAGTTTTTGTCGTGAAAGAGGAAGATGGTCGGCACTTGATGGTATCGAGCTCACGACCTCCGATACGATCAGTACGAAAGCCGGCGTTCTAACTCCCGGTCCGATAATTTCAACTTTTTACCCGGGGTTGGCCTATGTAAGATTTGTTGAGACCGTCTGACTAGAAAATATTAGCCCTGGCAAAGAAAGTTGCGCCGGCTCTGCTGATAACTTTGTATAGGAAAGTGTAATTAATTAATTTATATATATAGCGTTGAAACAAGCACCCACACTGAGAGAAAAGTAAGGGGGAAAAGCTCGTATTTCTGGAGTTTTTTCTCGTAAGAACTGTTTTTTTGGACTCAGAGTGAAGCATTGGTTTTTTCAATGCTCCGTCATTGAATTTTCATACGAGGTATTTTCCCGTACGGTTTACTGGAAATTAGCAGGTATTGGAGAGGAATTGATCGATGCAATGTCATTGAATTTTTAAATGATAGTTCATTGGAAAAAGCAATGCCGTCATTGATATATCTAAGTAAGAGACTTCATATTTCCTATTAACGTACGGGAAAAAATCAATGCCGTACGTGGTATAAACCGTTACATCATTGAAAAATCTAAGTAAGGGCCTGTATATTTTCTAGTAGCGTACGAGAAAAAACCAATGACGTACTTGGTACAACCCGTTACTTCATTGATATATCTAAGTAAAGTCCTTTATATTTTCTAGTATAGTACGAGGAAATACCAATGCCGTGCTTGGTACAACCCATTACTTCATTGATATACCTAAGGAAGAGACTTTTTATTTTCTAGTACATTACGAGCAAAAAACAATGCTGTAATTGATTCAACCAGGTAGCAACCCATTTCTTACCTATTACATCATTGCTATCTAAGCTCTCAATACCTACCTAGATCTAAAAATTCCACACATCCAGGTGATTGAGTTTGTCTTCTTCGTACTTGATACGTTTTCTCCCAGTTGATCAAAGCAAGACACTATGGAGGTATTGATGACTTGATGAAATTTTTGCGTCTCCCTAGATTACATTCAGCTCGTTTTGTGAAGTTTCATCTAAATTATAAACTGATGAGTTGGTGACGCATAGCCTCCTTGAGGAAACTCGCCAAACAGCTGGGAGAATACACCGTCTTCTCAGGCTATCCCTCAGTTGTCTTCCGTAGGTATGGATCACACATGTTTACCTAACATCTACAATGTGCTTATTTCGAAACTTGATCAAACGAATTGTACGAATAAAAAATTAACGATGAAATTGCGGAAGTTTTTTTGGAATTACCTTCTTTTTTAAGACTTCACTTATAAAAGAAAAAGAAGAAGAATTTCCCAAAAAAAAATCGCAATTTCATAGATATTTTATTTTGTCTTTTATATTTATTTATTATCCTTATACGGCACTTAATTACAAAAAAAATATAGCAATAATTTGATAATATTATTTTTTTTTAAGAAAAAACACTTGATCTCAACTGAAGGTCTATAAAATAAAATAGAAAAAAAAATATTTCCCAAAAAATAATTTCCAAATTCATTGAAAAAAAAAATCTGTTAAGTATACCTACTTATTTATAAGAAAATAGGTTGTTAACCTGAAGAGAAAATAAATATGAACACGAAGTTTGAATTAACCTATTTCAATTTAAAGTGCCAATTGCAATTTCAACGTAAAATGTTTGTCTTTTGTTCGTACAATTCGTTTGATCAATAATTATCCAGATAACACATTGTATAGAGAAATATAACTAGGTACATAATTTGTAAAATGATTTTAGTATAAACTTTTATGTAATGAGTAAACAAGTCTTGCATCTACGAGCTCAAGTAAACTAATGGTAGATCTAAGAGGTAGGTCGATTGCGTCTGGTAAAAAAATATCCCTACTCCGTCTGGAAATCACGGACGTACTTGTGAAAACCCCGTACGAACTTGGTTTTAACAGGTGCCGCACGGGAGAAAGTCAAGGGCCTGGATTTTTTCACGTTGTCATTGCGAAATTCTCGTATTTACTTGTTTCTGTTGAAATTAATTATTGTCATTGGATTTTTCTAGTTTACTAGCTATTTTCCATTACCTACCAGCTCTTACCTAGTATCCTATTATTTGTACTGGCTTTACTCAAAACCAAAGAAATAATTGAATTTACAACAGAAATATATTTGACTTGCATAGGTTTTTGAAATTGTACGGATGTCCAGGAAAAAACTCCATGCTCCATCATTGAAAATACCAATGATGTTGCGTTTTCATATAAACCATCTCCGTAATAGAAAGAAACAATTCCCGTACGGGATATTTTAAATTATTATAAATTGAATCATTGTTTTATTCCAGTTGCATTAGTTTAATCAATGACATACAGCATTTACATTATTTCTATTCTTACTGAGAAAAACGTAAAACAAGTAAACTTGTTTCTTTCAATGAATTACTTGAATAATTCCCTGATACGAGAATTTCGGAAATTCCATTCTTGGGAATGGAAATAAGCAGATAAGGTGAATTGATTATTTCAATGATAATGTTTTTTTTCATAAAAGTTTATGATTTTTTCTTGTATTCTGCGGTTTTTATAAAACCATTTACTGTACGTGCCTTCATCATGACAAAATTTCTCTCAGTGCACTTTTCTGACACTATATTATTACTGTCGATCCGTTTCGCGCTGAAGGAACTAAAAAAAACTCTTAATATTATTGACAAACTAGCTTATTAAACCAAAGGCAAGATAGAAAAACAATCAAAGTGATATTAATCTCACATCGTTTTGCCGAATTAATAAATTTCATTATTGGGTTGAATTAAAATTTTTCAGAGAAGGTAGGTACCTACCTATCTGAAACAGAAATTAAACGAAAATTTAAATACCCCAGTGAAATCAGGTAATGATAGCTAAAAAAATAATATACATATATTAACAGACAGAAGATAATTTATCTATATTTGGAGCAACTTTTGATTGTACCTAAGTTCTTAACTAGTTTTTTTTTTATATATCTTTGCATCTTTTGAGCATTAAATCACCCTTATTTCATATTAGTCGTCAAGTTAAAAGGGTAGCACGGAGAAAATGTTTCAAAAATATTCCTTCCGAAATACAAAACGGAATTTTTCAGGGTTCCTTCAGGGCGAAACGGATCGATAGTAAGAGGATATGGCGGAGTTGAGTCGACAGGATTTCGTGTCTTATCTTCTTCGAAAATGTTTACCCAATATCGTACCATGATTTAAATGCGAAAAAAAACAGAGCGGGTATACCTAATAGTCGAACGAAACAGATTCTTCCGCTAAAGAGGTCGCCATAAATAAAAACACACACTTGTAGGGAAAATACAAAAACACGAGCCGAGTTAAATAATAATACTAATAAAGGAGAAGACAAAAGACCTGAGAAATTGTTTTAAACTTCCGTTGGAATCATCGCAGTCGTTACATAACGCTCGTTACAGTAAAAACACGAAGGTCATTGTCTTCGGCGAGTAGGTAAGTACCCGTGGAAGTATTTAGCATTTTTTTTATTCGCCGTATATAATTTTATTGTTCAGCCTTCAAGAAGAAACAAGGTCTAGAGTAAAATTAAATCGTCGATTTATTCTATTTTCTACTCTATAACGAATCCGGATTGCTTTATGTTTACTCCAAAAAAAAAAACTCTTCCCACTTCATTGATAAAAGATACAAAAAGAGAATGAAATCAACGTCAAAAAAATTTTATCTTCGTTGAACAAATTAGTCGCGAGTTATTTATTATCAATATAATAGTATAAAGCCATAAACTCATTAAGAAGACAAGTAGGAAATAAAATATGTGCAAATTAACGCGTACTAACTATGTACGTATGATTAATATGCAAGTATTTTATATAAGTATTATTAAATTTTGCCTGTATGAAAATAAATTCGGTGGTCAACATGCGTCTTTTCATAGCAGGATAAAATGCCCCACGATTTGGTAATAATTCCTAGATATCACGCATACAGTGCTAAAAAAATTCTCGAGGATTGAGGAAAGTGACGTGTCGTCTAGAGAAGGCAATTTTAGAAAATAGTAAAAAACAGCACCAAACTACTTTAGTATTATTTATCTACTCCCACGTAAACTAGTAATGTCAATACAGCCATTGCAAGAAGAGGGGGTTTCATTCATACTCTTGGTTTTCATGTGTTTGTTACCTGACCTCACAATAATTAACAAGTAAGAGAGGTCATTATATGCACAAACTTTTAAGTAAGTCATTTCAATTGAAATATTCGATAAAATAAGCAACTATAGATATAATGGGCTAAAAACCAGGCCCCTTACCTGAAGGAATTATTCGCAAAATTAAATATGACCAAACTATGTGGGAGCAAATATTGGGAACTAAGTTTCCCGACAGGCCTCGTCCTGTCCTTACTACGCGTACTGATTAGTTATTAATTAGTTATTATTTTCATATAGAGCTACATTCGTTTTATTATTATAGAAATATTTTTTTTTGTATAAATATTTATAAATGATTAAATAAGAACAAAATTATATCATTTAAGTATGTACGAAATAATAATATGGATTAGATTAGATTTAATTATAAAAATATTTATTGAAATTAATAATAAATAGTTAATAATCTACATATTAATAAGTGAAGCAAAAACTTTTTACCCCTTTTTACGAAAATTGTGCGGACGAGGGAGTACGAAATTTCGTAAACTTATAGTTTACGTTATGTTCTTTAATGATGGATGAAAAAGACATAAAATCAATAAAATTCATTTCAATATTATATATTTAACACACACACACTCCGATGTATTTGACATTGACACGGGCGCATAATTAATATAAACAAAAGTTTATCAATGGTCAAATTGAGAATAGATTAATTTTGTCTTTAATAATAATTATTATTTTTATATAAGGAGGTAACTCACTTCATGGTCCCTATAGTACGGCTCACGGAGATTGTCAGGAACCCTATTGTTGAATGCTTTGGACAGGAGCCACTTCACCGAGGCGCGTTGTTTTGACTGAAAACAAAAAAAAACAATTTACTATTACGCATTGATAAAATATTAAGTAAAAAATTATAGCCGAAAAAAATAGAAAGCACAGTTTGTTTAGATGATAAAAAAGCGAGTAAAAGCTGGGAATTGCGTGTGTTTTAGCATTACATTGAAATTGTTTGATAATATACAATTTGTTACGTTATTTCGACATTTGATCGAACGAATTAGCAGTTTAAAACTGACAAATTGTCATCATTTGATTGGGGTATTAAGACGATCTGGGGCCCTAGACAAATTGACATTGGCGAACGACTACAAACGAATTATTGGATAATGTAGAGTTGGATGAAAATCTTTGTTTGGTTTAAGTAAATAATTGTTTATTTAAGTTCCAGAGGACAGTTCACTTTTTCCGCATTCTACATTGACGAAATCATCGTTTGTAGTCGTTCCCCAATTTCCATTTGTCTAAGGGGGCAGATTATTTATATAGTCGGCGGCGTCGATTTATAAGTCCGAGTTTGATATAAAATTATAAATCAATCAGAGGATTCAATAGATCTATCTTATTTCGATCGAGCGAAACAATGATCTTCAATACTGTCTCTTTTATGGGTGCTTTATTACCCCAACTCTTCACCCGCATGATAAAAAATGGTATGCTACGATAATACAGTAAGGACCCTTAAACGCGTTTAAAGCCAGTGAAATCTAGCCCAGAAAATAGAACACCATATTTATATAAGTACTCATATCTACAAAGGAAATTTGCATCGTTTATTGACCATAATACAAGACGACTACGACTGATATTAATTCGATACACTCCTTGAAAGGGTTGATACTATTAAGACTATAACAATTTTGTTTCCATTAACCAGGGGTTTAAAAAGCTGGTGGTTTTCATTTATTTAACTTTTCAGTTTTTTTTTTCAATTTTCCACCTTTAGACCTAAAACTGAAAATTTTGAACAAAGTAGATAAGGGGGCGTTCAAGTATTACGTAACGCAATTTGGGGGGGAGGGGGGGGTCTTGCAATACGTTACTGTGCGTTACGAGGGCGGGAGGGGGGGGTTTGAACAACTCGTTACGTAACGGTATTTTTTTTCTTAAATAAAAAAAATTGGGAAATAAATCTTCCAAGTTGGGCACCCTTTTCGTTTATGTTTTACGGGAAGTCCCTCGATTGTACTGTACATCATTTTTTTTCTCCGAAGTTAGCAAAGGAACCCTTTTCGACAATGTTTTACGGGAAGTCCCTCGATTGTACCGTGCGTCATTTTTATTTTTTTCTCCGATGTTAAAGCTTTTGGTGGAAACACGTAGAATGCCGAATCCGACCCGCGCCGACCGGCGCAAAGAATGTTTCTATGCAGTTGAATGGGGATACGCACAGTAAAAGCAGAAACCTGCTTTCCGGCACGCCAATTTAAATGCATTGAAACCATAGAAAACATTCTTTGCGCCGGTCGGAATCGGCTTTCTACGTGTTTTCACCCTAAGCGTAAGAATTTTTCGCTCTGCGAAAAAAGGAACCTTTTTCGTTTAAGTCTTACGGGGAGTCCCTCGACTGCATTGTATGTAATTTTTATTTCGCCCTCCCAAGTTAGCAAATCTTTTATTTTTTACGGGGAATCCCTCGACTGTATTATACTTACGTCATTTTTATTCTATTTTCGTTGTCAGCATTCGTTAGTTGTCAAAAGGGGGATTTACATCATCAACTGGACTTGCCAACGCAGCTATGCCAAAATTTGGAAAACAGCAAAAGAAAAAATAAAGATAAATTTATGGAATATATAAATAGTATTTTTTTTTCTCCGAAGTTAGCGAAGGAACCCTTTGAAACCCTTTTATTTTTTTCAAGAGTTCAGTAAAAAAATAGTCTCTTGGGTGTTACGTAACATTTAGGGGGGGGGGGGAGGGGGGGGTACAGAAAAACGTTACGGCGCGTTACATGGGGGGGGGGGGTCAAAAATCTTCAAAAATTGCGTTACGTAATACTTGAACGCCCCCTAAGTACTCCATTTTGGAAACTAAAAACACATTTTTCCAATAGCTGAAGAATAATGGAATGGTTGAAGTTAAAAATCAAGAAGATAATTTCAGAAATACAAATAAAAATATATAAAAAAATTTACAAATTCATAAATAAAAATTTCATTGTGATATAAAATAAGTAGATAATAAAACACTTAACAAAATGGCCAAAACATCCCCCTTGTGGATGATATGCTAAAACCGAAAAAAAAAACGTTTTAAATTCACAAGTCGGTTTTTTTTATTTCATTTCTAATTTCGATTTTTCTAAAGGAGTTACTCACAAAAGTATAAAACACAAACCACAGGAAAACCCCCAATCAATAAGCTTTCCGAAAACATATGAATGTTTCACCCTGTATAACAGATAAACGTACCTACGTTGTCGAAAAGCTAACTAATTTATAGGTGTTCGTGTTAGCAGACCCAAAAAATTGTCTCAATTATAACACAATATTATGTTCCACAAGGTATACCGTGAGTCTGACGAATTTTTGATCATTTTCTAACTTGAAACTGACAGAGGAATTCCAAAAATATTTAACAACACCACAAATAAAAACAAAGAGTAAGCTTAGACATGGGTAACTCATTAAAATGGTTACTGAAAAAAAAAACAAAAAAAATGACAAAACGGAAATGAGAAACGAAAATAGATACAAGTCGAGGGTATGATAATTCTCTACGATTATTACCGGATGAGTTGTCTTGTATTAAAACTAAATTAGGATGTAAGACGACTCGCGTGAAATGTTCCCAAACTTACACTCACTTTGAACTCAAGGTGTCTGTAGGATTTCTGTTTATTACTATTGGCCATAATATATTGTGTCGTCCAGTATTAATTGGACATAGTCCTTTCCTTCATGCTTCCTTCTTCCTAGCCTTCTAAAGCGGCTGCCCCTAGCATAGATTTTGTCATCAACGCTTTTTGTTAAAAATTATTTACCAACCGGTTTAACTAAACTTGAGTGATAAGAAAACATCATATTTTACTGAAAGTATGTAAACTAATTGTTTTAAACTACGTTATTTATATCAAAAGACCCTCAAAATCGTCTTTCTAGGATGAAATTGATGGAACAGTAAATATAGAAAAAAATATTGACAATGTGTCTCTATGTGTCTCTCTGGTTAAAATTCTAGGATTGGTTTGCAGCGATGATGTTTATTCATCTTCGTCTAAATTCATAATTTTCCCAAGAAGTTCTTTTGAGCTCCTCTTGAGGTGGAGGTTGGCTCGGGGACTCAGACCGAGACACGCAACACCACTTAATAGGGGGCGAAACCGATTTGTGCCTCGTGTCTCGGTCTCGCTCGCGAACTTACGCTCATACAAACCCTTATTGACAAGTTACCTTCTCTGTCGCAGATCTGGATCTCGTGTTTCGGTCGCGGCGCGAACATTCAGCTTTAGGAGGAACAGTGATTACGGCTAATAACAAATACGCGTAGAAATAGAAAGTGTTAAAAAAATATCTGCTGTCTGACTGAGAGTAAGGAGAACCGTTGTTCAAACGACGCATCAAGACAAAAGCATCCATCTGATTTGTATGCTGGCTTTGAACAGCTTTGAATATGATAAAGTATCCATCATTTCATAAGTTTTAAATCTTACAACAATGAACGAGTTTGTGAATAAGAACATTCGAATTGTATAGGTGTGAGACAATGACTGGACTCGCAGTAGTTGCGCCGAACGAATGTCACTCTACCCGCATCGCAAAACAGACGGGCTCGAGGCACGATAAGTCGAGATGATGCGTTACGTTCATATAAGGACAGGAGCAACCTTGTCCCGAGACGACGGCGTATCGACATTTTTATACGATAAAAACATGTCGACATACAAGGAGATGCGACATATCGATGAAGAAAATTGACTTGAATCAGAGCGCTCCTGCGATATACAGCATTATGTACGCCAACAAAGCCAGTATATTTCTATAAAGATAATTCAGTATTGAATGTGATATTCTGTTTGTCCTATTTAGTTGAACGACATTCCATGTTTGCTTCCTAATAACGTTATAGAAATCTTATGCAAGGAATGATCTGCGACAATGCAAGTTTCAAACGGTCGTAACAAACAGCTGAAGAAACTGGTTTATAATAATGATCATGGTCGTCGAATTGAAATAATATGCCTAATGGTGAGTAACTATACCTAATTAGCGTAAATATGCGAACACCTATTCATTATCGGACTGCGGGTGAATTTCAACGACTGTTTGTTACAATGCCCCAAACAAGATTAGCTGATTGCTAATTTAAATATGTATTAGATAAATACCTACGCACCGAGATGTCTTATCTCGAAATTAGCAAAAGACGTATACATTGTTCTAACAAAGAAGGTACACTTCGTAGTCAGTTTATTATACAGTACATCCTTTTCCTGTTTCCAAAATTACCACAGACAATAACTTCCGGAGTTTGTCTTTGAAATTCTCGATGAATGAACAAACACACGACCGACACGCGTAAGCCAACACAAACGCCATTCGATATTTTTATTTTCGAAATAATGGCTAAATCGACTACAGTATGAATCTAAATGACAATCATAGACTAACAAAAACGCAATGATTCTATAATCCGTGGTTTGTACACACGCGCTAGTAATTTAGTAGATGTGTACTTAATAATATAATGATAACATTTAGTCGTTTCAGTCATTAAAATTGTACGTGTCTGCGTGTGTTTTGTTTCTGGGTCATTACACTTGACCACCACTGCACAATGAAAATAGACGAGTACATAATAAAAATATCTTAAAACGAGTGCTTCTCTCATCTCAAATGAACCCATCAGACTAAGCAATAATTATTAAGCATGCAGGGCAGCCACTAGTAAGTACCTATGCCACATGATAATTATTACATAGTTACGAAAGATGCACGTTGACAACAGAACGTTTCTACTTAAAAGACGGCTTTACTTTCTCAATGACGTGCAGAAGGTCATGGATTTGCTCCTTGGTAATAATGTACCTACTCTGTCCTAATTTCATGACATAGGGACAAGTTTCAGAACTGAAGAATAGTGATCCGAGTAGAGTAATCGCCAACGTTGGGACTTTTCGCAGGACACTAATAAAAAATTATTGAATACAGATTCATTCATTAAAAAAACAGCTGTTAAAATCATCACTAAGATAACATGTTATAATACTAGGTAGTCCTAGAAACACACAAAAAAGCCATGACCTTGCTACAAACATGTATCTATTAATTTGGAAAATTCGTTATTTCCAATGTCAATTATTCTATTAACCATAAAAATATTGAGTCGATAAAATTACCTTGAAATTATGAAACAACGCATTGTTAAATTTGGTGTATGAATTACCTTAAAATAATTATTAATTTGGTCGGCTATGTAAATATCGAGTCACGAATTGGATGCCTCCAATTCAAACGGTATCTTTACGATATTGAGATGGGCTGGAATGGTATATAAAAAACAATTAGCTACTAAAGAAATAGAAAACACGCGGGTACTTATTATAAAGTATATTAGAACTCTGGTAATCACAACGAGTAATCTTGCGACCATCGATAAAAATTTAATCGTGTGTGTTGTATACCAAAAAAAATATTAATCTCAAGCATCACCCACCGAGTTGGAGTGATGTCACCGGCGAATCCGCCCACAACCGTCACCTGGACAAGTCAGTAGGTATTCTCTTACATACCGCTCCGTACTTACATGCTCAGTACCAACACATTGACAATATATGTACTCCGCGGATAAGGCATGAATGTAGCACCTACAGTGCGGATTGTATAATGTATACCCGCGTTGGTTATCCGTTCAACAAAACCATACAACGAACAGAGTACACAACATGCCTCATAATATTTACATGTGACAACAACACATGATATTAATACTGGCGAGAATAGTATTTTCAATAATAATTACAGAGTATAAATACTTAGAGTGCCTAACATCCCAAATCGGACATCTTACATGTAAATACACAGCGTTAGCTTTGAAACATCTCCAAATGATACCATGTGAAGAAGAATTTTCGTACAGGTAAACCTCATATCATAATTCGTTTTATTTTTAAGTGCACTTGAATGTTTTATTGAATGGGTTGTTTGTTTTCTTCTTTTCGCCACCTGGGGCAATACTGACAAACAGGGTTTAACAGAAATGTCAGATTTAGGTTGCTTTATAACCATGTAAATTTGGTATATTATTATTATCTATGTGTATAATGGGGTTGATCTTTATGCCCATTTTTCGAACATCGTATAAGAGGCAGGAAATCGAAAGATCAGATGGGGACCGTGAATCTCACGTCCTTACCTAAACCCCAACAAGAAATAAACCTCGGATGCCCGGACCCCATCAGAGGGAGTTAAGGCAGATCCCCCCTGAGTGGGGTTAAAAGGGAGAATGAACGAAGGTGTATAATGTTATTCTGGTTGTCATTTTATGTTAGACCTATGAGGATGGATCTAAGGAGTACGTCTACTACTCATCGAAAGGCACTAGGATTTTCATAGTAACCACATTATAGTAATTATCTCTGTATTACCCTTACTTTATGTTTTAGATTTTTATTGCTGCCATCTGGTGTGCATTTTCGGAAATTCCCTAGAAAACAATCCATTAGAAATACTTTTTCGAAACCGGTAATCAAAGAGCGGTATACTTGATTAAGATTTCAATGTTTATTATTTTATTATCAGATCAACTCTTAAAGTAAATAAAAAAACAAAATGAAATAATGGGAGTGAAAAAAGAGATAATATGAGAAACACAATGGGTGGACGTGGCGAAGAAAACATTCCCATCAGCATGAAACGTGCTCTTTAATAATATTTGATATCTCATTTTTTATATTGTTAAGATAGAGAAATACCGCAGACGCAGATATCGGCGTTTGGAGAATAACGGCGTGCAATCAACGCTAAACATTCCCTCTATAAGCTGAGAGTATCAATTAAAATATTAACGATGGACATAATATCCATATGTCGTAATTGGGTAATTATTTTCTAAATAGGTTGGAATAAAAACGTTCGCTCTATAAGGTAAATATGAGTTATCCTAACGAAGTGTCGGCATCTGATGATGGTATGAATAGGTAATAGCTCTGCCCGCCACATGCCTCTGTGTGTAGGTAAGTAAGGTCGTTCCATTGATATTATGTGGGACAACGGCTACACCCACGCTGAATAGTTACCTGTTTCTTGTTTGTTTTAATACCAGTACAACTGACGCGATCGTACGAACTTGCTTTTCGCGATGTATGTACATTACATTCAATTTGTCAAAAGTGAAGCGGTTGTGATAATTCAAACGCATCTTCTCAGACCAGGCAAAAGGGAGTACAATGAAACTAGTTTACAAAAATAGACCCATAAAGAGATAAAAATAATTGTGCTAATTTACAGAAAATACAGACAATACAGTTTACAAAAAAAAACATCCGAAGAGAGCTACAATAACACGAGTATACACAAATAAATAAGCCCAGAAAGGAATAAAATTATTCTGCAAGTTTACAATAAAAATACAGACACTAGTTTACAAAAAAAAAAAACATCCGAAGAGAGCTACAATAACACGAGTATACACAAATAAATAAGCCCAGAAAGGAATAAAATTATTCTGCAAGTTTACAATAAAAATACAGACACTAGTTTACAAAAAAAAAAACATCCGAAGAGAGCTACAATAACACGAGTATACACAAATAAATAAGCCCAGAAAGGAATAAAATTATTCTGCAAGTTTACAATAAAAATACAGACACTAGTTTACAAAAAAAAAAACATCCGAAGAGAGCTACAATAACACGAGTATACACAAATAAATAAGCCCAGAAAGGAATAAAATTATTCTGCAAGTTTACAATAAAAATACAGACACTAGTTTACAAAAAAAAAACATCCGAAGAGAGCTACAATAACACGAGTATACACAAATAAATAAGCCCAGAAAGGAATAAAATTATTCTGCAAGTTTACAATAAAAATACAGACAATACAGTTTACAAAAAAAAACATCCGAAGAGAGCTACAATAACACGAGTATACACAAATAAATAAGCCCAGAAAGGAATAAAATTATTCTGCAAGTTTACAATAAAAATACAGACACTAGTTTACAAAAAAAAAACATCCGAAGAGAGCTACAATAACACGAGTATACACAAATAAATAAGCCCAGAAAGGAATAAAATTATTCTGCAAGTTTACAATAAAAATACAGACACTAGTTTACAAAAAAAAAACATCCGAAGAGAGCTACAATAACACGAGTATACACAAATAAATAAGCCCAGAAAGGAATAAAATTATTCTGCAAGTTTACAATAAAAATACAGACACTAGTTTACAAAAAAAAAAACATCCGAAGAGAGCTACAATAACACGAGTATACACAAATAAATAAGCCCAGAAAGGAATAAAATTATTCTGCAAGTTTACAATAAAAATACAGACACTAGTTTACAAAAAAAAAACATCCGAAGAGAGCTACAATAACACGAGTATACACAAATAAATAAGCCCAGAAAGGAATAAAATTATTCTGCAAGTTTACAATAAAAATACAGACACTAGTTTACAAAAAAAAAAAACATCCGAAGAGAGCTACAATAACACGAGTATACACAAATAAATAAGCCCAGAAAGGAATAAAATTATTCTGCAAGTTTACAATAAAAATACAGACACTAGTTTACAAAAAAAAAAACATCCGAAGAGAGCTACAATAACACGAGTATACACAAATAAATAAGCCCAGAAAGGAATAAAATTATTCTGCAAGTTTACAATAAAAATACAGACACTAGTTTACAAAAAAAAAAAACATCCGAAGAGAGCTACAATAACACGAGTATACACAAATAAATAAGCCCAGAAAGGAATAAAATTATTCTGCAAGTTTACAATAAAAATACAGACACTAGTTTACAAAAAAAAAAACATCCGAAGAGAGCTACAATAACACGAGTATACACAAATAAATAAGCCCAGAAAGGAATAAAATTATTCTGCAAGTTTACAATAAAAATACAGACACTAGTTTACAAAAAAAAAACATCCGAAGAGAGCTACAATAACACGAGTTTACGTTTATCATTCGACATATTATCTCTATGGATCCCAGAACCAACAAATATTTAATACCATGATAATAGAACATTTGGGAGCCTAAAACTAACATCAAGGAGTAACCGAAGATTATCTCTATTCAAATGATAGTGTGTTGCGGATTTGAAATAATGCATTCTCGATCAATTAACTAACGTTAGTGATTCCATGTCGGCAATACTGTGACACAACACAATCGTCTTAGAAAGGTAATACAGCAATGTCATCACCGCAATCTCAAGATTATCAGAAGAGGCAGTGATGACCACAGGCTTTTGAGCGGTATACGCATACACAAACAGATAATTTGTTGTTGATTTATTAGAAAGACAACGCAGAAGAATTGAGAATTGCAACACATTATAATTTTCTAAATTATACGGATTGTTTAAAAATTAGACATGCAACATCGGTTTTCACATACCAGATGCAGAGATTTTTCGAAACAAAATAGGCAACCAATCGAGCGACGATTATCCGTAATACACGCGGTATTTTTATCGAAAAGTGATTTATAATAATAACAATAAAAATTAAGTAGTCGATGGGTTTCATTTTAAGCAATAAAATCACTCGGAGAGTATTGTTTAAAACGGACTAAAGGGTATAAAATGTTCGGGTGTGAATGTTAATGCGAGCGACGATTATTCAGTGTCTTCAGCGGAACGACTCAGTCCAAAAACTAGTTTTCACTTTTTGCTACAAGAAACGAACATCGATATACATAAGTAGTGTAGGTATTTGATAATGATACGAATGAAATAACAATCATGAAAATGAACGAACAGCACAGACATGTGAGACGGGTAATGAAATGGTAATACTTTCTATTAGAGTCGCGCCAATTAAATGACGAACACTTCGTAATAATAATACTATAGTAGGTACTTATAATAATACGAATATTAATTATTCACACGGTCTAACGAGATATTTAACTGACATTATAAAATACACAAGCGTTCACACAAATACAAACACCCGTCTACATAATACAGAACTCATTGTGATCAAAACGAATTTCTAATGATCGTTCAGATTTATCAAAGTGCTTACAGAAAAGCACGGTGCGAATGTTTCACCTAAGCATTTAATCAGTAGCTAAACTGCAAAAACCATAGATCAACTGGTCCCACTCACATTTTCAAGCCCTTAAAGTGATGTCTTGATTCTATGATCAGATATGAAAGTCTCATTCGATGCAAGAATGGAGAGCTTCTTAAAAGGAACAGAGAACGACAATAATTTCCCACCATTATAAAAACGCGGTCAGAAATTAGAAGAAGGCGATCGGTAGTGCAAAGGTAGTGGAGCTAAAGGGTACAAATAAAAGACGCTGAAGAGCCCATGTTAGGAAATGCACCAGGTTCTGCTACGATCATCAAGCTATAATAAGAGGCACGTTAAAAATGAGGTGGTTGGCAGCCTAGCGAATCAGTAGCCGACTTTCAATCTGTAGGTCGTAGATTCGGTTCCCGATGTCGAACATCTTTCTCTTTCACGACACTAATATTAAAATAATGAAATGTTATCGTGTTCTGAGCTATTCTGAAAATTTCAAGTTTGTCAAAAATCGATCGCAATATTCTATCCAGACAAACAAACAAGAATATGAAAACGTGATAAAATTAACTAAGATGTCATACCAGCAGGCAAATCACTCAAAATATGGAGAGCGACATTCAACATCCAGGTTTTAAGAACACGATCAGATAGAAGACAGGCCACGATTCCCACAGATAAAGTAGATAAACGCAGAGCAATAATATTGATTGATCGTCCTAGAAACGATAATTACCCGTGTACTTAAAACATGTGTGTTACAATTATTATTGTTTATCTTATTTGCCGTAAACTTGATTGTCAGTTTGATTACCTATGGTGTGACGCGGGCTGCGAACAAAACTGAGAAATTTTGCATAAATAGTCGGATTTAGACACACGGCCGTTGCGCAATAGAATGCCCGGAGCGAAAATGAAATTGAGAAAGGATTGGAAACATTTCAAAACGTTGTGCGAATGCTGTAGTGGGATAGTTAGTTTATATGAGAATACGTACGTAGTGATGGGAGCAGAGTACGAGCTGCTTAGTGGTATTAGGCGTGACCTTATATTCCTACGTGGCTGGAGGCTGCGACTCCTCCGCACTGTGCTCTGTAATATCATAATTTATCTAGTGCTTCATACATGGAACTCTGCGATAATATCGAGGAGCAATGCTAGCTACACTTAACATAAACAACAGGGTTGACAAATCACTCAAAATTTGATATCACACAAATTAAATCGCTCAGACCATTCACAGTACCTATTTATACTTACTAAAAAATCATCGGTCTATCTATAATATACCCTTTTTGACCCCATTTAGAGACATAGGAGGGCAACAAGAGCTTTGCAACAGATCCCACAGTTCTGCCTCCAAGGAAATGAAAAAAGGAAGGAAAAGACAAGTATTTGTATCCTATTTATCCGTTAATAAATAGCAGTTTATCAAACACTGCTTTCTGCTTTCAAGAGGGTTGGCCGTGTATGCAATTTAAGGGAGGTCTCGACACATTATTATGTGCAAACCGAAATATACTGAACGAAAAATCGTGCCGAATCAAAATACCCGAAAACACATCACAGTGCGCACTGATGTGGTATAATAGTACAAAAAACAATAATACGAAAAGAAAGAAAAATTTGATAAACATAATTATATTTATTAATTGATTTAATCGAAATCATACTAAACTTATTAAATTAAATTAAAGTGTTACATTCGATGACGGTGTAGTCGACAGCCCTAACTTTATCCCATATAACTACTATCTCGCTGTAGTGAGCAATGAAAACAACACAATTTAATTTCATAACAATACTTTTTTGACCGAAAATTGGTTACGCTGACAGTCCTACACACACACAAGAGTAGGTAGCCAATCGTGAGAAATGAAAATGATCACAGTATAAATTTAAAAAGACGGTGCCCCTTTTTGTACTGGTCGTAAAGACAAAGAGTCACCGGGGGAACGTCACCATTCCTTTGAGACAGCAACAAAAACCGGCGAATTAGTCACTTCCATGGTCCGGTGAATAAAATTTAAGTTCAAGCTCCGCGTCAAATTTGTCGGTTTCCGAATACCAAAAAATCAACGTGAATACGACAAAATAATTTGATCTCGTGCGGCCATTACTAGGAATCCGAATGAAATCACGGAATAACGTAATTACTAAAGATGTTTTAGAGCTTTGGTAAAATGAACGCCCGACAGACGCTGCTTCCTCCAAATTATTTGTGGTTAAAAGTTAATCAGAGGGAATATCTACCTGGGCAGTGGGCAGCATGCACACACAGTATTATACCATTTCTATTATATTAAAATACAACAAGAAACATAAAATTATGTATTATTTTATGATTATTTACAAATTCAACATCTTACGATTCATCCATAGAAACCCAGACATACTTCATTCGCTTCTTCCCATTTTTTTACATTTCATCTAGTTATTTTTTCAGAACGTTCATCACAGTCTACAATCACCTCAGTGTCTATAACGTTTTTCATGCATTCTTTAAATCTTTTTTTTACATTTATTCATAATATTAACTCCTTAGTCTTTATTCGCACATGTTATCTACTTTTCTGTGTCAAACATTACCTACGAGCTTTGTTTCACTCTCATTCAATTTAGATTCCTAACATTTTACCAAATTTGACAAAATGTATACAAGTGCAAACGAGCCCAATTCCAAAATGTTTAAAAACAAACTTGTGAATTGTTTGTAAACAAAATTCGCTAAGGTCACAATGTTATAAACGGGACACACTTGTGTCATTTCTTCATGATTGTGACCTCGAGATTTGAATTCGTGTAGGCTGTTAACATGAGTGTTGATCATAATTTATTTATATTAACGAACCAATTTGATTTGGCATCTAGATTTTTTTCAATGTGTAATATAATTTAGTATTTACAGACTTTTGAAATATAAGTACTTAAGTAGTTACGTATTGAAAAGAAGTGTTGATGGTCATATAGTGCTCTTCGATTATGGTGTAACGGCTCCATGAAATATTTATGGCAAACACTTCATATTCGCTCATCCAAAGAAATGGGATTGTTTATAGTTGGCAACTTACATTGTCAGAGTTCGAACAGCCGGCTCTGGTGTCCTCGTCCACCTGAGGCCACTCCGGAAGAGTGCCCAAGCTGGGACTTATTGCAATCCTCAGAACCATGATTCTGTTTTAATCCAACGACAATCTTTAAAAAAACACAAGACAGCAACCATCAACATTGGCTCACTATCACTCAACGATATCAATCTTCATAGTCTGAAGTCGTATATTTATTTTCACAACACTTTCACACAAACTCGCGCATTATTCCAAACTTTTCAGAGCGATTGACGCGTCGGGATGAGGGATAATGTAGGAGAGCGTGTTACATAGGCAGCCTCCACTAGAGCGATCCAACCACAACTGCTGGGAGCTGCGTTTCTTCTAACGCCGCACTCACATCACAACACCAAGTACCGAGTACGTTCAGAGTTAGAGATAAAGTTAGTACCTACTCTCCATCCAGTAAAAGTATTAGCGGAATAGATCAAGCGTGCAGTGGAGATATTATAATAGTTCTATCTATCGAGAATGTAAAAAGTGGCAAGGTGTATCTCTCTCTCTCTACCAAACAATTAACATTCGATGGGTCGGTCGGTGTAGATAACTAGACGCGACGTCTCGACCGCACGAAGGTGAATGAGATGGGAAGAAATACTATAATTTGCAACAAGTTCAAGATGTGTAGCGAGCAATTTAACGAGATTGGTCACGATCTAGCATTGGGAATTCTTTAATGAGAATAAACTATTGAAACAAACTTTATACCGAATAAAAACAACGCTTTCATATTGTAATAAATGTAGTGGTAAAGCTAGCGGAACTCATCTTCTAGTCTAGCCAATCAGTGCCGTTCACTATCAACAATAAGACACCAATCCAGAGCAAAGACTGGATAAATATTTGAATTACATTGTACCAGCCTTTTTCAAACCTTCTTCTCTGTTTTTTAGTATGCCTGCAGGCTTTTAATTCATCCGCATTGTGTTTATTCTGGCAGCTCGGCCAGCTATCTCTACAATGATTTGATATTTTATTTTTCCTATCACACGACACAATCCATGCATTCTGAAGAAATACGATATCCTTTTCTGCCAACCCCGTCTAACAATTTTCTTATCTTCTTGGGCTGTATGGATCTCTGTCATGACTAGTCTAGCCAGCAAGGCATTAGCTATTTTCTTCCATCCACAACCAGCTATTATTTATTTATTCATTTACGGCCAGTTGGGCCTTTTAAAAATAATATATATTACAATATGGTAATCTTAAGAATATAATCATTTCAAATACTACAACAAAAAAACATACTCAGTTGGTACAAATATGAACATACGACACAGATTACAAAAATAAGCTCATCCATCACTCAGTTATTTTCTCCATTTTTTAAATATTCAAGCGTTATGACATCATCTTAAATTTTCTGGTGCTTTACCCATTGCCCTGACTCAGAATTTGCCCCACTCACGGCTATCTCAGCTTCGACGGTCTTTCGGTGTTCTGCCAATGGTAGGAAGCACTCTTTGTACATTCTCTAATTATTTCTGATTCATCATTAAGAATGACAGCTAACATCTGTCTTAAGCATGGTCCGCTCGGCTGCACAATATAATATTATTATTGACTAAGTTTCATACTGGTTATATAAGTGATTAAATTGTAGGTTGGTCCGACAAAATATTTGAGAATACGTAATTTTAACAAATTAATCATCACAAGAATATTTAGATACAACTATATCTCCAATAAAATATGAAATAATCATTTTATAATCGGCATACATTATCATATTTTTATCTACTCACATATCTTGCTTGGTGGGTGGGAATATATTCGATAAAATTATTCAAAGCTACAGGATATAAAGGATGCATGTAAAAATGTTAGCTTTTTGATAGAAGGTCCGATAACACCGATAAAAGAACACGATTTTGAAGAATGCAATTTCATGTCAACATCGCATGCTTAATCATACTATCGAAGCTGATGGAGTAACTAATAATGATTGTTGATAAATTAAAATAAGTACTCAAAATGTTAACATTTCGAAAGAAAGTCTTATGAAGGTATCTCGAGTAAATATAATGAAACCTATTTTAATTAATCCAGCGCATGGAGGATGACCGAATACCAAAGAAAATTCTCAATACACGACCAGATGGTAGATGCGGGGTGGGCAGACCCAAACTTCGATGGATGGATGGTGTGGAAAGGGACCTTGGGGACCGTTTAAGTATTACGTAACGCATTTTTTTTAACATTATTGACCCCCCCCCCTAGATGCATCGTAACACTCTTTGTTACCCCTCTTCCTATTCTCTAAAAGTTGCCTAACGCACATATTACAACTATGTATCCCTCAAATCACAAATATTACTGGAAATTCACTAAATACCTTTTTTTTGCTGCGTCGGTAATACAATAGTAATGTTTTACAAGACTAACCCCCCCTCCCCCCCATATTGCGTTACGTAATACTTGAACGCTCCCTTGGGGCTGTTGGGGTGACTAATTGGAGGATGGACAGGAGGGAATGCCGACGAATTCTGGAGGAGGCCGAGGCTCACAGTGAGCTGTAGCGCCAATGATGATGATGATTTGAATTATTATTTTACAAAACATAAACTACTTATCACAATATGGTTCTGTGAAATTCATCGCGTAAAAATTGATAGATTACCTTCATATCCTGTACCCTTCAAATTACAATTTACACAGGTAGGTACCTAAGTAATCTTATGTGTAAGAATGATTTGACTTGAATATTTACATTCCTACAACATTTTAAGTCGAATTTTTATGCAGATATATGAATAGGTGATATCGAAATGATTTCTGACCTACTAGGTAAAATTTGCGAATTTCGTACTGATGGCCTTGTGTTCAAGTTCAAACCAGGGTACAAACAAGCTTTTCTCATTATGGAACAGTTAGTTGATTTTCTATTATCTAGTTGTAAAGCGGCTGCATTCGGACCCAAACAATATGTTCGGAATTATGTGCGTCCCCAGAGAGTTAAAATTTAGTGGCGAACTATATTATGGATGGGATGATTGTGTCAAAGAGCATGAGCGAAGAGCCCAAAATTACCAGGGCTAAGGCTTCTTCAGCAATGGGTTATACCTACCGTAGGGTAGCAACCGGGCTGCAAAAAGGTGCTGAGAGGTTTCAGGCGGTTAAAGTCGAGCACTACCTGGACTCTTGGGGCAAGGTGTCCATGAAGGATTTCTCCACGGTAAAAACGATACAATATACTTTATACAGATGAATTGTATCGAAAATAAAAACCATCACAAAATACTTTAAAGAAATATGTTTAACGCCAGGCCAATAAAGTAGTCCCACGTAATTGATTTAAATATCACATAGCAGCAGACAATAATAGTTTCTAAATATGGCATGTGCCTATTTTATTTGATTCAAGGATTTTTTCAATGAATTTAAGAAATGCCGTAAATTTACGAAACAGTATGGGGATCTTCATGGTCTTCAGTGTAGCAAATGAAGATGATAATTTTCAGTTTCTACTAAAAAATACATTCAGACACGGTGTAAAGCTTGTTATTCTTAACTATACATGGAGAGGAACAGACCACTCCATCCACAAAAGCCCTCGAGTTCTGCATCACTGGGCTACCAACCACCTCAAAATATATTTCTTTTTTTATAATACACAGATAACAGCTATGATGGAGACCAATAATATGGACAATAAAAAAGTTAAGTCGACTGTCATCCAATTACTTGTGCAGTAACATTCAAAATTCGCATTCATTCATTCATAAATAAACATAAACAAAACGAGAAATAGAAAGATACAAATTGGGTACACTTAAGTAGGTATGTTCATTATTTTTACACACACAAATTGAAAAAACAAACACATGAAAAAAAAAAATTTAGATAAGAGTAAAAACATCCTTTAAATTATTTCATCCTTAAAGGATTATTAATGATTTTGGATATTATTTTTATAGAAGAATTAAGGGTACCGTTTATTGGTGTTTTAAAAGTGGGCATTTAAAATGGCATTGTGATGATCATACAACTAACATGCACCACTGATGAACGACTAAAATTCTAGAACGAAAGTGTGTGGCCTCAGACTACATAGATAGTCTAATGACAACTACGAACTGAAAGACAGCACAGTAAGCAGAAAATGAAGAACTCGGGCTAGGTCAAACACTGGATGTGAGAAGTCTGAGGGGAAATTACTGATAAATTATAATTAAAAATAAAAAAACAAACTTTTCCACCTCTCTGATTTAAATTATTTTGGATCATCACCCTGCATTGATGGTATCAAGGGAGATAAGGAAATGTTTCACTTATCGGAGTACTACCTTAGCAATGAGATGGTCACGGAAATAGTGTAAAAAAACTCGAAGAAAATTAAAACATACGAACAACAATTTGTTCCAGGTCCCTTTCAGGTTTAGAATCCAGACTGGGAATTGCATCTAGTACCTGGAGGCTGACAAGAGACCATTATGTCACATAATTGAGGAGCTCACAAGCATCGATCACCAGTGACAAGAGTTCAGACAAGAAAGAAAATAAGTGTTGTCAAAAAAATCACGTATATATGGCAAATTCATAGACTAAAGACCACCGAGAGGCTAAATCAGCTGTCAATAGACAATGTCAAGAAGGACCTCCTAGAAGTAAAATGTGTTGGGGATTGATGGGAGTCCACTGACTAGGCAGGACCATTGGATGTTAGTATGTATGCATAGGTATAATTAATTGCAATAAACTATTGATTTATAATGTAGAACAAATCGGAATAATTATTATACATGAAACAACCTGGTTTAGAAAACTTTAGCTAAATTAACAATATTTTTTTATTCATCATTAATTAGAACCATAGCTAACATAAAATAATCCCTTTAAGGTACAAATATTTTACTTTATCAAATATAATGAACAGAATAAAGACCAACCAAAACAATTGCATAAATCTGTCATAATTTTTTTTTTTTTTTACCTATCACGCCATTTCCCGAAGGGGGTAGGCAGAGAGTACGGATTTCCACTCTTTCCTATCCAAACAAACCTCTTTCGCTTCTTCCAAACGCATAACATTCCGCATACATGCTCTTCTATTCCTTTTACTCCTGACTTGGCCCTCCTCTAAGACGGCACCGATATGATCGGACCATGTCATTCGAGGTCGGCCTCGTCTGCGTGCACCCATTCTTTCAGATTTATATATCCTTTTAGTCATTCTATCTTCTTTCATTCTCTCTACATGCCCAAACCACCTTAATTTATTCACTTTTAATTACAATCATGTCATATTTAAACATGGAATATTTGAAGGATTAAATTACAATCATGTCATATTTAAACATGGAATATTTGAAGGATTATTGTACACCTGCATCACTATCAAATTCACATTTCTTACATTACAAAGATTGAGAAATATAAAGTATCAAGTACAATTTTGAAAAGACTCAATATTCTTTAAGCATTGTACACAAAGATGATTCAATGCAGTACAATCAAAGCTTTAAAGAAAGAATTTTATGATGAAAATAATGTAATTAAGTTTAGTATAAGAGAAAAAAATGGTTGTTCTTAAGGGGTTGTTCTCTTGTCTACAATCTGGTATAATTTGAGCCAAAATATATAATTTTTCTCGATAAAAATATAACGCTTATACTTCATGTATTGTCTTATCTATAATTCTATTAATAATAATTATATCGTGTTTTTTTTTTCACCGCGTACTAATGTTAATTGAGTTTTTAAGTGAGACAAATCTGAATAAGTGACCATATTCGGATAAGAAAGCCAAATTATTACCAGATAAATTTAAAATCGATGATTTGGGCAGCATTCATCACATCTAATCGTCGCTTGTAAAGCTTTATACATTTTTTAAATCGTATGGGTAAGTTTGTAAATTCTCACCTGTCTTGTGTCATAAGATTCTGATGGGTCCGTGTTATGTCGGCCGTCTTCCTGTCTATCCATTTTATTAAACACATTAGAATATACACAATAACAGTTCAGTTAAAAATGAATTATTTCTTATATTATACACCGACACATTGCCGTGAAATATGATTTAAAGGCGAAATATTAAGGTATGATGTCAAAGTGTTGACCCAGCCTACGCGAAGTGACAAGCAAAACACACGAATTTTCAGTAACGATTATAAACTGTGATTTAGATTGACACAATACATAATATAACGAACTTATAAAACTATCACCATCATAAACATCTTAATTAACCAAAACACAACACGAAGGATGAATAGAAACGACTCAAAAACTTGCAAAATCTCTCTTGGCCCCGTTCAAAGCCAGTACAATCATACAAAAATCGAGAGTCGAGTACATACATACACACATGCCATTTCACACAAATGCAATGTACACCGTGTGTACACCTACGACATCTATGGAAAAAAGAGGAACTCTCAAAAATGATGTCATGAATACGGTGTGATCCATTAGATTTTTTTAGCGTTTAAATTCTTTGACATTATGTTACTTATTTTATAGTAATAATAAATTATGACAAATTTATTAATATATTTATTTATATACTGTCATTGGATAATTTTTCAACCACGTTCTTTAATTGTTGTAAAATTTATAAAATCAATTTTTCATGATGTACGCACTATGCTAGGAGGTACCTACCAGTACCTACCTATTAATTAATAATACTTTTTTTTATTTACGCACTCTGATCAAAACTATTTAAGGTATTTTTAATGCTTCAAAAAATATAAATTTGTAAGATGCAGAGTAGGTATGTATAACATAATATATCTTTTGCTGTTAAAATAGGTTGGTTGAGGGTAATGGGTAGGTAGGTACTTATGTTTCATATTAAACTAGAAGTAACATAATCCATCTCTTCCCTTTAAAAACTATTGTAAATTAAATAGGTAAGGATGCTGAATGACAGTTGGCCGAGGAGAGCGCTGCTCTTCCTCCCATCAGGGTCCCGAAGACCCTCTCATACTGTGTTCCGCTCCTTCGAAGTAGAGCTGAGGAATGTGGACATGGTGTGAGAGGTCATAGGCAATGGAGAACTCTTGTTGCTCCCTATATTAACTTGACTAGGCTCTGCGGTATAACCAGAGTTCTATAATATGTAGTAGGTACATTTATCTATCTAAGTATAATACTTTTAAGTAGGACTGTTTATTTCTACACTGAAAAAGGCCTAATTTTCAGACTGTAATCACTTAATACTTATATAATTTTAGGTAACACTCCCAAGTTTTAGATAACGAGTTTACCAAAGGTCAGCATGACTCTTGGGCAGGTTCTGGTATGGAAGAAATAGAATTATTCCTTTTATCAAACATTGAAATTGTGATTCCTGAGTGAAAATTTCCCTCATTTTCAGTAGGTAAATTATTATTTCTTCATTCAGCGAAAAATCTTCTTGCTAAACAGTTCATGTTCAGAGAATGATGTCCTCATAGTCCTGGAGGTTGGTGGGCAGTTCTGGTTTCCAGGTTGCAACACAGTTTATTCAGGTTGGCTGCACCACAAGACAAAGGGAATTGGAGCTGGATACTAAGGGATAATACGCCAGGTTTCAAAGTATCTTAATTCATTCATATTCAATACATATTAGGATAAGATTAATTAGGTAGTGCTGTGGGCCGTTTCCATTTTGCGAAGCAGCTAGTGTATGTTTGAGAGCAGGTGCAAAATAACAAGAAGTAAACAGAACTGCGAGTGAAAATGCAAGGTTATGTTTTTTGCGAATAGCCTCGATCCGCGCCTCTTGAATGTGTGGCCATCCCATTGAACGTAACGGAGCAACTTTGGACTTACACTTAATGGAAGTGGGTATTCACTTTGACCTGCAATACTGAAATGCTACATTACAAAGTGGAAATGACAGCATATAAAGGTGATATAATAAAATACACAGTTAACCAAAATATAAATTTCAGTGGTTATGTATTTGTTTATTATATACTTCCATCATATTTACAGATAAATTTTGAACAAATTACTTTTATTAGAAAAGAAGCAACACATTTTACAAAATGGCAATAATATATAACTACAAAATTAAAAATATATCACATAATTTTATATGTCTCACATATGATTTTGACAAACTTATATTACTAAATAGTTTTTAAGTGGATAAAAAAAATGAAGAATAAATTTAAAAATGTGTGCTGTCCATAAATGCCTTAGATTAAACATGATACATTGTGTGTCATTTGTTACTTATTAACCATCAAACCAGCTTATACATAAAACTCCGTTCACAATATTTGAAGCGGAAAATAATAATGCTAAAATATAAAACAAATGAATATCATAGAATAAAAGAACAATATTGAACTAAAGGCTTTTAAACAATATTTACTATAGATAGTAAGTTGGAAATGTGCCATCACATTCACTGAATTTAATTGATGTCATACATACTAATTACCATAAATTTTATTTCATTCCCTTTGTGTGCCATTTGCGATGGAGTAAGTTGAATAAGGATATAATTTTAAAATATTACACAATTCGAGAATTACTTAAATCAATAATATCAATCAAGTAGATAATAGTTGAAACAAAAGTAAAAATAACCATCAATAATTTCCAACCAAAAAAGTTGTTAAATTAAATGTTCAAATGACACAATCAATTTGTTCACAAATATTTAATCATTCTATGCCATGAGCGAAAATCATCACAAGTCCTGGTTCCAGCATCATGTCTTCTCCAACGTGGACATTATCACAAGGTAAAACTAAGACAGCTTGTTTCCCCGGAACTCGTTTGCACACATAATTTTCATATAACCCCCTATTATTTTGTCTAATTTCTAAAGAAGCTAATCCAGGAGGCCACCTACGCTCATGGCAGTGTTCCATCAGCTCTTCTATAATATGGGGAGGACATCCTGACTCAGATATTGATCTTTTGATTATGTTCTGTAATGCATCATCCGGTGTAGAGATTAGTCCACCCCATCTTGTAACTCTCGCCCTAGATAATGTTCCACTCCATCGAACCACTTCATCTCTTTCCATCTGGTCTGCTATGGCCCTCATTGTAGGATTCGACATTCTCATGGCTCTCATAAAGTCCTTTAAAAGTGACAACTCTCTTTTGTGTTCATTCATACTTATTTTTATCTCGTTAAACTTTTGTTGAAATTCATTAATTGTATTTTGTTGAGTTTGTAGTAATGTGTGTAGCTCTCTGATACAATTATGATTTTCTAGTTCATCCTTTGGAATAAGTAAGCCACATCCTTGCTCACAGTGGGTGGGACGTTTAGGATTAAACTGACACTCCACTAAATGAAAGGATAACAAATCCAGCTTAACTAATGCTTGACACCCAAAAGATGCATTGTCACATGCGATTGTCAATCTTGCAAGTAAGTTCCTTAGTATTCGAGGAACCGCTCTTAATTGGGAAGAGGTCAGGGTTTGTCTGTCAACTGGGCAAGTCGCCTGACCACTGATCCATTCTGTTATACACGCTCTACAGAAAGCATGTTCACATGGGGCTTGAACTGGTTCTTCCAAAACGCTTGAACATATCGAACACATTAACTCTTCATCAACATCGCAATGAAATCTTGTTATATCAAACCCCATATTCAATACGCTGAAATAATCAGGATATGAATCACACATAAAAAGTGACTACATTTGATATCCATATAGACTTCATTTTGTAAAATGAATTACCGTATATAATGCACGTGAAAAGTATGGAAAATTTTAAGAAAAAAATACTATCATCAATTAATAACACTTAATACATTTAGAACACTCATGAAAGAAAAACTAGGAAGAACCAGGAGGAACAAAGCCAATCAAAAAGGGCAATATAAATTGATGTTGACTTGCCCGTGACAGAAAAATGACAGCCATCAACAAAATAACCAAAAATTAATATAATTTTCTATGGTTGCATTGTGACCAACTTAATAAAAAAAAATCGGTTCTGGGGGGGCCATTGGGGGCAATGCAACAAGAGCCCTCAATCGCAATAATAATCAATTATTGAGAAATCTGTGGTTCATAAATGTTTGATTTCCCCTTCACATAATAGGGTGAGAAAACGGAATAAGTACTGACGTTTATTAATAAAATATCTAGTTTTCTATTATAATTTCTTGTGGGCCATGACCCCCCCCCCCCCCCCTGGATCAAAAGTTTCATATAGCAAATTTAGGAAATGACTTTTTTTTCAAGGAAAAGCATAGTTTCCAGATACCAAATTGTGTAAATGACCTTTTTTTTAGGAAAAGTTAAGTTTCTATGTAGATACCAAATTTTGGAAATGACCTTTTTTACTTTGTGACCCCCCCTGACGCCAAAGCTGGATCCGCCCGACAGTTTTGCCACTCAAAACTTATTTTCATTGAAATAAAAAACAGCTTTCTTTATACTTCCAGTCTACTCATTGGATTTGTGTATTTTTTATAATCATTATGATAAACAATATTCTTTCTTCAATTATGTACCTACTATATTATGCACTTACATGCTAATAGTTTCACAGTATTCTAATTTTTTTTGTAAGTATTCTTGTGGTTCATGGTGTTAAGCTCTTGGAAACCATACTACTTTCTTTTCATTGCAAAATACAGTAGAGTCTCACTAATCCGGCACCATCCGCCCGCGCCTCCTTCACCACTTCCTACGCTCGCAACCTTTGCGTAAGATAAGTAATTGTTTTAAAGAAATGTGAAGTAAATAAATGCATATTCCCTTATTGAATACATACATTTTCCCTTTAAGGCCCCCCGCACACTGCAAGCCAGCCCGGAGGAGACAAATCCGTAGCAAACCCAACCCGGACGAAACCAACCTTCTAGTTCGATCGAAGCAATCAAACCAAAAAGCCGGTCCCACACAAATCAAGCCCGCCGCAGATCCCCCCCAAACCAACTCGCAGTTCAGGGGGCCTGAATCCCACTTAGGGGCATAGGGAGGCACCAAGATCTCTCTATTGCACTCAAAGGTGTCCGAGGCTTATGGTGCCTTTTCTGACCGGCTGAGGTTTAAGGACGTGAGGTGGTCAACCTCATGGTCCCGATCTGATTTTTTCGATTTCCTGCCTCTTACAGGATGCTCGAAAAACCAGCAAAAAAGAGCAGAGGTGCTATTCTTAGCCGGCAGCCCCACGGCATTGAATAGTACATTATAAATTCCTTATTTTATTTTTCTTGAATTTTTCTATACAATCCAGTTATCCGAACATTCCAATAATCCGGCACTCCCTGGTTTTTACTAGTGCCGGATTAGTGAGACTACTGTATTCCGAAAAATGAACATACCTAACAAAGTTTGTGTGCTAATATAATGAAAGTTCATCATTATGTATCTCCGCCTAAACCAGTTTGTTTCCATGAGCCTTTTTTCATCCAATCCAAACTCCTTTTACACCCCACTTAGGGGCATAGGGAGGCAACAAGAGCTGTCCATTGCGCTCTTGCTCAATGTTTATGACCTCCCCTTTTTTTCATATAATGAGGTCAAATTAAAAGAAAACAATGTTTTTATAAAAGGTGTATTTGAGTCATCAAGTAAATATTTTATTTCATATTATGAAAGTTCAAACAGCAAGTTTGAATAAAATAAATCTTATTTTACTTATATTATGTCTATTTTTTCATTCACTAAGAAAATTACAATAAAATTATATCAATTTTGCTTACAGTTTGTAACTATGTAGATACTAGACACATACATAGTTATAATAAAGTGAATCCTCTTTTTATTTGATGTTCAAGTTTTGGGGTTTTAAAAAAAAAAAAACGTTCGCCTCAGAGCCAGAATTAATACATTTTTTGACGTGAATTTTTTAACATAGTATTGTCAGGACTCACTTTTCAATTTATAAGTGGTCTTATTCACAAACATGGTTTTAAAATCTATGGAACCTTTCCCCAAATTGGAAGCCAAGTGTTTTTTTTTATGTATTTTGGGAACTTTCCCATCGCATAAAAAGACGAATACTGATTATTATAGTCAAAATTAAAATGGCTCAATTCTTACAAACACATTACAATATACAATTATTACAAGGGTTCGAATTCTGGCTGTGGCAGAGGTTCTGCGGGAAGGGGTTCGAATTCCCCAGTGCTATCCATGTAGCTGTCCAATCCTTGACTGCTCTCCAGATTTTGTGTAACAGATGAACTTGTTGGAGGAACAAAATCACTCCTTGCTACATCTAAATCTTCGTGTTGAACTCTTGGAGTTGCTAGAGGCTGTTCGTACGCTTCATTCTTTAACTGCTCGATTTCAACCATCTGAAAATATTTAATTTTTTTATTTTAAGACAGTACATACTGACTTAACTATTTCAAATTAATATATCATTATGAAAAACTAACAAATGGACCAAATGAAATATAGCCTTCCATGGAATACCATAAAGTCTTGACAATGATGACAGTCATGTTCCAAAACCATTTAATGGTTAAATTAGGTATGGGGTGATCCATGGAAGATTTATTTCATCATACTACCATGCAACTTTTTCCCACAAAGTTGAAGATGTAAAAATGCATTAATTGGTAGTTAACTCAATTTCTAGTATTCCACAAATAAATATACCTGATCTTGTTGCAATACAGATGGAGGTGCCAGATCGTCCAAGGATAGCTGCGTATTCACAGAAGGTAGGGCAGGATAATCTACTATGCTATCGCTCTGTAAACAAAATGGAAATAATACTTTAAAATTCCAAACAAACATAGGATTTTACTAAAAGAGTGTATCAAAATGGTGAGAGGATCACCTGTTGCTGAAGAGGTAAGGTTTCCTCAACTTCTTTAGATTTTTGAGGAACAGCTGGTTCTGCTACTTTGACCGCAACATTTATCGTATTCAGTTTAGCATCTTCTTCAGAAGGATAAACACTTTGTCTGCCACATTGGACCATATGTGCGGCTAACACATTTCCTGTGAAACAAATTGTTTTTTGAATTAATTTCTGTGTAACTATGAACAATAGAAAGAAGGTTGTGACAAAATATAATAATTTATACCATCATCAGAAGAGAAGGAACAAATGCAATGCATGAGAGTGTGCAGGGGTTGTCGTATCAAGCCAGCAATCTTTGATTTTTGACATGTGCTGGTGTGGTCTAAAAGATGTTTCCAGCAACTGCTTTGGAATGCACATTTTGAACATTTGCACAGACCTCTGTAGAGAGAACAATATTTTTTTTCATCTTCAATAAATTAAATTTTATTTTGTACTTAAAATCATGTGAAAAGTAAAAGAAAATTACGAACAGGAAATGTCTCTCATCCTCCAATGGCGAGTGGCAATCTTTACACAGCATACCTTCCGGAATATCCAGCATGACATTATCGTAAACATCGAGGAAGACATGATTTCCGGAATCTTTCACAGGTGGAGTTGCTTTGTTCTATTAAAAATAAAAATAGGTAAATTAAACAGACTGGTAAGAAATTCTATTGAAATAACCTGCGATTGTGAAAATTTTACCTTTGGTTTCGAAACCAAATGACCCTGGCTGCACAGTGGTCGCGCTCCAAATACGGTAGTGTGACAACCGATTTGATGTTCTTTCAGAGTACCTAAAAATACCAACCCGTAAATTAGTTGTAGCTCTATAAGCAGATAAAAAAAGTTGGAAAAAAAAGTACAATTCTAACCTTGATGAATAAATCGTAGGACACATTTAGTACACCTTAAATCCTGTTTCCCCATTTGATGTTGTTTTATGTGCTCAATGAAGAATTCAACATTGGCTTGTAAATCACATCCATCGTCAAATACTTTGACCACCTACAAATACATTATACAGTCAAATTGTTGGTTCCATATGTTAAAATCTAGTCTTGAAATAGGACACAAGAATCAATAAATATTTGTAATAATAAGACAACTTAAAATGGACATAGTTAATGTCCTGGCACCATCTACCATCAGAAGAACTAATAAAAAATTGGACACCTAAATGTTACCAACATATTCCAATAATTACAAAGATATTATCCTCTGGTCGATCTGATTGAGACCAAACGAAATGCAATTTGTAGGTACTTAACTAGTGTTGGAAAATAATATAAAAAAAACTGACCTTCAAGCAATACGGACACTGCACGCTGGCTGCGTCATTGTGTTCCAGATAGAAATGGTCGATACAAGAACGATGGGACGATGTTCTGTACCCACACAGCCCGCAGGTGTAGGGTAGTTCCAACTGAGTGTGACTTTTAATGAGATGATTGGAAAGACTCGGCACAGTAACAAAGCGAACCTTAAAACAAATATTTTAATTAAAAACAGTTAGTTTGTAAAGTTTACTGGGACCTGCACTCATAGTCATGAGCATAATGCTTCCAATGTAATTTTTCAGTGTGAACTAGGCTTTAGGGCTCATTGGATTGAGTAGTAAGTAAAATTGGAGGAAACAGTTATTTAGGAAAGACGATAAAATTAAAATGAATCATTATACCTCACAAATAACACATGCAAGTGTACTTAATCCAGGTGATTTAGTATCAATAGGATGAGACTGCAACAGGTGCCCTTCCAAGGCCTCCGGTGTGCCGCAATGCTGCAGGCAATATTTACACTGCGAATCCTCATTTCTCTCCAACACCTCACCACCATTGGGTCCCGTACAATGACTGTACACATGAGTTAGCAGGGATATATTATTATCAAATTCCAACGCACACTCCGGACACTGAAAAGAAAATTTTACTTTTATCATAATATCGAGAGCTAACAGGAAAAGAGGCATTGAGATGAATGTAACTAACTTGAACGAGCATTCTTTTCTTGAATAACTCTTTGAACTGTCCCTCTAGTTGTCCAAAGTAATATCCTTCTAGGTCTACACTCTCATCCCGAGGCTCCTTTTTGATGCTGATCTTCAGCTCTTCCTTTTTCTTTTCTTTTTTCTCTTCCTTCTTCTTCTCCTTTGCCTTTTCCTCTTTCTCCTTCTTTTTATCTTTAGGTTTCTCCTTCACTTTTTCTTCTTTTTTGGGTGGAGGAGCCTTTTTATCTTTTTTCACTCTTTTGTAAACTTCAGTCTGGAAAATAAAGCAAAAGTACTTACCTATTTATGGTGAAGTTCACCTTTTAATTTCATAACAAATGTTTTGTAAGGTCATTCTATATTACTTTTCTATTATTTTATTTGGAAAGATATTCCATTCCCCAAAACCAAACCCACCGTCATAACTAATATATTTTTTTTAATAATTTCAATCATACTAAAAAACTCAACATTTTTATTGCATCAGTCTAGCTGTCTAGCATAATAATATGAAGATGAAAAATAATATAAGTGCCAAACACACTTATTTCCCCTCATTTACGATTAATAAAAGTTTTGGATGTGTTTTTTTTGCAAGATGTAAATGTATTTGCTATTGTCAATGAATCAGAAGTCAACAAATTAAAAATTACCAAAACAACATCGTCATCATCATCTTCATGGTAATTGATCCTCTTTCTTTTTCTGGTTTCTTTCCCACCTGTCCTCCTGGGAGGTGAGGGAGGCTCTGGTGGAGGAGGTGGTGGACTGGGAGACGGCGAATAAGTTTTCCGTTTCCTGTTACGAGCACCTCGTCCCAGAGGAGCCTCCTTAGTCTTCTCCTTGGGCACTTCAACAACAGGAGGTGGAACACTTTTCCCAAGCTTGAGATTTGACTGTTTCCAATTTTTGAATGGGTTTGCAGAAATTTTGTTCAATTTTACAATTAGCGGATCCTTGGATTCGAGTCTCGTTTGTTCGCCAAGATGTTGAACAATGTTATCGAAAGTTAACCCTGGAGATGTTCCAAAACGTTCTCGCCAAACAAGCTCATCCAAAAACTGTTGAATGATCTGTCTTGACAGTAAAGACAATGTATTTTGAAACATGCGTGGAACGATTCGCCTAAGATACTCCATAATGTTAGCGTTACTGTTCTTGGATGAGGCTTCACTGGCCGACACTTGGTGTACAGTTTTGTAGCCCATCTGCACTAAAGTGCCTTTGTCTACTGTCAGATCTGTCAGAATGATGGAGTCCGTGTGAACCCACTGAGCCAAGGGTTCCAGTATTTTTAAAAATCTTTTCTTGAAATTTCTTTCTCCATCAGCTAGTGGTTCAACAGCTCTCAAACGAATCTAAAAAAATAAATTATTTCTATAAAATTAACGAATTGAACGTGCATTCTTGGTGGAATTATTTAAATAAAACAATTGATTTGTTATTCCACAATATTTATTTACCTATATAAGGTAAATAAATATTGTGGAATAATTATTTCTGCTTTATCAATTTGTTTTGCGGGTCGTAGTAATATAGTAGTACACTTTTAGGTAGGTAGCAATGTTCTAGGAATGTCAAGTTTGTGGCAAAGCAAAAACCAACATATTATATAACACCTTAATTTTAATTAAAGTTTTGTTATGGTTTGTGTGAGGCGCCTTTGAGGTAAATTTTTTTCTTCTAAACGGTGCCATACAAACTGTCCAGTTTATTATTTTTATGATGACGTGGCTGAGAAATATAAGAGAATGGACTGGAATACAGAGAATGAATGAACTTTTCAACCAAGCAATAGAAAAGCCTAGAGTGGCACACAGAAAAATACATTTTACATAGAAACACTAACCATCTTTTGCTCTGGATCTAAAATGCCTAAGACTTCCACTTTGACTTGTCTCTGCATGCCATCATGGCTTGTTGTCCCCAGCGAGATGACACCTACTTCAATCTTCTTCCCAGGTCCACCCATCAGCTTCATGTGATGATGTAGGGCCGCCGTACACACAGCTCTCAGCCACGTGAACAACCCTTTCACATACAAATTGTCAACTTTCACCCACTGCACGACATTTTGCACATTCGTTTGACAAGCCCAATGGTATATCAATTTCAATAAAACGCTTGGTGGATGGATCGCACCTTCAAAGAGAGAACCAGAAAAAACAGACACAAATCTTGTGGGACAGCACTCGGATATCCAAACATACCCACCAGAATAGGGAAATTTGGAAACGTCGGAATACATTCCTGTAAACAAACGTGAAAATATATAAAAATAAGCCACCTTCTTTAAATAGAATAACTGATTTAAGAACTGCCATAAAAATGAACAATTTACCAAGTTTTAATTTATTTTCTGGATGGATAGCACAAATTTGTTCTGAACGAACCAATCCTTGTTGAATAAGCCACTCGGTAAATTTGGTTGGAGTGTGCATGAGAACAGATTTAACTTTGGCGTCGAGAGCCGGTCTGTCTGCATTACCTACACCTTCTTTAGTGCGCAGGTAGGGTCGAGCTACTACTACTAGTGATGGGAAAGTCTTTCCTAGAACAGAATAAAATATCAAGTCTTTCCTATAACAGAATAAAATATCAAGATTATAGAAGCACAATAATTATAGTTTCCTCAAATTTGCTCTCATGTTACAAATTAAATAAATCCTATTACCTTGCAATTTATTAAATGCCACTTCTTTAGAATCTGGAGTATTCTTTCCATCGTCTTTTGTTAAATCCACCACAGCATTTTTGTTACTTGTTCCAGTAGCTAAGCCACCGATAGCAGTTGCTTCCGATGGACGAACTCCACTAGATACACTCTGCACATCTGAGCAAGAGAAAAATGAATTTTTTAAAGGGTAGGTAGTAGAAAACAATTATTATGCAAATAGAAAATCTTGAAATCTACCATGTTTTTAAGTGTAAGATACTTCTAGAGGTTTGCTATATTGTTCTTTTTAACACAAAGTTACACTTTTGGCTGATTTCGCTAGGAATACTAACTAATATAGGTACATGTTGTAATATAAATAGCTTATATGGATTTCACTTTTCCTCGAAGACGGCTTAAAATTGTTAAAAGAATGTGTATTCATAGTGTTCCGACTTATTTTAAAGTTTCAAATATCTATCCAATCAGAAAGATAGTTGAAAATTTATTGCATAATTTGTACTGGTAAATAAATAAGGATACAGTTTAACATTGGTTTGTTGCAAATGTTCTGATATTGCATTATTATGTGGATAAATATATGAATATTACTAGTAGTTGTTGGTGCAGCTGCACTCTTGGATGAGGCTTTCTCAGGCTTAGAAGAACGTAGAGATTTCTTTTCCTTCTTTGAAACTGGTTCTGGCGGAGGTGGCGGGGGTGATGGTGATTTATATCTGGCTTCCTTTTCTTTCTTAGCTGAAAATGAATTTACACTTCAGTAATAATTTACAATAAGCATCAAGTGGTGGTTGGTAGTCCAGTCACCAGTGGTACCAATCGGCGACTTTCATACATACACCGTATTGGAGGTCCTAGGTTCAAATCCCGGTCGTGCCGACCATTTCCGCTTTCATGACACAAGCATTTTGCTTGGTGTGAAAGGTGTTAAGAGTGTATTTGTGTTCACTTCGAGTGAGCACAGATTCATTTAAAAAAAATATATATCTTTGAAGTTTGAACATATTACTTACATTTCTTCTTTGACGACCCATGTTCCTTGGCTGCTTTAGGCAGTAGATGTGCGCTTTTAGCCGATAACTCAGTGAGGTCTGCATTCCTGAAAAAAAAAATTTGATTGTTTTATTTATATATGACAATAAGTCATTATATATGAAACTAAGAGAAAAAAAACATTAAACTCACTTCCCTGAGACAGTGTACGCCGACAACTGATTTCCAGAATAGACTACTTCACCTCCACTTTCTTTAACAATATCATTTAATTTACTTTGTATACTGCTGTGCTCTTCGTCTGCTTTCTTAAATGCATCAAGTTGCACTTGGCTCAACTCCTCTTCCCAACAATCTAACTGAAGAGTTGGTTCTTCAGGGCCAAAATAAAATTTTGGAGCAACATCCGCAGGTATAGGACTCGGCTGAAAATAAAACATAACTGCATTGAAGGTTTTTCATTTTATAAAGGTGTATTTTGTCCTACTGGATTGCATTTTTCAAAGTATATTTTAATAACTAATTTTACACAAGTACAACAGAAAAAAGGATTTGATTTCATTAATTTTATTGCCAAGATGTTAAACGTCTAAGTATATATCATGAAGAGAGTGATATTGAGATCCTAAATTTGCGGGCCACTGCCCAACATCATAACATTGACATGTTATCATTCATATCTATCAAGTCTAACTAAGTTGTAAAACAAAGGGTGTATTCGAACTTACATCTTTTTCACGCTTGGCTCGTTTAGGCTTCATTTTGTTATAAATTGGCGAAAACCTTATTCGCCGGGTCCGTAAATAAAAGAATCTTCAACAAAATCAACCGGACGCTTCCGACAAATTCTATCTTGTCTATGAACCAAACAATGGCACGTCAGAAACTTCTTGTCCGTATATTGTCTATGGTTTTTCTATGAAAAATCAATGTTGTTCCCACTGTACAAAAATATTATTAGAGCTATTTTTTGGATACGCAGAACCGAAAATCGGTTCCTTTATTCAGTAGTCACGTGACTGAAGATAATATATTAATTACTTTTATCGACAAGCACAAGACAACACAACAAAGCCTATCTGTACTTCCTTTAACTAGTTGTATGATTAAAACATAAAATTCCTCTATGTTAACACTAAAATATTATTTATAAAAAAACGAATGTCACACACCGCTACCGACAAACGTCACAGTTTGTATGAGTTTAACAGCAGTCACGTGGTACATGTTGGGACGTTCCTACCTTAAAACAGGCAGAAGAACACAACGTCCACTTCGAGATAAACTGTTCATATGATGTCTCGCATCCCGCACCCCTCCGCACCCCTTCTCTTACCTGTAATCTTCTATAAAATAAACCATAGACAATAAAAAATTCATACAATTTGTACTTTTTTTAACCCATATCTTCCCAGTGTTCCATTATTGGAACGGTTTAGTTAACAATTTTTATTATTTTTTTGGAAATGCGCAACTCGTTTATTTTTATGTGCTTAAAAT
Organism: Mystacides longicornis; assembly: GCA_963576905.1. Lineage (NCBI taxonomy): Eukaryota > Metazoa > Arthropoda > Insecta > Trichoptera > Leptoceridae > Mystacides > Mystacides longicornis. The sequence continues at coordinate 12,023,896 of OY756424.1, forward strand.
CTTCGATTAATAGGCTATAGCTAGAGATATTGTTGCACGATATTCGCATCTGCTTTTTTCTGTTATGAAGCATTCTTTATAGCAGATTTTGTGGAAAAACATTGCTCGTTGTAAAATGTCCGTATATTTTTTGTTTGTTATAATTCACATTCAAATAATACGTTACCAGTTCTATTGTTGTCTCTTTTATCATTATAAAAAATAATAAAAATAAAGATGACTATAAGTAGGTATTTTCATGTCCATTTTCCTAACCGTTCCATTTTTGGAACACTGGAATAATATGCCAATGTAAATTTTTTGTACTATTTTCATGCAAAAAAAAAAATTTATTGTTGTAAATTTATTTTTTTGGTCGTAGTTTAATAGTGTACTAAATATTTGAACATCTAGAAACGAAAAAAGTATTTTATGTAAAGAAAATATGCGGACACAGCTGGTACAACTGAACCTTACACAGTAAGAAAACGTTGTTTGTATGGTTACTTTGAAGGTGAATGACGTCGATTTTCAAAAAGGATCTGTAAAATCATCTTAATCGTCGGATTCCACCTAAGGTCTGCTACGCTCAAAAACAGAAAAAAATTAATTCATTGGACTTGATGAGTGACAATACTACCAGGATGCGGTGATATTTTTTTTTTGGTCAAGAACGCTATGAATAACATTGAAGCAGATGTTATATCTCTAAAACAGGAGAAAATCCTGCATCAGCAAGCTATTGAAGTGCTTTGCTTTACAGTCAATAGCGAAGTAACCTTCTAGCCTGATTAGTAAGGTCACAGGTTGATAAAGCTGCCGCAGAAGCAGTCTGCTTGAAAGATGTCATAATATGGAGAAACAATGCTATGAGGACAGACAGAAGGTTCGTATCTATAAGACACATGGAATTTTATCCAGGGCAGACACTGTCAAAACAAAAAGCATGCTTAGAACATCTAAAATGAAAACACTCCATGGTTAATATCTGCGTGATCGAATTAGAAACACAGTAATTTGAAAAATCTAATAAGTCGAACAACGTGGTCAGGTGGGTACGTTATAATTTGTTATTATATGTTTTGTTGGCACTAACATGTATTGAGAAGTTAAATAAAAGTAAGAATACTATATCTTGCCCTGCATGAGGGTACTAAAAGGGCTGCGCCGATCAAAAATACTCTTCAAGCGATGGTAAGAAACCTGGAACAAGGCAAGTCAAGATGATAACCCTGATAAAACAGACTCCCGTGTCTATAAAAGAGAAGAAGAAGAAGATTTTTTATTGTATTATTTTATACAAGGCTTATAAATTATAAATTGTGGATTAAAATTTTAAAATCTCTTCATAAAGTACTTTACTGCGCTCTATATCGTTTTTGATTTCCCATACAAAAGCCCAAATGTTACATGTATGTATCTTCCCAGTGTTCCATTATTGGAACGGTTCTATAACTAAAAATCCAAAAATACAAATTTTTTTTTGACACTTATTTATCAATACATAGACCGTAAATAGTCTCTGGTATGATTTTCATGAAAATCTAACGGCTATTTCTATGTCTGGGAAGATATGGGTTAAAAAAAGACAATTTAAAACTTAATTACGCTACGTAATTGCACTATAAATTAAAAATCTCCTTCGATTAGAAAAATAATTACATCTCTAGGTCTCGTAGTTAATGCATAAATCTTCTTGAAAAGTCACGATAGAGACATTTTTAAAATATTTTTTTTTCATGATAAATATTCAATATTTTTAAGATATTGAAAGTGTTTGCACTAGAAGAAAGATTGAAGAACATCGCAATATTTTTTTTCAAGAAGCTATCTTTAACAACAACGATAAAAAATTGTATGAAAAAACACCAAAAAACGGCGATTACCCTACCCCGTAGCCTTTTAGAATTTCCCTCTTGCCCGGACTCACGTGACCTCCCACATTACAGTCCAACTTTTCACATTACCAATCCCTGTGGCGAGATTTTAAAATGTAAAATATCGGATTTTACTCACAGTTCAAAAAGTGGCTACTCGCGGCGCTAGTAGTTCTTTCATATCACTACTCACTAGCGGATCGGGAATGTATAGGTAGCTGATATTATCAATTTTCGGCGTGACGTCTTAAGACCACAACGGACGAGTGGTTATAACCGCAGCCTTTCATACCGATGGATGTAAGTTCGATTCCCGCTGCAGGCCATCTTTTTTTCCCTTTTTTTACATTTTTGAAGTACGTATTATTTTATCAACCAATTTTAAGTAAAAATCAATTTTAAAAGTTGCCTATTATTGGTGTTTTTGTTTGAAAAATGAAGATATTGCTGGTCATTGTCGTTTAGTTAGTCAATTATTTGAATAGATTAGGGATTTGATAACATCCTCGAATGATAACATTACGATTTGAATAGGTTAGGTTAAGGTTGAAACGTAGTTTTTAGGGGGGGGGGTTCCACCCCCCCATACCTCTTCGGATACCTCCCCGAATGATAACACTACACTCTGTTAGGTTGAAACATATTCATTTAGAAGGGTTTTGTCAAAAATCTTTTCCTTGCAAGGAGTGACATTTTATTTTTGAACTACTAACGCCGCGAGTAGCAACGTTTATGAACTATGAGTAAAATCCGATATTTTACATTTTAAAATCTCGCATCCTTAGAATAAGAGAATACTATGGAGGGAGCACAATTGCGAAAAAATGAAGCCTAAAAATGGCGGACAGGGCCATAAAAAGTGATAAAGTGAAGTTGTCTCCATATGGATGCCAATGCTACAGATGTCATCGATGATCAATGTATGACACAATTACATCGAATTTCATAGCCCATTAAAAACCATCGTATGAGAACGCTTATATCATAAATTGTTTTTGAAATAAAAGTGCATAAGTATTTTTTTTTTGTTTTCACGTAGGTTATGATATGATGTTAATTTTGTTAAGAATTACTTCACAGCGTGTGTGTTATCAAAAATCTCACGATGCTTTGACAAGCTCAAGTGAAAGCAGGCTTCACACCAAGGCAGTAATGAAGATGATGAGTGCTTGTCGAAACGTGGCGGAATTTTTCATCATACACATTATGTACTTAGTTTAGAAAACTGAAATGCGTAATGGTTGTCATTAATTATAAGGTTATGAAAAATAAAAAAAAGATGTCATTTTATGGAAATGTTTATATTCCTTTGATAATTAATGTTACAAGAAAAATCATTTTATTGTTACAATGCCAATTTTTGTATAATATGTATATCCACTAGGACTAGGGTGGATATTTGATGGATGGAAGTGTTCGGACCCGACGATATACATGAAGTATGTTTAGGTGTCCAATGTTCCCTTTTTACTGCTGCAATCCATTGCCTTTGCCCATCATCCATCATCTTTGGAAAATCTTAAAACATACAAACAGTTAGAAAATAAGACAAGTGTATCATTTAAATTCACATTCAATATTGTTTTCTGTCATGATATAGATATACTAAAATGTTTACACAGAATCAAGCTAACAAAATAAATAGCTCATTATGTCGTACGAAATTACTATTTTTTCACAGAAAGACAAATATAATATACATATTTTATTTTAAATATACAAATGTAATTCAATATCGATAAGTAAAGCTTTACAGGTCAAAAAATTATCAAAAATAATTATTCGATTATAACTACGATGAGCCGTTTTGGCGTCACTACACATAAAATGTCATACACACAACAAATCATTATTTTAAGTAAAATACTATTTTTAATTCAATTTTTCAATAATAAATGACGTATAACAATAAAAGAATACATCTTTATATATCAGGTTTATGAAATATTAGAGAAAAGTTGTTATATATGATAATATATTACAAATAAACTTCGATACTCACCCTTGCATGGAAATACCCATTTTTTTTTTATCTTTATCGCCGTTTGTTCACCCAAAAACACTACATTTCCACATGATGTTTAATGTTGAATATTAATTCACAAAATAATGCAAACAAATTTATGTTTTGGAGAAAAAAAACAGCTTTTATCATGAACAAGTCACTTCGACACAACGCACTATTCAAATTGATTCAAATATCTCTCCACAGACTGCCATAAAAAGTACAAGAGTGAAGTTCGTGCAGGTCTAAAAATCGGCTTCATGCGAGAACAATAGGAAATATACCTATCGCTCCCTCCATAGTATTCTCACTCTAAGCTCGCATCCTTGTGACTAATTCATAGACATAATACATGACCTCTCACATTGTGTTATTTTCTGTTTTTCTATGAACGTTACTTCAAATGGGATGTTTTTTTTCCTTTTTGTGCCGCTAGAGGCGCCCTTGCTAATCCGGTCTATTGTCAAATTCAGTGTTGCCAACGGGGGCGATTTACTTCTTCTTCTTCTTCTTATGGTCACTCACAATCTAACCTCCAAAATATCATTCTAGTTTATTTCAAATTAAACAACTTATATATTATTATACATGATAACTTACAATAGGTTTAGAGTAATCATTGTACATTTTTTACATACTATATTACAAATAAAATTGTTCGTCTTTTTTTATATACCTACCTAAATACAAATTAAAAAATACAGAACAGCACCCCTGAGATTTATTCTCAAATTTATGCGCAACAAAATCAACAACTTCTTAGCAACTCAATCAACAACTTCTTAGGGTGGGTTTCCCGATCGTTAGTAATAGCAAAGCGTTAGCATTAGCAAAGTAATAGCAACCTGTTAGTAAAAAAATGCGTTGTTCCACACAAATGTGACGTCATAATAGTAAAGTACTTTACTAACGGATTACTACTCGCTTACTACGCATTCTACCTGTAGTAATGGTGAAGCATTAGTCATAAACGTCAAAGTTTCAATTTGACACTTGTGAATTCGCTGTGCCGGTCATGCAAACATTGCAAACTTATTCCGACAAGTGAGTATTTTGTAGTCAGTTTTAATTAATTTAATCTCATTGTATTACATATTATACTACTTTTTTTCTTTAATAGCATTTGATGTATTCAAACCATAGATTTTTATATGGTTATTGTATAGAATTCTGTGATTCAAACCCATAGGAAACGAGTTTATAACAAAGATGACAAATATATAGATAGATATTACAATAATGTTTTGCTTATGTTTAAAATTTGTCAGATATTATTATGGTTAACTATTACGTTACATTTTCTGTATCTTTCATAACTGACATCACTTTAATGATTTCATTGCAGGAATCGTGCCATACAAACTGAAGAGCAATTGTTAATGGCTCTTCAGGATCACCACGGGAGTCAGACAGGGCTGCGTACTGGCTCCATTTATATTTATTATTGTTATGGACTTCCTCTTGAGAAAGTCCATGCAAGGAGCAAGAGGTATACGTACTATAAGAGATGGTCTAATGGGCGAACTGTGCGATCTGGAGTACGCGGATGACCTAGCGTTGTTCAGTACGACAGTGGAGGAATTACAGCGCAGTGTTTCAAGACTCTGCGACGAAACAGCACGCCTTGGCCTTCGAGTCAATGCCAGTAAGACGGAGATCAAGGTGAGTAATGCCTGCCCCGATAAACAGCTACGATAACCATCGATGGTCACCAGGTCTCCCGGGTGGATAAATTTAAATACCTGGGAGCAACCATTACCACCTCTGGTGACCTCGGGGCTGAGCTCCCGATACGTATCGGTATGGCAAGTGGCGCCTTTAACAACATGACCAAGATTTGGAAAGCGTCGGCGTGTAGTGTCGAGACGAAATGTAAACTGTTTGATGCGTGTGTGTTGCCCATTCTCTTGTATGGGTGTGAGTCCTGGCACCTGACCAAGGCCCAGGCACAAAAAGTCTCAGCCTTTGAGATGAAGTGCCTAAGGAGAATTCTGGGCGTAAGATGGTACCACCGCATCACGAACGACGCTATACGCCGGCGCACCCATCACCTCCACCATTGTGGGGAGGAGATGGACTTGTTAAGGATGCCGAATGACAGTTGGCCGAGGAGAGCGCTGTTCTTGCTCCCATCAGGGTCCCGAAGACGAGGAAGACCCTCTCACAGTGTTCCGCTCCTTCGAAGCAGAGCTGATGGACATGGTGTGGGAGGTCATAAACATTGCGCAAGATCGAGCGCAGTGGAGAGCTCTTGTTGCCTCCCTATGCCCCTGAGTGGGGTGTAAAAGGGAGAATTGATTGATTATATAAATATGCTCAGAGAAGGGACAGAAAAAGAAAATTTTGTCCAGGATTTTTAGAATTGCTGGGTTTCCTAATGTTATTGGTACAATAGACTGTACTCATTTAAATACAGTTTCAAGGTAGCTGAATTCTAACAAAATGACATGATATCAATTAATTTGTATGGGAATTTTATGAAAAAAAAAACCAAAATCTTTATGTGCCTATGGCAATAAGGCCTGATATAGATGGTTTATATTTTACCTCTGCGTTTCTCAGTTATGGCGTCTTTAGAGGATATAAGAATATACCCCAAATCCCAACATTTTAACAATTAATGTATCTCTCTCTCTCCAAGCTTAATGTCTATGAAGACTGCTAGGGTCAGCTCTCCTCGTCCTCAGGCTGTAGACTCTCCTCTGCTGCGCTTTTTTTAACAATTAATGTATCTTTGTGATAAATAAAAACAAAACAAATGTACCTATCTAGAATCTTTAATATTTACACTGAATATATATTGGAATTAATATAACAACAAAATGGGTATAAAAATAAATTTAAACATATTAATTATAATTCTTCTTCTTCTTTACAATGTGGCAATTCACTCTCGAGAGAGTGATCTATATCAATTATAATTAAAATATGAAAATTAAGCATTTATTTATATGTGTGATAATGTCATCATTTATTTATAAGCGTTATTCATTTTCCAATTTTTTCACTTCCGACAATAATTTTTGTTTTGCTAACATCTTTATCTGCATGTCTAAAGTGTCCATTTCCCGTTTTCTCATATTGTCTTCAAAGGCATACTTTATCAAATCGTCGTAATATTCAACTTGTTTTTTTGTCTTAACTCGATGTTTGGTCAAGTCTAAATATTTCTTGCGAAAAATAGCCTGGTTGCCTAGAATGTAAAGTGCATAATGACAATTGTATATTTAATTAAATTATATTATTATTATATATATGGAAGTAATTGCTTGTTTTTATTTTGTCCTTCATTGTTTAAAATTTCAATCAAGTGATAATCAAGATGAACGAAGTTATTTATTTATTTATGATACGCAGAACAGATATGAATATACAATACATAAGAAAAACATGAAGGTAAGGTACAAGCTGAGGTAATCTGTTCCACAATTACATGTGCATACAAATTGACTACTTTTGAAACATATTATAATCATAGCTTAAATCAGTTATAAACTTAAAAAACAACAAATTACAAAAAAATACAAACATTAAATCATAAAAGAAAATTTCAAAGAAGGGGAAGGAAAGGATAAATAGAAGGAGTAAGGAAGGATTCACCTGGAATGTAAACATTGTAGAACTTTCTTTTTAAGCTGCAGAGAAGACGCCGCAAAACATATCTATACTGTCAGAGAAGAATTTGTTGTAAGTGTCGGCCATTCTATATAGGGGATTTCTAAGGCCTGCAATTGTGTTGGGTTTGTCCATATTGCATGAACGAGTTTGTAATGGCACCCGGAATAAGACAAGCTCAAGTAATGATGGCGTGTCAAACTCGGAGGTACAAATTTTTCTCAGAGTGGTCATATCAAGAAGTATTCGACAATTAGATAGTGTAGTTAAATTGGTCATGTCTACCCTATATCTCCCATTCATAAATTTAATAAATCTGTTTTGAATACCTTCAACCTGATCAATGTATTTCTTAAAGTATGGGTTCCATATGGTTGAACAATATTCCAGTTTGCTTCGCACTTACCTGCAATAAAGAATGAGAGTTGAATCATCACTTTTAAAGTTTTTTGTTGATCCCAGCAATCCCGCGCACTCCCCAGTGATATTATTTATGTGTTGGTCGAAGTGTAATTTAGAGTCCGCAGTTACTCCCAGATCCTTAGTATGAGTCAATTCCTTAAGCCCATGTCCCTGTAAATTGTAAGTATATGGAATAGCTATTTTCTTTTTGGTGAAACGAATAGTATAACACTTCTTATCGATATTCAAGTAGAGCTTATTCTTCTGGCAATAATCATTTAGTCTGTTCAAATCATCATTCATTCTGTCACAATCAGCAGAGTACAAAGTTTGAGTAGACAAAACAATTGGCTATGTCATTTATAAATATCAAAAAGAGCATTTTATGAATGCATGCAAGCATGTTTAGTAGGGATGGACAGGAACTAACTAGGCAGGAAATATGCTCTGGAAAACAGATTAAATAATATTTTCAAAAATTATGAACAACAAATGTGTGTACACCACAGAACTGCTTAGACATAAAAAATATTATACTTACTTGGTAATATTGGAATCTTAGGGATTCATATTTTATTTCCAATTAAACCGACAAATAGTCTTAGCTTTAAAAAATGTAATATTGACGACGCAGCAGCAATGCACGTAAATATAACCAAAAAGTAATGAATGACATTGCACGCGCATGACATTTTATAATAATGTTGCGTGATGAAAAAATGTTTTTAAGCATTGTGATGTTGGTAAGATTGTTACTAATCGATTACCTTTTACTTTGACATTCCTTGCGATGGAGCAACACCTGATAGTAAAGTATTGTGCTAATACTTTACCATTACTCGCGGCGTCGAGAAACCCACCCTTGCAACGCAATGGAAAACAAACTTCCCAATGTTGGCATCACTGAAAAAAAACATCTCTACGTTGGCAGCACTGAATTTGACAATAGACCTGATTAGAAGTTCTGCCACCTAGTGTGTGTTGTCGGAAGCTCCCCAGAAAACTTCCCATTGATTGATATGAAATTAATTTTTTGTCAAAATTTACGTCACATCGTTTTCTCATGCGTTAATTTCGTCATTTTGAAGATTGTTGAATGTAACATTTGTTGAATTTTGAATGAAAACTTTTGGAACAATTTAATCATAACTCTACCTTACAAATTTCGCTATATATTTATTGTGACATCCGCCTCAAGTAATTTCGTATGTTTGTGGTTATGTTTTAATTATTCTTTTTATGTGAGAGAAAAGTTCAATTGTATACTTTAAAGCAAAATGAATAATGTTAAAATGGAAGGCCTTACTGGCGCCCAACGGGAAGAGTTAATGGACCAGGTGAAGCAGCAAATAGCCGTCGCCAATGCTCAGGAACTACTTACAAAAATGTCCGAGAAATGCTTCAATAAATGTATTAGTAAACCAGGAACATCTATCGATAATTCAGAAAAAAAATGTTTGGCGATGTGTATGGACAGGTATATGGATTCATGGAATCTTGTGTCCAGAACATTCAGCGGTAGAATTCAAAGAGAACGCAATAATATGTAAATAGTTGTGGCATTTATTTATAAGAATATAGTAGTCTATTTGTTGTAATTAGGTATATTTTGAAATTTGTTAAATAAATGGCCTAAACTTCTTTACTGGTGTCAATTTTATAATCCCTATTCTCGTTATCAAATATATTTATTAACATTATAACCTAAAAGACCATTACGTATCTAATAAAAAGCCCTTAAGTTATTATTTTCTACTGCTTTTAAGTCGAAAGAAGGTCCATCATGAATTGATACCCCATTGCTGGCTCTAACCCCCAAATCCCCTGGAAATTGGTGGATAATTAGCAAATAAATAAAGATGCAGGTTAGTCTTGGCAGCAGATAGTTTTTCAAGTCAGATGATAAGACCAAAGAACAGAAGAAAATGAAACAAGTCGAGATTCCTATTAGCTTATCTCAACAACGAAGTTGTAGAACAAACTGAAAAGTAATTGAAGTAAAAAGCGTAGGTTATATATCCATCGCAAGAAAATAATGATTAGAACAATGAGGGCTCAGTCGCAACCAATGAATAAAGAAAATGAGTTGAATTTATTAGAGCAGCATTGCCAACCGACAATATTTTTTTTTAGTGTTGTTAGAGAGATGTATTGTTTTAGTAATGATAATTATTGTCATTTATCATACCTACAAAAACTGTGTCAGTCTAGCTAGACCAGTGTTTCTCTGCGTACGCGCTGTCCCGGACCTCAAACTAAACTGCGGGGTTCGAAGAGCGATTTTCAGGACTGCATACTTGTTTCAATGTATATGCAGAATATGTAACTTAGGGACCTTCACTTAGAAAATTTTAATGTTAAAGAACCCTGGTTTCGACCATTCATCCTCGTGATAACACGGTAATACTCCAGCGTATGTCAAAATCGCCGCCATCTTTAATTTATAGGTGTGACCAAACTGAAGCTTTACCTTATTTTAAGCTCATAAACAATTTGACAGTTTACAATATAGATTAATGAATTGTTCGCAATGAATTTTCCTAGACCCGCCTCAATGGCACTGTACCAACTCAACTTACAATCTACATAAATGTAAAAAAATCACAGGGGCATCTTAAGAGCATTCTCTCTAGCCAAATGTCATTTGGCATCCTTAACACATGTCCAACTCTCCAAGTGATGGAAATGCGTCGGTGTATAGCGTCATTCATCTCAACTATGATAGAAAATATATTAGGTGTATTATAGCTTAAAATGTTATAATATGCATATGAATTTTAACGCAACAATACAAATATCTTGACACATAATAAGTATTTCAAAACGTTCTAGATAAGTAACTTATGAAGAATCCTGCTGTCCCTTGACCCTTCATATAACTTTCTGCTTACGTTCAGTTGAGAGAACTCTTATGATGATTGGAGATACGGTTATTTTTAGCAGTGATCATGGTCTTCATTCACGAAACAAATGAATGAAATTTGACTTTAAAGAAGTAGAATTACAGCATGAATAAAAACAACTTCAAAATCCTTCCTGGAATTCAAATATCATGGAGTTTCAAATACACAGAAACTGCAATAATTATCTATGTATTGTGATATGTAATCGTAAATAAAATTTTGGTCACAAAAATGCAAACTAAGAGGGAGATTACTGATTGCTGGTCAAAAAAAAGAATGTAGCTCCAACACTCCAAGTGTCTTACCAAAGGTTTAAAAAAAGTTTTTTGAATATCCAAATATTTATTTCACAAAACAAAAAGAGTAAAATGACCACCTTGGAGTACAAGAAAATGCACGGAAAGCATGAGGATTATTACTGTAACTGCCCGTTTCCTTTTTGCCGAGTGTCACCATTTAGGTGTTCCTTTTTTCGGAACAACAAAATAACATTTGATACACTACAAGCGGGAACTGTAGCGGTAAAACTAAAAATTATTTTATATTTCAATTGAAATTTTGATAGTGATAAAAACTATTTTCCTTAAATATCGCCTTTAAGAGCTTTTTGACGAAATAAGAACATTTTCTTAACCCACTTCTCCATTCGAATTTTATCATCTTGGAAAAACTGAAACAAATCATATATTATGAAATAAATTGCAATTGAAATTATTAATATTTCTATCACTACATATAAAAATGGACTCCTATTCCCCTTGGTTATTGCATCACACAGTTTCCGCTAATTCTTTTTTGTTGTATTTCTTATTGTCAAGAGAAGGTTCTTAAGAATGAAATAACTTAAAGAGTGCGCAGAACATTACAATATTTAAGAAAACTTAACATAGGTAACCTTCTTAGTGCTTTGACAATACAAACTTTTCTATTTTCAAATTTAATTTGGACTTTGACATACCTAACTGTCATTTATTTGATAGGCTGCGATTTACAGAATCTGTCCTGCAAACATCGTTTAAAACAGATGCATTGGTCGGAATGACATTAATAATACCTAATTATTTTATATTGGTAAATAACTAATTTATTATAACAATTCAAATGAATTTTCATAATTAAAACAGGATATCTGTCGGGCAAGCTAATAGATCCTAAAGTAATAAATAGATAATATTTTACTTACATCAGGGTGAAAAGCTGATTCGACTTTGGGAATTTCTATATCGGGCACTTTTATAGAGCCTGCTTCCAAATCAATGACAATATTATCAGGTAATTTTTTAGGCCTAGATGATGTGAATGACTTAGGAGTAAATCCTTCATTATTCAACTCATTTAAGACGTTTCTATCTTGAATAGTGGGCATGTCTTCCTTTACTTTGACGTCTTTGAATTCTACAGTTGGGAGTTTACACATTTTAAGTCCCGCTGCTTCAGCTGCTTTAATGGCTTTTTCCACTTTACTAACAGTGTCATCTACTATATATTTTTTGGACTGTTCTAATGAAATAAGTCCTGAAAAATAAACATGTAAAACAATACAATAATCTGCATGACTAATTCTTTGATAGGGTAGTAGTAAAAAAATAAAGTGACAAACCATCTCTATTTTGAGGAGATACACTCCGAGATTTTATCAATTTGGGTTCATGCCTGGAGGATTTATGTTTCTTGTATTTGTTCCGAGAATAATCTCCTTCTCTGGACTTGGACCTTTCTCGTGAAAAAGATCTAGATCTTGAAGAAGATCTCGAATACCTCTTTTTGACATTTCTATCTCTGGAATTAGATCTTCTTCTATCTCTGGAACTAGATCTTCTCCTATCTCTGGAGCTAGATCGTTTTCTGTCTCTAGAGTGTGACTTTTTTCTAGATGAATAGTATCGAGATGGGCTTCTAGAATTACTTCTTCGGCTTTTCTTTGCTTTTTTGCTTGGAGATCGATGTTTGTATCTATATTTATCCCTAGAACGAGATCTTCTCCCACGATCAGATTTTTTGCGTCTGGACGATTTTTGAGAATATACCGAATCAGAGCTATCCGACGAATCGTATTTTCGTGATCTATCTCTTGGCATTTTGACTTATTTATAAATGAACTTAAGCGAGAAGTGAAAGAAAACTTACGTTTATATTTCTAGGTAATCTGAATTGGAATTTATTATCAAGACTAAATATATCGCAAAAACCAAACAGTTCAACAAAACTGAAAGTTTTATCTCTTTCTTGAGACGAATTCAAAACATTTCGACGCCAGCCAGAAATGACAGCATGAAAATCATAGACCAATAAGTACTATTATAATATTATCTATGGACCAATACACACTGTGATCATAGATAAAAAATCGTAATGTCATTGTCAAAGAATTACAGCGTACGAGTACGATTCATGTACGATTCACGTACGATTCAATGATAATCATTGTATTTTTGTTTCATTTCTTTCCAAGAGTATATGTGTTCTGTGATTTCTTTACTTGACACTTGTCAGATTTCGTCTACGTACAGGTTGTGAAGTTTAGGATTATCCAATTATTTGGTATAAATAGTTGTTTTCATAGGTGGTAAACGAAATAATGCATTTATAATACTTGAAGTTTGACCATAACATCAATTGATATCAATCATGGAGGCTGTACCGAGATTGCCGATGATATGTTTTGATCTGAAAGTCAGCCATGAAAATGCGTCATTCGGTCCTAAATTGAAACAGGTAAGGGATTGCATATTATCATTAACATTCATTTAGCTGACGTAAAACTTTTTCCTTCCCTCTAAGTGCCCTTGTTCAAAGGTGATTAAAAACGTCTTACTTGCATAGTAATTACAGAATGAGAACAAAGCATTTTTACTAATTAAGGTACAGTTACAATACACAAATTGTTTTCAAATTTCCAATTCGCTGAATCTGATTATAATATTGTAGTTTAAATAATATACATACCTACATAGTATCTTTCAACATCTCGAAAATTAAAGTTTCTTCCTTTCCTCTTTAAATAGTTAATTAAATGAGTAGAATTTACTTCTTCCTTAGTATCTTGTAGTTAAGTGACAGTGTTATAAGCTTAATTTCATTATTAAAACACTAGTAAATATGTCATTAATAGAAATTGACACAGACTCAATTTTTGTGATTTCAGTATATTGCAGACTTTTATAGAGAAGACCCCGAAACATATAATAATGAAATTTACCAGCTGGAAGGCTTAAGATCAGCTGCAGTGAGACCAGCATTGGATCTCACGGGATGTGCGGCATTGAAGCGATATTTTTGTCAGCTTAAAGCATTACAAAGTAGATTTCCTATGAACAAAGGACAGCCATCTGCAGTTACATTCGCTTGGTAAATTTTTTAATATCATTTTAGGTTCCTCATTGATATTTGGGAAGATCATTTCTGGCGTTTGTTGCCATCAACTTTTACTTTTTTTTTAATTTTAGGAGGGATTTATTTGCTAATATTGTGTGTACGCTTGCTGATATACGATTCGAAATTGTCTGCGTTCTTTATAATATCGGAGCGTTGCATTGTAAGCTGGGTGCAGAAGAGACCAGAACAACACCAGACAGTATGAAATCAGCGTGCACTCACTTTCAGAGTGCCGCTTGGGCTTTCCAATATTTGAGGGAGCACTTTCCACAACCATCCGGGATCGATCTCAGTCCTGAAGTTATGAAACTCTTTCAAGATATTTGTTTAGCACAAGCACAGGAATGTATTCTGGAGAAGAGTATGCTGGATAACAGGAAACCTTCCATAGTCAGTGAGTATTTTTTAATATTAAATACACAAGTCTGTGGTGCTACAACCGTGGGTTGGTCATGGTCTCTAGTATTATCTCCACTCCGCACTCCGCCTGAACATTTTTTGAGCCACAGCATGTATCTCTAGCGACAAAATAGAGCTTTGAATATAATCTAGTCAGCGGAGTTAGCATATCTTAATATACCAAGGTTCTTAGATAAACAGATCTAATGTGTCAATATTGTCTGGCTCTGACTTGTTGATTATTCTTCATAGTATCTACTAAGCTTTCGTTGTTGATTAATTCTTTATAGTATCTACTAAGCTTTCGTTGTTGATTAATTCGTCATAGTATCTACTAAGCTTTCGTTGTTCACGTTTACTTAAGTAGGTACGGGCCGGATTGTGTTTTTTATATAGCTGCCTGTAACTTAGATTATCTGCAGTGTGATCTAAGGAGTTTTTAAAAGTCAATAATCTGTTAAGTAAATTTGTTTGTGTACAAATCTATATATTAATACGTGAAGGTAAAACTTTGTGACCATTTTTACGATAATTACGATAACGCAGTCAGAGGAATATGAAATTTCGCACACTTATAGTTTATATAGAGAAGGAGTGGCAAAATCGATTAAATCAATAAAAAAAAAACATTACAAACACTACTGTAATGTTATGTATTTTTACTCACACACAATTCAACAGACTACTAATTATAAAGATCATCGTTTGTGTTGTATGTCTCCGATCTACCATTCATGATTCAATCTCCGGTCCAGTTATTTGCTGATGATACCAAACTTTTTGGTAATCCATTAAATGGCTCCCAGCAACTCCAGGAAGACCTTCAATACATAATGGACTTTGTCAGAAAGAAGAAAGAAAGGTGACATGATAGAAACCTATAAGATACTCCATGGTAACTATAGCTGTCCGGAATTGCAGGCAATGTTCAAGTACAACCGGAACGTCCACCTGAGGGGACATGGATATAAATTGGATGGCTACAGGTTTAGGCAGAATCCATTGAAGCATTGTTTGTTTAATAGAGTGGTCGACCGTTGGAATGGTTTGCCGCCTGAGCTGGTTGATTCTCCGAATGTGAACGCTTTCAAAAATTTGTATGACTCATTGGTGTTGTGATTTTGCTGTGCCTGACGGTTGTTGTTGTGACAGTAGTGTTAAGATCAGACATATCAGCTTTGCTGCCTGTCTGATAACCAACTATAACAATAATAATAACTTCATAGAAACAAATGTAAAATGAAAAGCGCCTCATAATGGGCTCAGATAGTTTTTTGGAGCTGGAAATGTCAGGATATAAATTGAGAATAGATTAATATTTTTTGTTATAAATAACCATAGAAAAACTTTGAACATATCAACATTTCAAATTTGACGTATCCATGTCATTGTTTTTAAAAAAGAAAATTTTAAAATAGCGCTAGCTCAGTCTTTGACAATGGAACCTTAATAATGTTTAAACTTATAATTTGAATAATGCAGGCTTATTATTGAGTATCAACAAAAAATCTATTTTTATTACAGATGCCATTGGAATGCAGGCGCTAGTTTATTACAGAAATGCATTACAAGTATTGGAATTGCCACAGAGCTCAGACATGTTCCAAGAAAATGTTGGTACAAAAATATGTCACTTTTGGATTAAATATCTGTCGTTCAAAGTTGCTTATATGAGTTGCGTGGTTTATCTCTTCCAAGGAATGCAATCTGAAGAATTACAGAAGATGGGAGAGAGAGTATCCTTTTATCAAGCGGCGTGTGACAAGTTACAGGAGGCCAGGAAACTGTCCAAGGGCTTAACAGCCATAGAAGCCATAAATGAGACACTAACTTATACTAATGACATTGTCGAAGGAAAACGCAAGGCAGCAAAAAATGAAAACGAATTCATTTATCATGAGGAAGTTCCCGATAAAGATTCATTGGTCGAACCTAAGCCAGCATCATTAGCAAAGGGCATTCCAATTAATTTCAGCGATAGTGAGGTTTGTAGAGCATTTTTGCATTGTCGTTATTTAAATAATATGTAGGTAATGAAATTTAAATAAAACACTTTTAAGCACTTCCACAATTTTATTTCTCCTGACATGTTTCATATAAGCACACACCCTACATGGTCATAGGATAATTAAAACTCATGAACTCAATGTTTCTAATTATCCTGTGACCATGTAGTTTGTGTTCTTATAAAACATATCAGGAGAAATATAATTGTGGAAGCGTTTTGTTTCAATTTAAATTACTTCCACCAAGGAACATGCGTGTTAAACAATTGATTAATTTTTTTACATAATTTGTCCCACCCTTTTCGTTTGGTTATTATTTATTCTTTTTAGGTATCTGGACCTGACATATTCAATCGATTGATTCCTATGGGAGCTCACGAAGCATCCTCAGTATATTCTGAAGAAAAAGCCAAACTTTTACGAAAAATTATCGATGCTGTAGATTCAAAAGATGTTCAATTGAATGAGTTCATGTCTTCATTGCAATTAGATCAGTTAAATGGTTTTGAGCAGTCTGAAAGGTTAGTTTTTTTTAAATAGATTTTTTAACAGGATTACCCCTAGTTTGGTTAGAAAGGATGCTCCTGTTCAGAGCCATTGAGAATGAAAGTAATTGCGGAGAAGTATGACATGCAACTAAAATAAGAAAATAAACAATGTTATAAAGTCAAAAGATTTGTGTTAACCTCTGAACTGTCCGTACTTTTTTTTTAAGTTTATACTCATTATGTAATGTGACCAAAACTGTTAGTGTGTGTGTCCCAAACCTGCTACAATAAGCTTACCGATTGTTACAAGGAAAGCTGTTCAATGCGTATATGCTAGAATTTCACTACTTTATAATTCGTGGTATAATTATTTACAGCTCGCTAATGAGTACTTGGCTTTAAAACAGTTCATTTTAAATATTTTATGTGTCGAATTTGAATGTAAACTATCCCACTTTCACAAAATTTAATGGAATATCTAGCACTATTATCTAATTTATTGACAACTTCAACTGTGAAAAGTGCAATAGTCATTTCTTTTTAAAGTTATCAAATGATTAAATTTTGTGTAAAATTATTTTTGTGCTGCAATATCTTGAGCTATTTTAGAAAGTTAAGGATGAGTATTATGACACTGTTCCCACGATAAGTGTAAAGAATATCACACTTTTACATTGTCAACTTATGATAGAAAGAAGTGATAACATTGAAACCACATTGATGTGTTATAGTTTGCCTCAAGGACTTATAGACAGATGTGCTGCGTTGAGTGTCAAGACGGACGTCATTCAAAACTTGGTTGAGTCCATGAATAATTTATCTGAGTTACATATCGAAGTTGAAAATATTTTGGTTGAAATTAGACAAATCTTGCAGGTGAGGTGAAATATTTATACCTTATATATTTTTTTTATGAAAGTACAATATTAAAGATTAAAACGAATATAGATAATTAAGTCTCTTTTTGACATTTTTAAATTATGTTCTTTATTAGGGGAACAAACATACAGATATTTACATACTACAATAACTTATGGACATAATCACTCCATGTTGTTTTACACATAAAAACCTTTCCATATAATTTTAAACCATATATACCTACATATAACATGCAAGTAATGACTACTTTTGTGTGTATTTTAGGATGAAGATAAGAATGAAAAAGAGTATCAGAAAATCATGGGAAATCGACAACCGTCAATTGTCAGCACCGAGCTATCAAGGGAGGCCAATAAATATTTGGATGCACACAATAAGGCAAATGAAAGCAATCAGACGTTGCAAAAGGCAATGACCCTGCATTTAGCCAATCTCAAAGTGTTGATTCTACCATTAACTGAAATTCAGAACCACATACCGTCTCTTGATTCTGTAAAAGGTATTTATATACACATTCTTTAATTTTTTTTGGGGGTTATTAAGAAACTAACAGTCGCGGATATTAAAAATAAACTGTCAAATATAACCAAGATGTCCTGTTTGGAAATTACAAGTAAAAAATTCTGATGCCTCCCGTAATCGAACTCGGGACCCTCCGCCCATAAATTGACAGTTGATACACAGACAACTTCCACCCTCAGTAGCCTAGTTATCAGAATATCTTAAGATTATCTGGAGCAATATGAAAGTAGCAAGAGATGTGTATAAAAATCATACTGTGTGACGCTCTTTTTTCCCAAAGTTGTTTGGGAGTATGCATATTAATTGTTCTTATTGATAATGAATTTTTGTAAACTAACTCTTTGTACCTAATTTTTTACAGAGAGTATTGACCATTCCTCCATAGCAGAGATGAAAATGCTGGTTGGTAAAGTGTATGAAATGCAAAATCAGAGAAAAATGCTTGTGGACATGTTGAGAGAAGCCATCAATTCGGATGATATCACGGCCCAACTGCTTACCAGACAAGGGGATCCTTTAGATGAAATATTCAAACAAGAAATTGAAAAACACAATAAGCAGGTACCTTTTACACATTAAACAAATTGCAATCAGTTAGTCCAGTTAAAAAAGAGTTCCGTTAAAATTGAATAAAATACTGTAGTATGAATAAATACAAATTAACAGATATTGATTAAGCTCTTGTGCGAACGAGGTCTTTGGTTTTTTTTGCCCTCCCAACTTTTGTTTATTTAATTGAAAATGATTTTAGGTGGGAATAATTGAACAAAATTTATTTGCCCAAGAAAATATTCTGAAAGCTTTAACCGATGCATATGCCAAGTATGCCCCATCCAGAAAAATTATATCTGATGTTGTACGAAAAAGAGAAACATCATTATCAGGTGAGTTTTTTTAAAAAACATTTTAATTTGTGTTATTTATCACAGATAGTTTTCGAATATTTGTGTTCACTGACTAGCTGACCCACCCGTCAACCTACCCAGAATAAAAAAATAATTTTAACTTATTACATGAATAAAATGTAGATTATGACATAAAAACTAAACCAAATTTAGCTAATAATTTATTGCATTATGTAATAGTTATTGTTAACTAGCTTTCCCGACAGACATTGTCCTGTGTTCTTAACTATGAATATTGAATTCGAATTTGTATGGTGATGAATTAATTATCATTTTTGACCAATGTAATTCCGACATATGCGTCTGTTTTAAACCATATTCCATCCGCGTTCTGTCAATCGCACCAATTGACGATTTCTGTCAAAATTTCAAATTTGGAATAAAAATCATAAGGTAAAAAGTACTAATAAGGTTGTCTACATAGAGTTTTCTTTAATTTTCTAATTTTCCATGCATTTTTCTTAATTTTTTTCCTCTAAAAGGACATTCTCCTGATAAAAGCCTACATGACAAAAAAAGAATTAGCGAAATCGGTCCAGTAGTTTAGGCATGATGCGATGACATCGGGAAATTGCTCTCCATTTTTATATATAAGATTCGGATACAGGATGAAGTTTGACGGGTCATAAGTTTGTAATCAAAACAATTCCTCTTTAATCGTTTTAATTTAAAAAAAAATGCAAGAGATGGCGGTGTAGTAGGAAATAAATCACACGTGAAACCTGTTATCTTATTGTATATATTGTAGAAAGAACAAAACCCATTAAATCCAAATTTTACTGAATTATTATGGTAAGATAAATGTTTCACGCCTTTAAAATATCTGGAAAATTTGCGCTTTCCAATAACTAATGTCATCAACTCTTCGGTGCCCATCGTAAGTTCCGTAATCGGGTCCTTTATCTTTTTGGGGTTCTCTCTGGGGTTCGAGTTTTTTATAACCACGCACGCACAGTTGGACACAGTTCAAACTGACCTTGACTTATAGCTACAAAGAGTTCCTAATGCGCAATTTATCTGTTGCGTCATAAAAAATATACAAAAATGTCAACTCCCTTTGGTAAAAATACTAGAAAATATGATAAATTTTAAACAATTGATTCTATTAACTGAAAATGTGATTCTATTATCTGAAAGAAATTGTATGAAATTCTTCATTTTGAATCGGGACTTAGACTTTTGATTGTATAAAGCAGCTGATTCAATTAACCAGTGATCACAATAACCGGCACTTACTGTATTCAATAAAGGAGGGTTTATTGAATGAATTCTTCTTCTTTGTCAGCCGTCCCTCCACTACTGGATGTAGGCCTCTTCCAAAGTTTTCCACCTCTTTCTGTCCTGCGCAGTTTTCAACCAGTTTTTCCCCGCGACAGGAACCACATCATCGACCCATCTCTTTTGCGGTCTCCCAATTGGTCTTTTATTTTCATAGGGGCGCCATTTTGTAATTTTGGGTGTCCATCTTTCATTTCCCTGTCTCGCCACATGTCCTACCCATTGCCATTTCTGTCTCGCCACACGGTCAACTATGTCTGCGACTTTTGTTCGTCGTCTTATCTCTTCATTTCTTATTTTGTCTCTAAGACTTACTCCTAACATTTGTCGCTCCATAGCTCTTTGTACGCATCTTAATTTCGTATTGTGTTGGCTGTAAGTGACATTGTTTCCATTCCATATGTCATCACCGGGAGGATGCATGTTTCGAAGACTTTCCTTTTCAGGTTCATTGGGATGTCCTTGTCTTTAAAGATATGGTCCAGTTTGCCGAAGGCAATTGAATGAATTATTATATTAAATTTCAGCACTGATGACTTCCTATGACACATATGAAGATTTAATGAACAAGCTGCTGAAAGGTCTGGAATTTTATCGAAAACTATCTGCAAATGTTAAAAAGCTACATGCTAGAGTAAAAAGTACATGTAAAGTCCAAGAAGAGGAAAGGTCCCAACTGCTGGCAACACACACTACTAAACAAAGTATGTATAGATCTAACTTTTTTACTTGTTGCATTTAAATCTTTACTTTATTCCTTTTGTCTTTGCTAAAGGTTCATCAAAAGTTTCCGATCACTCTTATCTGGCTTCAACTCTTCCAAAAGATCATAATGTGTCGACCACACCCAAGCTAAAGGACTTTCTACCATTTATGAAAAACAAAACAGCTGCTGCATCAAAACTGGGTATAATTTAAATTTATTCACTTTCAAAATACCTTTTAAAATATAAAAACTATTGAGTATTTATTAAAAAAATATTTTATCTGTTTCATTGTTAGATTCAACAGTGCCTGACAGTACCTATGCTGGACAGATGTATCCTCCTTATGTGAGACCGGCACCTGTTGGTTCTGAGGGTAAGGATTAAAAATGTCCAATATTTTATATTGTATCACTTTTAAAATGAAAAAAATTAACATTTATTTGTGAAACTCTTTTAGGAACAAATGAACCTCCAGTGAATTATGCTACAGACCCATCTTCTATTGACAACTATGCATCCTATCAGTATAATAAAAATTTTCCTACATCTGCTCAATATCCAGCAGCTCAATACAATCAATACGACTCTCAGTATGGGAAACCAGATGTTTTATCACAAGCCCCTACAAATGTTGATTATTATCAGAAGTATGACGCAGGGAAAACTGCCGAATATAATCCTTCCAACTTATCTCAGTATTACTCCAGTGTGCCCGGGGCAAATTATGGAGACCAGTACAACTATAACACCAACATGGATGTCAATTATCAAACAATGCAAACCAACATACAGCCTGATCAATATGCTAATACAAATTATTCCCTATACAACCCCAGTCCAGGAGCGGATTCAATCAGCAAAATTGGACAACTTCAGAACCCTAACTTAAATCAGATGATGGAGAATATGAGTATATCGTCCAGTACAGTGCCATCAAACACATTCAACCCAAATACACCTACACCAGCCAATGCTAATGCATCTTCTAACATTCATAATACCATGGGCGGTCACATTTCACAGTCCACAGACCCATATAGTTCTCAGCTGACGGCCTCTCATTACACCAACATGTATAACTCTCCGAATCCCACTCCTCCACCAAGTGTGCTGTCACAACAGTCGCAAAACATATCCACTAACTTACAGCCCCCGCAGTCAGTTGGTTCACAGCCAATCAATCCTTATGTTTCATCCGATTCCTCAACAGCTACCAATTTATCTCCTTACCATTCTTATCATCAACAAGGCACACAGCCTAACGATCCAAATTATAATCAGTATGGTAATAATTCCTTAGCACAGAGCGGTTATAATACTGCTGGAAACTTTTTACCAATTCCTTATTCTACTAGTGACGGAAATGCTTTATCCAATGTCCAGTATCCCATGTCTCCAAGCACTGAACCACCATCTGTCCTTTCAAGTTATCAAACAAACACTTCCATGGTTAATCCTTATGTGCAACCACAATCAAGCGCAGATGCGCCTCTGTATAATTACAATACATCTCAGATTGTTGCTCAACCATTACCAGCAGTTCATGATAATTTACAAAACACACAGAACGCCAGTAATGCAGTGAATTACACCCCATATACACCAGGGTCTCAAGGTTCCAGCATGACAGAGAATAAAACCAATGAAGAGATTTCCATTCAATCTCACGTGCAGCCCCACGACTATACCTCTAATTACAATCAGTATTATTACGATACAAATTCTTCTCAAGCAATTTCTCAACCATACTCCAATCAAACGGCAACTCAAATTGATCAAAATACTGTATATTCTCAGCAGTTGAACACGTCTCAAAACTATCCTAACTATGTGTACAATGCCCAGACAAATACCTACGAGTACATCAACCAACAGCCCGTTGGGGTTGTACAGGAAACTTACATTTCCCAAAATCAAACGTCAAGTCAAGTAGCTGGGGAAAATTCTCAAAAAGGAATATATACTAGTGCGGGAACTTATGGTACGGTGCAGACATCTTCAAATAATGATAACTCAGTGAGTAATGTACCAGGATTGAATACCCAATATTATTCCGTGCCATATGGACAACAAAATGCAGATCATTCCAATTTAAATAAAGTTCAGTATACAATGTCTGATTGTAATTACCCAAATGGTCAACAATCTTCATTAACATACAGTTCTCCGTATGATAATAAAACCGTTACTACCATATCTGAACATGGTAAGTGTAATATAGTATTTGTTTCTCATCGATTGAATGTTTTGATGTTACGTTCTTATTTTATCTTGACGTTTATAGGTGGCGGAAATATTTCATCACCTATCAAAGAAGAACAAATGGAGTTTAAGAAAGAAGATGAAAATATTCCCAAAACAGAACCATCTACATTGGATTTACTCTCTGGTTTAGATTTTTCTATAGATCATCAACCATTAAAGCCTGAAATAAAAGTCCCTCCGGTATCCGAACATGTGATTCGTAAAATACCTTCACAGGATGAGAAAATAAATCCACTAGAAAAAGAAGTGCCAGTTATTGATGATGACTTATTTGCAAGTGAAAGACCACCCAAAAGAGACATATTCGCCGAGCCAAGTTTGCTCAATGGATTAACTCAAGAAGTTAAGAGTCTTCAGTCATTTGTGGATGGATTCACTAAAAAGACTCATTCGGGAATCACTATGTTAGATTCAAAGTGGAAGAAAATTCAAGATGCTCAGGTTGCTATTTGAACCATTTAATAAAACTTTAATCTATTGTGACATGTGTCTATAAAACTTAATTTATGTAATACCTATAAGTTTTTAACAGTTATTAAACATTTTACAGGCTAAAGATAATGCAGGCAAATCTACTAAAGTGGCAAAGGATAATTTGGGCAAAAACGCTTCACCCGATGTATTGCCATTTGATGATACTCGAGTTGTGCTTAAGGGTTATGATGACGATGATTATATCAATGCCTCACATGTTAAACGAA
This sequence comes from Mystacides longicornis, assembly GCA_963576905.1. Taxonomy (NCBI): domain Eukaryota; kingdom Metazoa; phylum Arthropoda; class Insecta; order Trichoptera; family Leptoceridae; genus Mystacides; species Mystacides longicornis. Next base: position 12,048,205 of record OY756424.1, read on the forward strand.
TATCTCCTTGGGCGGTCCCCATGGTGGTTTCAGACTTGCCGATCGAAGAAAATTATGGCAAATTTTGGCACATGATTTTTCAGGAAAAAATTTCCATTATAGTTTGTTTACTTACAGAGATCGAGGTAACCACACTGTTTACATTTTTATCATACATAAGTTTTAATTACTTACATGATTTGTTTTAAGTACATATTTTTGAAAATTACAGTTACAGGGAAAGTTTTATGGACCAATGACCAAGAATCATAAACTACAACTGTCAAATGATCTTAGTATTACATTATCTGATATTAAATGTAATGTAAACTGGACAAAGAGAAAATTGGTCGTGAATTATAAAACTCAGCAACAAAAAGTTACTCACTATCAAATAAACGTTTTTCCAGCTAGGTACGTAAAACTAATTATTTATATTAAAAAGTGTATTTCGATGTGAAATTTATCACTTAATTTTTGTATTTGCAGGATCGTGAGCGCCCCACTGGTTCTGTTAGTTGACAAAGTTTTGAAAAATCACGAAGACAATGTAGAACGGGATCCTAGATCCAAAATTCTAGTACATTGTAGTACCGGCGCTGGACGCAGCTCTTTGATCATCCTACTGACAATGGTCATGTGTCAGGTTAGGGCTGGATACATCCAACTAAAAGGTAAATTAAACCTTACTTGCTGTTAGTATATTCAGTCAGTATACAGTTACTTCTTTTTCATAGTTGCAATTCTATAACTGGTTGGTACTAAACAGTTACATTCTGTCCTGTCATCTGCAAGTTTTGTTTAGTTCTTGATAGCTGCTACATATTTAAGTCTTGAACCTTGCTCACACTAGGTCGAGTAGCTAAATAACTCACTACCAACCTAATACTGTATTGTTTATTAATTATTTGAGTACAGTGTTCATTGGTAAGAAGAGTTTTTTAAATTCATAGCCTGCACTGCAATGTAGTTTTGCTACAGTGAAATGACATTTTTGTTGCAACTAAAACTATAAGTTCACACACATATGGCAAGTGAGCCAGGGGCCAGTGGTGGATGGCACTACTCGCTCAAAAATATAGAACAAATTGTTGATTAAGTTGTGGGTGACAGATACGGCTATTCGACTAAAATCATGTGAATTATGTAGGCAGTTTTTTATGGCTGTTCAATCATTTAAAGAGGGTGCCCTGTTGATACTGCCTATCCAATTTGATTGTTCTGGATCTCTTTTTTTTTTCAAATGTGCTCAATGAGACATGGGTCCGAGTTTCTAAATCATGGTTTAAAAGTAGCTACTCATGCTTGGTGTCCTTAATTCCTCGACTATAATTAGAAGTGAAGACTGAAAGTTTAGTAAATTCAATGTGGATATAAAATGTTTTTTGTTTTTTACAGAAATGTTGGATTCAGGGTTTCTATATTTATGTGGCACTAGAACAAACGTATTAGAAGATACTAAATATCTAGTGGACATTTACAGAACGGTTCTCTTTTTTGTACAGGGCGTACTTTGCTCTGGTAAGTAACCTAATTTTTTTTGTTTGATTAATTAAACTATATACACTATTTGAAGTGGTTGGTAATATAGCGGTTACGAAGCTGGCTTTCGCAGTGTTTCGTGCGGAGGTTGTGGGTTCGATCCCAAGTGCCGACCATAAATAATTTTGGATGGGCATGGAGTCTAAATGAGAAGTTATGACAGGTTTTGATTCTTAAAATTTCGTATCATTTACCATTGCTCAAATGAAAATAAAATTTTTTTTTTGTTTAACAAAATCTGCTGTTGTTAAGACATATTTTGATAGCAAAATCACAATGTAAATTGATGAAAAATATTTCCATGGTATTTCCATCTTGAAGCATGAGACAATTCAATACCAACGATGGGCATTCCCTTTGGTCAATAAAACATTTCTAAAGTGATATTCTTTTGTTTTAGGAACGGTAATGTTCAGTGGTGAGGCGGTGTCCTTACCTAGTGGCGCTAGTGTTCCCCCTCAACATATTCCAAGCAATCCTAATCGGCCATCGACTGATAATTTTGGAAAGTTCTCAAGAGAGAGCTTTGAAGAAATGAAACAGGCTGCAGGTTTGAAAAGTGGAGATATGAAGGACCCTCTCAGCTATTTGGATCCCTTGTGGAGCTTGAAGAAGCGAAAGGAATAACCACATTTCTAATATCTTACTGCTAGCACACATCATTTGTGTTAAAATACATAATATGCCTATTATTTAAAAGAATGTATATATTTACAGTGGTGTATTGCTAGCTTATTATCATTTATTTTATAGATTGATTAAAAAAAAATTGGCACCAATGATTCCACTTCACGCAAATTTTTGTAAAATTCCAAGATATGATAAATGTCAAGTAGTTTAATATAAATGTGGAGATCATTTTGTTATATTATGTGTGCTTGTAAGAGGCCTTTGTATTTGAATAAATGTCATCATTTATAAAAAAAAATAAAATTAAATGTGTCGTAAAATAAGATTCTATTAAAAAAAATTGATGAATATGATCAAAATATTTATTTCTTTGATTTTATTATTTACATAGTTTTAATATGCCATAAAATGATTATAAATTAAGTATTTCTTTTTTTTAAACAAATGACAGAAAACTGTTGGTAAACATACCTATGCTTATAGCAAAGTTGTCAAAAAAATATGATTAAATAGATTATAGTCTTCTCCTTGGTCCTTTCTGTCATATCTGAAGCTCGTGACCTAAGCCGATCAGGTTTCCGCGTCGCTGATGCCCTCCAACCTCTTAGTACTCTACTAGTTGTATCGGCTCGGCTATCCTTGACCCTAATTCAGCCCTGATCTGGTATTGTATAATCCTTTATAAAAACAAATTTTCTTATCGGTTGTCTGAATCAATTATTAATTTTGTACCTATTACAAATTTTATAAAAGGTGCAAGAAAATTTACAAAAAACTTCCATTCAATTGCATAATGTTATAACATTAAACTGATTATTGATAAGAAAGTGGAAATTGAAGCTTTCGTTTATTACGGTGCTTAAATCGTAATATTATAATATTATTTGTTATTCTTAATATTATCAAGGGCCCGGGATTTCTGTGTGTTATAACAGGAAATTTCTGACCAGGGTTGGCTTGTCTCAGATTGAACGGGACTGATTGACTAGAAAAAATTGTCTCAGGTCATTAACTCCACCAGTGAACTTTGTATAGAAAAAAGATCATACTGGCAAGGTCATTCATATCCATTTGTGTAGCTTAAAGCAGTGGACATTAATAATGTATTAACTACTTTTTTCCACATTCTTACCCCTATTCGCTATCAGATCCGCTAAAATTAAGCATCCGCCAAAAGAGTATGAAAAAAGTTAATTTTATCTGACTGTTCCACTTAAATTATCACAATTCCTCTAAAATAACCCGCCTTTCGATCAATTTAAGCGGCACCTTAGAAAGACCTGCCAAAATTTTAGAGGAACCGCTTATATTATGTCAAAATAGTGTCATTTTTTTTCAGACACCTCTCTTAAAAACAACAATCCAAACAAAGTTAGTTATTATTTTCAGTAAAAATATCATTTACAATAGCTCTTGTTTTCATCACAAAATATACGTTAATAGGAGTGTTATTTCTTGATCGAGTTGTTTGAGAAAAAGGAAATTTGGCGGCCATGATAATAATTTTGACATGGGGAAATAATTCGTTTGAAATCACTTTCAGCTATATTCACTTCGATCAATTTCTTAAGCAATATTGCTCGGATTGGTTGAAATAACATGGAATTGCCTGCGAAATTCAAAATTTTAGTTGATGCTTAATTTTAGCGGATCTGATAGGGAATTGGGGTATCTGTCTTTTTAAAAAATTATTAATCTATTATTTCGTGTAATGTCACCTATATATTCCAGTATTTTATGTTTTCAGTACTATTTTTGTTTATTAGATTTAAATTAATAATTTAATACATTCCAGGAATGGATAAATAATTAATAATAATGAATCCTTAATTTTAATTTTGGGGTGTGTAACTTTGATTGTGTATATCAGTATATATTAATTTAAACGTTTTCAGTTATTGGTCTGTTCTCAGTAATCTCAATAATAATCTAAGGTTACTGAAAACAGATGATTATCGGAAAAACGTTTCAATGTATTCAAATAAAATACTGTTGACAAAGTTTATTATTCATTTTGATTAATTACTTTATACAGTAATTATTCGTAACATATTTTATAGATGTCCACCTTTTTATTTTATAACTACAGTAGAAGTCCGATAATCCGACACGTTCGGGACTGGCCCGGTGCCGGACTACCGAAAATTCCGGTCTATCGGGCGGTAATTATAAGAACAATTAGGTTAATAACTACAAATACAGTGAGCAAATCTAGCTGTTCCAGTTTTGGTTTTTTTAAAGAAGCAAACTTCATTAGTTCATCTTTTTGTTTTTTATTGTCATAAATAGTTGATGAGCCAATATTAAACTCATTCATTAAAACATTTCTATTCTCGCCTTTTTCTAGCCGTTTGATGGTTTCTAGTTTCTGATTGAGAGTCAGTGTAACGTGTTTTCGTTTCACTCCTTTTGAACTCGAAGGGTTAAGTTTTGAAAACATGGTCACTCAACAGTTAGAAATAAAATAACTTTTTTTATAAACAGTTTGAAAAGTTACGTTTACTGCGATGTGAAAGGACACAAAACAACAACGCACAAAAAGATGGCAAACAATACCGAGCGCTTCCGGATGATCCCGAAAACTTCCGAATAGCTCTCGAGCGTTTTTATTTGCTTTAAAGACACACTTTTGGAGAACTATCAAATTTTTAAAATTTTCCGGAGCGATGCCGGACTAATGGACTTCTACTGTATTTGAGATAATTTTGGTTTAATCACCCTTATATCATCTCCCTCTTTTTTGATTGACCTAAAATAACACTAATTTCTGATTGAAATACCATAAAACAGTGTTACGAAAAAAATATATAAAATATAGCCTATTAAATTTAAAGAGTTTTAGTAACCCACCTACAAATTTGGACACTATGCGCTAAAAGATAAAAATATCCTATGCTTAGTTATTGTTTGTTTATAACATTATGTTACTATCCTTTTGCATATTTTATACAAATTTATTATATTTGTCAATAAACATGTTATGAGAAAAGCAATAATATTTCTTTTAATCTTGTAATTCCTATCGATGCATCTGTTTTAAACCATGTTTACAAGGCACATTTTTACAATCACACCAACTATCTATCAACTGCCAGTTTGTCAAAATCGGTTTTAATTCAAAAATAGAAAAATTTATAATGTCTAAAGTAGATTCTCTGAAGGATAACTGGATTAAGTTTTCCTCAATTTACTAATATTCCACGCAATTCCCTTAAATTTTTAATTCATAAGAACTTTCTCCCGACAAAAGCGAAATAACAAAAAATGACTTGGCGAAATTAGTCCAGCTGTTCACGCGTGACGGGATGAGCAATGGAAATAGGGCTCCATTTTTATTTTTAGAGATGTTTAGTAAATACATCATGTACCAAATTACAGTGGCGTACCGTGGGTTTTCGCCGCCCGGGGCGGGAACCATTTTGGCGCCCCCCCCCCCCCCCCTACATATGTATAAAAATTGAAAAAAAATTGTAGTAAAAAATGTTTATTTCAAATGAAAATAGTAAAAAATAAGCACAACAAAAAAGCAAAAGAATTTTTTTTTTAAGATAATAAATCTTAAAACTGAAGTTCGTGGGTTCGAATCCCGGTACCGACCATTTCCAATTTCACAATGCAAAACTAAAAATTCTGATTTTATCAATCTGGGAGTGTTTATCACAGCGCAAGCAAATTTTTCCGCCCTCCAAATAGAGACGCCCGGGGCGCCGCCCTCGGTACGCCACTGCCAAATTAATAAATTTCTTAGAGTATTCCTCACTAGTGGAAGCTCCGATTTGGCAAAGGGTCTACCTAATAAGGAAGATTGGGGAATTGATTGGATCCAACACTATAACTTAGTTCAGATTTTTATTAGAAGGTCTATGATACCACAGTCATTGGAGAGAAATGTTAAAATCATACACACTTATTATGACTTGTTTTTAGCAGCTTTAATCTGATGCATCGTTGATGATACTCAATACCATGATATTGAATTTTATCAATTTGTAAAAGATTAAAATTTGATAAATTTGTTGATATAATATTTTATCTTTTTAAAAATAGTTTAAAATTTTTAGTAAAGCACCTACCTATGTTCTTTATAAACAAATTTTATTTTTGTATGATAATAGGTACTTCATATCAATTTAAAATGATAAATCAATAAGTAATACTAATAATATTTTAGTTGTAGGTAGCGGCACACCAAAACCAACTGCCGTGCTATGGATGTGTGTGCTTTCTAATATAGCACCTTCACACCTTAGACAAGAGGAGGCTTTTCTTCAAGAAGTAAGAAAATTGGAGTCCAACCATAATCTAACAATCCATTTGATGTAGATAATCCCCCTTCAAACCGTCTAAAATCCCGAGACCCGTACTGGCTAGCTGCCGCTACAAGTACAGATTGTTCTATAGAAGACAAATATGGACAGAATCGTCAGTAAGGAACCAGTTCACAATAGTACCATTACAGGACGCAGTAGCAGCGCCCTCCTTGGAGACAGAAGGCCTAGTAAATAAATAAAGGAACCAGAACCTAGTACGTAGCTGATCCGGCAAAAGAACTGCCTGGCTCAACACATCCCAGAAAGATATGGTGTAGAGTTAACCTAATAAGATGTGATGTAGGCTGCACCGTTTCAAACCTGCATTAATGGGGATGGATGGACTCACCAGCATGTGCATGTGGTGTGACATAAGCAATGAACAAGAAGTGGTTGGTAGACCAGTGGTATCAGTCGACGACTTTCGTACGCACGGCGTATTGGAGGCTGTGGGTTCTAATCCCTGTGCCGACCATTTTCACTTTCACAACACAAGCTTTGCTTTATGTGAAAGATGTAGGAAGTGTATTCGTGTTCACTTTCGGTGGGCCCAGATTCATTTTTATAAAAAAAAAAAACATCTGATCACATTTACGCATTCGAAGAGGGACTGTAGGACTTGCATGCTCTGATGGACGAAGAGATCCAATGGCTTGAACTATAGGTTAACAAAAATAAGCACAAAACCTTAACTGCTTGCAGCGATACCTGTCGGACGACACAAAAGGCAAAAAATTTGGTGTAGGTTTGCCTATGAAAAATATGTCCCGTGGGTGGATTCGTTTGGTTTGTCTTTTGTATGAAAAATATTGCGCGTGAGGTTGGAGTGTTATTAATGAAAATACCTACCGAGTTACGGACGAACTTACCAATTATAATGTAAGATTTAGATAACTCTGCATTGTACAAAATTAAACAATTCTCAAAGCGTTGTACCATGAATCAAAATTAGATACAAAATATTTCTACAAAGGAGACAAAAAATTTTTGTAAATAGAATATGGAATTCCCCTAAAAAATAATTCAAAAACATGTAAGCACATTAAGTAGGTATCCACAAGGTTACAGCTGTCAGTGCATGAAGCTTCTACCTAAATTAGATAGATGACTCTGTGCACCCAAACAGGAACGCGGTACACACGCGCGACGCGGTCAAATCAAAAATCTATGTTGTTTTCATTTTGCGACTGCGCCGGTTGTGTCTACGTGTGTTGTGTTATAGAATATTTCGGCTGTCAAATGAGGGAAAATTTACGTTCGTGTGTTTTCGAATTTTTCTATATTATAATATTAAGTTAATTTATAAATTAATCTTTACATTCAACGAGTAGTGTGTATTTTTTACGTTATAAAATAATTGAAATTTTGTCAGTAAATAAACGTGTTAATGAACATTTTCTGTTATTGTTGCATACATCCAATGTGTTTTTGAAAATTGATTTATTTACTATGTGAACCTATCATTAGGAACTTATAAACATCAAAATCTAGATTTGACAGTTTGTGAGTTATTTTAAAAAAGTTACGGAAGTTAATGTTTTATTTCATACCATTTACTTATGTTTTAAAATATTTAAGTGTTTTGTTTATATTGAATATTTTTTACAATAATTATAGTGAATACCATCATAAACGTGCAAATTTCTTAATGTAACTGTCAATCTATTGTGTTTCTTAAAATAATGGATTATGTAGATTGTGCCGAGATGAATGTTGAAGGCTTTAAAGTTTGTAAGGGATGATGCCATGATATCCAATAGTTCAGAACTGAACGACGGAGGGGCAGATGTCATATTTAATACTGATGACTGCCTTTCCTTACAGCAAGTGCTTAATGCTTTCGAAGTTGCCATCAGTGAAGACCGTGCTTGGGCCCTGCTTTATCAGGGGGCGGTGGTTTTTAGCAAGTGTTTGATCAACCCTACTCTCACAGGGGCAAGATGTCCTAGTGAACCGAAAGATTTTTTCATTCACAAAAATGGAACCGTTCACGCAAGGACACTTTACTCAAACGGTAAGCTTTTTACTATTATTTTATCGGATCGGCTATAATTATTATCGGTCTTTTATTTTAACGTGCTAAACAGTCATAACATCAGTTATTTATTTTTATAACAAGAAAAACGAAAGGGAATAGCTTGATTTAGAGGGTTATTATAATAAAATTGAAAACACTGATTATCCCATAGTTTTAATTCAAAAGTTAGGTATTACATTATATTGCAAACACTCTGTTTCTCTGAACCATTCAGTAAACGAAAATAATAATTGAAAAAGAGCAGAGTTGTCGTATCGTATATATATATATTATTTTGTTTGTCAAAAATTCCTAGAATCCCCAAACAGCAAGGGAATTCCAAGTTCTCCGACTCGACATAACTTTCTTTCGGTGAATTTAGACATAGCCTAAACATAAACTAATATCTTTTTTTTATACAACTTTCGGTGAATTTAGACATAGCCTAAACATAAACTAATATCTTTTTTTTTATACAAAGGCGCTTTTACCTAGAAGTAAATAGGGCCATTTATCAAAATGCTAGATATTTCTATAATGTAGGTATGTTTTTGAATAACATGTAAATAATGTAGTACTTATGTATAATACCTATTTTCGATAATTTATAAACATTTTAAATACATAATGTCATTACAATTTAAAGCCTTATAATTCTAAATTAAATACGATTTCCTATGCGATAAAATGATTTAATCATAACAATACTATTATGATTTATAATTCGTACGTTATTAATTTTTATGGTTATTTTATAAAAATTATTTATTAAATCATAGTTGGGCACGCTGAAATAATGTTTGCTTATAGAATAACAACAAAATAAAGAATGTAGAAGGCTGAAAGGAATAACTAGTGTGGGAAGGCGTGGTCGATGTAGATTTTAGAATGTTCTGAATATATCAAATTTAATCGAATTTGCTTAGAAGCATATTTTAATACCCGTTTTTCCTTAAATCTTCAAAAGATTTGAAAAACGAGAATGGGTGTACTTACTTAAAAATATTATAGCAGGAGTTTTTTTTGCAAAATCTAACGAAGTGTGTGTACTTATGATCAACAGTTTATTTTATTTAGATTATGAAGTTACAAAAATAACAATATTATTCCACTTATATATTATACAGATTTAGACGTCACATTTCTACAAGATTCACATTATTAATCTATGCTTATCACTACTCTTTAGATAAGTATTCACGACATTTCACACGAAAGATCGCAAATTTATTATACTATAGTATAATAAATTACAAGTCGTATTATTCGGTGTTTTTGAGGGATGATTAGAAGAATGTTTACAGATATACCTTGCGGTTGATAATTAAAATTGAAGGTATTGTTATAATATGCTGTGTCTTTCTAAGAATTCGCTTCCCCGCGCGCTATTCATAAAAAGTGGGTTTATTCAGTACATAACAGGAAGGCTCATTGTTGTCCTACAGGTAGCCGAAAGGTCGGGGTAGAGAACGTCAAAAATAAGACCCATTCTTCTGGATACAGAGATCTAGTATCTCCCTGTTAACCTGATGAACATTCTTTTTGTTGGTCAGTATAATATTCAAAGTAACAAATGAGTTGATGGCAGTCAAACTGTTGGTGGTCGACTGTCGTTTTGCAGGTCGTGAGTTCCAATCCCGAAGCCGCTCATTTCCATTTTTTTATGCCACCAATTTTGATGTCTACAGTGAACAATTATGTGTCATGTTTCAAAAGTTCTTACTTGTAGACGAGTTGCATATAGCCGAACATTGCGAGATGATGTCTAGTATTAGGAAAATTTGTTTCTTTGTCCCTGAAGACTTCAGGGGGAATAGGTACGTGGTAGGTATATTGAAACAAACACAACATAACTACCATCCTAACCTTTGTGCTTTTCAATGAAAAGTTATGATGATTCTTTGGACATGATTTTACCACTCCCATCTCAATAATTATCCAGCTTTACACGTCTTCCGCACTCCTAAAACTGTCTATGATAGGTTTTTGGCATAATGTACAGACCATACCAGTCTATTCAAATGTAGTTAAATATTCAATGTATTTATTTAGGTACTTTTAATAAAAGAGCTAGGTATTTTAAGCCAAGGTTAATTTTAAGAATTATGAGTCTTTCACTAGATACCTTTTTATTATATTCATCAAGTTCATGTGATTATATGCAACACAAATGCACAAAATATGCTACAGAAACGACATTTATTTGCATATTACATCTAATGCTGGCACATATTACAATATTTACAAAAACTATTTTAAAACTAGCATTTGATTTAAATTTGGAACGTACAAAATATCGACATAATAAAAGTGTTGCAGCCAGTAACTAAAATAAACCTTGTTGTGCGGGGTCAGGGCGGTGTTCTCGTGGGCGGATGTGGGGTGGCAAGGTCGTTCCTACCCCAATCGATATTATTTCTACTCTCCACCCAGCCCATACGTACTGTTCGCCGTACGCGAATAGTGCACTGCCTTCAGTGTATCACGAGAACAAAGATAGGCTTTAAAGAAAAATAGACCTTTATAATTTGATAATTGACAGAGCAATGACATATTGAAATATTGGGACTTAATATCTATCAATTAAATGATTACGCATATAATAATATGTAGTTCTTATCAGTTTAAATAGTTTTATCTATAATCCTACTTCAAAATGTCTCATTCTTATTTTTTATAATATATATATATATATAAAGCATAATATACCTACTCATCATGTGAGATTTTTGCGTCATTCGTTGATGATTTTGCCCGACTTTCTTTTTTATCGTCATAATTTTGTGTTTTAATTGAATGTCAAGATCTAGGTTTCAGATGTGCGGTGACATATTTTTATTAGTATTTACTAGCCGACTCGACAGACGTTGTCCTGTCTTAAATATGAATATTGAATTCGAATTGGTAGGTAAAATGATACATAATTTTTTATGAATATAATTCCGGACGATGCACCCTGGTAATGTCCAATAAGACGAATTAATCCATATTACCCCCTATTCTGGTTTTGAATCGAACTAAAATAAGAACGTTCCAAAATTTAAGAATTAGGTTCGCAGGAATTAAAATGAACTAATTTGAACATTAGTCTGATTAGGAACGTTCTTAATTTGTATAGAATACCAATGTGCACTTACTAAAATTGGAACGTTCTTATTTTAGTTAGTGCACACTAAAATTATTGAAATAGAATCGTGCATACTGTGATTTGTTATAATTAAATTATACCTATGTTTTTAATATTTTTACTGGGTTAGCTTGCAGAGATCTTTAGAGATTAGTCCGCCGTTTCAATTGTTCAATTTATTTCTTCATATTATTGTACAAATCAGCAATAATGTTATGTTTGTCTGGTTAAACCATATTTGCAGAACACATTCTGTCAATGACGCCAACAGTGAGTTTGGCAGTTTGTCAAAATCCGTAAGGTTTCAGGTTGAAAGAAAAGGTGTAAGAAGGCGTGGTCTACCGAGAATGACGTGGATCGAACACATCGAAAGCCATCAGTACCCCTATTTTGTAGCAAGTGTAGGGTAGTTACTTGAAAAAAAGTGACTATTAGGCGATACATTTTGTATGAAAAACGTCTATATGCGATTCTCGCATTCGATACGTATAGACGTTTTTCATACAAAATAGACACTTTTTTTCAAGTGACTACCCTACACTTGCTACAGAATAGGGGTCCAGGAGGGTTAATAAAATTCTATCCCGATCTCAATGTCGATCAATCGTGTTTGAAATTATCGTGCTATCAGAATGCTCAATCGCGAACCTAAAACGCGAAAAGAAAAGAGTGGAGGCCCGTGTTCTTTGTCTACCAATTAAGGAACACGGCGTGATGAGTTAAAAAAAATAATTAAACAAATTGGTCCAACCATTCAGGCACTGACCACAGGAAATATGATTTTTTTTTTTATAATATAGATTGTGTTGAGCGGTTCTTTTTCTTTTATAAACTCGTGAAATGTATTCAAAATTAAGTAATCTCTCCATAGTGATAATGTTACGTTATCTAAAGTGGGTCTTAGACTTAGATGAATGTTTCACTCTGATAAGGGGACTTACCTACATACATTGGTAAGTTTATCACTCTCCTCGAACGCTCTCGTGAAATGTGCATATTTTCAAGAAATTAAGACAGTGATCTGCATACGTAATATATATCATCAAAAAGCATGTTTCTGAGGTGCCACAATCGATGTGGGAAAAAGGTTTCAAAGGTTGGCTCAATCGAATGCAAAAATGCATTGATGATTTTGAGACATAATTATGCAATGTTTGGTGGAAATTTATGGTCAAACATCGCAAATCCCGAAATATAAAAAGCAACCCTTCGTATATGGCGAATCGTATTCTTTCAGATAATTTCGCACAATATATATGTACCTAACTCTTGTCAAATCGGGGGGTGGATATGTTTTTTTCCAAGTTTTTTGTAGTGAGCTATTTTGTTGATAAGTTGAAGAAATTAATAAATTAAAATAAACAAAACTTTATCAATTAGGTATTATGCTTATGATGATATGACAACTATTATATTGGGTTACTGAAGATGAGAAGTTTTCCTTAAACGTTTTTAACCATTATAACAAATCATAATAATTATTAGAAATGACGACTTTTTAGCTTATATTTTGTTGTTGAAATTTTGATCCAAATCCAATCCAAACTCCCTTAACGCCCCACTTAGGGGCATAGGGAGGCAACAAGAGCTCTCCATTGCGCTCGATCTTGCGCAATGTTTATGACCTACTCCGACACCATGTCCAGATTCCTCAGCTCTGCTTCGAAGGAGCGGAACACAGTATGAGAGGGTCTTCCTCGTCTTCGGGACCCTGATGGGAGGAAGAAAAGCGCTCTCCTCGGCCAACTGTCATTCGGCATCCAACACATGTCCCAGCCAAGTCCATCTCCTCCGATGCGAATAAAAAATCTGAAGCGACCAAAAATCGATTCTCTTGTTCTTAGTATTAATATGTAAATTAACCGACTTATAAAGATACAATACAATTAATATCTTTAACTACCCAATAAGATAATAGGTACTTTTCGTTTTTCCTGTTTGCTTTTTTTTTTTCAAAATTCCAATACCTAATACATACGAGATACATTCTTTCAACCCCACTTCGAGAAATAGGGAGACAACAAGAGCTCTCCGTTGAGCTCGATGTTTATGACCTCTTCCCACGCCATGTCCAAATCCCTCAGCTCTACCTCGTAGAAGTCGAGGAATACCCTCTCGAATTCCTTATAACGAGAGAAAAAGAGAAATGTGTATAGTTATTTAAATTAACCCCCCTCCCCTCGTTTTTCTTAACCGATATTTCATTATCGAAATTACCTATACTAACATATTATATTTAAAAAAATAATGACAGTAATGAAATAAAAATAGATAGGTAGGTACCTGTCATTATTCTTATATATATATGGCTTTCTCATAACCATATTCTACCTACCCACAAATGTGAGTGGTTTCTCAGGACCTGGGAATGTTTACTTTACACTCCACCATCGAAGAAGGATAGTGACATCGCAGCTTCTTCGATAGACAGCCATTAAAATAGGATATTATATTCTTCCACTCAGACACAAAGGGCTTCCGTCATGTGAGATATTCTGTGCACTATGTTAGTCTAGTTCGAAAATGATTTTTTTTGTATTATGAAAACCCCCTTGTTTTATAATATAATTTATCAAATAATTATTATAATTCGTACGTGTAGGTACCTACATGTTAAAAACACGCAATGTCACATTTTTTACTTTTTTTTTTTTTAACAAAATTGACATTTTGTAGAGTAAACGTGGTAGAATGAAACTCTAAAAAACTTTTCACAAGAACATGGATAGTTACTGAGCAATCGCTTTTCAAAAATATCAGTACAACGCAATAACATACAAGGTCCACGTATTGCAGGCTAAACACATGCAAGGTCCATGTATTTTACATTGCATATAATAGGAATGAGAGTGGAGAAAGAAGAGAACATTATAATGCTTCTTAATTTGCTTTACCAGAACTATCCTATATCGAGAGCCTTTCAATTTCGTAGTAAAAATTCATGGATATCCAGGTTCCGGGAAAATTTTGTGCACCTAAAGCTCAACTTTTCCCTGATTGTGAAAATTAAAAGACAAATATAGTGAAAATTAAAAGACAAATATACTTAGTGAAAATTAAAAGACAAATAGCAGTGAACATTATACAGGGTGTCCCAGAAAGTACGACTAAGCGGAATTATAAAGAAATTTACATTTATTTTGAGATTCAACATTTTTTGTTGGCAAGATGGTATCAGATAGACCCATAATTATTTGTATATCTGCAAGGTATAATTAGGTACTATTCAGTTATTCCAGAAAAAAAAGTTACGTATGTACGTAAAAATTGGTGTATCTGTAACCATTTATATCCGGTCAGTCAGGGTTTGACAAAAAAGTACTAAAATGATTATAACTCAAAAATGATAAAAAATCGCTGAACATATTATTATGTTGAGGTATTTAGATAGCCCTAAAGGTGTTCTATCTCTCGCTTAGTCGTACTTTTTGGGACACCCTGTATATTTTTCTACTGTATTTTAAGGCCTTAGCTTAGATTTTTGTTTTTTTTTTGAGCAACTAGGTGTTATAAAAGTAGAGTTTTTGAGATCACTATTTATTTTGTTTAAAAAAAATAAATGAAACAGTGATATACTTATGTGCACAAGCATTTCTATTTCAACAATAATTGTGCAGTTTTCCATATTATGAAGATTGACGTTTTTTAATTAGCAATAATCCATCGTCTGTGTGACATAGCTGTGTACCCTTCATATTGTTTGTATTAAAGTCAAAGTTCACATCATCAAAATTTCATACTTTGTAAATAATAAGTTGTTATTATTCTCATTTACCGACAATGTCATCTCACTATTTATTTATTACTAAGAATTACAGGATATGTTTTATTGAACACGCAACTGTGGCATGCTGGTTTGGTAGCTATATCGGTTTATTGTGTGGATTTAATTATTATGGGATGCATATTATAATCCACCAATAATTATTATTAATATCGTTTTTATCAGCTTCTATCTGGGTAAGTACCTATATACCTACATAGCTCATAAATTTTCTCATAATATCGTAAATTCGAAATACCAATACAAAAAGATAACTCTTTTATTATCTGTTGTATCTCTAAAACAATAAAAAAGTCCTACTGGAATAATATTGATTATCCTTCCAAGAGATTCTTCTACAACACCTTTATTTCAAGAGAGCTGATAGCTGACCTGTTTTCACCTTTTGAAAAAATACTAGGATAAATCTCAAGTGTTACGTAAATAAATCAATGTCTATATTATAACATATTTTAACATGTTTATTTTTTTACCGAATGTCTACAGTAGGTCAGTAATGTCAAGAAAGTCCTCACCGTTTCTGACACTCTCGAGTCTTCCGTATCATATTATCATGTACAGTCAACATCGTGTATATATTACGTATTTCGTTTCTGTTTCAATATTTGTGATGCAGTTGATATGTTCCATATGTACAACATATTATCTATTCTGAATCAACAACTCTGAGAAAGATATCAACCCATATTTATACAAAAAAAAACCCATTGTTTTTGGAAATATCCATATTTTTTAAATTTTCGTTTCCAAATAAAATACAAATGAGTCAGAATAAGTTTAAAAAAGATCAGTCGGCCTGCAATGAAGATGAGAAAGCGGTGATCCTGTTTTTTACAGATTAAACAATTTTACTTAATTAAACTTTTACTACCAACTTTTAAGAAAGTTATTACTTCTATTGTTTTTACTGTTTTAAGCGTATGATATAACAAATAAATAACACGTAAAGACGGAAGTATTTTATGCTTATGTTACGCAAAAAAATAAAAAGTATCCTAGCTGAATGACTTATAATGATTAATGTCAACTAATAAATACATTTTGTATTTTTGATCATCTCTCATAATAAGCGACGCTTACTTTTGTAAGAGGATTTAGGTCAGCCCCGGGAATCGAACCTATACCTTTGCAATACGACAGTCAAGAGTCTAGGTGTAGGTTACCAATCGATTTTTGTAATGGCTTTATTTGATTTCCGACTGAGATGTGCGCGTATATTGTGTCGATTTGTTGATTTTTATTTCCATTCGGTACGATTTTTTTTCTTTACTATTCGCATCCATCTGTAATTTAGCAAGTGTTTGTACATCAAAGTGAGTACCCGATAAATACAGTTAAACGTATCAGAGCCAGAACAAAAGCAAAACACGGCTCCGTGAGAACTTGGAGTGGTTGTTTACTATTCGCATCCATCTGTAATTTAGCAAGTGTTTGTACATCAAAGTGAGTACCCGATAAATACAGTTAAACGTATCAGAGCCAGAACAAAAGCAAAACACGGCTCCGTGAGAACTTGGAGTGGTTGTTTACTATTCGCATCCATCTGTAATTTAGCAAGTGTTTGTACATCAAAGTGAGTACCCGATAAATACAGTTAAACGTATCAGAGCCAGAACAAAAGCAAAACACGGCTCCGTGAGAACTTGGAGTGGTTGTTTACTATTCGCATCCATCTGTAATTTAGCAAGTGTTTGTACATCAAAGTGAGTACCCGATAAATACAGTTAAACGTATCAGAGCCAGAACAAAAGCAAAACACGGCTCCGTGAGAACTTGGAGTGGTTGTTTACTATTCGCATCCATCTGTAATTTAGCAAGTGTTTGTACATCAAAGTGAGTACCCGATAAATACAGTTAAACGTATCAGAGCCAGAACAAAAGCAAAACACGGCTCCGTGAGAACTTGGAGTGGTTGTTTACTATTCGCATCCATCTGTAATTTAGCAAGTGTTTGTACATCAAAGTGAGTACCCGATAAATACAGTTAAACGTATCAGAGCCAGAACAAAAGCAAAACACGGCTCCGTGAGAACTTGGAGTGGTTGTTGGCATTATTCGTCTTCTTCCAGTCAGTGATCGTTTATTGTTCTGTGTCAGATTAATTGCATCTTTCGTGGATGCGGATCATTTTGTTTGCCACGGTGTCTTGAAGATTTTATCAACACTTTTGTAAAAGGCAAACTAATTTATTGCTAAACTAACGCAGTAGATGTACTTAATAGACTTTAAAATTGTGTTTACATAGGAGAATGGATGCATAATTTACACGAGAGAATGGAATGGATACAAAATCTGAACTACGGTTTAGCTAAGCTTTTTGTTTGATACGTACCTACTACTGTTTGGTTTTAATCCACGAGTCTATGTCCTTTCTTGAGAAAGTATGTAAGCAGAGAAAACGTACATGCATTGTTTACATTTAAACATTTTTTTTAACTTTTCTTTGCTTCTAGTTTCGGTAAGTATATCTTTCTCTGATCTTCCATTACTTTCCACATAATTCGAAGCCTTCTTACATCTACTAGATCTCCACATCTCCTTTTAAATTAAAAAAACCTACTAGTTTCTTTGTTTTAAATGACCTTAAACCTATTGATAAACAATAATTCGGTAAAATATGCAATAGGTTTTAAGTGTTGCGTATGTTGTTAAAAAAAGCATTTTTTGCTCCAGGCTATGACACCAGACTCCACAACGACGTGTTCAAGTGACCACTCGCGCTGGAGTCTGACCCCTATGAGAGCGTTGTGATTATTTGTTGGTGCATATTACGCTAGAAGCCGTCGTAGACATACAAACATATCATTGGAGATTACTATCAATGTAAAAGCTCTCGAAGTAACAATGAAAAATAAAACGGAAATATGTGGGTCTCGTTTCTATCTCGGAACTGCGTACTAGGTACACAATACAACCTTATTGGTGTCCAATACGACAGCACCGTGCACATTGGTGACAGTGAACCTTATTCCATCGAATTGTTATGTGTTATAATGGAACACATGATTGTTGTGTACCTACCCGCGCCATCAAAGCGCCGTAATGGGCACCATCGTTTATCATAATAATATTAGATATTCTCTCTGCGGAGTTTGTTGTTTGTGTTTTTAACCATTAGATGCCTACGGTGTCGTGATGCGAACTATCTGATCTGCATCCACTCGATGTGTGAACTATCTGTGAATGAATGCGGGCTCATTACTACCAATAGGTAATAAGTTCCGATACATCTGCCGTTGTTGCGGGTTTTTCAGTCCATCTTTGTCGTTATTGATTTACATAATTCCCATGTTTCAACGCATTGGAAATGTTATTATAAATCATACCGACCTCCATTCAGCGTACGTAGGGTATTAATAATTGTGTTCAGCGCTAGTTCTTGTTACATTATTTCATTCATATCCGCCACAGTTGCTTTGCTTTTAAAATAATAATACATGAAATATTGCCGTGTGTGGGAACTGTTGTTTTACACCACTCAGCCGAGCTTAGATGATTCCGTGTAGGTACAGAAGATAGAAAACGTTATTTTTTCCCAATGTGTCATTGCGTTATATTCATTAAAATAGATTTATATCTTGCAAATACAAAATATTCAGCATTAACCTGGAAAGTCAACCTCTTTCACTAGTAGGTATCTGTGCCTTTTGTTGCTTCGCGGTTAGATGCGCTGCACGCAAGCGTATTTTCGCGAAATACTGGTCAAAACCTGCTACTTAAACATTGAAAATAATAAAAGATCGCTATTTATAAGTCTAGTACATTTCTATCAATTTATATAATGTTTTTTCTCCTCCATCACCAGCTTCTCTTCCCCGTATGTTAAAATAAATTTAAAAATAGTCATAGAAATACACAACGTAATAAGAGGGGAAAAATCAAAGATACATTTGACCATTTGATTCACACAACCGGTTTTTATATTTTCTTTTTTATTAGACCCTTCAACAGGTTATATGAAATACAAAACAGTTTAAAAAAATGGCATTTGAAAGCCGGAGTAACATAAGTGCAGTTTTGAGTAGTTAAGTATTTTTTTTTTACATAAGGCGGCTTTCATTCAAAGAAGTTTTTCTCTGGGATTTTAAGACTCATCCGAAATAATTGAATCCTTGAGAATCTGGGTCGAACAAGTGTGGTGGCAGCACTATTTGTACATGAAAAGCGGTAGGAATATTGATGATAACATAACGGGCAACTCTTCACCAGTTCTGCAAAAATTTTCATGAACCCCAAAAAAGAAACTTAAGTATTTTCGAGCTCTGTCTCTTTTTAGAAGATGGTAAAGATGCGAGGAATCATTTGCGATTAAACCAATTAGTTTTGACCTCGAGTTCGGACCATTTAGCCTATGTGCGATTTGTAGGAATGGATAGATAGATATCAATGTTCCTATATAACCATAGCTTACTTAATCAAGAATAATTATAGTATTGCCATATCAGCTGGCTTAATGACGTAGGTACGCAGGCTTTGTATTGATTTTTTGCCCTTACTATTATTGTGTTTTGTGGGCATAGCAATTAGCCGGTAGGTTTACCTTGATACAACTTCGCTACATGCAAATACTAAATTTATATCGATAAGTAATTTTTTTTTTATTCTGATAATAGATGGGGAAATATATTTCTTCATGATTCTCACTAATCGATATCGGGCGTGTTAGAATAAGGTTGTGTTATTTTTTGTTTTTTGTTCAGTTGGCATACCTACCTCATTTTAGTTTTTTTGCAAAACTCCTTAATACTTAATCTTGCCTTCTGAAGACGCTACCTTTTGACAGCTGATGTTGCCAATTACAATAATTTTGAAAAAAAATGAGCTAGGGTAGAATCAGATATTGTTTATCTGATTCTATGGTGTCGAAAGTTGAGTAGATACGGCCGGTCAAGTGTCAACAAAACGTTGAAAATTTTTGAATTGAAGACCATGTCGAGAACGTCAGACAAATCCTTGTCAAATCGCATCAAGAACCCTCGAATAACAGATATGTGATCAAGTAGCAAGGAAATTCTGGCTTGGCCATGTCCGAAGCGTAGACACAATCAGACTGCGCTACAACAATCGGAGCAAAAGCAGGGCTTTCGTGGAATACTTCACAGAAGAATAATATATCGATAGTATAGCATATTCAAACAAGAAGAATATTTTTTTATGCTGTCGAATCCGTATAAACTCGTTTGAACTTATTTTATCAGAAAACCCAATATTAGTAATTCATTTTCTTTAAACCATCGCTGATAATTTCGTATCGTTTATTTATTTTGTTTGCGGCGAACTCTGCTATTCTTCTAGGAAGATGCTATCCATCATTATTATTAGTATCGGATTTATTTCGTAATGCATACCCTGCCTAGTATGAATCAAAATTAATGTGGGTATTGAAGTACTTGCGTACGTACGGCGTCTTTGTATTATTTAGCGTTCATTCACGGTAAGTAAATAAATAAATGAATTTATAAAAAAAATATATTACATTCGAAGCCTCTGATGTGATGAACGAATGTGATACATCCGACGTCGCGTCGCGCCGTCCCAAATACTGCCAGGTTACGTATGGCAGAGGTTCGTCTTAAAGTCATCTCTTTCTAGGTAGAAACTCGTATAGTGAAATATTTATTACCCAATGTTTATAATTATTACGTTGAACACCCATCATTGATATCGGAGAGAAGGTGTTTTCTTGTGTGTTTATCTACTTACGCTTCTTTTTAACTGTGTTAGAATGAACGACAGAAGAATTTTTATTGAGTATCAATTTTATGAAACTCTATGCGTGGTCAGATCAATTATTGCAAAATTTCTAACATTGGTTCCACAATGAGAGGTAAAGATATAAAATGTTGCAGCAATTTTTTTAGGGGAAGATAGTTCTCCTGGCTTTGAAACATACAAGAGAGAACTGGATTTAGAGCGATTGGAGATCTGTTACGGACAACGCAAAATATAGAGGAGCCTTTTCCCATACGATCCTTAACCTAGGCAGGACCTTATAGGATACTAAAAGATAAAGTACTCCTCTAATTATTTAAGTGTTTAGCGGAAACCATAAAGTAAGATTGATTGTGTTATATTGTATACATACTAAAGGTATCTTAAAACTCCAGTTAATTAATCCCTTAACGCGTTTGGGATAATATTGTAATTTTATAAAATGTGCTCGGATGATACAGTATTCAGTGCTTTAACATGCGTCTAGTAATCCACGTTGATGCTTGTAGAGACTTTGGATATTTTTCCAGTTCGTCGCGATACGGACGGTACTTTCATTATCTTTAAATATGAAATTAAAAAATAAGTTGAATTTCAGTAGGTTATGTGAATAGTCATTTTACATGTCAAGCATGTAGGAAACCCCGATATATTGTCATCCTCCTTAGCTTGTTTTTCAGTTGTTTTAGCGTATTATATTCTATGGATGTGGTTGTTGCTTCAATTTGAAGGTTGTGGATAACAATTACCTACTGAAATTTACACAGGAGTTACTCCAACTTGGAGTAACTACCATCAGTCCTCAATTATCCCCGTCCGATTGCAATCCAGAAACATTATATTCAAAACGTTGACGCACCGCTTAGGTATTATTGGTTGCCTTTAGATCCTACGTATGTAGAGATTTTATAGCGGATCTTATGCGGTGTTCACACGGGGCGATATAAGGCCAGACGATTTCGCTTGCATAAAAAAAATATCGCTCGGTCGCCCATTGATCGTCTGATGTGTTCACACGAGTTCACCGACATACATTCAATCTGTCAGGTGCGCTGATAGTTTTAAAAATGGCGGACGTCGAGGTAAAAGTCGCGGAGTACTTGGGATTAGTTGAAAATATTGTTTTAAACGATATAAGGAGACTCCTAATTGAGGAAAAATAAAAAAAAACGCAGATATTGGGTGCGGAATTGGATTCTAAGGAGAAATAAATTTAGAGCAGTGCTGTCAACTGTCAAGAAACAGAACATACGGACGACGCGCCAATCTGCGCATGCGTGCATCGTTCCACCAGATACAAAAGTTGAAAGGCGTTCAACTTGAGGCGATATCTCTTTCAACCATTTTTATCGCTTCAGATTTATCGACAATCTGTTCACACGGTTCAACTGGCTGGCGATATTTTAGTGTCCTGGCGATATTCGCCTCGTCTGAACACCGCATTAGGGAACATGTCGATAAACTATTTACTCAAACGGTATTATTTAAGTATTACATCTCCTAGGCGTGACGTGTGCATCGGCTAGATGTCCGTTGAATGATCGCCATCTTCTGCCCGCACAGAACACTCGTATGTATGTATAATAATTTATGGAGTCTCTTTACGGATTAAGTGAACACCCATTTATAACGCTCCAATCTACCTGCCCCGGACGGTGGACAACTTTCATTTTTTATACACATCTTTTTCAAATAATGATGAACTCGGCTCTGTTTAAAAAACATACGCCACAGTCGACATTCAGATATCGGATGAAATATTTGACCAGTAGGTGTGTGTCGCATGTGGGATCACTGCTCGTACGAATCAAGAAAATAAGTAATTAATTTCAAATATTAACATAGACATTATTCTCAGTGTTGTTATTATTATTAACTATATTATGAAGTATTTTTGTTGTAGGTGTGAATACGAAAAAATGCCAAATATTTTTGTTACGTACCCGCCGTATCGAATTTATCGATAAACATCAATGTAGTAGGTAATAAAAATACCCACAAATGCTGATGGTTTGGTATATTTATTCTTACCTACCAAGATTGAACAACAAATTATAATTTTCTTAAAATCTGAGTAAATTTATTCTATTGAACTAAAATGAAAAAAAAAATCACGAAACCCATATATTCGAAACAACTTGTAAAGCTACAAATGATAGTTTCGGATGCATCCGCTTCCATAACATGTCTTATCTCGTCTCTAAAGAAAAAAACTTATGAATTGAATAACATGAGTTCGTAAACCTTATTTTTTTTAGATCATAGAGTTGTGTGCCTGTCAATTTTCATGAACACAAAAGTATTTGTGTGCTCTTGACATCTTTCACAGTAAGCAAATGCTTGTGTCGTGAATGCGGAAAATGGTCGACACGGCCGGGATTTAAACCCACGACCTCCACACGAAACAGTGCGAAAGCCGGCGTCGTAACCGCTTATCAACCACCTCCTATTGCAGGGAAAACTTGACTGATGCATATTGATGTAATCTTTTTTTCCATGAAGCATTTTCGAATTGCATTCTCTTTAAGGGTAGATATCAACCAATTTTTCCCTTGATTGACTATCATCCGAAAGAAGCCTAAAAGATATTGCTTCCTAGCTTTTTCAAACACAATTCAAAAAAATGTTCATTGATATGACCCATTACCGTTCTTCGCGGCTCATGATTCTCAATTGTTTGTCCCCGTGTATTTAGACAAATATTTTTACTTTCACAGTTATTTATTAACCTCGCTGTGACAAAATCTATGATTTGGGTCTTGGAACCAAACCGTTTCGAGTGGTACACAATTCTTCGATTTTTCACAGTCATTTAATAAATGAGTTATAATCTTTATAAATGAGCTCCGCGCCTAATGTTGAAATAATTCAGCTAGAGTCGGCTCACTGTACCGCCGCGCCGTGGTGGGCAGCTCAGTACCAGAGCCAGGTACCGCCGCACTTATTAGGTTGTCCGGTTCTTAATCTTATCCCGTTCGCTCTGACGAAACGGAAAGTAGGAATAGAATTTATTCGGCTGGACGGTACAGTTAATCCGTCTTACGCGGACTCCGATGAATAATGGGTGACATTTGTGTGGGGATTTGACTTTCGGTTTGGGATTTTTCTAGCCTATCGTGTTTCCGAGTGAATGACTTCCATTATATACGGGTGTACCTGTTTTCATATAACTGTTTGTTTTCTAAATCGTTTTTATAGTAAAACGCCAATACGGACTTCGGCTGCGGCTCATCTACCTGGAAAAGTGTCATCGTTCTTTCTGCTGTACCTAACGATTTGTTTCCCTTTCTTTGACATCACGCCGTTCCTCGTGAAACGGGTTGCTTTTCCCGCCAATCTTTCTGTTCAGATGAACTTTCTCTACTTCTTCCAGCGATATAGTATGCATCTTCTACAATTTCCTTGACACCTGGTTTTCAGAACATTAACGAAATAATTCGACATATCGCCATTTTAATTCTTTCAGAAGGATATAACATGATAAACCCTTCGTTGCTACTCAAAATAAATTTTGCACGAATACTACTCAAGGGTCAATCTGACCCTACCAAAAAAAAGGTTTATTTTATTTTTAAATAGAAATACATAAATAAATCGCACTTTGTATATTTAAACATATATTTAGAAATCGAATAAAACACAATAAATTTGTTATATAAAGAGTTCAGACTTCAAAAATTGAGTATGTGTTGCAAACCGGCATTTTTTAAGAGGAAAACACTGTTCATTTTCTGATATTTTTTCACGGGGATATGCTGCAACACCTTTATTTTATATGTGACATCAATGGCAGCTGAAAAAGACCTTTCAGGCAGGGACACTTGGAACACCCTCGATGTCATCATACTGAATTGCCGGGGCATCTTGTGTGCACATAGAACAATATGTGTTCGTCGATGAAGAGATCAAGAACATTAAAAAGAGAACTTTCTGGGCCTAAAATGGATACTTCTCCATTAAAATTTCCCACAGAAATAGAAATAACATCGTGGACTGGAGTTTGACCTTGAGCTGAAGGTTAATTTGTCTAGAGCATACTAAATTTTACATGTGGCAAAGGTAAGCCCAAATTGAATTTTTTTATACAAAACTACCTCAATAATCTATGAGTCAATAGAGGATAAAAATATATAGGTAACAAAAAAATATTGATTTACAGTAGGTATTAAATGCAGTTTTAATAAAATCAAATAATTTTCAAAAAGTGACGTCTTTGCTACTCAAGGGTCAATTAGACCCTGATCCTACTGCTATGACCCAAAACATGGGGTTGTCTAAATGTATTAATTTTGTGTGAAAATTTGTTTCTAAAAGTTGCAGGGTCATACAGGCCCATCAGTAGTAACCAAGGGTTAAACCAATGAAAATGTGAAGAGTCCCTATACAGAACGTTCAATAAGATATTATGGTACAGAAAAGGTTGGAAATGCTTTCATATTATTATGTCGCCTATCTTTTATACATACCTACCTACGTTTATCTATCCCTGATGGTTACCGGTAATGCTAGTGGCAACAGTAGCAATAATTATTATGGACTAAAGAAGGATTATCAAGTAGATAGACTATCAACATTGTTGTCTGCCTACAAAGCCGCTGGCAACGGTACCATCTCCGAGATCTTCAGCACAAACGAGTAACTTCATACCTGCCAATGGGTGCACTTACATAACGCACAGTGTAAGTACTTCAGTCAGAGTAGTGGTATTCTTCGCATGTACCATTTTATTACTATTTAAATACAACATTAATACCCGTCTATTAGCCGAGAGTGTTTCACAATAGCGTAAAACGCGTAGAATCGTTGCATTCTTTGGAGGTGCGTAAATAAAAAGCTCCGTTTCTTTAAGCGGATTCCAAGGTTCGTATGCCAGACACGGGTGCGGGTACACACGGGGACACCCGCGCGTACTTCGACTCATTCTTATGAAAATTTATTCATAATTTGGAGATCGTCCGCCATTAAGTATTCACGTAATGTCTCTTTTATTGCCATCTGCCTAATCAATTAGTGATGTTGTTACGATACGTTTTGTTTTAACTTTCCTTACATACTGGCGCCCAATACACGCACTCGACGGGAGCACATAATTAAATCTATCGACGATTCCAACGGAATATCAATTTTTGTTCAACAGATTCAGTTTTTTGTGTGTTTATTGTCCAGAATTCTAGTTATTGGAGGAAGCTGTAACTATAAACCACAACTCAATAGGCGCTTTCTTTATCTTTCGCATAAATCAAGAATGTGTACAAATGTTACGTCATTATTTCTTGCAAATAAAATTAAACTTTTTACAATTTTTTAAATGAATTTTTGCTCACCCAAAGGCAACACAAATACACTTTCGACATCTTTCAGAGAAAGCAAAGCATCATAGTGCGTAGGATATGTAGTTGACACAACGAATCGAGCCAACATCCATATAAATAAAACCAATGGCTTGTAGCTTCTGAATAATATTCTGAACAAGCAACTATAACTATAGAATATTGCAATGTGTACCTTTATTAATAGGAATAATAGGCTATCATCAGTGAAGAAACAAGATTATTGAATTTTGTTTGATTTTTTTTATCATCTGTCACTTCGGATGTTATATTATCTGATGATCGATTGATTTTTTTCGACTATGTAATTGTTTTCTTGCGGATCGTCCTTTGAACTCATATCACTTACCATTTGGTCTGTGAGTGCTATTCCATCCTGTATGTTTTATTTTATAAGACTTCCACCTAATCTAATTTGATTGAATGGCGTTAAAAGACAGGCAATTGAAGGCCAGGTTGATCATTTTATAATTGCTCGAAAAACATTAATTTGTATGTACCTACCTACTCATACGTAAGTACTCGGTGATCGGAACAAAAATTTCAAAATTTAATGTCACATTTTTTTTTGTTTGTGGTGAAGGGACGTCGAAGGGAAGGAGAATTATAGTAGAGACTGCGTTGAAAAATCATAACACTGAATTAGTAATAACTCATGTTCCTACTATTTATTTTTATACTCTTGGAAGCGCGAAGGGGATCCTCGACTCCGAGGCCCAGCTACAACAACAACTATAATAGGCTAGTGCCCTTTCATTATTTTCTAATTATTTTTATACTTTTACTTGTGGTTTGTTGATTTCAGCTTTGATGACTTTCTTTTACTTACGTTGTTTTATTTTTGTATTTTTATTTATTTATACTTTACTCTTTAAAAGGGAAAAATGGAAAAGGAGATGGATGGGGGTTGAGAGAGGAAAGGATTTTAGGACACAGAGACAGCTTCCATCACTCCCACCATAACGGAGAGGAGATGAACTTGAGATGTTTTGAGGATGCCGATTGATAGTTGGCCGATGAGAGCGCTGTTTTTCCTCCCATCAGGGTCTCGAAGACGTGGAAGACCCTCTCATACTGTTTTCCGTTCCTTCGAGGCAGAGCTGAGGAATCTGGACATGGTGTGGGAGGAGGTCATTAAAACGTTGCGCAAGATCGAGCGCAATGGAGAGCTCTTGTTGCCTCCCTATGCTCCTGAGTTGAGCTCAAAGGGAGTTTTGATTTGGTTTTGCATTCTATTTGACACATTAGTGAGATTATTATAATATGTATGTATATACAATTAGCGAGTAAGTGAAGTGAAAACGATGGTTTATCTTCCTGTATATAATTGGTTTAAAATAATCAAACGAAAGCAAAAATGCATTTTAGCTACGTGCAATTGTTTGATTATTTTGTGTACTGTTTGGTATGAAAGAACGTCACGTGCAGGTGGATGCAGTGGAGATTTATAGCACCTGAACGTTCTCTACTGGTTGCTGGTCATGTTTTTATATTCCGCCCGTCCGTGCACCTATAACATTCCACGATGTTCATGATCGACGAGCACCCGATGACGTTATAGGGACAACCAGCACAACAACTCGAACCTCTGTGAATGCAGACCTTACGTAACTACGAGCAGAGGTCGGAAACTATTTGGCGGATGAAAAAATATTATTTATTCAAATTTTTAAAATACTGCATTTAGCCTTTCGAATAACCAACATATTATAAGGTACTACAAATTTGACTCTTTTATAATTCCGTACTTGACATTTCGTACGGCTCTCGGAGTTTTTTATTTTGCCAGTTCAGGCCGCGTCAGTTTGATTCTCAAAACACCAAGAACCTTTGGGTCACCGCCGCAAGCCGGAATCTACGTATGGTCTTGCCTCTTGGATATCATCTAGGCTTTCTTCAAACTTTATCCAGCACTCCGTCGCAAAATGTCTGTTCGTCTATACAGCTCTAAATTATCATTATTTGGTTTAAAATATTTGTGATCTGTTTCGACTGGTACAATTATGCGATAGAAAAAATCTATCAATCTATAATTTATTTGTAAAAAAATATTCTACGATTTCCTTGTTTTTCCACCGTTTATTTCTTATTGTCCTCTTACAAAGTCAGTAATAGTTTATTTATCTATTTATTTATTTTATTAAGTTACAATTTAATCTTAAAAGTAACTTATAACAAACAATATATGTTATCTACATATATTGCAATTTGCATACAAATAATTAATATTTACTTTGCAACTTAATTTCTTATGTCATTTACCTACTTAATACAGATTATATTTTTCGAAAATAGTTACAATTTGATATTTATCTTAACAGTTACTACTTACCTACTTCGAAAAATCCCACAAGACAAGGCCTGTATGTGGGTATAACAAGTAATTATAATAACAATATTTTGTACAAAATAAACATATTTTTGGGGAAAAAAAGGTTAACGACACCTGATTTGGGAGAGAAGTGCGTGAAACATTTAATGTTTTTTTATTGAATAATGGCTGATTGCCACGTCCGTCATCGTAAAAAAGATTCATCATCGAAAGGCTGGACTTGAAACTATATTTCACTTTCATTTTTTTACATTTGAATAACATTGTGCATCCACCGATGCACATTAATCTAAGTAGAGCCGCGCAACATATCCGCTTCTCACGGGAAACTCTGCATCTCCCTATGTGTGTTATCATCCATCTATGATGAAGAACTTGTAAGTTATTGCACATCGTTTGGTGTCATAATTAATGCATATTGTTCTGTTCATAATTGTCAAGACAAATATACCGTCTTCATCCCTAGAAGAATGGCTTCTTGCACTTGTTCTGCTTTCCCTCTCTCAGTCTAGGATCTAATCTTCAAATTTGACCACAAACAAACTTGATTTTTAAATTTCGCAATGTTTTTATGTTAAAGAAAATATGGTCGCACCGGATTTCAAATCCGCGACCATCAATAGGCCAATACGAAAACCAATAACCCTACCGAATAGTATGTGCTATTTTTCAGTTTTCCATACAAAAAACGCACCTACTCTTTTCAAGTATTTCGATCTCTACCTAATTGAGTTGTATTATTTCAAATCATATTAAGGTATACCTACTTACATAGTAATTTCACATATGTGTGCGGTTTTGTTTTTGCAATAATTATTATCAAGAAATGGATTCATTGGCATTTGAAAAGCTTATTGCAACACGTGAAATTGTTTAGCGATCACATACCTACGTTTTTTTTTATTATTTCGAATTCATTTGTATTTTTATCAATCGTATATCATCAACATATTAAATGGCTTTACGTGTTCGATAGATTAAAAAAAATAACATTTAGAGATATATTTTTAAAATGTGTACAGGTACACTCTGGCACAGTTATGACGTCTGAAAATTGCAGATACGACATTCATCTGTGCTTATCGCACTTCGGATCGACATTGTGATAGCAAACCACCTTGCCATATCGGGGTTTATTTGATAAGAATATTACATTCGGTTTTGCCATTTTTTTTTACACAGATATCATACAAACAATATGCGTTGTTTACTAATTATTCTTGTTAAAAAGGTTTTTTTGCAATTCCTTTAGTAGAAACCGTCAACGTTGTTCGTCAACGTGAAGCGACCATATTAAATCTCTCGTCACAATTCAACCAAAATAGGTTTATTTTGATACCGTTAAATTAATTCATGAAGCGCTGCCTCTTATCGTGCGTCGTCTCCAGAGGCCTCTTGCAGAGGAACAGGGCCTAGCCTTTAGTCGTCTTCTGAGGTTGCATGGTATCAGGATTCAGGAATCATCGGTTAGTTAGTAAACTACCTGTTAATAATGCATCCATCTGCATGGGTCGAGTGAAACATGGATTGAGGATTTTTGGGCACTAAGGTTTACCTCTCCCGTTACGATGGATTGGTGAGAATGAAAGGTGCAAAGGTTACTTAGGGGGGGGGGGTAATGATCTTGGTGAAATTGATATATTTACTGTGATACATAACTATTGTATTTGTTTCTTTTGATTTGTAAATTGTATGTAAAAGCAACCATTGCTTGCGTAGATGTTGGTCATTCATACAAGGCACCCCTTACACACGTCGACACTAACATACATCGAGACCGTTTCAGCCTGGGCCGATATAGTAGGGCACACCACGAGTAGTTAGGAGGGGTTCTTGGAATGCAGAGGCTCTTATATTGCGCATGACATTTCCGTAGATCCCGCAGTAGTATATACAAAAGTTGGAAAATTTCTTAGAAACTGTTCGTGGAATAACCATAAAAGGGAAAGCCGTTGAAAGAATTGTTGTTTGGAACAGAAAGCAAAATAGGGGGTGGTATGCTGATGTTCAAACAACAAACGGGATTCGTCCACTTGGAAGACCTCCCAATCCCAATAAATGAAAGGATATCTGTTCGGATTCAACCTCACGAAGAGCAGATTTCGGTGAAACGTAATTAAACCCCTTTTTAAAGGAAGATGAAAAAATACTCATCAAATTCATTTGGGTGTAGTTTTATTCTTATTTTAGAAGCATTGCGTAATTGTTTTAATGTGATTATATTGTGTGTGTATATGAATGTCCAAAGGTTATCGATGATTCGTCTCTCGTAATGTTTATTATTTTGACGTGAATTTAATCAAATCACGAGTATTAATTGTCATGATAGATTTTTATTTTATCTCATCCGCATTACAATGCCACTTAAATTTTTCAAGTATATGAATAAGTTGCTAGGCATAATAATATAGCCACATTTTTTACGTCCGTCTACCAACATGAATTGGTTTTTGGACTGTATCTATATTGGAACTTTTATTTCCCTACTCGGTTGCATATCCGATATAACAGAAATTTTGGAGGTATCCCGGTAAAGTAAATTAAAAAGGACACACTTCATCATTATGACCGCTAAAGACATTGCTGTATTTGGTCGTTTCAGTATTATTGATAAGCGTCTGAAATACACAGATCGTAATAGATCTTAAAGAAGAGAATTAAACAGAAGAAATGCAACCTAATACTGTGTTATGTTGTCCATGTGACTTTACCTACCCGCAAGCCTCCGTTTCGTATTGCTTCTGAATTAAACATGAGCCGGTGCCGATGGTTGTGTACTCAAACGTGGGAACACCATGAACCGACTTGCTGGTGAAACAATGGCCTGTGCCGGGATAGTGAAGTGGAGATGTTGTCTGCAAACGATATCTAGACACTACTATTTTGCTCATTCTATGTATCTCGCAAGCTATAGGAGAGAATGTCCCAGAATAAATACCTTTAGAGATGTTTCTTTCAAATACTGGTTCGTTGCTCCTTAAAGTTAATTTAATCATAGATTATTGATGTCGTACTAATTCAGGGCTTATTTTTGTAGGGTATCTCGTTCAAAATATTTATCAAATCTCTTAGTGGGTCTCTTCTATAATATGTTGTCTAAAACGCCGTGTTCTGATTTGGACGCAACGTCGTTATTTTGACAAAGTTGATAAACGTAATACAACATCCGGATGGGAAAAAACCTCTCCAAAGAGTATACCCGATTTCATACAGTGAAAAATATGTTTTGAAAGTTTCTATTTTGTTTTGAACATATTAATCAGCTATGTGCTATGTATTTGATAGCTCATCAGATATAGGGACATTCCATTTTCAGTTTGTCGATGTTATTGACTATACGTTGATGATTATCTATCAGCTTCAAGCAATTATAATACCAATATGCTTAAGTCATTATTGACGTTTGATGATTATATCTCTGAAGTATCAAAAATAAATAATATTTTATGTTACATACCATTCCTGCGAATAATCTTAACTTGATAATGAAATGTGATAGCCATTTGCGAGAGAACCTTAACCGCTTTTCACGTTTTGAAGTACCGTAGAACAAACGAGCATTTATTTACGCTATTTTATTTCATTTGAATTGAATTAATAATCAATAAATAATGCGGGTATTACTGCATTAAGCACGTTGTATTTTCTTTCAAATAATGTCACTAGGCTTACAATGTTAACTTAGTCGTAGTTGGAAACAATTATAAGGTATTTTAATACTGAAATTTTACATCGTTTGTAGTTTTAGTAAGTTGCTTCACTTATTGTCACTTACTTTATCTTCCATATTTTTTTTATTCCTGACTGCCACTGCCGGCTGTAATTGTCCTCAATGTACTTACTCATTTCGGATATTCTGATATTTACTTGCTCTATCTCATCTGCACTAATTTCCATAATATGGGTGACTGGTATTTTTTATTTGAATGTTGGTCTATATGGTCATTATTAATTGTTGTTAACAATATGTTCATTTGTATAGCAAATATTTTGAATCTGGTCACAAGTGTGGCACTATTTGGTGATTGATTTGTGTTATTCGCCACCTTTTCAATATTGATCCATTCTTGGAGCTGTGCAATGTTTTATATAGAGATCAAATAACACGTAAGAAAACCTGAAGAAAAGAATAGTAATAATAATCGGGCTTTGTTGTTTGTTAGCTCAGATACATTGTCCACTTATAGAACTGTGGAA
This sequence comes from Mystacides longicornis, assembly GCA_963576905.1. NCBI lineage: Eukaryota > Metazoa > Arthropoda > Insecta > Trichoptera > Leptoceridae > Mystacides > Mystacides longicornis. The sequence goes on from OY756424.1 coordinate 12,081,165, forward strand.
CCACGGTACGATTTGTTTCATTCAAACGTACCTATGTAGATTTGTGTTTGCGAGCTAAGTTACTCCGTATTTGAGAGTAATTATTCTGTTGTTGGTATTCATTCAGTTATTGTGTCAATCGTGATGTCTGTATACCTGTTCGACTGTTCGTTCACTTGGCTTGGTTAAAAACATTACTTTTCCTCTAACTATCTTGTTATATTTCACCAATTCCAAACGTTTTCTTTTTGGCGATCTTCATCTGGGTAAATTATCTTTATCTGATATGCCTCAATTACAAGTTTGTCACTGGAAACTTTTCAGTATTGGTCCTTCCAATTCTTCAGTAAGTTGTTTTCTCACTGCTGAGAGTCATCAATTTTTCTATTGTTAAAAATACGAAACCTATCCACACCTACTGCCCGGTCCCCTGCCGATAAAATCTTCATATTTTTGTGTAATCTCCAATCCGGACTGTTTTTATTTTTAGTCACAAATAATTATTTCAGGCATGTTTTTTTTTAAAACGAAGATTTTTCACAGTGACAGAAAGGTAAAAGTAAGTGGCAGGTCATTGTTTTTGTTTTTTGTTGATCTTGTAAGGTTTGGTTTCGTAAACATATTTTTATACTTTCTCCACATACAACAGTAGGTAAGTAGGTACACATTTTTGTTTTCTCTTGGGAAATATTTTAAACCCTATAAAGCAATGCAGATGTCTGTAGCTAGGTATGATCGTGTCCCAAAACGTTGCAATGCAGTTACTTTGCCTCGTGTCTTGTAACTTTACATTATTCTCTACTGCTTTTTATCCAAGTGACATGTCAAATAAATCATTGGTTTTTTTTGCGTAACTTTCCTCGATTGTTGCACACGCTTTTAAAAAGTCTCGCAAGGTACGGCAGTGCTGTGTGTGGTGCACGCGGTGGGACAGGTGAAGGAGAAGCCATGACGGGGTGTCATTCGAGATCCTCTCTGCGGTATTGGCCATGCTGCGCTCTCGGATAGGCAACCGGTTGGTATCGGTTATCATTATCTTTAAAGCTATTATACTGTGTTGTGTGGTGCTGTTCACTAAAGTACACACAGCTCGCTTGTCCACTTCAGTTATGTCGGTACTAGGCGAGTGCTTATAAAATTCCATTGCACTTTTTAAAAAGGAAACTGAGTTTGTTTACATTTATGTAAAATACGTTAACTTGGCGACAAGTTCAGTTTCCGCGATCAAGTTCCTCATCGTTAGCTGCATAGCTCGATACTTAGGCATTCGATACAGCGCTTGTTTCTTTACGAAAAGAGTATAAAAATAAGATATTACCCCTATGTGGTCCATTCTCTTTACCAAAATGCTGGTAGGAGGGCGTGTCCGTACAATAAGTTTTCAAGATTGACCCTGGAAAGCTCTGGGGGGTGAGTACGTAAGGGCTATAGCACGACTAACTACTTCCTAGTGTAGTTAGCGCGAGTACGTAACGTTACAAATGTAGTTAGTTGTGTGTTTCAGCGTGGTTATTATGTAGTTAAGCCGTGGTTATGAGTAGTTAGATTGATGTGTGGTTAGTCGTGCTATAGCAAAAGTTACGTACTCACTACCCTGGTCTTCGTCCCACGAGGGTTCAAAAGCATGGGGGTACCCTTCCATATGGATTTCTTTTCCGCTTTTGGGAATATCATTTTTCGCAACATCGAGTGGGTCTGAAAGACAGAATTGATCAATTGAATTTCGTCTTAGGACGAGTATGTTCATAATTAAAATAGAACATGATACTCCCTTAGTGACCCCACTTTAGGGCGTAGGGAGGCAACAAGAGCTTTCACCGCGCTTGATTCTGCGCGGCTTCAATGACCTTCAATTTATGCGAACGGATATTCATTTAATGCACCGCTCGTGGATAAGGGATGGTTAGGTAGTTGAAATAAATCATTCGGGTCAATCAAGTAATGGTATTGGTTGGGTCGTTCAATGTTCGTAATCCATTAGTATCACAAAATCCATAACATTGATTTGTGTTCAGATTTAAATTGATTTTTATTTGGAGATGTATGTATGTATGTAGGTACGTAATAATATGTAGGCAGGTAGAACATGTCGTCCCTCGAGGCGCCAACGAACTACATAATAACAACTTGCACACAGCTATTCGGTTGGATTTGATCGATCTGTGTTGATATTTTACACGATTCAATTATTTTGAAACAATAGACAGTTGAGCCCCACGGAAGCGTTTTGCAAATTATTACTTTTGATACTTTTTTGATAATAATCGTATAGAATTGGTTCGACTGATAATATTTTTTTCGATAATGTATATGTAATGGATGTTGTATAGGAACACCTAAACGTCCTTTTGGTAAGGTCATTTCGGTTTCTGTTGCTCATTATCAATAAGCTTAAAATTATAAAAAGCAATTCATTATTTTTTACAACCTAATACAAGAATTCTGAAAGACTTTATTTATTTTTTACTTCCGCCAAAACTGAGACAATGATGGATATTTCATTTTTAGCTCAGATCTTTCAGAACTTCTGATACTATTGATCGGCTTTTTATCACTCGTAAAATTGCTTTGATAATGTGGAACTCAAGTCATCAGTTATCAACGTATCCAATTTGCAAGTAACTTCTCTCCATCGATTAATTTTGCCTCTACGTGTGCTGTTCTTTGCACATCAGAAACTTCAATTACTAAAGCTGAACATTCCTTAACGTAAACTGTAGTCGGAGAGTCGCCAACTCCACCATTCCAAAGAAATCGATGGATAGTCAAGAAGAAAAAAAAATGTAAACTCGCGAGTTGTTGCACCGGACACTGCGTGCATCTACCTGCTCTTTAAAAACTGGACTCTGTTACTATTACGAAACAGTCCATTACACATGATAGATAATCGAATCAATAAAATATATCGCTTTCTATAACTACCTACTTGTTTCAAGATCGTGTCGTTCAAAATCTTCTAGCGCAAGGCGGTAACAATGCGTTTCATTAACACTCGACTGTGGCCGAGATCTCAGCCTTCAGCTCAAGCCGGCGCGGCGCTCTATGGCCTCCTCACGATGCGCATTTCAAGATCGTGCCTAAACGTCGATTACTCATTCCTAGATGTGTTATTCTATGTAAATCCCACCGTCTTCGTACCGATTCCATTTTTTTTGTAACTTTCACTAAACGAAGCAGGAATGCATAATGCCATTAAATACCAAGGACTAAAAGCATGGAATAACAAATGTAACATTATTGTGTTCCGTGATCAATAAATCTGTTTAATATTATCTATAACGAGGCCATTTAACGAACACGGCCCTAGGCTTATTGGACCGGAGATCGATGGAAGATCTCTTGTTTCGACATGATTTTTTATGTGCATCTATTTATCAATTATTATTTGTATTCTGGTATTCCAGAAACGGGCGAAGAACAATTACGCAATGTTGTGCCTCGTATTTAATATTAATAGCTTACATACAAATTTCATGGGCAAACAGATTTACGAGCTGGGAATGAGGTATGTACCTAACGGAATAAATTAATATTCGATACTATTCGATTCTAGCACCTACTTCTCAAAATGATTTTCCCTCTAAAATACACATAACATTTTTTACTTCGCACTTTTCACCGTTCTCGACTATAGGTACGATATTTACTCGTACTGTTCACACTTTGTATGTTGGTATACTCTATAAAAACTTGATCCGTAATGCTAGATAACATCAGACGTAACAATAATTATTATCATTTTATGTTTTTAATTTGATTACAACGAATAGATTTGTACCTGTGTGTAGGTACTATGAAGAAGAAGTGGTCATCCTTGAGCGAGTGCCAGTCCGCCGGAGAAGCGCACCGCCCAATTCAGGGAAAGTTCATTTGGGACGCACCCTTCATCTCGTGTGCTACGTCCGAGCCGGTAATAAATCAACCTGATGGATTATCCATTAAATTTTATGACCGTTATTATCCTTTATTTGATTACTGCATACGAGAATTCTTGCGATAACTAATTTATTTATATCTCAGATGTTGTATGGTGTCACCTTTTTTTTCTTATTTTATCTGATAGTTTATTTAAGTTTGATGTCTAAATAAGATTTTTTAACGTTTGCATATCAGATTTTGAGAGCGAATCCAAATATAGGTTTTCAGTATTTACTTGTTGTAGGTATCAAGTTTTGGTGGTGTTTTCCAAAAATATGGTAGAAAAATGTGTCTTCATTAATTATCATAGAATATGATTTTTTTATATAATTTAATTATATTTTATGGTTAGGTACACAATTTTAATATTGAGATCAGATTCCTGTGTATGTAGAATAAACTTAGCATAGCTGTATTCATCTTGATCTAAAATAATGAGGGTTTCAAATTTAAAACTTTTTATATTTTGCTAAAAAATAACGCAACGGCAAAAAATATTAGGTAGCCATTTAACCCTCATATGCATTTTCTTTTTAATTTTCGTGCGATTAAAAATATACAACCAAAACAATAAGCATAGGTACAATGTATTAAACAATAGTTTCTCAGCCTCTCTTTCAATTTAGTACCAGTTTACCCAAACCTATTTAATATAGTCTATCTATAACATGGTTTCTAAACCGTACTTCATATTTCCAACCCATTTCATCCACTGCTGAACAAGGGTTTCCCCTTGATTTCAGTGGGGTAGTTTGACAGTCACAGAAAATGCCTTCATATCACGTTGTCTATTTATAGGCGGGTTGTTTTTGGTTTGTTACAGGTTTTCTCTCCTGTTACTATGTATTTTGGGGATTTTATCCCATAAAGGAGATGCTCATACCGCCGATGCTCGGTCGCCAGAGCCTCGTTAGTTTTCTAGCAGGGAGGACCACGTGATACTTATGTAATATCATAAGAACCACGTGGGTCAATCACATGCCTTTTGGCAAATTTGGTGCTGTTATTTTGAATACCTACTTAGTTTGAAGATGGTAGGTACCTACGTGGTGGAAGAATCCTGGTTTTAATCGTCAATTTTTTTAGGATAGCTCTTATATTAAACTTCCTCGTGTGTTGATTATAATAATCGTACGTACACCGTTTGGGACGGTTCCTACTCCTACCTGTAATGTGTCATAATTTATTATTCGGTGATGAATCTAGTTTGTAGCCGCATTATGTTCATATCGTTACATTGCCTAACGTGTATTTATTTTTATAATACCCGTGGTGGACACGACATGTTATACTGACACTCGACTGATCCATGTCAGCCTTGTAACTTACACTATGTAGTTGCATACAAAATAAGAGTCATGTGTAAATTTTAGAGCTCCCAAATAAGACATTATAATTTAAAAAAGAATTGATTCTTGAGAAAAATTAATATACCAAAAAAAAGAGGCTGGCATTCTGTAGTCCGTGAGGTCAAAACTCGTAGCGGACCATTTTCTGTTTTACGACATGAGCTTTGCTTATGCACGTGCAAGAAAGTGTATTTTGTAAACACATAATACACACACAGGTAAACACCTACGTTAGGTGAGCATAAATTCATTCAATATAATAATATGCAACTTTTCTGTACAAAAAAAATATTATGGCCGGCAGAACTTACTGCCTGTGGAAACTGATTGTAGTCTCCTATAAATCTACATAATAATTCAGAAATGTTTGCGTGCTTTTGACAATACTTTACCGTATATGTGAACATCACGCTCAAAATACAAATGCTACGTCAGATATGAATCTGCGCAGAGCGGTGGAATTTGCTCGAGAACGTTCTAAGATACAATTGGCAACGTTAACTTTATTATATTTAGAGCTATTTAAAAAACTTTATTTTTTAGGATCTTCATACAAATTTTTCAAAAAAGACAGAAAGCCATCTTTTGGAAACAAAATTACTCATGTAAACGTTGAATAGAATCTTGGTATTACGGTATGAAAATGTTATAAAATAATTGGAGATTGATTCGTTATACATATAAAAGTTATTCAACTCTTATTATTCTCAATAAATAAAGATTTAATGAAAAATTTTGGAAAAAAAAATCCTCCATTTTGTAATTTGACACATTTTAAAAAATTTATGGCCACATTTTGTGTAAAACCGTCGTAGCCATTAGATGAGTAATAATTATGTAGCTACCTGATAAAATCATATTCAAATGTAGATAAGTATAAAATAATTTAGCAATAATTGTTGAATCATTTTATATTTCTGAAATATAAATAAAGTTTAAATCTTAAAATCGTCGTCGTCGAAAAAGATTTGCAAGTAAAATAATAAACATTTAAATTTGTATGAACATTCCATAGACAAACTGGCCGGTAAAACAGTTGCCTAAAATTAGATCATTAGGTACAGTGAACTTGACTGAATTGTTGAGAGAAAGAAATAAAATTGAGAATCTTTAAATGGTTTCAGGATTATAATCAGTTTAATAAAACGTTTGTTTTATCCACAAAATAATTTAGAAATATAATAGTAAATAAACTCAAAACTATGTTAGCTTATTTATCATATATTATATTATGCAAAAACAATAATATACAAGGTTCATTTAAATAAAAGACTGATGGTATTGTTACCGTGAAAATTTGTTTAAAAATACAATATGCGTAGAGTTTCATCATGACAAAAGAAGTATTCTTGAAGAAAGCAATCAGTGAGATGTATGATGACTTTAAGCTTTTCTTAAAACTGTCCAAGGTTTGTGGCAAATCATTCATCCTAGAACAAATACAAAAGATGTAGGTACCTATAATGACAGATAACATCATTTCATGAATTTTTTATGCATACAAATTAATAAAATAACATTGAATTCAATGAAATGAAAGAATAAAATAGTCAACCGATTACGTTGTATATAATTTCATAAACTAAGTATTTCACTTTATTACATAATTTAAAATCTAAAGATATAACTTATAAAAAGAGGTTACATACTTACATTTTTAAGAGCTTCATAATAAAACATCTAGATTTGAATGTTGTACGAATACTCATTAATATTAGGTTGTGCACTGTACAGAATGTTTTAGTCTGGAACCCCGTGCCTATAAAATACAAAATAGGTATATAATTAACATCAGAATCAAATCAAATAAAAACTATGCAATCATAGTAATGTCAGATAGAAGAGAGAATTTACATAAAGACCAAAATCATTACATATTCTACATAATTTAGTAAATATTACTTAGGTAGGTATATGGGGTAATATAAAAATAATTAAATATTATCAGGTACCTACCTATTAAGAAATATAACAGCACACAGCAGTTCTCAATAAAAAAATATTCTAATTTCAAAAATCGAATAAATGTTTTGTTGTTATGTCAAAATATTGATGACAGCCAGAGGTCCTGCCCATAGATTTTTATTTGTATAGAATTCTGTGGTCCTGCCAGGTACCATAAAATATTATTCGCGGTATTTTTATGTGAATGAAAATTAAATAATGATTATTTTTATTGAATGCTTTTTTAATTTTCAGGTTTAGGATGTGTGAATAATAATTTTTTTATTGATACTTATCTTAATTGATAGATTCTTTAATAAATTACGATTATAATATTTAACACTTATTCAGTTATTTTTAAGCGTTTGCTGTCATTTTTTTAATCAAAAATCTATGGATTAGTATGGATAATGGATATGTCTTATTTTATTGTCAAACTATAAATGTAAACATTGAATTTTTTTACGGCTTTAGATATAAAATAATTTTTTGGGAATAATAAAACAGGTAAGCAAAGTTTATTGAGTAAATATTGTTTCAAAATAACCGCATAATTACAATGCAGCTAGCCAATTACATTAATTTATTTTGTGTAACTATATTTTTTACAGGATAGACAGATCACAACAATACAATTACAGTGAATTTCTAAAATGTATGCATTTTATTACTAGAAAAAGCAAAATCGGTAAGTCGCGTTTTATTCTTTGATAATTGTACTTCCTCTCATTTTTGTATATATTTTAATTCCATAATGTTTTGTTACAGATTAATGTTAAATAGTTCCCCCAAAACTCCTATTGAATGAGGATAGAATCAAATTATACACACAAAGTATTCAATGTTTTCGTAGTTTGGAATGTAAAAAACATAATCACAATCGGTAAAATTGAACTGGCAGCCAATTCTATCAAAAAATTGCGCCATATGGATACGGTGTTACAATACTAGAGGACATTTGATAAATAAATAACTATCGGTAACAGTACCTAATTATACTGAATTGGTTTGAATTCTGGTGCCCATCATTTCAACTTTTACAACACAAGCATTGTTTTGTGTGAAAGATGTCAAAACTGAATATGTGTTCAATTTGGGTGAGTTCAGATTCATTTGTATAAAGAATGTGTTTTGTTGAGCTGTGACACGCTAAAAGCAACATAGGTTTCATACATTTAGTTCATACATTATCGTTGACCATTATGTTGTTACTTTTTATGAAAAAATAAGCTTTTGGCGTGCCACAACACAATTAATTGGTCACAACACGTCTGTAGGCCTAGACAAAATGCATTTGGCGATCGACTACAAACAAATTCTTCGACAATATAGAGTAGGAAGAAAATTAACTATCCACTTTTTATAAAAGTGTCTTTGTTTAGTTTAAATAATTATTGTTTATATGTTCCAGTGGACAGTAAATTTTTTCGTACTATACATTGGCGAAATCTTCGTTTGTAGTCGAACGCCAATTTGAATTTGTCTACGGGGGCTGTTTCTACTGTAAGATTTAAATGTGAATTTTATTTTTGACTTGCTGACCCATCGAACTTTGTCTCGCCTTTAATCAAAAGCCAATAAAATATTGCTGGGTAACATAACATAGCTAACATACATGACTACTCTGTAAAAAAATCAAAAGTTATGTGGTAATTATGAATCAGTTATTTCAAAAGCACCAAAACTCCCCCGTTCCATACTAACTTTAATATTATATTATTTCATACTATTTCCATCCATTTTTCGATTTTTTAATAGTTGTTATATGTTATCCGGAGCAATGAAGAATCTAATAAACTAAACACGATAAAAATCTGTTCAGCCAATCTCGAGTTATAAGTGTTCGCACTAACCCGACTTTCTTTTATAATTATAGACGTTAACAAATTATAAAAAAGCTTGAAAAAGTACAATCAAAAATGATATTTTTAATTTCAATCATTACCTATGCCACCATCTGTAGAAAAATAGGGAAAACATTGAATGTTTCTATCAAAATATTAATCAACCAGACATCTCCCTATTTCCCCCAACAGATGTCGGTGGCGGTACTGATGCAAACCCGTTCAATACAAACTTTAATATTGTATTTTAGAGTTCTCATTGATTTATTCAAAAGTTTTATTAGTTATTCTGTTATCCGGAGCGTAGAACAATCCAATAAATCAAACATCGAAAGAATCTGTTCCGCCGATCTCGAGTTATAAGTGTTCGCACTAACCCGACTTTAATTTATATTAGAGATTATGGAATACAAATTAATGCTTTTGGTAAAGAAGGTGCCCATATGATTTTCTATATTCTGTTTTTGTTTTAAGTATTTTCTATTCTGTTTTTATTTTTTTTTCTCTGCTAGATCTAACAAATAATGTTATTTTATTTTACAAAATGGTAGTTGTGTTTGTGTATTATATTCCTTGAAATATATGTAATTGAAATTAAATAAACAGAAAGTTTTCATTTATTTACAACCAGAAATAAACTGAAAAAAAAATACATTTTGTGTTTTAATTTTCTATAAAACATCTCATAATATATTATTCTTCTGAACCACTTCCAAACAATAGATGTTTTATAATGGTTAGTTTTATAGATATATTCCACAGTGAGTGAGAGCCTTTATTTGAACATTTTTTTTATAAAGTTTAGGCACAAAGAGGTTGTTGGAAAGCCGGTGGTATCAGTTGATGACTTTCGTTTGCACAGCGCACTGAAGGCCATGGGTTCAAGTCCTGGTGGTGCCATTATCACTTTCACAACACAACCCTTTGATTAGTATGAAAGATGTCAAAGTGTATTTGTATTTACTTAAGAAAGCCCAGATTCATTTTCTTAAAAAAAATAATGAAAATCTGTATTAAAAAATCAAAACTTTTATTAATACAGGTAGACATTTATATTTTATTCTACAAATTTTATTATTTTCAAATGAGTATATAGAACGACGACCACAGGAGCATATTGTACAACAGGCAATAAACCTGAATGTTCCACGTTCTGTGGCTAGAGGGAGGCCAAAGAATTCCTGGGTGATGCAAAAGCGCGAACAGATGCAAAGATGTGGGGTGGGGGAAGTAGTGCAGCAGAGGAGAGTCTACAGCCTGAGGACGAGGAGAGCTGACCCTAGCAGTCTTCATAGACGTTAAGCTGGGAGCAAGCCAGGGAGAGAGAGAAATGAGTATGAATCCATCTGGACAATTTGTTAATTATAAGGAACATAAAAAGCTTTGTTGGTACTTGAATGCAGAATAATATAATCAACATTGTGGTGACAGGCGACAGCACATAGCTCACCACATATAAACCGAGTACTCTGTGTTATTAACTATGGGGTAAGCATAGAGAATAAGTCACCAGGTTATGATTATGACTTGCAGCGCTTTCTTCTTGCTGATGAGGTGTTACAAATAAAAAAAGTACAATTAATTATATACATTATGTAGGTACACCACACTTTCATAAAGCTCTGTATGTTAACTTCCATAGATCAGGTTCTATAACTCCCATTATTCTACAACTTTTTTTTGTGGACGGGTAAAAAAGCTAGTCCTATAATATACAAGAACCAAGTTGGTATATTAATTAAATCAATGGACGTTCGATTTTTAAATATTTTTTTTTAAACAGAATAATAACGAGCATACGACCGTCTTCCGCAAGCACGCAGTGTCCGACCATCCATCATTCATTTGCCGATAGCATCAAAATAGTTTGTTCTAAATAGGTATGATTAGCCTGCCACTTTTCTCTCCATCGAAGGAACTGGGGGTCATATTTCTGACCTGAACAGAACTATTGATCAGAAGAACTCTAGTGTCAAAGACTAATTTGCAATCGAGTTCGGCAAGAACGAAATGACATTCTCTATGGCACACAACTCTGTTAACATTTTCACATAAGTCTATTTGAGGATGCATTAAAACCCTTCACGTGTCTCATATTTTGTATGCAAGGAGGTTAATATCATATGTTACGATAAAATAAAATCATCACTTTCCTGACATAATGATGGTCGTAATAAATAAGCCCGCATCGGACGCGTCAGCTTTCAATAACGTCGTAACGATAAATAAATATTTTTTTGATGATACGATTTAAATAAGGCGACGAGAGTCTGCCTGAAAGTTGATCCATTATATAAAATAGGTAAACGACTTTCCCGTCTATTCTATTCTAGTGGTGATTTCATGGGAAACTTTCTATGTGTTGCCTATTTATCGGCTAAACAATATCAAGATTATTAGATACGTTTAATTTTGTCGCCTCCCTGTCTTAAAAAAATATAATATGGTCAACTAATAGTTTATGTAAAAAAACAACACTATCATCTTCTTATTGCCTGATAAAATTCTTGACACCAATAAAAACACCTATTCTTGAATGTTTTATTATTGAAGCATTTTTTTGGCCTACCCCATGGAAGACGGCTCCCAGACAGATCACTGAGAAAGTGGAGAGACAGCTTAGAGTCAATCTCGCAGAAAGCTAACCTTACCTTTTGAAATAATAGCCACAAGGCCTAAACGAAGAAGAAGAAGCATTTTTTTAGGTTGGAAGGATAAATATGTAAATTGACAATACTTTCATCTAATATCGAACGTATATTAAATAATAAATAAATAATAAATATCTAAAGATATGTGTAAATGTTGCTGACGGAATTGCTGACTTGCTGATAAAGCATTCTCTACCTATCAATCATTCCCGTCCAATCAAGAGACAGGATTTCAATCTCAAAATGAACTTTCAAGCGAAAAACAAAATTACCCGGTATGGAATCAAATCTGATGCCTGTTGGTCTAACGCTTATAAGTCTTAGTGTAAGCAAATAGGCTACAGTTGTCGGTATTTTATGTGAAAGCAATTGAAAGCTTTACAACAATAGAATACTAAAATAACGGTTATAAGCTCAAATAGTGAGCTATGGGGCGTATCAGGTATTCAAATTATAATATTTACAAAATTATTAATTTAGTTGCACCAAACGGCTCGTTATTTAGTTAAGAAATGAAAAGTATTGACGCTGTTTTGTCTTTTCATTATGAAAACCAACAGCACCATTTGAACTTAAAATGCAATGAGAGAGATGTTTAATTGAACTGCGATTAAGGTGCACGTCAGAACGTAGTTAGGCGTCCGTTGCATCCAGTGTTATGAAGGTTGCCTGGCAGTGAAAGAAGTGAAAATGCTGCCCCACCATGTTTTATTATTGATAATAAAATTATTGTTCTCGCCCGCCTCTAAGCAACCTTCGTTTCCATCTTCGAGTTTTAACCTCACATACTACTTACCTGTCCGTAATCATGACACGGGTGTGTTTTATGCCATTTTATATTTTCTTTCGGAGTCCAACAGTCGTGAGGTTTGATTTGATGGCGATACTGCGGGGCGCCGAGATGTTATGGTTTATTCCAGACTTATTATTCTTTGAAACGAAAGGCTTTTTATGTTTTTAGTTTAAAAACATTTTCTATTATAATATAATCTGTTCTATTGTAATCCTCTTTTTTATTCTTGATCATCTGCTTTTTTCCGCGATTTGCGCTCATTATTATCTTTTTGGAAATAACCCACCGTCATCCTTTTAATTAGCGCCACCATCTGATTATGTTTGCTGTTAATGTTATTCATCTCTTGACTCTGTCCATATCTTATTTATGGCAGTTTTTAGAGAACTTGCTCGCTTTACTCTTGTGATGTAAATTTCATCAGTTCGTTCATTTTTCAGGAATCTTTCGCGATTATATGGAATTCTTTGTGTCTGGTTGTGTTGTGCGATATAACGAAGTTTGGTGTTGGGTATTTTTTGGAATCGTGCCTCGTTCACTTCATAATCTCACAGTATCTTGAGCTCTACATCATTCGTAATCTTGTTTATTTCTTTAAAGCCGCGCTTTTGTTACCATTATTATTAATAACAATAATATTTGTTGTCACCTTCTAATTTATGTAACATTAAAGCCTACTAATTATTGCCTACGAATTGAATAACCGAGGACACGCTTGTTACCTACTTAACGTGCAATAAATTAACAAGAGCCTTCTCTCAAGAGTTGAACAAACGATTGGGAAATTGTGAATTTATTACGGTGTCTTTAATAATGTTGCGAGCAGTGAGTGAGTAATCATCGAATAATCCTATTTAGCGCCTTTGTTGGTCTGGTTCTTGCAACTTCAGTTCACAGACGCATAATCTCCAAGTACATAGTTCGGTAGAATATCGTATGACACATTCAGTTCGCTATTGTTTTGTAAATATTTTTTGTATCTCTGAACGAGATCGCAGCTTGTAGTTACTAGTAAGAGGTGGCTACACTTTGTACACTCGGAGTAGTCGAATCACATTGTGACCTTAGGAATAATAGAAACGGAACAACATTTTGTAAAATTCTTCGAGTATGAATTTGTTATTGTTACCCACATCACGACTGGTTCTACTCAGCCTCTCCCTATTATTATCGACTCTGCGATGATCTTCAGATTAAAAATTACGTTTGTCATTTTTAACTCGCACAATTTTAATTTCTATTGTACCTTCGAAACGACTAGACATTGAACTTGTTTTTTTTGTCTAGGTTTTTTTCTGACATTGACGACGGCTAACAAGGTATCTTCCTTTTCTTATTTTGACAATTGATTGGTGATCTTATGGGCACATGCATGTCGTTGTATCGTACCGTATTGAATGAAATAGTTGAATGCTGGTCATTTGTTTTAAATGCCGGGGCCAAATCATTAGTTTGAAGTCTACGGATGTACACATGGAGTTTACGAATTAGGCTGGAAAGTTGATGATAAGTCAGTGTTATTATTTATCCCCAGGGCGCTCCAATCGTTCATTCATTCATTCCATGAACTGCTCCGTTGGCCGTAAAAGAAGTGAGTACCTACTTTCGTCTTGGGAAATGCATTAAAATTACATTTGATTTACTTTGATCATAAATTTTACGAGTTTTTAATGAATCTGAATAATTAGTTGTTTCGTGAGGTCTCGTTGCGTCGGGGCCCGCCGATGTGTGTTCCTCGTCTTGGATAGATCTAGTGAATTATCTTACAAAAATCTGTTAATAGATTATTTTTATTACTTTTTAGTTAAATTAGGTAATAAGTTAGTTTCCACATAAGTTTGAGTTGAAGGTCGAATTCAAATTGTTCCAAGATAAATTTCCTTCGTGTGCTGCGTCGAATCTCGCATCTTTTCATTAAGAATAATAATGTTTGAGTAGGAATTCATGTATAGTCTTTCAACATCATTATTTTGATGATGAAGATTGACAAATTGAAAGGTGTAAGAGTTTTAGGTGAAAGAGTAAACGAATTTGTTGGTTGATATAATATCTGAGTAGTATTATGTTTTTTTAAATAGATTCTGATGCCCTCTGTTCAAAATAAAAAAAAGTTCTTAATAATTAGGGTTCCCATGTACTTAGATGTGTCCAATAAACCGAACTTGGAGTTTTTAGAAAATATCACTCAAGTGAGTTCGCTTCATTTTTTAGATTAGGTACATACCTAGTATTCATGATCATATCGAACGCATCCCATCGTCATCTTAAGAGTGTATTGGAAATTCCTGCTCAAATATCATATTATTATATCAATGTAATCCATGTGTGCAGTATAAATTAAGATTGGAATTAGATAAGTGCCTACCTATAGTATGAGATGTGTTATTATTTGTTGAGTTCTACGTTCCTTGTGATTGGTTCCATTTAGAATTTACCACAAACCACACACATCATCATAATAGTTTGGTCGAAATGAGGAACTCAACCACACATGTGGATCCAACTCGTGCCGTTGTCTTGAAATTGTCTGGTGATCTTCCTCTTCTCCACCATGAACTCTCGGCCTGGATAGCGATCCTTTTGTTCAAATTATTTCTTCAATTTTTGGAAGTGGCTCTGCCAAGAATCTAGGGTTTTTCAGAAGCTATTTCTTAAGCGCTATCATTTTACAAATATACTATATACCTACTCCCTCATAGGAGAAGGTGCAATTTAAGTTTGCTGGCATTTTATGCATTTTAGAGAGAAATTGTTTCGCAATGCGGTATTACTGGCCAGGATATAATAATGATCCGATCCTTTAACAGACGTGGGTTTATTTTAATTCGACCAAATCAATCGTGTTTAAAATTAAATTTGTATTAGGTATCTTAACCATACCTTTCAAGGATTTGCTAGCTTTCTGCAAAGCAAGCTGCAAAGAGATTGGTAGATAAATACTTACTCGATAATCGAATTTTATGTTTTTCTAAGGTTACGTGTTTTCGATTTAATAAGCTTTACTTTGAAATTCTCGCCAATAATTTTAACATAGCTGCCATATTATATCTTAGTAAGGATCACTATAAATAATTTAGTGCAAGGTCACTCCGCTAATCAGTTGATGTGCATACGCAAGATGATAAAATAGTAAGATCACTAGGCCCCAAAGCGTCGTACATAGATACATTCCTCCTCTAATAACATGCGATTCATATTTTGATTATATCTGATTTCATTCTCTATTATGATGGTCATTATACCGGGACTAGCTAGCCATGTTCTACCAAGATTATAGGTATGTATAAATTTTATTTTTTTTCCTAATTTTCCAAACTCTTGATATGACATCTCTACATGTACTCGTATATTTTGAAATACGTAGGTATACGTCAATCTGTACAGTTTGGTGTGGAAATGTAGAAAAATCTAACATCAAGTTGTTTGAAAATCGATCCACTAATATCTACACTTACTATCCGTCATCTTCTTTCGGATCTTGTGTCACTTTCCATATCCTCATACGAGAGCATGATCAAAGCTTCGCAGTTTTCTAACATCAATAACTTATATTATGATTATCATTGTTATTATTTCAAATTAATGTATGTACCTAATTAATGGAAAGGATTGTACTGTACACCAGGGTTGTAGCTGATGGTTCTCTGATAATACCATGCAACATAGCTTTCTTCTTCTTCTTCCTCAGCCATCTCTCCACTGCTGGATATAGGCCTCTTCCATTCCTTTCCACTCTCCTCTATCCTGGGCTTTTCTTATCCACCCTCTGCCCGCGACTGGGATAATATCATCGGCCCATCTTTTTTGGGGTCGGCCCACTCCTCTTTTTTTATCCCATGGTCTCCATTTCAGGATTTTGGGTGCCCATCGCTCCGTTCCCTGTCTGGCGACATGTCCCGCCCACTGCCATTTCTGTTTAGCAACAAGGTCCATGATGTCTATGACTAGTTCTGCGTCTTATTTCTTCGTTTCTTATTTTGTCTTTTAGACTCACGCCTAACATCTGTCTTTCCATGGACACACAAAGGTGTGCATTTTAATTTATGTACAGTATTGGCAGTGAGCGTAATGGTTTCCAGGCCATAGGTGATTACGGGGAGGATACATTGTTCATATACCCTTCTTTTTAGATTCATTGGTATATCTTTATTTTTTAATATATCCTTCATTTTTCCGAAGGCTGCCCATCCTAGTCCTATTCTCCTGGGGATTTCTGCTATTTGGTTTTCTTTCCCTAATTTGATTTTATGTCCGAGATAAATATATTCCTCAACAGCTTCTATTGTTTTATTATCCATGATGATGTTGCTGTTGGATGGGCTCATGATTTTAGTCTTACTGATGTTCATCTCTAGACCGATCTTAAGGGAAGCGTCATGGAGTTCTTTTATCACAGAGATAAGTTCTTCTAAGTCTTCGCTGAACAATACTATGTCGTCGGCGAAGCGCAAGTTATTTAGGTATATTCCATTGATTTTTACTCCTTTCTGTTCCCAGTTTAATGTTTTAAATACGTTTTCCAGTACAAGTGTGAACAACTTGGGTGATATCGTGTCACCCTGTCTGACCCCTCTTTCCACTCTTATTTTGTTTGTTTTTGTGTCTTCATCTATTCTTACGTCTAGAGTAGCATGGTCATATATATATTTTAGTAATTTTGAATATCTTGAGTCTATTCTAGCATCGTTAAGTGCATTTATTTTTTCCCATTGAGCTATTGAGTCGAATGCTTTTTTATAATCAATAAAAGCTAAGTGGATATCGATGTTGTATTCTGTGCTCTTTTCAATGAGTAGACGCAATGCTTGTAATTGGTCGGTTGTTCCGAAACATTTACTTTCTACCAACCAGCGAAACCTGCTTGTTCCGCTGGTTGGTAGAAATCTAGCTTAGGTGTTAATCTATTTGTCAGGATTTTCGTAAGTAGTTTGTATAGATGGGATAGTAAACTTATTGGTCTGTAGTTTTCAAGGTTTTCGGGGTCTCCTTTTTTGTATAATAATATATGACTTCTGCATTTTTCCATTTTTCAGGTATAATTTGTTGTTCTAGACATTATTATTTGCTATATATTTTTAGAATTTTTAATAATTATTCTGTTATCCGGAGAGGAGAAGAATTCAATAAATCAAAAAGAATCTGTTCAGCCAATTTCGAGTTAGGTATAAGTGTTCGCACTAACCCGATTTTCTTTTATATTATAGATTGTACAAATTTGGTTTTATTATTCATAATTAAGACATGACTACGTCCGTCGGGACAGCTGGTCTTCAATATAAATGTTGAAAATCATCATTCCAAATTCTTCTGTTAGTGTCACACAGATCGTACGTAAATAAATAAAGAAAGACATCGGTGTAGAATTGAGTCAACAAATAAACGAGTGCCAGTCATTATTACCTGAGGCTCATCTCGATCTGCCGTTCCGTTGGCTGACCACGCAGTCTCTGTCCAATCGATTGTGGACGATTATCGCCGGCTTCTGTATTACGGCTGGCAATGTGTGTGCCCAGTGTTATACAACGGCTCTAGCTGGAGCCTTCATACAGCATACTTGCACAATACTAAGTGCGGTGATACACTTGTTGAGTGGAGTGACATTGTTTCACGGCGCTCACGGCTACGTGCCTCGCATTACCCCCGCTCGAAACATCTCTTCCACACAATGCGATGACGTGAATGTCATTGTGGTTATGTCAATCTTGAAGATCAGCCCGTTACTATTTAAATGTTTTGATAGCTTCTTAAGAATCGATGAATTTGATAACTTTTTATTAAAAAGATACTGTCACGTATTGAGAATAGTCGGCCAACTACTAAACAGATGACCATGGTGATTAATCAAGGATTTAGGCCAGATTAAGGGCTTCGATTAGATTAAGTATGAGAAGTTGCGGGTGCTTGCTGTAAAGTGTAAAGCAACCGTTAACTATTAGAACAATATACTTAGGCATAATTTATTTATTTTTCTTACCATACCAGTCGCCGTCCTTAAGGATGTTTGGCATAGTGTGTTGTCTTTTCCATTTTACCTGTAACTATGCACAACGTTATGAAATTAAACAAATGGAAATGTGTAATATATTTTGCAAAATTATTCATCAAGACCTTTACCTTACCTTACCAACCGTCATCCTCACTCATGAGGGTCGTGGTCATCATGCTTGGCGGACTCTGTCGTAGACCATTGTTCTCCAGAATTGTCTCTCCGCAGCCAGATGTACGCGCGATGGAGCGGAGAAATGTTCTGGTTTATTTGGTCGGACCAACGCATTGGAGATCTGCCTGTGAGTCTTGTTCTCGGTGCTCTCCCGACCAATGCCAGCTTTAGCATAACGAACTACGGATTTCATTAGAAACAATTTTTGCTATATTTTAAATATCTTAAATATATTAAAATTCATTTTTCTCTATTTTCACCATTAGCTTAACCATCATCTCCGATAAACTGAAGTCAGGTGCTTTTTTTTATTCGAGTTTGTTTCCAGAGATTACTATGGAAGAACACCTTTATATTCAAAATGACATTTTTGTTCCTCTCAAAATAAATATACAATTAATTAATTATTATAATGCATTACTCGGTTTTCCGGGAAACGTATGTACCTGAAAACAGAAAACTTTTGTTGTTGTTTCTGTTGTGGTGTGTGTCATGAGGTGTATTGTTGTTGTCTCTGTTGCTTCTGTTTTTTTGCTGCTGCTGTTGTTGTGTAATTTTTATACCTGCTTATTATTGTCACTACTATGATTGTTATTTTTTTTTGTAAAAGGCATTATCGCCGTATATTGTGAAATAAATAAAAATAAATAAATAAAAATAAAAAATAAGTAGAAAAGTGTTAATTTATTTAATCACCCCAGTTTTAGGTGACTTCATTATTATACCTACTCAAGTTCATACTTACTTTGCGCATACTTTTTTTGTTTTTTTTTTATATGATTACACATTTCAAAGGTCAAATATAAGGCTGTGTTTCTGGATACAATAATACCTAATTATATTCCATTCTTACCAGTTTCCTTTATGGGTCGTTGGTTTCTGCTGCAGGAATAATTGGTTTGTCTTGTGATAAGATTTTAATTATTATTTTATGCGCTTCGTGTTATTAAAATTCATTTCATGGGGTTGGGTCATGGTCTGTCGGGTTGACTCCGGTACCATAGCCAACACATGCGCTCATTGCCAATGTTTCTAACAAGAATCTGCCATTTATCAAGGTTTTTAATGACTTATAATATCCATGTTTTATTGCATTTCTTTATCGGTTTGATGAATTTCAGATGTATTCTCTAAGTTAGAACCTTGGTTGTCTTCTAACATATTGCACCTATCATTTGAAAAATATCAACTTTGTTTTTGACACATAAATTTGTCATTAAATAATTTTTCGATTAGGATTCATAAATTTGACTAAATATTTCTGCCTTTTCTAAATTTTTTTTAGGAAAACCTATAATATGCCTTCTGTTTTATATTTTTCTATGAAAACTGTATGTTTCTCCAGCCAGCCTTCGAAATAGAGGTGCTCGGTAACCCATACGGTTCAAATTCAAATTTATTCCTAAAAAATTGCGCGTTTTTAATGAAATATTACATAGAGCATCAAATAGGTGTTGCTTTGTACGATTCATAGATCTTGTCTTGAAAAAATTGTAGGTTCAAATATGCTTAATAAATAAAAAGTAGGTGATGATTAATGATCCAACTTGCAACGTCTGGAGAAATGCATCGAACCATTTTGATTTATATAAGCACAAGTAGGTTTAGTTTAAAATTCATCTTACTTTCCAAATACTCATTTAGTCTCTTTGAAAAGAATGATCTCCAATAGCAATCTGATCTACCTGAATAAGGGCTGACAAAATCCTTTGTTTAGTTTGTCTCAAAGTCTGTCAGTCAAGATAGTTTCTTTAGTTTGTGGTTTGGTTTCATAAACTCATTAAGTCATTTGAAAAATCGAGGATTCTCTCCGTTAGAAAATGAACAACTTGTAGAATTTTGATGTTATCTGACAAAGCGATATCTAAAAGGTGCATTAATGAATAATTACTCAAATGTTTGTTTTCAATGGAGTGAAATGACTTCGTGTTAGTATTTGCAAGCGAATTATGAAGACAGCTCGCGGAGCGCCGTGTATTGAATCCGCAAATAAAATGGTACGATTATCATAATCAAATATGTAATGGAAAAGATACGTTGTACTGTACGAGTATCCTTTTTCGTATCGTCGTGTGAAAATATCGAAGTCGCGTTGAGCTGTGACATGGGAAAAATAATATCTACGACGGACGTGATAGTGATTTGATAATACATATTAGCTTTCTCCAATACCTAACACTACCATCACAATATTTTGGTTACACTTACAACGATTTCGAAACTTGCAATCTTAAAATTAGCTTAACAATCAAACACTTCGAAAAATCCCACAAGGTGCCTGTTTGTGGGTGTAGCATTTAGGAGAACAATATTTTTACTAAATCAGTACCTTCAGCACAATGGACACTATCTGCTTTATTTAAAAACCACCATCAGTAGAAAAAATAGCTCAGCGATAGAAAATATTACGATGAAGCTGTCATCGAGATAGTTTAACTCATATCGCTTGATTATGAGCTGATCTCTGTAGATTTTGACATTTCCATATTGGATTTAACGTCAACTGACAGTTGTTTCGAGTATACAAGAACGCTTTTTGTAATAAATACACTGTATTTAAGTTTTTTCCCCGTCCAAATATGCGCTCCCTTCATATTTTGGTCCATTGTATTTTGGTTTATCAGTTTTATAATAGGAAATTTAAACAAATAAAGCAAATATGCATTCTCGTAATCATTCGAGGGCTTACAACCATGATCCACCAACTAAATTTATAAGAAATATAATGACGTTTTGAAGAAAATACTCAAAGAACACTTTTTAAGTAGGTACAAATATTAAAATTGAAGTAATCAAACATAAATTGGTTCATTTTGGCTAAAACAAAAAGGTTTCGTATGATTTCATAAGGACTTTTAACTATTATTATGATAATATAAAATAAATAATTAAAAAATAAGGTCTGGCACCTATTCTGCACCTACTCGGAATCAATCAAATCTGACATAGCGCTTCTTGCGTGTAAGCACTCGCGTTGCCGGGCTACTATTTTATTTGTTTACAAAATTTTGTATGAAATGTCATCTTCATACGTAACAAACTCGGATAAAATATCTATATAATATTTGTCTTGAACACTGACTCACTGACTGACTGACTGACTGACTGACTGACTGCCTGCCTGACTGACTGACTGACTGATGTCATTAACGCCGCTAGATGGCGCGCCACTCGCACCCTCAAACAAGTTTTGATCCAGCGGATCGGGGATGCTTCTGAGTAACCAATAGCGTTTTGCCGTTATGCGCACGCGCGTTGAACATACAGGTATACTAACTAATATTATTAAGTGTTGCCAACGTGGGCGATTTATCGCCATTTGGGCTACTCGGAACGAGAATTGGCGACGACAAAATGCCCTTTTTTTGGTGAACTTTCACCTCTCCGGCCAGGGGCGCCACGGGCGCCTTTAAAAAACTAGTATTTTTATAAATGAAGTAAAAACTGATCGGTGAGTTATACGCAATCTTACGATTAACGAATTTTTTATAAGTAAGACGATATGTGTTTCAAATAATAGTATTTTTTTAGGTTGTATGTATGTTGATGTTCTATACTGTAAAAAATATTTTGATGCGGTAGAGGTTTTGCAACCCCCTTGCACACTTTTGCCATTATGGAGTGGATGTGAACGAATATGTGATAAAGGTTGCTGAATAATTGGTTAAGGAAAGCGCTGTTTGTACGACCATCATCGTAGTTAGGATGAAAGTGAAACCTTCTCACGTTTGTTTGTTTCTTAAAGCAAAGATGGCAAATTTTGACAAGCCGAGGAAGGTAATGCGTAATGAAGGGCTCTATTTTAAAATTCTAAATACTTCTTATTTCTTATCACTTCCTGTTTATAGCTCTTTCTTGAGCCTACCGTTTTCAGCATCTCTGTAACCTTAAAGTTTAATAATCTATCGCTGTCTTCTTAAATAGGCGTGAAGAACGATTACTGGATTTAACATGCAATTGTTTATACTTATGCGTTTACTAAGGTATAAAACAAAGTTTAATTCGTTATTTATTTGGATTTGTCTGAAATATTTTCGCGTAGGTAATAATTGTTGATTCTATCAGGCAGAGAGCTTTATGTACCTATATTTCCGTAACATCTACGGAGAATCGGATAGTGTTACTCAATAATAGTAAAGTATATAGGTAGCTATACTTTTATTGCATAGTTCGTACAGACGCCATGTTATTAATAGCGAACCATAAAAATAAAGTTGACCACGAACTTGAATCCTCGCGCAGACCTTGCTCGCGGTGTGGTTGTTCGCCGCGGTCGTTGCTGCGATTGTTGGTCGACTCGGGCATTCTTCACGTTGAATAATTCCATACGATAAGTATCTCTTACTCAGTCAATAGATAACAAACAGTTCAATTGAAGATTATGTTTCGAAATTTCGTGTACGTGTTTGTGACGATTATATTTTTTAGTATAACGAACTTTTATAATATGTCGTCAAATATCATCGTAGAACTAATGCACAGATATTTTTATTATTATTGTTTTCAATATCTAGCACGATCTCCAACCATATGTATGATGTCAAAGTGTTGATCGATTTTTTTAATGAATCTGTGCTAACTCAAAGTTGACACAAATACACTCTTTTACTCTTTCACAGTAAGCTACTTTAAGCTTGTATCGTGAAATCTGTCCCTCTGTCTTAGCCTACATTCCTTTTCCCTAGCTGAACTTTTACCTTAGCTTTTCGGTTGTTTGTCCGTTACGTCCACATACATTTATTCACTTTCATTCAATATTTTAGAGATCGGAAATTTTTTTTTAGAGATATAGTAACGCAATGGCTCAATGAAAAAAGGCGAGAAGACTCAAATGATTTGCTCTTTAATTTCCATAGGTAAACCGCAGAACTCTGAGTGTTGAATGACGTGTCCTTGTGTTGCTGCCTAAAATATTGTGCTGTTTGTATGAACTTGTTGTTTTTGTTTTGATTGCTATTGGGGGGTGTGGTGTGGTGCGTCTTTCATCGCCTGGCACGTACCTTTCATCCATTGGATCGCAAATATCTTTTATTGTAAAATGTTTATTTCTGCATGTTTTTTCCATTCAACAGGTTAGGCCATGTTATGCGTGGTAATATTTTATACTAGCTATATTTTGTTAACATCTAGTACTGCCTCAGAACAGACCATGTCTAGTGAGGCAGTAAAATTTCCAATTGCTTGTAACATTTAAAATATGTAATTGTAAATAATAATAAGGAAATAAAAATTTTCATTCATTTTTTTTAATTTAAAATTAAAATGTTTTTAATTTTTTTATTACAGATAACGGAGATTCAGAACGACTTTCGGAAGCTGAGGTAAGTTTCTTATTTGTTTTTCTGAGTGCCCACTCTAAACTACTTCATTGCATAAAAAATCAGACACATATTTTGTTAATTTTCGTACACAAAAAATATTCTTTTTTGAAATTTTTTATATGTTTGGTGTGCACTAAAATTTACACATGAATCTTATTTTGTGTGCAACGGTGATAAAATATCCTGACCGTTGAGTGAGATCATTAATCAACGTGCGTTATATACAATATTGTGTGCGGAGAGCCTTAAAAGTTTACACGGATGAAGTAAAATGTATCGAACGAGGAAACATAAAACTGAGATAATTTATGAAGGATGCCGGTGGTCTGCCCGGTGGTATGCGGGAATAATGGAGAACCCTCCAGATGGAGAGATTATCCACTCTGTGCATCTCCATTATCCTTTAGTTCCTTATATTTTATACACATAAACACTCAGATTAATTTTTGGTTTAATTAATAGATCTACGACTTATTTTGTATGGGGTCTTATAAATCATTCTCGCCAACGAGCTATTTCGATAATAACATCATTAGTTCTATGTCTGATTAAATTTATGTTTAGTAGGATAGAGACATAATCATTTTTCATAGTGAATGAACCCATTTTCAGCAAGCGATACGTATATTCCAACTTATGAAGAATTCCTGCTTTCAAGTATTCTAGATTGACTATGTCATCAAACTAATTTTGTTTTTGTGAGACAAACGAGCAAAAATAAAAAATAAGACTGGCCGCTCAGTTTTCAACGTCTCAAAAATGAAAGCGAATTATTGAATGGTCCGTCTTTTGATTCCAGCTCACTGAGATACCTTCGCCGATTATTCGAGTAGAAAAGATATATCTAATCCATGAATTGTTAAATATTACTACCCAGATTGAGTTTTCGTATAATAAATTCTTTAAATAGTATAAAAGTGAAGTCTCATTGACCGGCACCTTTGACATTTTGGTTGGCAAAAAAGTGAAATAAAAATTTTGTAAACATTAATAAGAAATTACCAATTGCATTTATTTCAAAGTAAAAATTATAATTTACTGTGAAAAAAAGGAGAAACGCTGTACAGCGAAATGGGAAGCAAACTGTCAAAAAATGTTGGAATATTTCGGCTTCACTTTTGAATACGAATCGGAGTTCTAGGTTTTTTTTAATAGAATTCTATGTTCTAAACATGCTTGTCTTTACATTAAATACGGCGTAATTGAGGGTTATTCAGATTTTAAAATGTAGGTATCACAGATTTGTCGTTATGTTCATTCTACGCGAACATCCCTGTTATATTATGTAGGGCTAATACTTTTTTCTGTCACCTGATATTTTAAACCGTAATTCAACAACATGCCGACAACTTCATTTGGATCATTTCTTTACTTGATTTTTTTTTCAGTGAGTTAAAGAGGGCATCTGTTTCGTATTAAGAAGCGAGCTATTACAGGTTATTATAATGCGATTTAGTTTAATATGTTACACACTGTTTTTTTTTGTCAACACGTAAATTCATAATTTGACATTTCATCACACATTAATGTTCTCGTATCCAATTCGAGATGTCATTATTTGGTGATTGTGTAAAAATGTTTAAAACGTCTTTAGGTGATTCCTTGATCTCTTCGACACTTTGGCGCTCGTATACATTAAGATCGTGAAATTACACACCACAACGGCCACAAAAATATTGTTATTAAATATAAGCCTCTCTGTCTGCCGTCACATGCAACGTGCAATTGTCAGAGTTTATTTATTTATTATAACTGCATGTGACAAACATAATCGTTTCGTGTTGGCCGTATATATTTTTTTGGTATATTGGATTGCCGGATCCAATGTTTCTTTCGAAAGTAGACATGGGTGTTTTATATTTTTAATTTGCGTGAAAGTACGTAATTAATATAATTGTGCGTACTGTCTGCTAGAGATTTTCGCTGCATACAATATGTAAGACCTTCAAGGCTGTCTCCGGTCATTTGGATAGCCGAATCCAGTTATGTAAAATATGGTTTTCTCATATTTAACGGTAGATTCGTAAGTGATTAATAATTGCATAAAATTTTATATTTATATGTTTAAAAGTTGTAGGTTTTTTCGTTATCATTCCTTTCGCTACAACCTAAATTTAGTCTTTTCTTCCTCAAGTAATCCTCGCTATTCCATGCTCTCGACTAGGAATTTTTGAGCTCCTTGATGTTTTGGGCAACCGAACAGCAAATATAATGAAGAGTCTAGTTCTACTGCAAAATTTGGATACATCAAATCATTCTCTTAAAACCTGCCAATCGGTCTACTCCTAAAATATTTTTATGTTTTCAAGATGTAGCTTATCAGGGAATGGTTGCTTCTTCATAGTAACGATTTTGTGAGTGATTAACCGATGGGATGGTTAAAAAATGAACTGTGTAAACATCAGTGTTGACATAACTTTTGCTGGCATGATACTTGGTTTTAGTGTCAAATTGTCAATTATTATTCGATAAAAAGTTATTTTTATCTACATGGATATAATAAACTACTATAAGTTGCGATAAAATACGCAGATAATGCTAAAGTTTACTCACTCACTAATTCTGTCTTAGCCCTCGTTAGTTTGTCACTCAAAACCCAAAATGACATGAGATGTTTAAGATTATGTATATATATCAGATGTTTTCCGTGGATTGTTAGCATTATTAAAAACTCCATTCCATGACCGGAACGAATGTTGAACCTTTTGCAGAATCACACAGTCATCTGCATCTTGTATGCTCCAAGGAAGATTCTGATACGTACTAATGCTTTCATGGCTCGTAATCCTCCCGTTACATCTGCACCACTCACTCGCTTATGATACCTGCACGCTCACATCACATCTCTCAAGAGCACTGAACTGAGCTGATCTTGTAGTGTATCGCTGATAGGTATTTCTTAGCTAATTCATGTCATTAACTTTATACGTACTTATACAACCAACAATTTGATGCTGAACAGTGCGCTGCTGTAGGTGTACTTGTGTGTTTATCTCTAAACTGCTTTATGTTTGCAAATAGCTTTGTTATTTATACTTTTTTAATCCTATTCCTTGACCAAAGTACAGGAACGGAATGAGTCCACCTTTGGATATAAGGTTATCAAAATCTATATGGAATCCCACAGGGTAGTGGTAGAGGCCCAATCACTCGTATGAGGTGAGATGAACTAAAGCGTTGTTTTCTTAATACCTGGAACTTTTGTTGCGTATTTTACCCATTTGAAGCAGAGCTGAGGGATACGGAAGTGGTGATTTCCAAGAGCCCAAAGAAAAGTGAAATGGATTGATCTTTTGCTTCTTTTCTTAACATATTCCAGAAATGTACTGAAAAACTTTGTTGATTTCACTTTAAATTGAAAGTACGTGGTTTGTGTTGGTACCTCATCTGAATGATCTTTAATAAATTGCATCGGTTGAGTGCAAGTTAATGCGTCTGTATGGAGTGTTACGTAAGGTGACTTTATGCTAAACTAGAACCAGCGCAGCGCCTTTCAGACGCCATTTAATTGAACCAGACACATGCCGAGCGCACGCATTCTCTCTTCACCTACGAGTCATGCTGGGGCACTCCAGCCAGATATCACCGAAGGACTATTACACTTTAACTCAGGCATATTAGCTCTTACTGTTTTATTCATTAACTCTATTATAATTGCCGCAGCTACTCGAGATAATCGCATTCAGATAATATTAAAGCAATTTGCCTAGTCTAGCTTCTTGACTGCGAGCAATAATAAATATAATAATGTTGCGGACCTCAGATCCTTGGAAACGTTTATCGTTTATTGTCAAACCATGTCTGTATCTTCTTAAGTTATTACTTTATGTCTGTCGGGATAAATCCCTGTCACTCCAATATCCGGCGAATGATATCACCATGGCGTTTACTTTAATCAAGCTCACAAGGGTGCAGCCTTATCCCATTCATTAGTATAATAGTGGCTGTCGTCCTGATTTGCTATGTATTCACAAAGGATGCTATCGTCAGGATCTTTAGACGTCCATTTTATCCAAGTAAAACCTTAGTTTATTTAGGGAACACGCCGTTTTTAACTTCACTTATAGATTCTTCCAATGATGAGATCGCAGATGCCTAGCAGATGATAAATACAGTTTCCGAATATGGAGTTATTTTATATTTTAGTTTTTTTATCATTGGGTTATGAATTTTTTGATTTCATGCTTCTACCAGTGTAGAGTATTTGTTGAAGCGATTTCTTGTCTGATTACATCAGTCGGTTTTTACTTTATGCATCTTAAGAAGGATGTTTTCTTCTCATTCTTTTGGTTCTTGTGCGCTTTGTTTTTCTTTTCATAGTGGGATGTGGAATGTAATTTAATTAATTTTCAATCTGGGTTCACCCAAAGTATCAAGACTGTTGTCAGTTGTCATAATTTGATTGAACTTTCTTTTGTTTAAAATTTATATTTTTTTAACTTTATTTTCGTTTTTTTTTAAAGATTTATTTTGACTTTTTAGTGCATTTATATTTATTTTAAGTTATTATTGTTTGAATAATAATTATGGTGTTGCCACAGGTCTAGATACCTTGGTAAGGGCTTTTGCTCAGTTAGGAAGATTATCAAGTACATGTTATCTTAAATTTATACATTAATATAATTAATACTATTATAAATACCCTAAACAAAGTATTATTAATACTCTAAACGAAGCTGGTGTCTTAAAATATATTTTGACGCTATCAACGGAATTACCTGCTTCTTAAAAAAGAGTGGTCGGCGAAAAGAATCTCACCGCAATTCTTTATCTATCGTAAGTAGCTTTATACAATTTTTTTTTTAATATTTGTTGATGCTTTACTACTGTATCGTACGCCCCTTCCAATATAGACACGATAAGATTCTTATCAACACTGTTACTTATCGATCGCAAATATTATTTTTATAGGTGATTAAACTCGGTGGGTGATTAATAGTTTACCCGTTTGCACAACGGGGTCAAACATCAAGTTTAACTCGCCAATCTCTTTCGTACGGACTGTCCGATAGTTTACTACGGGTGTGTGTACTACGCTGGACACTGCGCGCTGTATCGGTGACATAATGCCTATAAGCGCGGACCACTCGGCGTGACGGCACGGACCAATTCACAAATCTCGCCAACAGAGACATTCCGTGTGAATGGTGACTCGGTTGGAGCGAGATGGGTAGGTACCTGTGTGGTGTTGCCTAGGTAAATTATTAGTCTACATTTTCATTGATCAAATCGGCTGTTTGACGCTTGAATGGTGGCCCCATCACAAATATTTGCTTTTTATTTGTCCGAACCACACGACAGCGTCTTGTTTTTTGCTCGATTGCCTTTTGTCGTTAGTTCTTCGCCTTTGTTTCCTTCTGCACGTATTCTTTGTTTTATTCCCTCACCTTTTCTAATAAAGTAGCTAACATTAAAATGTCTACCTAAATAATTCGAGTAAGCTTTTCATTTTGGGTATTTTTGTTCAAAGTTTAAGTTATACGGACGTTTAATAAGCCTTCATGTCAAATGTTTGCCTAGCTAAATAGTTTCTTCTTCTAAGAGCGCTAAATCGTGTCACTCCGATGTTGGCGATTGGGTTAGTGATTGCCTCGGAATGACTTAACCAGAATGGTTTCTCTTCTGCTTCTGTGGTGGAATTTCTGTAGGGCTGCCTTCCCTTGGCTGGTGGGTCATGGTGTTGAGGTGCCAGAAATTTGCTTTCATTTCAGAAGGTTAAGATTCATGAAAAACGAGGATGTTATAAAATAAGATGAAATCAATGCACCTGTTTCGCCATAAAAATTGGCATTTTGATGCTTGGAATCAAATTTACGTGGTATAGTTGTCTGGATGGAGCAATACTCTCGAGATCCCTCCTTGTTACCTCTTATGGGTAAAAAATATTTCTTACAAAAAGATGCTGCCTCATTAGTGCTTTTTCTTGGATCATGAGTCTCACTATGCAGGTATGCGCGCATCTTCGAAGATGCATTGAATGTATAGATCTAATAATAATTCATTCCAACGTAACTTGATATACAAAGGTATTTACTCGCGTCGTCTTGTACCACATCTATCCCTGTTTTAATGCTCGATCCTAGATCTATATCCTTAATCTTCTTTTTACCGCTCTTGGCCATGTTCTTAATTCATATAATTGCTTTTTGTACCCAATGATGAATATATCATAAATATTGAATCTGTGTATTTTATAATTATTTATTGGATCATAATGATTTTGAGTTTGGGATAGATAGAGGATAACGCACGCTGGGATCCTGGAACCCTTTTGGAATTCCTGTCCTGTTTCTTATTTATTATTTAGAAGAGTATGTATGGTAGGCATCTAAGAACTATTTTGATTGATATATTTATACGCAAGTTATTTGCCTTTAAGTACTTAAATATTTAAACGGATTTTTATTTCTAAAGCAACACGCTTCTATCTCACGTTTCTTTCATAAGCGAACACCCCGTTGATAAAAAAAGAAAATTACACGTTTTTCCTTCGGAGTGAGTGTGTACTACACCGCACTCATTACCTCGGAGATGGTCGTGTGTGATGGGAGCACACACCTGATATTAATTCTTGATTTGGGGTTCATATCGACTCTACGCATCTCTGTAATTACCTATTTGATTTTGATTTGAAGAGGTTTTATTGTGGTATTCACCCATACTGGTTTCCAGTGGACGTAACTGTACATAATGATAAAAATACAATTCGGATATTATTATAACTACTACATCAAAACATGCAATCAAATCTATAAAACAATGACCAACGATCAATACATACTTGCATTCCGATAATTCATGGTAACAGGTCTAACAGACCAGTCCGTGATGTATGTAGCCACAATGGTATTTATTATGGTATCTAAGAAAAAAAAAACAAAACAATTGTTTCCTTTCTGTTATTGATAATACATTTACTTTACCTAAGATGGTCGATAGATATTTTAATTCGAGTTCCCCATAGGGTCTTCCTGCGGTCACGTTCCGAACGATGACTATGTAATTATTTAAAGGATCAGGTAGAGTTGATTGCCGCACGCCCGCATCCCTCGGTGAGAGAATGTGTCCATCCCTTCGGAGGTCCCGACAGCGGTTCTATTATCTAT
Source organism: Mystacides longicornis (assembly GCA_963576905.1). Taxonomy (NCBI): domain Eukaryota; kingdom Metazoa; phylum Arthropoda; class Insecta; order Trichoptera; family Leptoceridae; genus Mystacides; species Mystacides longicornis. The sequence goes on from OY756424.1 coordinate 12,112,230, forward strand.
TAGATATGCGTGGAATAACTTTAGCACCGGGATCGATGGTCCTGAATGAGATGTATTCATTCGCCCGTGGATATGTTATTATTTTATATTGCGCTTCCTCCTGTTGGACCGCACCTCGTGAAAAGGTCTAACGATCCAAACCCACCGCTGCGAAGAACCGATAACCCTTTCTACTATCAGAACCAGCTCCATTTGGTTTTGAGTCCTAGATTGTACGTAGAGTAATAATTGGAATTTGTCGAGATGGTACTTGGCTATCACACGGCTCTCTGTCGGTGTTAATCTTTATTGTTTTGCCTTTAAAATGGTCTGTCGGCGCGTTTGGTTCATTCGTTCCCCTTAATTTTTAGTTGTCCCAACGACTACTTCCCTTTGAGCAACCTGTAGCGCCTGGGAATCCGCCGAGAATACATACACTCACACATCAAAAGTTCTTTGAAGAATTGTATCGAAGTCTGCATTGTTTTCTTTAAATTATTTGCTTCAGTCTTGATCTTGTGTCCGAAATCAAAGTTGCTCATTCCGTTTAGATTTTCACTCATATACATTCACTTGATGTCGTCTTTCCATCTTTTGAAATACGCTATACTTCAACATCCATCTCTGCGTCTCCAATATACCTATATGGTTTATTATGGGTTGTCCTTGATTCTGAGCATGCGAAGGCAATTTTTGAATCTTCGTTTGCCGCATTAGTTATCGTTATTATCAATACATCGATTCTGCTCTACACCATCCATACACACCATTTATCATTAGCTTTCATTTAGATTTTGTGAACAGAGGTAATAATGATATTTATGTATTATCTGACTTCCCTCGATATTGGCATTTTTTAGCTTTTGAACCTATCCTAAATGAAAAAGTAATGAGTGAATCATAATATTATTGTTCTAATAAAAGACAAATGTCCAGGGTGACTGGTCGCTAATAATACAAGTTTGACACCACAATGGCTCCGGCCTGGTCTTCCGGTAATTAGGGTCGGCTTTCATCTGTAACGATGCGCCATTGTTGTCCATTTAAGGTAGTCTCTCCCTCTAGCATTCCCGAATGTTCCTCCATTAATTTTTTTATTTAAAACGTGTGATGAGGTTTTGCGTCTTAATATACAACTCACTAACTTGTTATTTTTATAGATTTCATGATCTATTAAGATTATGGAACATGCAGTCATTCTAGTGTAGCTTTTTTAAATCTCTTGGTTTTTCCAAGAATGTCGTCCATCTAATAATGTCTTCTTCTATTCTGCTTATTGGTGATTTTATTCTCAATAACACACGACAAAATGTTAACGTAATCATTTTCGAAATACCTACTAACGATTTTAAGAGTCTCTTGTCGTAGATATTAAGTCTTGAAAGTTATAAATAACAATAATATCATATTTCTTATCACAAAGTAAACACCTGCTGTGATAATTTACGCATGTCAACTCTAGAAGACAGGTGTGCGTGTGATTCACATATTATCATATCGGGTTTCATCAGATCCTCCTCATATTATCTTAAAATTGGGAGATCATTACCAGGGAGCCTCCTTCAACGGATGACCCTGAGGCGACTGTCTCCCGAAGGTGTACCTGGAAATAAGTTATCTCTCTTCCCCTTAACTATGATTATATCAGCGGTGCATCTGAGTAATTTCATAAAAATGGTACCTCGACCGCTCTCTGTGGGCCATTGTTACGGCTTGATACATACCGGATAAGTGCGGGATGTTCACAGCCTTCTCCGTATTTTCTCACGGTGTTTTATCAGATATGACGGACTCGGCCCTAACATTAATTCACACAAGCACGGGACTGAGTGTGGCGGTCCAACAACCGTCTCACTCGGCTACTTCCGATCTAACCTCCGCACGCTCATTATCCCCATACATACCTAACTTAAGTAATTAAATTTAGTATGTAAATAAAAATTAGAAACAAAAGATTTTTTTACTTTTTATTTTTCTTAAACCAATTAACTTCAGACAGTTTTTTGTTTTATTTTGTGGAGAGGATTAGCAGTATTAAATAACTACGTAGTGGGTATGTTATCGCGTACTCGTTTGATGTTTTAAAGCATAATACAACACTACGCGGTTTGCTATGTGAAAAATGTTTTTCGCCGAAATATCTCGTTCGGCTGTCATCAAACACTTTGAATTTTATCTCGGCTGTAAATTCCTATCGTCTTGTTTGAACACTGATTACATTGGTACCTACCTACTCATAAGATTTTGATTTGACTAAGCTGATTGATAACTTTTTTTACAGCCATAACTAATCAAAAGCTTCATATGATTGTGTATTGTATGTATCTTTTGGAAAATTAATTTCATTGGCAATCGATTCTGCTCTATTTGCCTACATATCCATTCGACTAAATTGAGGCGTGTTGCAATCTGATCTGCATTACCGTCGTGATCCAACCATTAAACTAAATTTGAAATTGGAGCTTATGACTTTACATAAGTAGACTCCGTTGAACCGAGTAGCCGATAGTGGATTCTATAGGCCAGATCAGAATCTTCTCATGGAACTCTTAGATTAGGCGAAATCAATACGGGATTAATAAACAAATACGTTATTAATAAATTATTTAAATTGCGGAAGTGTTAGATAGTTATAAAAATTAAAAACATGCTAGTCTAATAATAATATAATAATATTTCGGTCCGTTATTTTAAACCAATATTTAATAAATAAATTAATTAATCAATAGACTTTGTGAATATCTCACTGTAAGTAGGTACCTTATTTATGGGACTTTTTTCGTGTTGGTTATTCCACACGCATGTTCGATTTGTCATAATCCAGCTAAATCCGTAATGAAATAATCGTAAAATTATACCTACCTACCACAGGTAGATAGTTTATCATTATTGTCTATTTTCACACTTTGCGTTGCGTGCGTGATTTGATCAAAGCAATTAGGTAAACCTTATGTACATATTATTATCAGGCACTTTTAAAGCTTCGTTATAAAAAGGCGTAGTTTTTTTTTAATATGTAATCACGGTCAGCTTAAACTTCTGAGACATAATATAGGTCCTATTCCTGTACTATCCATTGCTAAGTTATATACTTTTTCTATAGGTACTCGATCTGATTATGATCTTTCTCCATTAACCTCCGTCATTTCGAATAGCAAAAACGGATATGAGCTTTAGCGCCTTCGAAGTGAGTGAATCTAATAACGATTTCACAGTGATTTCAATCAACCTTAGCGATATTGCATGAGATATCAATCGAAGTGAATATAGCTGCAAGTGATCTCAAGCTAATGATTTACAAATGTCAAATTTGTCATAATGGCCGCTAAGTTTTATTTTAGCAAGGGCGGGTCAATGGTGAGGTGGAGTGATGATAGCCACAAACGAGAGAGATATGGCGACAATAATTTTGGGAGGCTTATTTATTGAGGTTGACCACCTCACGTCCTTTGGGAGGCTTATTTAGTAAGGTTGACCACCTCACGTCCTTAAACCTCAACCGGTCAGAAAAGGCACCATAAGCCTCGGACGCCTTTGAGCGCAATGAAGAGCTCTTGGTGCCTCCCTATGCCCCTAAGTGGGGTTTAGGCCTCCTGCATTGCGGGTTGGTTTGGGGGGGGATCTGCGGCGGGCTTGATTTGTGTGGGATCGGCTTTTTGGTTTGATTGCTTCGATCGAACTAGAGGGTTGGTTTTGTGCGGGTTGGGTTTGCTGCGGATTTGTCTCCTCCGGGCTGGCTTGCGGTGTGCTGGGGGCCTTAAAGGGAGAATGTATGTATGTATGTATGTGTATTTATGTTCAGAAATAGATGCAAAAAGGCTGAATTAGAAGTAGAAAAACTCTTGGAGTTCCATATTCCGTGACCTTGAAACATCAAAACGGAAAATTGTTCTTTTGTAGAAATTGTCAAATGATAACGTATGTGTTTTTTTTATTTACCACGTACCTATGAAAAACAGTTAAGAATGTACTTATTGTATAAGGTGTATTCTTGCGGGATGATAATAGATTTGATCATAGTACAACCATTACGGATACATATTTTTCCTAAGTACGAAATATTATTAAATGTGCGTATGTAGGCGTTGAACACTTAGGATTATTTATAGTAAAGTAATTTTTAACAGTTTTATGAGGAAACGCTTTCTTTAGACGGTGTCACGCCGACCTATGCTGCTCATTCAAACTCTCAATAAATTTCATCTTCTACTAATCATATTATGGGCTTAACATTTTTTTGGTATGCATGCAATTTAAAAATGAAATATGTTAGTGTGATTAAATTAAGCCCATGGAGCATTGGTAGCACAATGATTTACCGTTCGCATCACGAGCGCTGTGTCGTCTCTCCATTAATCATTTTTAGCTGGCTGGTAGTCGGTCTACATTTCACCAACCATCATCCACCAATGGTATACCACCTGTTACACCGTACTCGAGACTCTTGATCGATACCCAGCTAGCTTATTATTGTTTTGTACATTGGTTTTATTAATAACTGAACTTGTTTTTTTCCCTAGTTCAATAATGTGTGCCTTAACACCTGTTGTGATTTATGCCAAAAAAAAACAACACAGATATGAGAGGCATATAGCAGGTCGTTTATCAAAACATTCGGAACAAACATTCCTTTTTGATAAAATCTCACATTGAAGCAATAAATCAATTCAATTTGCTCCCCTTACGAATCTGTGCTATTCCTGTTAATAATTCTCGACTATCGTGAGTCACTGCAGTATATACACGGTGTTAAGTTGGTAGTGGATAAACCGAAGCAGGGAGGTAGAGGACCTCAATATCTATCGATTTGACTCCCAATATGTTCAGCGATATTGGGTGGTTCAAAAGTTATTTACCTTTTTGTGAAATTTGATAAAAACCGGATTTCTGACTAAACTACGTAACTGTGGCTAAACTATTTAGATTACGATCATGTTTTTTTTTTCTGGAAATAGTCCGATAGTGACCCTTACGCAAAGTATTATTGCTATGAGTCAGCACCCGATAGCTTTTGTTCAAAAAAAAAATTTAAAATAATATTATTCCAAGCAAAAATTTTCTAAAATCTTTCAAAGGCTATAGACAAAAAATTTCACGGAACATTTTTTCTACAAATTATCTTAAATTTCTACTATTCATGGATAATCATCCCTGCAAATTTCATTTGGCTGGTACAAGGGAATCTGATAAATGCTCTCATAACTTGTGCAAGTATCAATATTCAAAAATTTTTCATTAAAACACAGCCTTGTTATATGGGTGGTAAAAACCAGTTTTTTAATTATTAATGCATAATTTGATGTGATATTTAAATGAAATCAATTATTTATTGAAATAAAGATAAAAATATTGTTATAATTAATAATTAAAATTGTAGTGTAGTAGAATAACCAAATGGTTCCTTTGTTTAGCCTGAAACCAATGTTTCCCGTTATTGTTCAACAATATCACAGAAAATATTTTTTCTATGGACCCCTTTAATGCTTTTGGAGTCCCCTAATGATTCAAAGGGACCACATTGAGCACCATTAAGTGAGAACATTTTTCGACATAATTTACCCATGTAAATAACTTTTAAACCACCCAATATCGCTGAATATATATGGGGGTCAAATCGATAGGTATTGAGGTCCTCTACCTCCCTGCTTCGGTTTATCCACTACCAACTTAACACCGTGTATAATAGATCATAAGCCTGTCTATGTGTGCCATTACATCCAGTTCCCAGGACCGCAATGATTTTTTGTCCACTGTCTCGTATTTTTTCTGCTTTCCTAATAACAATGTAATAACTTGTGTGTGTGTGTGTGTGTGAGAGAGAGAGAGAGAGAGAGAGAGAGGGTGTGTGTGTGTGTGTTTTTATTTTATTTAAGTCAAAGCACATGAATTCTTGGGTTAACTGATGTCGCACAGGAGCAAAAGATAAAAAATTATAAGTAGTACTGCCCCAGAACAGATTTATCTAGTGCATGGGGCAGTAAATTCCATCTAAATATCATTGTTTATGTTTTATTATATTTAAGTATTATGTGCCTATAATTGTGTCATTGTAGTGATGCTTATAGTGTGTATATTTATTTTTGGAATAAAAATCATTTCATTTCATTTCACTTAGTTAAAAAATCATAAGTCGTATGCTCATATTATGTATGTGAATTTTTAGCCAAACCAATCGCACATTTACGGTATCAATTTTTTTGATCTCGGCGTAAGTTACAAGTCGCCCCAAGAGATTCTTTCTATAATGTGCCTACCCATCTAAATGATTAGCTGATGTATGGGCTTGTGAACTGTATATAAAATACTTAGGTAGGTATCTATCTAATTGAAGATGGAAAAATTAACCTTTTTCTACACAATCACTTAACCAATGTCGCGAAAACTTTAAAAAATCCGTATTCTCATATTAAATGTTTTATTATTCCACTTTTAGAGTCCAGCATTCTTTTCTCCAAGGATAATTTTTTCTTTGTAGGTATATTTCTTTTCAATTTTTCGATATGGTTTAGTTTCTCTGTACAATCGCTGCGGTTACACCGGAACTGTTTTTTTTAAATTTCGGATACATTTTCTTTCGTTTGTTTTATCATAAACTTTTATTAGTTTATCATCGGATTCCGTTAGCGATTTCACAGTTTGCTTGTTTCACGGCTGGGGGCGGCCCATAGAGCGGGGCCGTGGCTTTTGTGAAATTGACTAATTATGCGTACGGTGGTATAACTGCGAATTATTAAGTTATCATCATAGCACATTTGCTGGTATCGATATCTCTATCGTGAAATGTGTTTGCTAATTCGACAATAAGCAACTCTCCAACTGTTAAAGAATCTATAAATAAACGTTTTGAATGAACATGCGCCGGCGATATTGTGATAATATATATAATATATTCTTCATAAATAACGCGCATTCTCGTTTGGTGAATTTTTGAGGTTACCGAAGAGAAACTGGTATTTTTTATCTGAATATTAAATTAATTAATAGTTTCACCTTGCATCTCGCGTATCAGAGCCTAAATCGATATGTTACTTGGTATAACGGGAATTTTGTGCGTCATCAATATCGGCCGGTCCAGAAGTTATGGCGACGGTGCATGTTCCGAATGCAAAAGTGTGTGTAAGGACGAAATGCAGTAGTTGAAAGGACCAAGCATATTATAAATACACGATATATAACTTAAAAGTTTAAAGCCACGATGAGCATCATTAAAAAGATTCCAAAGGCGTTCTCATCAAGAAGAATCTCTTTCAGCTAACGTGCATCTTTTTCTTCTATTGATTTTTGGCTTGCACCCATTCTTGGGTGATGCAGCCATAATGTTATAACCATATACCAGCAAGTTGCGCAGATATCTATGTATAGGTATATCTTAAAAATAAGTAACAGTCTCAAAATAGACGACAGCTCATATAAAAAATTAAAATCCTCGGCGTAAAGAAGTGAGGAACTTTTTTGAGTACCTATACATATAGCTAACGTGCATAGAAAACATAGAGAAAAAACAGATTTATTTTATAAAAAAGAATAGAATAGAGAAAATTCAAAATGACAAAAGTCTAGTACCTACTTATATAAAATTTCTACCAAGGTTTATTTATTTATTTTATTTATTGATAAAAAGAAATACAATAATTTTTATACAGCATACCTGATTACCCAACTAGGTGCGAGCAGTCTTACCTTCTCAGCGTTCAGTAGTGGCCCACCGAGGGTACGTACAGCTGCAGAGGATATGAATTGGTGTTTCGTAGTCCTCTGAGCAGAATCTGCAGATTGGAGTGTCTGAGAGTCCTATTATGGACATATGCTTGCGCAGTCTGCAGTGTCCTGTTAAGGTCCTCGTAACTTTGGGGTATAGATTTGTTCTGTGAGTTAGAGAGGGTTAAACATTAAAAAAAAAAAATAAAATGAGAAAACTTGTACAAATTCTTGTGACTTTTCATAACTATATCTTAACATACGTACCTACCTACTTACATAAGACACTATTCAGTGCAAATTTAAAATTGAAATAAAGTCCTAAAGTATGTAATGTATTTATCTAAAAGTTGATTTTCTAGTTATATGATATGCAGGTGTATACATCGTATTAACCTCGAAATCATTAGGAGTGACTAAACTGAAGTTTTACCAAAAATAATTACAGAGTTATATACAAAAACCCAGAAGCCGGAATCGAATTGCATTCTAAAAGTACTCGCGATGAATTGTACCCACGATGAATTGTACCTGCGATGAATTTTCCTAGACCCGCTTTCGTCAATGATTGATGTAAAACAATCGAGAAGATTGTATTATGTTGAAGAGCAATGAAATTTTTGAAACTGAACAGGGGTCCAAATAGTAAAAACCGCCGATAGGAACCGCCATAAATTTAGAGTCTGCATTAGGGCTTCGAATATCCAACATTTGGCAGTATATAGCGAACCCATGTATCCAATTATTGTCTTTGATTTATTTCACGTTAAGCTCCTCGCTCGTATTTCACAGCGTCTTCATGAATATTCTTGTTGTTACTTATTTGTCTGATCTATTGACAGACAGCAGTACTTACCTACCGTAGATTTAGTGATATTGTTTGATTTGTGCTACGATAGGTATTATACATTCGGAAGAAATATCTCACCTCGCCGTTCGATATTATTTTTCGTTTATGATTTGCTTCGTATAGTATTACCATAACACGTTTGTGCCATTGTATTGATACGTTGCAGGCAGGCGAGTCATCAAATCTGGCCAGAGCTGTGTAATCTAGTTTATATATTCAGAGCAACCGGTATCACATACCGTACTCTTCTCAAATATTTGCCAAAATGTTATTATGTATGAAACGTGATCCTATTTCAAGTTCAAGCGTAACTGCGTACAACACATAAGGTATAATTATACATCAAATATTTTTGGATGCGCCAATCCACGAAATGTCCGCATAAGTGTTGGCATTCTGTCTTGTGTGTTTCGTACAATTTTTGAATCGATATTCGCATTGCAGTTTACATAGAACTTAGGTACTTTTTTCCCTAGGTCTTTAAAACTTTTTATAAAATTCTAGCACGTACTTTCTTCACCGATTGAACGATATTAAACCTTTGTTACACGTTACCACTAGTTTTGTCACGAATCTAGGATACGTCGATTAAAATAGGACAAGAACTATTTTATTATATAAGATTTTATATATATGAAGACGATGAAAAAACTTTTAACAGTCGCCTTATTCTGAAAGCGCGTCTACTTTGAATACAAGTTTGACCCCTTTGATCTTTGTTTGTATTTATTTAATCATCAGGGAGATACCTGTTATCGTAGCACTGGAGATTCAATGTTTTGCTTGTGTTGTTAATAGTTTTGTAGGTGTTTTTAATAAATAATAATGAATGTATCGGCATTCGTATGTGATATTTACCCAAAACCGCCAACCTAATGCAAATAAATGCGGTCTTTCATTCGATAAATAATCCCCACGATGTCAAGGCAAAGTTGAAAGTTGAAAGGTAAGCGATTGTGGAGTATAATTACCTATTTACTTGACATAGTATGTAACATAATATTTAAAACTTGCTGCCAACATTAGCACCTGGTCTGGGATTATTTTTGTATTTGTATTCTTATATTTGTTATTTATTTTAACGGTTTGTTTTTATACTTTTTATACAAATAAAATTATTATATTACAAAAAAAAACATATAAACCTCACACTGTAATAAACCTTAAAGTCGAATTGTATGTTTTGTGTGTATACAAATATTTCATGTATACGTATTCTGTGCATAAGAGCTGGAAATTCAAACCACCCTATATAGATTATTGTTTATTTATTTATTTATTAAACATATAATATATTTATATACAAACAGTGATTTTATAACAAACAATTACACAAATATTTATTTATTTTATTTTATTTGCACATATTTTTGGTGATTCTAGTACGTTGTCTTACAGCAAAACATAGTGACTAATTTTTTTTTATCACACAATGAGAGTAGATAAACATTCCATCATTCATTTGTTCATAAAGGGAAGATCGAAGGTCTCAGGTTAGTTGACAGGAAGCATCTTTTATTGCATCTGGAACTGGTTTGTGACATATTATTCCATTGCGTGATCCTCAAGTTCGAGAGTACCCAGAGTTACCCAGAAACAATCGAAATATTCCAATATTTTGAGCACTTGTATGAACTTTAACGAAATTGTTGTCCATTTGTTTGATTCGCCGCGAAGTAAACCGTAGTTGTTGTGACTATAATTATATATAGATTTAGTACGAAGATGATTATATTTGTTTTGACATAGTTATTTGCGTTCAACTACACCTTTTGTTACGTCCATTGCGGACCGTTTCACATAATGATTACGTCGTGTCGCCGAATTTAACACAGCTGCTTAAAGAGCTCGGCTAATCTCGCCATTTAAATATTTTTGTATTTTGCTTTTTTTACCTCGAGTTTGTTATGTTATATTATCGCCTGACCACTGCTGTACGCTGGACGAGAATAATATTTTGATGATGAAAGATCTCGGCCGTCAACGATGGCGAAAAATATTATCATCATCATTGTCTTTGAAATTTTTTGTCGGTGGGTAATTATTGATCATGAAACTGCAATTTACTCGAAATATTTCCTTCTTTAACTTGGTTCAATGTTTAATGACCCAGTCTCTGCAAATTTACATATTAATGCTTAACTCATTCGAGATGAATCACAAAACATAATATTATAATCTGATAACGAAATCCATAGAAAAGCCCCAACACGAATTCCATAATACCTATATCGTAAAATTCATTTTTTTTTTTAAATTTAGTAGGTACCTTTAAACTAGAGTAACTAGACAATGTTCGTAATCTAAAATTAATGTACCCGGGTACATGTTGTTAAATATTTGCGAATATTTCCTTCTGTGACATGATTCTGTACACTTCGGTCAGTATAATTTATTTGTTATACAACTCATTAAACATAAATGTATAACCGACTGAACTGAAACAAGATCGCCTGAAAGGTCGAGTTGAAAGCACCATAAAATGATATGGGTGTGTCCCGATCCGAATACTAGTTAATAAATCAGTCGTTACTCGATAATTCGTCTCAGTTTATCACCGTGTTAAAGGTCTGTACTGTTGGATGTTTATTATCAATAAAGGTATTGTCTATTCAGTTTATTGTGGTTCTTTACCGATCACAGCCAACACGTATTATAATAATTCTCGAATAATAATCAACTCAAATACCGGCCATGCATTATTCTCTCACATAGCGCTAACGTTCATGTTGTTTCTCTATGCAGATAGATAAATTTTCGATTGGATCGTTTTTGAATCATTGTAATTTCGCATTTTCAGATTGTGATCGTGTCGAATAGTTCCGATAACTATTATTGGTCTCTTTAAATCACCGGTTACAAATCTCTACAGCCGCGTACGTTGTAATCTTTCGTGTAAGTAGATATTATTTTAAGGTTTTATATACATAGTCGATGGGTATGTTGGATATCTGACGCCCGTTTATTGTTGTTGATGTTTTTTTTTCTGTAATAACGCATCATAAAATTTCATGACTCGTGTTTTAGTACGGTTAAGTGTTAAAAATAGTGAAAAGCTCGTTGATATCCATTACTTTTGACGATGGCTCGAAGCGGTTTATTTTCAATATATCAATAAAAGCAATACTCACAAAACTACTTACTCCTTAAATCACATATTATTTACACTTGAAGTTTCTGTACACTTTTGCTATCGGTATTTTAAAGATAAGTATACAAGATAATTGAATATTTCGTCTCAATATATAATTACCTTTTTAAACACAACAATTTTCTCATCAATGTACCTACCTCCTTCATACATCTTTCACTTCCAGCAAAAATTTTGATGCAAATGATGAAATGATCATTGACATAATAAAACTCCGTTTTTATACCCCTAGATAAGTTCTATGAATTGTTTATTCTTGCTTTGGAATCAATCTACGCTTTTGAAAACTTTTCGCCTGTACACAGTCTTCTTGCCTCAATCGTTTTTTGGTGTTTATAGTTTCAGAAACTACTTACTACCTATATTGAATATTTTAATTCATAATAATTGGAATTGATTCCTATTTTAAAGTTTTTATCGTGGTACCTGAATGTAGAAACCAATATTTTCTACTTTTCTTTACTGAGATGCGCTTATATTACCGTTTAGCTACGTTTTTAAGAACAATGTCTTTGTCGTCCTCCTCTTTGATCAGTCCTGCTGTTCTGTTTTTCTTTCTGCGTTATCCTCTTGTGGAAGCTGACTGACAGCTATCCCTCCAGCGTTTAGATTTTTTACAATTTTTGCGGCTCTTAGAAAATTTTATTCATTTAGAGTCTACCTAATGCAAATCAAAGTTTTTTCCGAGCTTTTTTTAAGCAATTGGTTACGGGGGACCTAATATTAACTCCGTTGTTACAGAAACGAAGAAACGAGTCTTTAGGAATCTATTGCCTTTGTGGTTTTGATCAGAGACTTGGTCGATAGGTTTCTTGCCTACCTCAATGTTGATGTGTAGGATAAAAGCTTAGAACAATGCATGATGAGGGAGCGCACGAAGAGATTCCAGTGGTCAGTGTTTCGAGTGACATAACAACAATAAACGGTCTTTAGTACTTTTTTTACGAGCCAGCAATAATATCGGTTATTAAACCACACGGTATGAGATAACAGTCGAGCTCATAATAATCTCTCCTCCGTGTAATAGTAACGATTGTGATTGTTTTGTAATTACCCCGCTCTGACGGCGGCCTCATTGTCTCTTCTTCTCCGTTATTCGGCTAATTATTCCCCCAAGAGGGCATGCTGTCTCACAGTTTTCCTTTCTCTTATGTAGAAAAAAACAAGAAAACATTAAATATTACATATTATGTGTAAGACTGCACTGCACTCCTATTTCATTTTAATTTCAATATCGACGAATAGATCAGAGACAGGACAAAGGTTACAGGTGTAGTTCAAAAGACGGGTCATAAAAGGATGGGAGCATGCTTTGCTTCAAGATATTGGCCACATATTGGCTAGGAAGACACCGAGGAACCAAGCTTTACAAACTTCGACGCAGTTATTCATGTTTTTGCGATTTTATACGTTAGGTGAGGCCTCTGTATAATTTGCTGGCATATCAAAATCTACGGTCAGCATTGTCACTTGGAAGGTCTCTCCCAGGGCAATTTACGCTGAGGAACCGTTATATTACTATGCACAAGACGAACTCTCTCCAGGCCAAGTTTTGCAGTATTGAAAGGTTCTCTTGTCAAGGGGCTATTGATTGTACGCATATTTATGTCCGGAATCACCAGGGGTGCATGCTGAAGTGTATATAGAAATCACATATATATATCGATCTACCTACAGTGAGATTGCACTTGTCATTGTTTTTCACTCTGTAAAAAAAATAAATTTTAAGTGATATTAGTTGTGAGTTTGTGTTGTGGAGCTTTCAACAAGAGACTACATTGGTTGATTATCAACTACAAGTATTGGTGGAACAGTTGATGAGTGAGTACAGATTCTGTATGTGTTTTTATTGAATCAACTATTACATATTATCAACTGTCAAAATACACATACTGCTTGGTGTGATAAATGCAACAATAATATTTGGCTGAGGGGAGACATCTATCGAACAGTGGACTGATTGGACCCACTTCACTTTTGTCATCTATGGTAGATACCTGTTCAAATTACTGCCATCTTTCGAACACGAAAATAAGCTGATAGGACAGCTTAAATCTGCTGATAGAACGACGCCTTATTATAGGCAAGCGCATCATCTTTACTGATATATAAATTACTCGTAACAAGTTACGTAACATACGCAACTCAGAATGAAGGTAAACAGTGGACCCGCAAGTTTGCCCCACATCGAAAATGAATCTCCTCATGAATTTATCCAAAAAGCAAAAAAGGATATTGATATAATTATTAACAGCTTTCTTCTTGCTGATAATCCGCGTATAAATAATGAAGTTCGCAGACAAGTAACCGAGTCTACAACGAACCTTATTACCAACATAGGACACATCGCTGTGGTGGTAGCATCTTTGCAATCGGAAAATCTACAGTTAAAATTATCTGTACTGGAGCTTAAGCACCAGCAAACTGAAGATGTGCGTCGTGAAATGGTTGTGGAAAGAGTTCAGGTGGACAATGTGGAGTCAACTCCACACCAAATTGAAAACCTCGGGACATCAAATCTGCCACCAATAAAGCTCGCGTGTGTTGCAAATTCTGGACAGATGAACCCGCAGATTCAATATGGAGAGAATTTCCCACCACTTAAAACTTTCATAACTAAAAAACAGAGGAATGAGGATTCTAGAAGACTGAGACAAGATTCTAACACCCCAGATAATATGAATCATGGTCAAATTCACAGGAAAAAGCGACCCATAATAAAGGGTGTTGGATCAGTGGATGAGGATCTTCGAACTGTGGAGAAGAAGAGGTACATTCATGCTTTTTCTTTTGCCGCCAATACTACTGAGGACCAAATAAAAAATTACATGGTGAAAAAAATGCCCTCCTTATCCGACAGCATAGCTGTTGAGAAGATTGTTACAAGAGCAGCTCATGCGTCTTTCAAAATAGAGGTACCTGATACTCACTATGAGGATTGGATGAAACCTGAAATGTGGCCATTAAACGCAAGTGTAAATCAGTGGACGTTTCGGAGACAACAAAAACCAGTTGCCTCTGTACCATAAGAGTAAAAAATTTAACGTCAGCTGTTACTATGCAAACGTCCGTGGCCTCAAAACAAAAACACACGAATTTTATGAAAATATATTACAACAGAATTCAAAAATTGTGGCTTTGACCGAAACCTGGCTATCTGAAGGAGTTGAAAACTCTGAATTGTTTGATGAAAGATATGTTGTATTTAGAAAGGATCGTCAGTCTAGAGGTGGTGGAGTAGCATTGGCGGTTCAATCTAAGCATCTGCAGTCAGCGGAGAGATTGGTCAGCATGGAAACTGAAGATGAGGTCATCTGGGTTAAAGTGCTATTCAAATCGGTTCCATTGTTTATATGTGTTGTCTATTTTCCACCAAATACTCATTCGGAAATTTTTTCAAATTTTTATCAAAAGGTAGAAATGAATTATGATATTTTAAAGAACCAGCATATTATGCTGTTGGGCGATTTCAATTTATTCTCTTGTACGTATCCCAAAGATGAACATTCTTACTTTATAAATTTGTTAGGCTTAGAACAGTACAACAATGTCGTGAACCATGATGGACGCACTCTAGATTTAGTTTTTACCAATATAGATAGTACATGCATAAGAATCAATAGACATGGTCATCCAATGTTGAAGGAGGATAAATATCATCCCACATTGGACATTGAGGTTGACTTACCAAGACATATTTCACAATACAAGTCAGCAGAGATGGTTTGTGAAAGAAGATGGAGATTTGGTGGTGAAGGCTTAGACTTGTTTGATGAATGTTTGGCAGATTGCGATTGGTCGGATGTTATGCGAATCACGAATGTGGATGAAGCATTGGAATCCTTTTATCACATATTGTATGAAAGATTCGATGAATGTTTCTCTTTTGTATCTAATTATGACCGTAGAGGTTTTCCCAGGTGGTTTCCAATGAAATTAATTAAAAATATTAGGAAAAAACATCTCTTTCACAAATTATGGAAAAAGACCGGCTCAACGATTGCCTATTCAAGGTTTGGTGAACTCAGACGAATTGTAAAAAAGGATATTAATATGTATTATAAAGATTATATTGAAGATAGCGAATCTCAAATACGTGATGACCCTTCAAATTTTTGGAAATTCATCAATTCAAAAAAAATGGAAGGAAATATTTCTAGCGGTATGAGATGGGGTAATGACTGTTTTTACGATCCGAAAGACATATCGTCTGTCTTTGCCAAATACTTTTCATCTGTATACAGTGATGGAGATCTTACTCTCCCGAATGCAACTCGAAATGAATCATTTACAACCCAATGTCAAACTCTCTGTGATATTGTAGAAATCACAAACCAAGATTTTGAATATGCCATTAAAAAACTAAAAAATAAAAAATCATCCGGTCCAGATATGATCCCGGCATTCATATTAAAAAAATATGGGAGGAAAATGTCAGTGGTATTAATGCATATTTTTAATTTATCCATTTCTTGTAATACTTTTCCGGAAAGTTGGCGAATTTCGAAGGTTTGCCCTATTCATAAGAAAGGGGATAAGCAAGATGTTTCGAATTATAGGCCAGTGGCAATATTGTCTGCTCCTGCAAAATTGTTTGAAATAATACTGCAAAAAAGGATTTGGGATGCATGTGAACATTTTATAATTGACGAACAGCATGGTTTTAGACCCAAAAGGTCTACAGTCACAAATCTCTTATGCTTTCAAAACTATGTAGCGAAGCGTTTGGATAGCAGATCTCAAGTGGACGTTATTTTTACAGACTTCGAGAAAGCGTTTGATAGGGTTAACCACCAAATACTTCTTCGTAAACTTCACTCCTTCGGTCTTTCGAACGGTCTTATATCATTCTTTGAAAGTTATCTGAAGGAGAGAAAGCAATATGTAACATACTTGTCTTATGATTCGCAAACATTTCTGTCTACTTCAGGAGTTCCACAAGGATCCAACTTGGGTCCAATGCTCTTCACATTCTTCATTAATGATATTGGTCGTAACATTACAAATTCCCAGTTTCTACTCTTTGCGGATGACCTGAAACTCTATAGGGAAATAGCGGACAAGTCCGATGCAGAATTACTGCAGAGAGACATTGACTCTATAACTACCTGGTCGCATGATAATCAGTTATTTTTCAGCACACCAAAATGTAATGCAATGACATTTTCTAGATCACGGAATCCACAAATGTATGAATATAACATGAATGAATCGGTACTGAACAGAGTATGTGAGTCAAAGGATTTGGGTGTGATGTTGAGTACTAGTTTGAATTTCAAGGAACATATTATAAATATTATAAATAAGGCAAATAAAACATTAGGTTTTGTCATTAGAAATTGCAGATTCTTTCAAAATAGTGAAACATTTAGATTGTTGTTTGAAACTATGGTTAGATCCATACTAGAAACTGGTTCTATTATATGGGATCCCCAGGAAACAACATATGTGCTTAGTATTGAGAAGGTCCAGAAACGGTATGCCAGACATTTGTATAGAATGATGTATGGTTATTATCCATATATGTACCCATCATTATTTATATTTGGGTGCTTAAACATTACTACGTTGGAAAGACGACGAAGAGAATACCTTTGTAGGCACTTCTTTAAACTTATAAATGGAATAATTAATAACCCGCAAGTACTAGTTGAGCTGAGCCTCTACGTCCCTGACGATTACATGAGATCTCGCTCCCATGTGTTATTTTATGTGCATAGAGGACGTACTAACGTTATAAAAAATTCACCAATCAACCGAGCGATGCTCTTGATGAATCAGCTGTCTAATGATGTGGATATTTTTAATATTACTTATGAGCTTTTCTGCAGGCGAATCGAGTATTTGGTGTAGAAATGGAAATGATTTACTTTAATATGAAAATAACTTGTATTTTTAGTTATTCTTCTTTGTTTGTTGTTTTTTTTTATGTATTTTCTTGTAAGTGTAATAGACGCAAAGGCTTTTTGAAGCTGTTAAGTCTATTGCACTGATATTTAACAGATTAAATAAATAAAATATATATAAATGGTGAATTCATCCTTAGGTCGGTACTTCGTTGAAACAATCCAATCGCACGCGAAATATTTTTCGTGAATATGACAAAACCAATCCAACATACAATCCAGCTTGGAGAATTGGATTTTTAATAATAATGAATAGTTGCACCCTCCCATAGCCCTGGATGTAATTTCACCACGTGGATGGGTGGGGTGGAAGAATGAAATTCCACAACTTGACAGGGAACTTTTTTCGGAATATACAGCGGTAACACTAATTAGTTACAGTGTTATCGGTAGGAAATAGGAATACGAGCAGTATGAATAGTCGAGTTTGTATTTTAGAGTTAGAAATAAATTTCATCGTCCTTTTTGTTGAATATTAGTTTGTGATTTCGCACAAATGGTCTTTAATTGGTAACATTACACGAAATTTTTTGATTAACCTTCTGTCGTAGCTTATTAAAAAGTAAAATTGATTTGAAAATTCTAAAGAACTCAAAGATTCCGCTTTAAAATGAAACTGTAGTAAAAATCAATCAACAAACTATCGAACGAGTGGGCAGTTTGTGAGATAGAATAAAAACTATGGAGAATTAGATTCTACGGACATCAACGAATCCATTTGAATAATTTACACATTGGATTCTCACACATAAAGCAATCGCTTCAAACCGAGACACCGCCGCATTACGATATTAGTATTTGTGTTAAGAGGATTCGTGTGTTTATTACGGAGATGTAAAAATCTCAGGCCCATTGTCTCACGTGAATGGATATGCATTAACAAATCGATCGTAATTGTTGAATCAGAATCAAACAAAACCTTTTATCGAAGATGTGTAAACATTTTTTCTTGTATCACACAGGCTGCTGCTGTATTGTGTAAGGAAGAGGCGTCACGTCTGTGCTTGTAGCCATCGCCTGATATCCATCTGCAGGCAGTAGCTTCGTGTGTCACGTTTTTCTACGCGTATTCCCATAACATAGAACCTTCCTCCGGACTGGACATAATCCGTATCCGGTACAAGTAGTGCTTTTCTACCGATAAGTGTGCGTAGGTAATTATAGGTATGCTGCTAGGATGGGAACAATAATTATTAACTTATACTTACTTTGTCTACAATAAGTTATATGCAGTACTACTCATAACTTGTATTCAAATAAAAATTAATATGTAGCCTTGGTACATTGTTTGTATTTTGTAGTACTGCAAGCTATATTTGTTTTTTTTTTTCAACATTTCCAGTTGTTATTAACATAAATTGATACTGAACATTTTATTAGAACCTAATCATCACAATTTTTTATAGGTGGTAATATTATTTTTCAAAAGTTATTCGCATCTAATACAGGACGATGGACCCGTGTGCACGAAAACTTCAAATGTTTTGGAAATGAGCTCGGTATCAATATTTAGGAGGACTGTCCTTCCGTTATATTGATCCGTTGCTCATCATTTTCTAACGATGTTGGCTACTGGATCTCTTTGCATTACACGTGTCTAAGGCAAGGCCTAAGGGAATATCAGTGTATTTGTAGTCATCGCTTGGACTATTATTGGATGCTGCCCTGTTCCCCAAGCACGACACTCAAATTTGGTTCAAAATCGAGGCAATTCGATCCCAATTTTTCCGTCTTAAATAATTATAAGCTTTCTTATTCCTTGAATTTAGATTCTTTTGCGTGAAATTTGTTTTTGAAAAAAAAATGTATAGATATACCTACAGCCAGTAGGTATTTTAGATTTGCCCTTCTAAAAACCTGTCCACTTGAATGGGTATTAAAACTGGTGGATTTGGTGTTGAACAGTTAGAAGTGGGTACAGTATTATTGTAAACGAACCTTTAAGCGAAATTTCATATCATCAAGATAATAAATAATGTAAGAATTCTGATATTTATTAATAAACAAAACGCCATTGATTTTTATGGTTCTTAAGTTACACTGTAAATACGTATAAAAATGTAACATACACAGAACCTTTCAGAAATACTCTTGTACCTCGTTTTTTTATCGACACTTGTTTTTTTTTAATACCCCGTATGTTATGTCTGCAGGTTACTCAATACCTGTAGAGTCGTGCATGCGCGCCTAACACACTCACGGTTCACACAAACTAATGGCTGATAATGAAAATGAAATCATAGTTCAGATGCAGCCGGCGATCCGAGATCCAAAGCCGCCAGATAATATAATAATTACAATTACTAACATTGCGGCCACATATGGCCTATTATATTTTTATTACAGCCGACCGGCGCGCATCACCGAATCTTAATTAATCTCGGGTCGGTCTAACGGGACGAATCAATATTTAGATTTTGTTTATCGTACAGAAACCTTTGCTATAAAAGAAGATTCAATTTTATCTTTAAAAATTTGGGTATATTTATAAATGCAGCGACTAATAAAGCTAAAATTGATTCAGAATCTTTGGGAAAATGGTTGTGGAAGTGGTTGGTTGCCTGTCGGTTACGACGCCTGCTTTCGTACTGTATTGTTTGGAGGTCGTGTGTTCGATCCCAGGTGCACTTTGAGTGAAAGGACCTAATTTGTAGAAAATTTTATATACACAAAAGACACGTGAATTCAACAGGAATATATAAAAAAAAAACTGCAACAAGTTTTGTTTGTTTGTTGTTTTCATGTTGTATTGAGGCCTTCAATGTGGAACATCAACTGCCAAAGCCTGGATATACTTAACTTTGATCGACATGTCGAATAGGTAATATTCAAAATTCAAAATTATTTCGTGTGAAATTTTATTTGCCACCGATTGAGCGATTAGATTTTTTTATAACTTTTAAATAATCGAGTGTTTCAAGAAAAAAAAAACGAGTAAAAATCTTAGTACTTGAATAAAAAATTCAACCTCGTGACCTTACGCACTTGCACAGAGTATAAATTTTATAGTTATTTAAAAAAAATCTTGACACACCGAGCGGTGGGCGTTTTCCATTTGTATTACTTTACGCCTCATCCCAGCACTTGTTGGAAACTCTAATGTCCGTCATAAAAATTTTCACCGTTGTCTTTCACCTTAAGTCTTTTTTTTATTATTTTCTCTTTTACAGTCTAGTTCTCGTTCGGTAATGACCACGTTAATATTATTTTTCGATAACATTACATCTTTCTTTTGAAAGGTTCGCGTATCGATCAAGTGCATCGTATGATGCGCTATCTTAATGACCCAATAAAGAATTTATATTACACATTCCTATTTGTGAGTTTTATGATTTTTTAGCTCCAGGTTCGTATCTCAATCGGACGGTGTTAACAGGCTTGTGTGTTCGTGTTATAACAATATAATAATAATATTATTGTAATTATTTGTCGGTCAAATTTGTAATAAAATGGGTCAGAGTTCCGCGTACTCTGTATAGTGTTTTATTACGTAATATTAATATTTTTCTCTACCTATGCTAACTCGAGTTGACGCATTGTCACGAATTGCGATTATTATTGTGGAATTGATTACATACTTGCGAGTGTATTCGGCATGTGTTGCATTGCCAGTTGATTGTTTCAAATGAATTCATATTTTGAACAGTATGCTAACGCTTCCAATCTTTCTTGTTTTTCAAATAAAGGCTCATTTGCATCGTGTAAATGGATGAAAAACTTCAATGAAAACCAGGTTTTGTCAAAATCATCAAACAATCTATGAATTATTACTCTCGGAGACGATACGTATTTTGAACAGAACAACATTTCTTTTGTTGTAGACTGTAAATAAACCTATCCTCACTCCATACTTGAGCTTCCATGCATCTGCTGAATATAATATTAACTGAGATAAGAACGTATGTAGTATAATGATTTCATTGTTGGTTAACTCGCTGCAAGATAACACCGCAAAGGTACTCAGTCGTCCTATATTCAATTCACCTGCTGTACAGTTCCGAGCCTTCAGGCTCAAACATATTTTGTTCGTTAGCTCGATCATAGTATGTGCTTACATAGATTGCGGTTGAAAAATTTACGAGTCGATAAAAGTTTGTATTATTATTGTTTACTAATGAACATTAATGTTTTATTGTGCTTCTTTTTAAAATATTATCTACATGTACAAATTTTTATACACTATTTATTAACATGAGAAACAATACAATATATTGTTTCTTAATTTGTTATTACGGTAAATAATAAAAATGTTAATACGTGCACAATTATTTATACACAAACACAATTGTCTTGTTTATTTTGATTTTTTTTTTCTAAATTCATTATTTATTATAAAAATAATATTAGTTGTTTAAGTAAATATTTTCAATCCCTATTTTTATTCGTGAATTCGATTTTTAGACAATAAAAAATAGGTGAATATCATGTGTAAAATTGTCGGAAGCTATGTTTTGTATATACATATATGCATTTTCAATGCACCTTTATGACATCTGCATTGCGCGCTGTTTATCACTTACAAAAAAAACAATGATTCCTGTATTATAGTGATAAAAGATAAAAATTTGTTTGTTCTTGTGTTGGCTCAGTCTTGTTTGAATACACAACATGTAAAAAGATGGATTCCCTACAAGAAAAATTACATCTTTTTGTTAAATAAAATTTACTAATTGATCGCACATACTTAGTTTATCACCTCTGTGACGAAATTGTGGAATCATAAATCAGTTGTTGTTTCATTTAAATTACCTACTTTAAATACACCTTTGCCGAACTGTGATGGTTTCAAGTTTCAAATGATATGACCATTGACCATATTATTAAATTGTTCATGCACGCTTTAGACTATTTATCAACGTTTCTGCTTTTGATTGAATTAAACCGAGCTTAGATGAACGTAATAATTATTACGTTTACTCGAGCCTAAGATTGACTGCATCGAATACATATTATTCTAAAACATTCAACTCATTTAACATCAGCTTATTTTACACCGCAACCATCAATTATTTACGAATTTCGTGTGGATAAATGCGTTTAAATGAAATCAATCGATTTTATACTTTGTATTGATATTGGGTTTTTAATGGTAGGTATGCATATTAAAGTTTCAAGGGCCCCGTTATTTGTTTTTGAATTTGAACACATGTTGAAGATTGTCTTTCTTGTAGTTACCTACCCGTTTCGTTTGTTTGCATTTTATGAATGTATAAAAAATCAGCGTGTCATCTTAATATATAAAAATAATTCATGCTCAAACTCGAAAATGCCTGGACTGAATACGCTTATTCTGGATTCGAAATATTCGGATAAAATCACGGTATTTTCAAACGGTTAAGAGAATAGGGTATAATTGCGAGAACAGAGAAAAACAAAAAAAAATCCATACAAAGTTTTCCTACCTGTCAAATGTGTTATAATAAAGGATTCTGGTTTAAGGGTTGTGATTTTCGACAAAAGTTTATTATTGGATTTTTTAGAAACCACTCAGATTATGCAAAATATGTGGCCTCAAAATGTAAAAAAAATGATAGAGATGGCATAAAGATACTAAAAAAGCGAATTCTCCCTGGCCTTTTTTTTAATTTAAAAAACTCAATAAGAATAACATTTAACAATTTGAAATCGCCATATCTGTGTATCTCATTTAGGATTGATTAATATATTTATGTAAGGTATCGATGGTCGCTGAGTATCGAGAATAGTGTCCCAAGAAAAAGCCTGGAGTTTGATCTGGCATTGAGCTTTCCTTGTTCTTTTGAAACGAGAATTACTCATCAAAATTGTTGGTTGTTTATCAGCTGTTGAATACATAACCAGGTGGGTCCACCTAGCTATGGGCGCAACTGCAGAATGTAGGATGACTTACTTACTATCATTTGACAGTGAACTGGCGTGACCCACTGCGAGTTTTGTACTCGTCCGAACAACTCGTCCCGAACAGCGATTCGCGGAGTTCTCGAAAAAACCGGTATCGGTATTCATCCGGTACATCGTGCGAGCGCACCGCTCTTCCGTAAGATCGCCCTGACCAGCTCGCCTATTATTCATTCTTCACTTTCTTACCATGGATGCATCATCGTCGTATCATCTACTTACGAGATTGTTAATTATTACAGATTCCATTTCTATAGGAATTTTTCACAACACTTAGTATAGAAAACCCGCGGTTTTAGGAATGTGTCTGTAGAATTATAAATCTAGACTTTTTTTACATCTTTATTTTTGTATACATTTTTTTGCATACCTCTGATTCTGAATTATTTTTGAAAAAAATATTCACAATTTAAACGAATGGTTACAAATAATTTGTTTCAGATGAATTAACTCTTTACTGAAATGATTCTAAAAAAATCTGTAAAATGATTCTACGGAAGACTCTGTGGACATGGAAAGGAATGAAAATAGTATGAGGAAATGTGGTAGTTAGTGTTGTTAAAAATATGAAAATGTGTAAGTTGTTTTGGTTTGGGCATGCGAAAACAATGGGTGCAAATAGAATAAAAGATAGAATTTATAAGGCTGAAAGGAAAGGTCGACCGAGCATGAAGTGGATCGAACACCGATCGAAATCAAGAGAATTAGAACAACGTTGTATGTATGTGAATTAGTATGTCGGTTGAAGAAGTGTGCTTGGATAGAAAAACGTTTACATAGACCTGTTCTCTCTGCTTACCCATTGTGGGACACGGCGTGATGAGTAAAAAAATATTGCGTCAAGCAATGATGATTTAAATATTATTATTTTAACGATTACAGATTTAAACCTAAAAGGTACATACCTATCTAAGAAAATTATTAGGGAAATAAAAAAAATACTGTTGGATTTTTATTGTTTTAGAATCGTAAAAAAATATATTAAGATACTGAAGTACATAATCTGTTGTTATAGTATTTTATTGCTCCCACGATATGCAACTTACCAAACAATATCGCGTTACATCTTCTATGTCCAAATGGAAAATGAGTTTTTTCTGACAAAATATTTAACGGGACGCGGCGCGGGTGAGAATTGCCTCTCCAAACGCCATTCGAAGGTATCAAATTATCTTTCATCCGATAGTAAGTTTTCTCTGATTATGATACTTCTTAATGTTGTGTGGCTAGCCTGTGAATTCCAAGTTCGCTATGGCATTCAAATGGTGTGCCGAATCCGAAGTCTCGAGCACGAATATACGAAAAACAGCGCCGTCCCATTTATCTGCGTACCATGTCTTCAATAAATCGTTCCCCGAATCGTTCTCCCTTAGTGTTGTTATTAAATTGAACGATTGTAAAAACGATTTATGAGTTCGTCTTGATTTGATACAGATAATTTATACCTCTGATGTTTTGAGGATCTTGTTATTCTTCTTTTAAAATGTGGCAATCTACTCAAGCGAATGGTCTACGATTGTTGTTGTGCACCTAATATTTTCAAATCATAATTGAAATAAGGTCTTCTGAAATTCAAAATTATTGTGTTTGCAGTGAATATTTTGAGGCAGGCTACAAAGTTACTCAATTAGGCATTATCAATAACCTCCTGTCACACCACCTTCATAAGTTCAAGCTTCCCATCAAAGTATCTAAGCTTGGTATAGACATCTCTTTGACTCTACTTATTTTTTTTTTATTTATTGTTAAAAAATGCCACTGTTTAGCGTGACGGTAAAAACCTTTGCGCCAAACAGTGTTGAAATAGTTTATTTAGAAAAATCTAATATGTTAATATGAGCCTTTATGGTCGCTTGATATTAATATTGACTCGGAGCTATACAATGCACAAACGAAGTGGAAATTTATTTAAAAAATATCTATCTATGTATCTATTGTTGGCTTGCACCCATTTTTGGGTGATGCAGCTTTTTAGCTAAAATATAAAAATAATTAAAATAAAAAATTAAATGAATAAAAAATCAAACAGATTATTTTAGCAACAAGATGCCTACATAAAATAATAAAAGTATGTAATAAAAACTAGTGATATTTTTTTTTAAATGAAATTGTGCTCACAAATATGAACACAAATACACTCCTTCATTCTTTCACAGTAAGCTACTTAAAGCTTTACGTAAGTAGTCTACCAACCACTTCTTATAAAAATTATAAAAAAAATAAAAAGATACGAATTTTTCTAGGTATAAAGAAAGATAAAAAAAAACATGTTAAAATATAAAATACACGTTTTATGGGGATGTTGTGTCCGATTTGAAAAAAAAAACTAGTTGTTTGATAATAAAACATAAAAATTAAATTATAAGAAAATGTATAAAAAAACTTTGGGAATGCATCCCTTAAATTAAACTATGCTATTTATAATACCTAATATCTTACATGAGAAGTTTCGCAAATAATTATTATTTATGACGAGTGCAATGTTATTTTTGTTTGGATAAAAGGATAGATCGTCTTAAAATATTTTCAAATAAAAGTAGTGCAACACAAGCAGATGCATTTCGAAGAATGGAAAACATCCTGCTCTCTCACCTAGTGGTTTGGTTTCCTGGTAGATGGCCGCGTTGTAAACGTCATCGGGTTTTACGATCGCATAAATTTTCTTACAACCTGACGTTTTATGTCCATGAGAATAACGATAGCGGTTGATAGCTGCCTCCCACCGAAACGTCGACATGGTCAATGATGAGAGGCTGCAACGCTTTAGAGTTATTAGAGACGACCCATGCAACTATTCTAATTTTATCGCCAATATTCGTATTTATATTATATCCTTGCTCAGCGTACCATAGACTGCGGAACAGATGTAAAATGTTAGACATCAACAAGATGAATCCCCAAAAATTCGATCTGGAGACCCTGGGAGAATGTGAGAGGCGTCGTTTGGACATCAAGCGCAGAAGAGGGCTCTTGTTGCAAATCAAATTTATCAAATTTTCGAAACCCTCGTTTCCGACATTCCCGAATTGATTACGAAGCTCAAATCCTGTATAAACCCCAGAAAATAAATCGAGGTGATGCATAAAGTTGATTCCGAAGGTAAAGGTATTTACCTAAGTATTCTCGGCGAAACTAAACATTTTTACGAATGTGTAACAACTAATGGCTCTAACAATTCATTACTAATGTTCGATTTTTAAATAGAATAAACCACTACGGGCTCACGAATGTCTTCTACTGTTATTTCGAGGCCGGCCTAGTGTGATCACTTTACGTTAACAACGTTCGCCATTGGGTGGTAATGTTTAAGTCTCCGAATCTCCTAATCATGAGAGTTCTCGACATGTTCAACATGTCGAAAAACCCCATGTATACAAACAAGTAGATATTTAATAATTAATGAAATATAGAGATAAAAGTTGGAAATTATTGAGAACAAGAGAGAAACCAAATTTAAAAACTGCGACTGCTGTCATGTATATGGCGCCATTTAAGCATTTTTATATTTGAATCGATAACACTGGAAATGAATCCTTTTTACAATTAATTACATACCTAGGTACCTTATAATATTTTCATTAATGGTCGAATACAAATAATGTGTCCTATTCCAGTCAAGCGAATAGTGATGCATACCGAACGAAATCGCCGAAAACAGACATAAATGTACAATGTTAATAAATTTTAGGCATTTTTCGGCGGATTGGGTGATATTCAATTCTATAGAATGCAATTCTAGACACATTGGTGTAGGTATCATACTCAATTTTGTCATTTTGTTTTTATGATTATTTCATACGTCATAAGTCGCGTATAACATGGCAACTCGGTACAAGCATCTTTGCTTGCGGTTATCTCCCAAGTTCAAGTGCTCATTGTTAAGTCGTGTGGTGTAAGAAAGGAAATGAGGTTCGAATGGAATGTCAGTGGTGTGCGCATATGTGACGATGCACAGGCAGACTTTCGACTTCAGCGCGCGGGTCAGAATTGAACAGCAACGCGCGCAACCCCGGAGGCGGTGCCGCGGTGGTACTATACTTCCCGCGCCTGATCGCATAATGTGAAGAAGGGCCACGAATTTGGGATACGAAACTTCCTGTCTTTTAAGCTATGATAAGTGGCTCGATTTTTTGTATCGACATAATAGCTTCGTTTAAATATTTTACCAATTATTTTTTTTCACACTTTCTACTCAAAGGTTCTTTTTGAGCCGCGTCTTCCCAGAACTTACATTCTGTTTGCAAAAACAAAATGGTTCTTCAAACAACCGCAAGTGTTTGATAAGATTATTTTATGAAATAATTTTGTTTTGAAGAATTCAGCGTTCGTATTTGTTATTTTTATAAATGTTTGGAAAAATTATACGTTTTATCCAAATTAGTGCATTTATATACCTACCCATTCGTATGTATATCAAGCAATTAATAAGCGACAAGAGCTCTCTTTTGCGCTAATTTCTGCGAAATGTTCATTACCTATTACACTCCACATTCGTACACATTTGATGTGAAGGTATACCATTTCAAAGTTATTCAAATGAAATGAAATTTTTAAATGGCCTTAAAAAAACCTTACATTTTTATAACATACCCTACGTAATTAATTGTTTTCAATTCTGATATCTAAATAAGTGATGTCACTGGTTATTTCCAGTTCACCTTTTCTTTAACCTTTCTGGTTATCTTCAGTGACATCACATATTAGAATCAATAATAGATAACGTAATAAACATTTAAATATTTTTTTGAAAGATGTACACAAATGTGTACGGTGAGCGGGAATGAGTTAACACGTTGGAGATGTTATTCAGTTTCTATTATTTGATTATATTTGTTTATATCTTTGTTGTTGATTACAGTGTAATTTTCATGCGAGCCCTCTCACGACCGTCTAATAGCAATGAAAGTGTGAATGATTCCAATCTATGTACATAGGTACGTGTGTGAATTCAAATTCTGCCTGGTCATGTCATGACCGCCTCTCGCGTTCACGGGTAATCGACGTAAAAATTTGGTGGATCTCGATGTTTGTTCACACTGAAAAAGAACGTTATCAAAACATCATTAATAGAAATAATAATTGAAGATCCCAGCCTTTCTCTGTTTGTGAGCACGTAATGCTTTCACTATAGCATTTATATAAATCTAATAATCATAGTGAAATTAACTCAGGACATATTAAAATTATACATTCTTTATATTCACACGCATGGCTCTCCGTATATACATGTGCCTTTACCGAATTGGACGAAACTGCTTTGGTCATCCGCTTTGGAAACGCAAAACTCTAAAGTGTTCATATTTTGCGTTTGATCATCGTTCATTTTGAGAATGTGGCAAAAATATTTTTCACTAATGATATGATCTTTTCGACATTCTACATGTCATTGTCATGCTGAATCTGGAAAAGATCTCTTGAGAACGACCAAGGCTAAAATTGTTGCACTACTTCAGATTTACTTCTGAACAATCCTTCTCTTAAAGAAATAAACTCTTCTTTGTCCCATATGCTCTGTGCCCTTTATCCATGTGTGACAAGTTGTAGGAAGAAATATTTATCGCCACAGAACCTACATCTTTTGAGAGCGGTCAGAAAACATATTATTAACACGTACCTACCTACTCTCATTATAAGGAAAATAGCAATAGGTTTGGTAAAGTAGTTTTATAGTTGTTATAAAAAGTAGAACACAGAATATAGGTAGTAGGTACGATGAGGGAGCATTTCTCTTCGTTATGTAAAGAGAGCCCTTAACCCCTATTTGCGCAAGATGAGAGGCTACATAGATTCCAAAGATACGTTGTCAGCTGAGATATTTTATTTACGATAAAGCGTACGATTATTAAGGAATTAAGTTAAGTCGAGTGGTTTCGTGGAACAGGAGTAGGGATTGCAATCCGGTCTCATTTTGAATCCGGCCGGATCCAACCGGATTTTCGTCCGAAATAACCTTGATTAATTGACATTCTTAACAATAATGAAGGCTTAAAATAAAACGGCACATATACGAAATTAATTTAATAAGGTATGACTACTTTTAAATGGAGAAATCTAAAAAGAAATGTTTCAAAACAAATTAAATATGTTTATATGACCTGCTTAGCTCGATCATCATACTAAATGGAAACCAAAACCGACACCACTAAAATGAATAATTCTCGAATGCTCTCCAACCCATTGTGGAATAAACCATTCGAGGCAGAGTTCCGGATTCGGAGCTTCTGCGATATCGCGAAATAGAAGGCATTACTGGAAAATTCACGTCAACACAACGGATCCGATGATTCTAGTAAATAAGAAGATGAGATCACATGAATCAGCTGACGCTTCGACAAGAACCAAAGAGATGGATGAGCATTTGGACTTCCGCGTCCCAGGAGTAATACCGAGAATAATCAGAGGAACTCCTTTATCAAGAATAAGTGTTTGAGAAATTATTTCAGTTTTATCCTTGAATATAACTGTACACACATTACCACAGACTACCGAACTAATCTAATGAATAGCAGACAATAATCACAATAATTTTGCTTTTAAATAGGTTGATACACCTATATTATATTGGCTAATTTTATTGCTTAGTGCTCTCACCATTTTTCCAACAGTAGCCCTTGTATAAATTTTCGATGATCGAATATCGAAAGGATCATCGAAAAATTTTCATATTCATGATCGAATGATTCGACCGTTTGATTTAAGAACACTATTTACACGCTAATAAGCGCTTATTAACGTGCAATTAGCTTTCGATAAAACTCGTACTAGCCCACAGATGTCTTTTCATTCGATAGTCAATACTATCAATACGATCAGTCAACACTACCTTTTAAACCCCACCTTGGGCACAGGGAGGCAAAATCATCATTCCACTGCGCTCAGTGTTACGCATTTGCCTCCTCTTCTCTTTGTATCATCATGGGTACCTATAATGACCCTGTGGAATTGCTAGGAATACGTAAGTTCGAGTCTGGTCCATGTTGAGTTAGTCAAAAAATTCCTTAATATGATTAACCGGATCCGATCTCCGGATCCGGTTAATTTTCGGCTGGATCCGATATGACCATTTTGATGCCGGTTCCGCCGGAATATCGGATGCGGTTTTCCGGATTGCAATCCCTAAACAGGAGTTCTCTTTCGAGTGCAAACATTTTTTTTTTCGACTGCAAAATATTTTCTTTTTATTATGTAAACGTATACCTACATAATTTATATTTTCTTTACGTAAACGTATATTGAAGATTTAATTCCAATACTCCCTCATTTGACTCCGCTCGATCTCAAGTAGTTTTAGTGTGTTTTGTTTTAACCTCCCCCACGGAAATGAGAGGAATTATTAACCTACAAAATTCCTACATGTTTCCAACTCTTATGTCTATTTTTCTACTTGTTGCATACATGAGATTTTTCGACATGTTGAACATGTTGAGAATTCTCATTTCGGAGACATTACCGCCTAATGGCGAACGTTGTTAACGTAAAGTGATCACACTAAGCCAGCCTTCGAAATAACAGTAGAAGACGGTCGTAAGCCCGTAGTGGTTTGTTCCATCGTAACCCCGTTAGCACACCTCCGCTGCGGCTTAGCCGAAGCGACGACGGTCACATCTGTCAGTTTCTGCGCGCCATGTTGAGAGTGAGATAGCATGCTCAAACCCGTACTGTTTTCTATACATTCATCTCTCTCTTGCGGTGTTTCGCCATAGAATACTTCAAATTGTATTCACACCTCCGCCTGATATATCGCGGATCCGTATGTTTCGCATTCCGCCCGCTTTTGAAGTTGTCAAAATCGACAGAATTTTAGAGCGAAATTGAAGGGAACGTCATGTTATCCATAGAAATCAAAGATTGAAAACGTTAATTGCGTTTTGTTGTGGGATGGTTTGTAGAAGTTGGATGTGCATATTTTCTAAATTGTAAGTAAAAACGTTGTTAATGTTGTAATATTTAAAAATATATATGAAATGTGAAATAATATTGTGGTTTTAATTATTTATTTTTCCCAACAAAACATAACTATATAATACTTACTTATGTGCATTTTTCTCTTTCGCTACTCGTTTACCCGCTAGTGTACCTGCGATTTCGCTTTCTGCAGTTCCGTGTGCCGCAATTCGCGGCGGAGGTGTGCTAACAGCCTTAAAAATCGAATATCAGTAATGAATTGTTAGAGTCATTAGTTGTTACATATTCTCCTACATGTTTCATGATTCATTCTTAGTAAATTTATTTTAAAATAAATAGGTATACCTTTTCGTTTTTCAATTCGAAATTAAAATTGGAAAATTATGACGAATTCAGCATGATATGATATGTTTTTTAATGAAAAAGAAAGCTTTTTTTATTATTCAGTATCATTTATTTCTCACACTCGGACGATATTATATCCACCATGCTGTGTGGAACAGCTCGGCGACTCGTCACGTTTTGATGTTTGTGGGATTGCCCTCCGCGGAGAGACGGCTACGTGTGAATTAATATAACAAGAATGGAAATTGATTCGAGATCACCGAGTCATTAAGATTCAATTGGATTGACCCGCCCGGTAATAATTATCATCACTGATGGCATTGGAAGGTGCGCGCGTGGAGTCGGACTTTCGTTTGTTTCTAATTACGACGCATGTGGGTTAACAAGGTTTGGGCAATTAACTCGACATATTCGACTCTGGAAATAATGACCAAAAACGTATACGAATTTGAAACATTTTTTGCGGAAATTAAGGTGGGTCACGCCCTAAGCAGGATCCATCATTGAAAAATCGTTTTTTATTGGACGAAAGTGCAACGACCTGCCTTTAATTGCGCAAAAAGTTTCAAATTCGGTTTTTTGGTCATTCTCTCCAAAAATATAGTGTATTTTCTTTTTGGTATCTACCTTTTGTTTTTACTCTATATAATATGTCAGAAATTTTAGATTCAAAGCCTTGTGGGTATGAAAGGCTTGTGTTTGCAATCTCTACAGTTCTTCGCCGCTGGGATAGAAAAATGTCATTCGTGTAAATGCAGAGGTTGATATCTTGTAGTGCGCAGCACCAACATTCATTGTGTCGCGTGAACCCGATGTCTACCATTTTCCTTTTTTTATTTCCTCAATTTAACTTAGACTTTTTTTTCAAACGGTCAATGTAGGTAACTACTTATCTGAAAAAATATATAAATAGTTAGGTATCATTTTTGAAAATCTATCTAAATACCTATACATTTTACTCTTAAATTATACCTATGAAAAAATTGAAGAATTTCTTACGTCGTTCTAAATTATCCTATTTTCATTTTATGAACAATGCTTTTTTGAAAAAGGAATGTTTTGAACCTGAAATAAATTTATTTGTTAAATGTGAAAAACTAGTATTGGTAATTACATATATATTTATTTTCGTATCTTTTATTGCACAGCGTCCACGAGTTTTGAGATTAAGGTCTACCAACTTGTTTAAAATTGAACATTTTGGAATTATATAGCATAAGAGTGGGCTTATAAGACTATTTTGTTTTCTATTCTTTATACGTTGTTTATTGGCATTGGTTTAAACTGAGAATACAAGCAAAAATCAGATTGAAATGTATCTTGAGATTTTGGAAACTACGATACGATTGGCACACTTTTTTTTTTACTTTTTATTGTACCTTGAAAGGGGTCGATGGATTTAGGGGTTGATGGTAGCATCTACATTAATGTGCTGCCTTACATGGACTGTTGAACAACCAACTTATATATTGGCTTTTACTAGAGATTAGCATTGTTTCTGTTCGGATAAAGTAATTACCCTGAACTCCGGGTTGACTCGTAAGAGCCAGCGTTTCTGTGTCTTTAGGAGGTTTTAGCCAGGCAGTGCCGTGACGCGAGGTGATCAATCATGTCGCGTGGTCGCTGCCCATCATACTTCTTGTTTGCTCGCAACTCCCGTCCAATTTATTTCATCGCTTCCTCATCACACCTCTTGTCCAAATTTAAGAAACATCTTTAATACGAACGAATTAAATTACCGAGATAAATGCTTTTTAAACTCGCTTTGCTCTTTTTTGTTGCTATTTTGAATTCAAACAGTTACACGCGATATAGGCGCACTCGATAGGTATAATTTAATTGTCATTAGAGATGTTAAGTACCTATTCTGTCTCAGTTCTGTTTTACCACATTTTACCACTCCCAAAAAATCGCATCTCTCTACTATTAGTCAAACCTACATATAATCTTTTTGAGAAAGCGATATGAAGTTTAGAAAATTATTATAAGCTTAAGGTTGGTAAACTAGATTCGGATGTTTGACCATCAGAGAGAGCAATATTCAATACATTTTCATTTATTTAAGGTTTCTTTTAAAAGGGATTTTCAGTCGGATTAACAAAAATAAACTCTGTTTTTTTGTTGAATGTGCGTTTTCTCATGAAGATCATCGCGAAATAAATCTAACAATTATTATAAAATCTAATTTTATTGAGGTACCTAGCGGTTATATGAAATGTAGATATATTTACATAATACCGTGTAATTAAAAGTGTTCACTGAGTATTTAGACTGATACCATGTACAACGCGTACATCAGTTTTAAAACAATGTTATTATACTTTTCTCTTTGCATATTTTTATAAACAACAATTAGAAGTTGTTAAACCGCACATAATTGTCGGTTAGTCTGTTATGTAACAAATTTATTCGCGATTTCTATTAACAATTGTTTTGGAAACACAATAGTTGTCTCGTTGCTGAACTCTAAGATATTCCTAAATTCATAATATGCACAGAAGCAGTCAGGTTGCTGAATAAAATGAACAGGGAATTTATTTGATAGAGTTTATTGAATTTTGAACATTTTACGTGAATAAAATATCCATCAGTTATAAAATATTTATGGTTGATTTGTTATAATATTTTATCAATGCTCTAATGTTAAGATATAAATGAAATTCTGGTTAGTGCGAACACTTATAACTCGAGATCGGCTGAACAGGTATTAAATGATGCTTGGTTTATTGGATACTTCTCCGCTCCGGACAATGGAATAATTATTAAAAATTCGAAAAATGGCAAATTATATACTTAGTTTGAAATGGATTTACTGACAACAACGCCAAAATGTGAAAAATTCCATTACAACACAATTTTTATTTACTTGACAACCATTGGGTTTCAAAACATTGGCACGCAGATTTTTGATAGAATTTTTATCAAGCTTTTGGAAATAATTTTTCAACATTCAAACCTATTTTAAACGTATTTTTTGTATAAATTACAAATTTGAAATCAATATTCATAGTAAAGACTACAGGACAACGCCTGTCGGGAAAGCTAGTATTATAATAAAAACTAAAAAAATACCAGCAAAACGAATTTTCGGTTCAGCGTTGTTTTAAAACTGAAGTTGTTGTTTTTGTTGTTTTAATACATACATTGTGTACGCAGAATCATCGCGAAGTTAGTTGAACATGGGAATGCTCTATTTCGCTCCCACCGTATGAAGAGGCAGATTCATATTAGGTATAATGAAACATTTTAACGAGAGTTCAATAACATTCCTATAATAGTCGTGGTCGAAAAATGTGAATAACGCCAACTCAATTTATAGCGTACGACTGTATTTGGTATTTTTCTCACGGCGATAGCCTTCAAACTTCAAGGTTCTTTTGTCATCAAATCAATGCAAGGTTCGCTGGGATTTTCTCCATTAGCTAGAACTGTTATATTAACTGCTTTAGTTCCTCTGTGTAGTTCGTATTACAGTGCTGTGTGGCTCGATGTTTCTGAACCTTGTGTACATACATAAGTATCTATCGCATTAGTGATTAGACGGATGGTGGCATTGCGACATGCGGAAAAGGTGATATTGGCCTGAGACACGCAACTCGGAGGTAATTTGCTGTGCGAAAAGGCTCATCTAGACAGCAACGGCGAATTTCATTGTGTTTGATGACAGGGTTCGAGTTGTTGTTACTTACTGTATTTTAGTTTATTACGAATACCGTTTTCTATTCTTTGATAGTACGTCTTGGTGTCACTCTAGTACGGGATACGTCTATTCTTCCAGCCATCCCACGATTTGGGGTAATCAGTCTGCGAAAATTTAATGTGAACAACTATGGTATAAAAGCTAGACTATCTTACCTTAATTGTTAGCAATTTTTGAATCAAACATCTTGTTATGTAAGTATCATGTCGATAGATTTTTTATGGGAATAAGGGGTTCGACGAATTTGTTTTTCTAAATAGCGATTTTTTTTCACGGTAATTGATCACACTAAGCCAGCTTTCGAAACAGCAGTAGAGACTGTTGTATGCTCGCAGTGACTGTATATAAAAAAAATATAAAATCCATAAATAATTAATACAATGTCTGAAAATGTCATCCATATCTGAAAATGTATTCAATTCTGCTAAAAAAAAACTGCTGATAGAAAATTAATGAATTGTCACCGTATTCCGTATTGTTCTAAGATTTCCAGTATAGTGGTAAAGATTTTATTCCAGAAAAATCAACGAAGAGGAATGCTAGTTGATGAGAACGTCGTAAAATAAGGTGAAATGAAATCACTGTAACCACTTCATTTAAGTTTGAAGAAATTGTATTTGAGTTTAAAAATATAGGTATAAGTACTTATAGAATACGCGATTTCGTCTACGTACGAGGAACTTAAAAGTCCTCAGAGAAGAAAGGAGGAAAAGGTTGATGAACATTACAAAAACTATAGTTTGAAATAAACAAAGGTGAGACACAGAAAAGTCGATATCATGCGTACCTAATTACAAAATAGACTTCTACCTCTGACCACCCATTTAACCCTTCGTTCGCACTGATTGTCTTGTATAATGTTTTTTTTTTCATCTACCTATAGACGTACTACAAAATATGTTTTTTAGTATAAAGAGTAGTTTTTAGTATGAAGAGTTTTTAAAATCTTCATTTACATTCCTCGTATTATGTTTCTCGAAATAGTGACATTTCACCGTATTTTCTTTGTAAATTACGTTCGGTAGGTGCCTACCTACCTACTTGCAATCAGCTTTTTCAACAGTAGTTAGCGACTTCATACATTGTATGATAATACTACGTACGAATCAATTCAGCGGGACGTCTTGTAATTATCTCTCTATCTCGATGTACAAATCCCAAATTCTAATTATCATTCTCACACACAGCACACAGCCTTGAATTAAGGCCGGTTCTGTCTTTATAATTGAAACGTGTTTTTTACGACTTCTCTAATTTATGTCTTTTGGATCCATTTGCCGGTCCCCCGTGATTTTATGTAAGAAATATCGAAAATTAAATACTCACGCAAGCTATAAAAGTACGATATTATCATCTTTCGAGAGGAGTTTGTGTTGTAACTTGGATACCAGCAGTGTAATTAATTCTTTCTAATTACTCCGACTTATTTATTAAAAAGATGGTTCCTACTTTAAAATGAAACCTAAACCATCACGCATGCCTGGTTAAATGCAATCGAATCAAAGTCTGGTAGGCGACCCGAAAAGTGCGTACACATTAACCTAACCGGACGGACCCCTTATTAAATTACACACTTTTCTATTGTCTCTTTATTGTTTTCACTACAATTGATTATCACCTAGGCATGCTATTAATACTCATCAAGATATTAATGTCAGTGGAACATGGGAGTTGAACGAAAATATTATTATCGGCTAATGAGAACAGTTTTGAGACGATAAACCCATAACTCTCACTTAATTGCCGATAAATTCGTATTAGTGGAGCGGTTATGAGAAAAATCAAACGAAAGATAAACACAACCTTGCTCTTATTGTTTCAATGAATCATCGCTCCAAATCAATAGATCCATTTGGCTTTGTTTTGAGATTATCCTTTCGCCCGCAGTCATATGGTACCTACTGGCGATCGTTTGGCCAGTTTGGAAATGGGTCGTGCCTTGAGAGCGTGAGGCTGTCTAGTTACACGAACACTCGCTACACACTACACTACTCTGAACATTACCTTCCTGTCACGTGTTCATATTTGTATGGACCGACCATGTATTATGTTGTGGTTAACCCTTTGTGTCCACACACAATATCGAATATCTATTAGTACGCGTGGAGAACTAAACAATCGTACTCCTAAAAAGGGATTTGTTTAGTTGCGTACCTATTTGTTGGACAACCGCAATAGGTTGCCCAATTTAATTATTGTCGAGTCTTGAACTCTCGCAACGTTCCCTTACTGTTTTTTTTTAATTATTATTGGAAACACTGCGGTGATCTCATCTCAGTGACACTGCGTAGGATATGCGGAAAGAGACTGATTGATAAGGTGAGGAATGATAAATATTAGATATTAGATATATAAATCTGAAAGAATAGGGCCACGCAGCGAGGCCGACCTCGAATGACATGGTGCGACCATATCGGTGCCGTCTTAGAGGAGGGCCAAGTCAGGAGCAAAAGGAATAGAAGAGAATGTATGCGTTATGCGTTTGGAGGAAGCGAATATGGTTTGTTTGGATAAGTGGTTGCTGGTGTATAATTCCTGCAAAAATTAAGAAATGCGAAAGAGAAGAATGCTTTCTTATATACTGACTTGATAATATTTAGTAGCATTGCGATGGTTCGTTTATGTCAATTATTCGTTTAGACAATTCTGTCATATTTTTCTTCTCCATCTTGCAATATTTTACAAACAACACTATAATTTTGCTTACCGTACTAACCTAGTGAAATTAATTATAAGAATATACCTAAAATAATGTGCATATATTTTGATGTTACGAAAGACATTAAACTAGATGATTTTCAAAATTTCTTTGAAAGTTTTTGGAATGGTTTCCAAAGCACACTAAAATCCTTCTTATTTTCCTTAATATCGTAGTCGTTATCTTTTCGCTTTCAGCGTCTATCCGCTGAAGTGGAGATATCAGATTTAATATTCTGAACAGAATCATGAATAGAAAGTAGGTGAATTCATTAGAATAATCTCAAAGTTGTTAAAATATGGGCACGCTGAACGAATAAAGTAGATAAATAGCCGACATTTGTATTATGCACGGTGTCCGTATACGGTAGAGCACGGTTCCTGGGAAGCGGTCGTTCGACGATGTAAATCCACGAATCTGCAATTCCTCTGGTATCGACAAACCAGTTGTTAGATTCTGAAGAGCCGCATTGTAAATCACGGCGCAAATGCACACACGTCGTGGCTGCTTTCTGTAACTCCGTCTCCATCATTTGCTCATACCAGATTTGAATTGATGTTTTAACTGATTTCTAGTATTGGATTGTGTGATTTGATTTGAAAGCACATTCAGCAATCTCAAATACCGTTGTTCATACATGCACCCAACACATGTTTCAATTAGCTTTACAACAGCCAGATTGTGTATCCTACTTACACTACTACTTATGATGTGTATTATGAATTGAATTGATTCAAAGTGGCATAGAAATTTCATCTGCCTATTCAGATTCAAGTTCTTTTCACGATTGTTTTTGCAGAGCTTTTCCATTTGCTTCTATGTGTTTTGCAGAGTGGTAGTTTTGGGGAGTCAAGATTTTTGGCATTTTCCATTGTTCCAACACCCTAATCATTTATCACCATTATATGAAAATATTATGAATACAGCAAATTCTTGAAAGTATCTATCTGCACTTTTACGGACTATTTTTAAGACATTTAAACATTAACGACTCATTTAAAACTAGTTTTTTTAATAAAAGTGAGGTATTCGGATCAGATCAGATAATGTGTGATATATTTTAATAGTCAAACATCTGTTATTTACAAATTGCCTTATAAGTTTCTCATTTATTACTTCACGTTTAGTACCTGTGGACTGACTCGGGTGGTCTTATATTTTCATCGCGATATATCACTGTTTAATTAAATTGTTATCTTGATCGAGTTACTGCCCGAGTCTCTCCGGGTGGATTGATGTCTGTGGATTATTATAGGTATATATTTTATTTGTTTACTAATCTGAATACACATATTTAAGGCAGGGAAGGCAACTAAGGAATATAATTTTGTATTGCACCATCAATTATCAATTATACCCCTTGGTTCGTTGTCTTTTTTCAATTGCAAAAATTACCTGCTGATTGTTTTGGTATACATAATTACCAATGACACATTGCCTGAGAAGTAATACTTTGTTTTTTTTTTCTCAAAGCTATATTGTTCATGATAGGTAGGTACTGTGTATATTTATATTCGCAAAACATTCTTTATAACTTCTCTTTATTCTTACTCCATACATTTTTTTGATCATTTTATTATAGGTAATATTTTCATTTTTTTATTTTTTTCTCTTACTTTTCCTTTGGTTCCAGTCTACCGCTGTTTATCCAAAGCGTTTTAAAATATGCCTTCCGTTGTCTTTTGATTTCCATTAACTGTATCATTTTAAAATGTTTGTAGGTGACTTGTAATGCTAATGGTTTTCGAAATTAAATTTTTTAGTTTTTTTTTTTTAATTCCTTAATTTAACCTTTTAACCTTTAGACCTAATACTGAAAATTTTGTATAAAGTTTCATTTTGAGAACAAACATATTTAACGACGTTTATAAATATGTATTTTTAAAATACTTTTACGTTCTCTGCATCACTAAAAAAAGCTTGTGTCATGTCCGGGGTTCGAACTCAAGACCTTATAGTGTGCAACAAAAGACGTCGATTGTATTTCGTGAATGTTGATACCCATTAGTAACATACATTGTTTTCCTCATCAGACCACACTTGACTAACGTATGTCGTCGTATATTTCATGTCAATGAAAAGTACCGCTTCGACTCGGATAGTTTTATGATCTTACAGGAATAATGGGTGTGACCATTTGATGTTGAGATTTATATCGATTCGCCTGGACTTTCACTTTCTCGATATCACGGATATCTGAAGAATCACTTATCAGATATTGCTAAAGTGGCATGTGCTTTCTGCTTGCAGTACCTATGACGTTATTGAGTGTTTGTTTTTGGTATAGTATGTGACTGTAAAGCTGACCATTGGTGAAAACGCGTATGTGTGAAATGTTTATATCTACATGCTTATTTTTTTTCTTTTCCCTTAAAAGACAAGTTCACAATGTTCGAGTTTTTTTAACGAGTGATTTAGCAACAAAATGTGTCTTAACACCTTAAATTTGGTCGAGTAGATTAGCCGGCAGTTTACTGAAGTCGATCCTTATTGTTCCATTTTAGTAGTAACGCCCCTTGGTTCTGGGGCGACCCTTTTTGGGATTTTTCAGGTTTTTCTGTTTTTCGGTGTTCCGCTATCATCAGGTGTTTCCGAATGTCATGTAAGTTTTTAGAATCAGTCAATTTTTATGCATAGAGATGCCTAGAGCAAGTTTACTCAAAGGGCCGCACTATCGTATTTTTAATTCTTTTGGCAAATGCGAAATATCTGCGTCGTTAATGATTAGGTACTCACAGCTGCTCCATAACCCCTTGATGTCTATCTGAGCATCTTCATTAATTTTTGCTTTTACGGTTAATGCATTAGGAAAATTTTGTAATATTTTGTGACGAAATTTACCATTGGAGGTGGGTTCTATGTCCGAATTCAACTTTGCCAGTTTCAACAGATGGCAATTCTCAATTACGGTTCATTTCCCAACCGAGAAAAGCATAAAAAATAATTTAATGTCATAATTATTATAGTTGTAAAAATCCGTTGTTACATCGATCCATCATCATTTGGTTGGTTTTTACGGCAAAGTTAGAACATCTTGTAGTAACAAAGTGAAATCAGCTCCGGTGCTCTGATTGCTGTCATAAATCTCAACAATTATTGTCTCGTTCTAAAGGTAATGGGTGATTGAAATAATAGAGAGCAAGGTTAGAGGTGACAGTTGACATTCATAATGGATATTATAACCGTGAGTAATGTATATTGTAATCCCTCGTTTAACTCAAATGTCATGAGAATATTTTAAATACGTGTAGCTAGGACGTTGAGTACCTACTCTATGTGGATACTTTTCATTAATATTATGAGAAGTGCCCTTATCTTAACGTACCTACCTTATTAATTGCTTAAGAGATTTCTGTATGAATGAATTTTTACATCTTAAAAACATAAAGGTTGCGTTGGGTAACGTATCTTATACTCCCTTAATGACCCTCTAACTTAGGGGCATTGGGAGGCAAAAACAATAACCGATCTTTACTCAACGTACCGACAAGAAATAATTTCATTGCCAAAAATCCAACTTGAACCCGTCGTTGCAGTTCTTATATACCTAGCTGTGTTGTATTCGCTTATGTAAAAAAAGACTGAAATATCGTCACCAAAAATTAGTATAGAAAAATATAAGAAATTGAGGATCATAAATAGTTTAACTTGGAAGCAAAAGACGACGTCTATAGTACCTATTACTTTTTAATAAGGATATACTTTTACTAAGGGCATATTTTGCCTGAGTGATTGTCTCGTGGTTTATGTTGACGTCCATCTTTATGAAAAAAATTAACCTTAACAACTTAGTTATAATTTGACTTATTAGTACTTATTCGTAAGAAAGAGTATTATAGTATCATGTTGCAGAAAACAAGACTTGTTTTCTGTGTTTTAGTGTTAATTTCATCAATAGGAGACCAAGTATGTATAAACATAATATATTTAATGATGTCAGATTATTTTGCACATTATCTCAATATAATAATTGAATAACCTGTGTACTGACAATTCATTGCTTTTCCAATGTGTTGTAACAGGGGTGAAGAATTGTGGACAGAATTAATAAACGAAACATGCCAAGTTAGTATTCAGCCGTCAAACGCAGTATCACGCTCAGATTTTCCCTTTCAACTGTAGCAGTGGGTAGGTACAGCATCGGAATTGCAAAATGCAAATCACCACACGAATCTACTTTCTTCGTTTGAAACGTCGACGTTTGTCATTCAGTCCTCTCTGAAAATGGGATG
The DNA here is from genome assembly GCA_963576905.1 of Mystacides longicornis. Taxonomy (NCBI): domain Eukaryota; kingdom Metazoa; phylum Arthropoda; class Insecta; order Trichoptera; family Leptoceridae; genus Mystacides; species Mystacides longicornis. The sequence continues at coordinate 12,154,571 of OY756424.1, forward strand.
TCGTGACTTATCTGAGACAATGCTGTCTATCTGGAGCGAAGTTTTCTTTAATAATAACGAGCTGGCTGTAAAAGCGCCGCAGATCTCACGGACTCCTATTAAAACTACTCACTATGCACACCTATTTCGTGTTTGTGAATAGTTTGTTCTTGGCGTGATCCGAGACGTACGCAGCCCCGTCAACTCCGCACTCGTGACCCACTGACAGTTCACATTTGCATAAGTAAAAGTCATTCCGTGTCGGATATTGTACGGAAAATGTGTAATTGGATGGTCAGCGATTCCGCTCGAAACGAATTCTTCACGTGTGCGTTTGACAATAATAAGATTATCATCCGAAGAGTACTTCATACATAATAATCCGGTAATGTTACGAGTATCTCGTGTTAGAATTCAAGTAATTTGGTAGCAACAATGCTAGGTGGGCCTTCGTTACTTTTATTTGAGGCGTTAGCGGATAGTTAATGTTCTGTTATTCATCTTCTCTGACATCCATTTTTCTTCTGATACATACCCGTGTTTACCCGTGTGTAATATTTTTTTTTATTTAGCATACCTATGCGTCACATTTTGTTTTACTAAAAGGGGTAATAAAAGTAGACCAGGGTGAAGTTATTGAGTTAGGTTCTTTGAACATCTGACCACATTTCCTTTCGATTGGCAAAGAAGACTTGCCTCGGTAATTATATTATTTTAGTGACACACTTCTATCGGTATAAAATGCATATTGTTTTAACTATAAACATTTTTCTCGAGAACGGAATAAAAATGTTTGATTCGCGTTATTCTTGTTCGACCAGCAGCCCGATTCACGGAAAAGTTTAAGTCTAAGTTTAGTTCGAAGTTCGAACGAAGTTCGATTCAAACTTTTCCGTGAATAGGGCTGCTGGTAATAATAATTGTAGGCGGCGACTATCTACAGTCTATGTACCTATTCACGGAAAAGTTTGAATCGAGCTTCGTTCGAACTTCGAACTAAACTTAGACTTAAACTTTTCCGTGAATCGGGCTGCTGGTCTTGTCAAATTTTTCCATCAGTCTTTTCGCCATGTTGATTTTTGTTGACATGTTTTTGACATATTATGATCTTAATCTTCTTGAAAGAAACCTTTTTTATTTTTTTTTTGTTTAAACTATTTTTCATCAAGAAGAAAATGCATGTTCAATGACTTTGAACACGTACCTACACATCCGATGCAACTATAAAATTCGTCACCAGCACAGCTATCAAGTGTTTATTATTATATCTAGAGTTATGAAAACTTTTTGTTTTATTTTTTTAATTATTGAATTCTTACATAAAAAGATTTGGATCTACTCCCAGCAATCTACTCTCTCGAGAGTAGATTGCTGCATTCAGAATGGAGAGCTTAGACTAAAACTATATTTTAACTGTTGATACTTTCGGCCGCTGGTGCTTGGTAGTAATCCAATATATTTTAACAACTTTTGCATTCTTACTTTACGTTCAAATTTCATTCACTTCAGAGAAACCTATTTGAATTACGGTATAAACCTACATATTTTATTCTACACACCTAGAACAGAAAGGCCTTAAAATTTCTCTGCCTCCTGTATTTATTTGGTACACTGACCACTTTTCGGCTTCTTCCTAAAGTAGTTTGTATAGGTTCTGTTTGATATTATTTTTCTACCGGGCACGAAACAGAGAGAAAGACACACAACACGAGAGATGACACGGAACGTCGAATGCGTAATGTTTACACACACATTCTCGTGGATAACAATCAGCCTATCAAATGATAATAATATTATTTGATGCCCGGGGCGTTTGCACCACAAACAGAAATAACAGTTCTTTTATACCATCAGCACTGGCTATATAATAGACTCTATTATAATATTATTCACTATCTCTCTGGCGCGATAAATCGAATTTCACGAGAAGAATCGAAATAAAAAAACAAAATGTAGACTCTTAAAGAGTTTAACACATCTATTTCCTATATGCAGCCCGGTATAAACATGTCCCATCATTGATGTCTTGAATCTATCTATATTTCACTGCCAACCTAATAATTATAATATTATGAAATCGCATAAAAAATCTAGAACGCCTTTCGATACGTGTTGCTTGAGTCTTATGTTGATAAAAAGTTCAAGATATTTTGTCATCCAGTTTCAGAATTGAATTTCTTGCCTGTGGTAAAATCTCTTTCATTTCTCCTAAAAATTTTATTTTAAAGAGGGTTGTTTTTTAGAAAGACGGAAGATTGAATATCAAAGAGAATATTATTAGTACATAAATGCTGTATTTTAGTAGTTAAGTTTGACATTCTATAGCAATAAAGTTCTTCAACCGATCTGCATTTTGAAAATAGTCAAGTTCTTTCACATTTTAATAGGCTATAGCTGTTATTGTTGCGTTTCTATCTGCTGGTATCTCTATTGATTTAATAAACTAATCACGTTTGCGCATATTTCTTGCATAAGAAAGCGAACCGCCCCTTGTTTTTCTGTATTTTTCTTCTTCGACTTTAGTGGATGCTCACACACGATTTTATCTATGGTTATATTCATAATATAATGTATCTCTTGTGCGGTTTATAATATTAAATATGATTTAATTTCTTTTGCTTATTAAATAGGTTGTTTTTTTACAATTCATCTCAAATAAATGTTTAACACTTCCCTTATTATTGGTTTTCATTGTTGCAGTTGGTCAAAAACTTGGCGACGATTGTGTACACGGCATTGGACTACTGCCAGCAAGATGACGAGGAGAGAGTCGTGTCCAATGCGCTCGGCACCCTCATCGATGATATGGTCAGTGTGGATCGAGGTACGTACCCTTTCAGTTTCCTTCTTTCTGCATGACGTTCTTGATTGACGGCGGCAGCGTTGCATGTGAATTGCTTCATTGAATAGGTATAAATGAAGGCTTTGTATACGTGTTGATCTTACAGCTTCAGTTTCCTTTTGGCGGCTACAAATGGTGACATGTAGGTATATGCTCTCTTGAAGCTCATAAGTGCTCTTTAATTCCGGATATAGTTATGTTACGGGAGTATTACAACCCGTATTAACGCAGGTATACACTGTCAAGTTTATTTTTACAGGAGTCGATGTAAAATGCGTAGTATAAAGAGCAATCAGAGCGTTATAGCCAACCCGCTCTAAGAGCTTTGGGAAGGGAATTTGCTCTAGCAATAGGTATTGTACACTTGTACAGTGCAGGTAGGTATACGGTGTTTCTTCCACTACCGCTAGATCGCGATCTTTGCACATCTCTGGTCAGTTTGTAGAAAACATATGTACATCCGCGGCGCTACAAAACCCTGTGTAGGTCTTGGCCTCCTCCAGAAGATTTCTCCATGCCACCCTGTCCTCCGCCATGCTCCGCCTATCATCCACCCCCAGCATCTGAGGTCTCTCTCCGTTCCTTCGAATGCTCCTCTTTCCAGCCCAGGAAAGAACAATGAAAACACAATATATAGGTATATTTGTAAGTGATCAATGTAGAAAAAAAAAACAGCTCGGAACAGCACAGTTATATAATAGTTTAGGTAGATAGAGATAGTGCTTACTCTAGCTTCTTCTTCTCTGGTTTCAATCCTAGGATTGGCTTGCAGCAATTATCTCAATTCTTCTCCTCCATTCTTCCCTGTCTTGTGCGGCTCTTTTAAGTTCTTCATATGATTGGCATCGCACGTCCACCAACAGGTCCTCCAGGTACTCTCGGCGTGGGCGTCCCCTAGAGTTTGTCCCCTCGGTCATACCCTCCATTATGGCATGCAAGAGGCCTTGTTGTCTTATTATGTGGCCGATCCATCTTGCACGCCTTTCGGACAAGGTCCTGAGCAGGTGTCTTCCTCCTTCGATTCTTTGGAGAACCTCCTCGTTTGTAATGTGGTCTCTCCAGGAAATTCCCAATAGTCTTCTGTAGGACCACATCTCAAAAGCCTCTAGTCTCCGTTTATCTCTTTCAGATAGGCACCATGTCTCGCAGCCGTACATCAAGATACTACATACATAGGTCTTGATGAGGAGTATTCTCAGTTTCAGGTCAATATTATTTGATTCTATTATTTTAGACCTTTTATTAAAGGCAAGCCTAGCCTGATGTATACGGCTGTCGACCTCGCTCTTAGACCGACCGTCCCATGTTATCTTGCTCCCGAGATAGACAAACTCCTTGGTATTCTTTAGTGGAACTCCTGTCATCATTACTCTCATCTGATGTTGCGTTCGGCCTACAGTCAGCAGCTTTGTTTTGTCTTTGTTAGATAGCTAGATCATCCTTTATTGTTCCTTTTGATTAGTATACCAGAAGTACTATGCTGGGGTTCTGACTGCCTAAATTTCTTTCCAAAAAACATAGAATGCGTTCGATAAGGTTTCATATTAAATATCATACCTTATCGAACGCGTTCTACGTTGTTGTTATTTTAAACAAATTCATTAATAATTTAGATTTATCTTTGTTACGAGTAATATTACTTACGTTGTTATCAAACTTTAGATAGGTATGACGAGTTTAAACACTTGACGATTAATTTGCAATGGGTTTATTCAATTAGTGTCCGATGTTATGCATAAAACACTACATACACAAGCTGATTGCGTGAGTGTGATAATATTCGATGACATAAGGAGTAGTGATCGCAAATACAATATGTAGTCAGTATCTATCTATGTGATACGGTTTCTCGGCGAAATGGTGTAAAGCAAAAAACAGGAAGCGTTGTAAACAAGTTGTCACACACGACCACCTAACTGCACCGACCGGCGTGTCGTGTCGTGTACTTGTATCACCGGTGTACTCGCACCTTTCAAGCTAATCCGTTGACACAATGTTGCATGTTCCGTATATCTGAGTGTATTCCTTATGTATGTGGATTAGTTTGGATTATTCCTTAATGCAATTTTCCACTTTGTTTTAATTATTTATTATATGAGCATCCGGAAGAGCAAAAGAGTGATTGGGTATATATGAGAAAATTGATGAGGGATGTGTGAATGGTCTATTTGATGAGTAGTGATCGGTTGAGTGTTGTGACTGTTCCTGTCAGGTAATTTTCGCGAGAACGGTAAGGTTAATGGGTCCTATTAACAAGACTTGTAAATGGATTAATGGGACCCCTTTCGCTTGCTGCAGTGATTGTTTTGCAGTTGTATTTATATTTTATAAATATAATTTGAGGATTCGACGATTTCGTTACCTTGACTGAAAAAAGAAAACAATCTTTTCTACTTTTGTTCTTTTTGTCGGAGATCGACATATCAGGTATGTCTTTAATTCTCTATAGGTTTTCCGATCAGGTATCTCTTTATCTTATACATCCCTTAACAAAATCACTTCTGAACATAATGTGTTTTATCCAGATTTTTCATCCTTCGTTTACCAATGTGATAGTCTGAGTAATATTAATCCCGTGTATATCCCACGTTAATAAATTTTCTCCGTTGTTGTTTCCTTCTTAAATAGATAGAAAGATCTGCATATCCTATCCAAATATTTAGTATTGATAGATACAACCTAAAAAACATGTGTACAACAACAGGTAATTGAAATACCCTCACTTTTATACATCTTTTACATAAATTAAGATATTGTGACTGTATTAATTGTAAAAGATAGAGTGGAAAGCCTTCTGTAAGGCGAGCAGTCCACTCGCCCTTCACCTCTATGGTGTCCTAGAGTCGTCTTCCATGAAAAAAGTTGGCTTCTTCATTTTACTTTGTTCTCGAAAGCTCGTTTGTTTCTGTTTATTTAACTAGTTTTATTGATATCGTTAATAAACGCGAATAAAGAAAGTCCGTCATCATAGTGTAAAAAAACAATCCTCAATCGCCTATGCTCAACAAACCGCATCGAGATGCTTATCTAATGCACATTCTATTCCTTGTTTGCCGTTGACATGATGTTATCACAGAGCGGAGGCTGCCGCGATTCACGGTCAACCAGCCATCGGGTGATGTAACAGCGAGCTGGATGTAGCGGAAATGCTTCCGGTTTAATTCTAACTACGTGAATAGGTGCCCGGTTTAACGGCGATCAGAACACAGGCTGCTGATTCACAGGATATGGGACGAGGGAGTGAGTAATGCGCATTGTCGCGTGCGTCCTTTGTGAATCTCCATACATAATTTATATTTTGCGCGCATTGATAGAGAATATGGGTTTCGCGTCTACTATCGTTGAAGTTCTTCATTGTACTTTTGAACGATGACTAAAATTATTTATTTGGTTTCAAACATATTGCTAACTCTAAAGTTATTTTTTGACCTAAAACTGAAAACTTTTGCAAAGATGAAAATAAATAAATAAAAAAATAATAAAAAGAACAAAGTAAAAATAAATGTTGTTGAGTATTATTGTTCAGTATCATTGAAGAACATTCTGGTAAAGATTGTAATACTGTAAAAAATTGTAATATGAGGCACTGCTTATAATAAACTTACCTATATGTATATATAGAAAATGTTTTCTAAAAAAAATATTGTACTTCTATTTTGTTTATTGAATAGTTGATAAGAATACTGTATTATGTTATATGTATAGGGTAATGTTCGAAAATGATATGTATTAATAATAATAATTAATCAGATTTATTTTCGATATATAAAAATTCAGTAAAAAAAAAAAACAAGCATACAATTAAAACAAAAAGCAAATACAAGTATTTAAAACAATTAATCGAAAATCCCACAAGGCAATGCCTGTGTTTGGGGGTATACATTAAAATAAGCCATAAAAGTCATTGTGAATAAAAATAAAAAAATAAAAAGTACTTAGTAAAAACAATGTACAATTAGTAAAAACAATAATAAAATACAGAAAATAATAATGATAAAAATGATAGTAGAGTAGATCCAGCATATTTGGACATATTTCCCATTAATATACATTTCAAATGAAATATATATAGTTTACATGTTTTACGAAAAGAATAAGATTACATAAAGGATAAATAGTCAATTAGATAAATTCAAATCTAATTAATAGTAAATATCAATAATAATAGAGAATTTGAAGGTAGGTATCTATAAATATTCAATATTAACAATAAAATAATTCATTAGGATAAGAAAAGGAAAACATTAATAAAACACATACAACAAAAATACAGAATAAAAAGTACGAAATTGATAAAAAGGGACCAATAAATAATCAATAGTAAAAACAACAATAAATATTACTCAGATAATAAAACAAATGATAATGAAATAGATAGTAAAACAGATCCAGCATATACTTTATAATTACACTATACGCATATACCTACTTAGAGTTTTGTATCTCCTCACCTTCACACAAATGCCTATGCATTTTTGAAGGGGGGAATATTATATTGAATAAAATAAATAAATAAATGATATAATTAAATCTTTAACTATCCGGTAGGCGAAGCTTATTATTATTGCCTGAGGCATTTTTCCTATCAGTCGCCACTGTGCAGCGAGTCTAAGACCTGTCAATAATGAATTTGTGGCTTTGGATAGCCAGGTCCCGATGTTCGTAAAAGTAAAAGAATAAAATTTCGAGCACTGTGTTTGAAATGGAATAACTTGTTTTTTAAGTAACAGTCTCTGACGTGAACACTTTCTTATGTTCTTCTTTCACGACACTTCACCATAATTTGGATTAATATTTCAGTGTTTGAGGTGCTATCTTCGTATATAGCTCATCTTTCAACTCCTGGAACTTGTACTTGTCTATTGGTTAAGTAAACAGGGGTTCAATTGCCTTGAGGTTGTATTTAAGAGGTTCAAGGAAGCTTGGGTTGAGTAAGTGCCTGGTTGTAGTATGTAGACAGGATATCTGCTCTTTCTCAGCGGGACATTTTGAATACACGCAATAAGTATATGATATATTACTTACACTTACCGTTACACATACATATTATTTTCTCTTGCGTGACGCACAAACAGTGGATATTGTCGTGATTGAACAAATCAATTTTGATCGACTTTTTTCATTCACTTTTTCATATAAAAACCTCACTTAGTATAAAATCTGAAACTGACAAAAAGTTGCGTGGGGTCATTCTTGTTATACGACATCTAAACGTGGAAACGTATAAAATCGCGTATACTCGCCATATTATCTTGAAGCCCGTGTGTGTATGTAGGTTAAAGTTAAGTAGGTAGTTTACGAAGTAACAATGGTCATTTGAAATATAACAGCCGATAGGACCCCATTCTCCACATCTCTTATCGTGAAATTTATGTTTGCCGTTTCGATTGTTTGGAAAAATCGTTAAATAATGTTGAACTTATCGCACCTGTTGAACGCTGAGCCGGTCGGCCAGTGAAATTATATTTGATGTTTCTCTAGTGCAATTGCCACAAAAATATTCCATCCTTTCTTTATACTTCGGTCCATGTGAGTCCATGGTATGGATGGCTCATTTTCTGACTTTAGTCAGGACTTGCGAAGTAAAATTGTTTACTGAACGGCGTCATATTAGTTTTCCAAATCACCATCATCAGCCATTTATCCGTACCTCGACTTCCATCATTATTAGGCCAAGCTATTTGTATTGTGCTGTATCCTAAGAAGATCGTTTTCCTTCTCTTGATGCGGTCCATCTATATTCTATTTAGTCCAGCTCTTCGCAACCAAGTAAGTAACCAATCAGTCAACGGAATACGTAGCATTTTGCGGTGGAGCCAAATTTCAAATGCTTTTCTATGTTGTCTGTTATCACACTCCTAATATATAAATGTGTGCACGCACTCTATTGGCTTTTTGTTAAGTCGAAAGATAGCTCATTACTATGAAATTAGCTACAAGATAGATCGTGTGGTTAATTATGTAATATTTTAAGCAAATTTTTATATTGGATCTCGCCCCGTTTGATGCAAATAATAGCAATGAACAATGTTAACAGAATCCATAATGAAGGTGTTTTCTTCCATGACAATATTATGTATACACGATTATATCACACGGTTTTTTATGTCTTAATCCGATGGCCTAAGTGGTCTGTCAGCCAAGCGTTATAAGTACGGCTCGCGTTCCATCAGTTTCTCATATTGCTGATCATATACCTAGTACCCACAATTCATTAACACCGTGTGTAGTCGTTAACTAAATTATACGGGAATTAATATTCGTTTCCTAGGAATGATGAATTGAAATTTCACACTCACACGCACCTGTATTTTTGTTTTCATCTTGAATAATTATGATTCGGTATCTACGTGAGGTATGTAAACAAAAGTTTTCGACGCACTTAACATAGATGGGGCGGAAGTAAGGTCACATTGTGCATTGTTTAGTCGCCATTCGGTAAGAAAGTAGTAGGTAATTTAGCTCTGTAAGTCCTTATAAAATCACACGAAACCTTTATGTTTTGGCCAAATTGAACTAATTTATGTTAATTTTAATATTTGTACCTACTTTAAATGTACTCTGAATATTTTCTTCAAAACGTCATTATATTTATCATAAATTTAGTTGGTGCATCATGGTTGTAAGACCTCGATGATTACGGGAATGCAATATTTGCTTTATTTGTTTTATAAACCAAAAAAAATGGACCAAAATATGAAGGGAGCACCTAATTAGACGGGAAAAAACTTAAAAACAGTATATTGATTACAAAAAGCGTTGTTGTACACTCGAAACATTGACACTTGACAAAAAATCCAACATGGCGGGCTAAAATCTACAGAGATCAGCTCGCAATCAATCGATATGGGTTAAACTACCTCGACGACGGTTTGATCGCAAATTTTCTACCGCTGAACTATTTTTTCCACTGATCAGAGTTTTTAAATAAAGCAGTATGACATTAAGTCGTAAAATGATGATGATATAAGCACGACATTTATAAACGCTCCGAAGGGATATTCTTGGGCTGTCAAATCTGCCAATCTGGCTGGGCAGTTTTGATTTTGTATACAAAATATCTTCTTCCTACACTAGATCCATCAAGTTTTGTGTGAGAACGTTTTTAAGAACATAGGTACCTATTTTCATATGAAAGAGATTTTGATATTGTATTATATTAGATTTGAATAGAATAAAAGAAATAAATAACTACTAATAATTGCCATTTCTCATACAGCTTGATGAAACGCTACGCATTCAACAGTTAATTTTATTTTCGCTAATTACATATCCGCTACTGTAAGAATTTTATAAATATAAATAGGTTTTATGGTTTAGTATATTTTTATTTCGTTTTAAATAATTATCTTATGTACCTAGTACGTAATAATCTCGGTGTATTTTTAAACTATTGTTTAGTAGACATTATTTTTATTGTGTTTTTTATTTTACTCGGCCTGAATCTGACGATTATTGTTTGTTTAAACAACTCTTATAAGAATCCCTTATAATATAATATCTTAAGAATCGCACAAATAAACTGATTTCATACTAATGTAATAATTTTATCAAAACAACGAATGAAAGCTTTAGGTGCTTTCATTAGAGGGTAAATAAATATTATGTCATTCTTGATGTTGATTTTCTATTTGGGTAAGTATGAATATTTATTTGCAACATCATACGTACATATTTATCATGATTTTTCTCAATTTTAAGTGATAGGATCTCTAAATAATACTCGGCTGCTTTAATACATTATACTAGCTTTCCCGACAGACGTTGTCCTGTACCTAGTAGTCCTTACTATGAATAATTTATACGAAAATACGTTTAAAATAATTATGTTCGAATGTTAAAAATATAATATTTCTTAAAGCTCGAAAAAAAATCTGCGTACCAATATTTTTTAATGTCAACGGTTGTCAGGTAAACAATAATTTTGTTGTCATAGAACTTTTTTCATAGACGGCGTTGGCGTCGCAGGAAATCCGTTCCATACTAATTTTGATATTATATTTTATATTATTTCTTATGCTTTTTTCAAATTTTTAATAGTTATTCTGTTATCCGGAGCGGAGAAGAAGCCAATAAATCAAACATCGGAAGAATCCGTTCGGCCGATCTCGAGTTATATGTATTCGCACTAAACCGACATTCTTTTATATTATAGATTTCGATATAGTTTTGCTTCATTGGTGGGATTCGATGGTACTGATAGTCTGATTTATGTACAACACGAACTGAGCCAGCAGTCCAATGCATCACAGTTTATGACGTGATCCGATCTAAATAAGACAAATCCATCATGAACCGATTTGTGATCCGGTCAGCGTGGGAAGCTTTTCATTACCCCATGAAATCAAACATAAGGTTCTGTATACAAAAAGCAAACACCTTGAACTTCTCGATTCAGAGTTTTAACGATCACTTTTACGATATCTTTATGTATAAATTTCTTCTGTCCGTATGTATATGACTAAACTCCTTATAAAAGGTCTGATTGTTCTAATTTTATTTTTATATAATTATGCATGCTTAGGGGTGATATTACCCACAAAAATATAAAAACATTCCCCTTTCTTTATTTTTCCCATAGGCACTCGGGTTCATTAAAAATATTTTACAATTTACATATATTTTAACAATAGTACATCATCAATCAACATCAAAACTTTATTAGCAATTGAAACAAAAACAATCGAAAGAAATTCAATGCCAAAGGGGTGTAAAGGGTCCCTTTGGCATCTCGTCAATGTACAAAATTATCAATTTGATCGTAGATGCAGTAGCGACAGGGGCAAAGTCAAGTAATAATATCTGTTGATATCATTTATGATGTGAATAAAGTTAATTAGGTATCTATTTTGTTTCATAAAAAATAATGAAAGGGGAAAAAATTAATTTGCGCTACCAAATTATTGAAGCATTCATTACAAATTACTCAATATCCGATTAAAATGTTATGATGACAACAGTTTTTTAATGTAGTTATTGGATCAAAAACTTGATTTTTTTTATATTACGAACACAAAAATCTATAACGATAGATCTTTGTGTATCTTTTTACTAAATTCATTTCAAATTCATAAATTTTGTTGATATTGCAATAGCTTTTGTCAGCTCAAAGTCAGTAGAGTCTGCTAGTATGTATCTTTAGATTTATCTGTTGAGAGTGTGGTATAAGGTACAGTACACACACCAATACCGTATCTGTCTGTGTAGATAATTAGTAGGTGGGCAAATTATACGATTTATTTTGAGTTATGAATTAAAATAATGACTATTCATTTCCTCTGGTACCTACTACGAGTGAAGAAAGATCAATGTTAATAAATAATAATATTATCAACAGAACTATGTAACATGGAGCGCGTCGCCTCGCAGATGAACGAGTGTTGATAAAACGAATTTCTCAAATTACCCGATGATTGATTTACAATAATAAAATTGGAAAATGCAGTCCTACATTTCGTACTGAAGTAGATTTCGGACTGATCGACCATTAGATAAAAGCCTAACTGTTTTTAATTCATCTTATAAACTTCTAGGTCGCTATCGATATTAAATTTTAAGAAATTTATGAGAATTATCGACTCTTAAAAAATGGGATACGTGGTCTTTACGTGGTATTTCAGCAGGCAATCGATAAATGGGTTTTGTGTAAAATCTATGTCTTTTATATTTATCCTCTTTATTTAAAGTCAAAGTTAACCAAGATTTGGTCGAAATAGAGGCACGAATCCACAACGTTCCTTAATTAAGTTTATTGACATTATCTTAAAATAATCTGTAATCTGCTTAATTGGTTGTCTGGTACTGATCTCTATATGGTGAAGTCCAGCTCTTCCTCTACTTTTATATGGGTATTCTGGTGGCCTATATCGCTCTTCCGGTTTTCCGAATTCTGGTAACATCCATCCTTTAGGCAAAACCAAACCATGCACTACAAAATTCGATACAATAGCTAAGTCCTATATTTTCAAAACGAATCATTTAAGGGAGCGTTTGTATGAGAATAAAGATTGGTGTTTGCAAGGGTGCAGTTGGGAAGGTGTGGCTCTGATCCATGTATTCCAGTAGGCACCAATCAGAGTTGGTGTGGCTCCAGATGCAGATCCAGAGATGATGTTGAAGTTCAATACACAAAAGCATTAAAACAAATCGATGTCACGAAAATAATAGAATATGACACGACGAAAATTATTCATAAAAGTAGTGACTTTTTTTAGGCTTTCACTCTTTTGCGAGAGTTTTAGGAGTAGTGACTTCAACAATATGTTGCCGCTGCTTTGCAAGTTTGTTACTTTTGACATTGGGAATAAGGGATGAATAATGGGCTAGGTAATAATAAATATTCATGACTAAAGGAAAGTTTCTGGCGCATCAACGATGAAGCTCTGCTGGTTTTTTTTTCCAAACATTTTTCACTTAAAAAATACAAAAGTATAATTAGAATTTGACCTTTCACCTTAACAACCAACACGCAGTATGCTCGCGACGGTCTTTATGGAAATTTCCCGGAAGTGCTGACCGGCGAAGGTAACCTTTGGGACACCACCGATGCAACATCTTGTCTATTCGCGGTAATTTTTCGACCTGCCCATAATAATTCATGATAGCCGCTCGCATCGGCCTCTCCCAAGAGTTGGGTCCACAACAATGTGATGGGCCGACGCTAACACTATCGATTGTCCCACATAGATTAGCGCACTAATGTACGCGCAGACATATTTCTAAGTTAATAAATTTTTAGAACATCGTCACTTTCTCATCATTATTATGGTGCTATGTTGTTGTATGCGCGCATTTTGTTTTTGTAGTTTTATCTCTTATGTTTGGTTCGAGATTTGTGTAATTACACGCTGTTTAATGGCACTTTTATATCCGATGTTATTATATTATGGGAATTATTAAATACTCTTTATAGAGTGTGAATTAAACTGGTTGTTATAAATTTATATTAATGATTATTGTTTGTCATAGCGCCGTCGTATATTAAGTTTTTTAATTAACTGATTAGATCAGATCGCTTACAAATAGGTTAGAAATTCGATTATTCGACGCAGAATGATATTCTGCGATTTGGTTATTTTGTGTCGTTGTTCGATATTTTTTAATCCTTTTTTTTTTCGATACTTCCGCCACAAACAAAATAAAAATAATTGTGTCCTATAATTATTTTGTCATCAAATTTAAGTGGATTTTATATAATTGTGTTGAGGTTAGCTACCACAGATATTGTGATTGTTTTAAAATTAACCGAGACAACCATTACCACGACCTTGAATCCGACCAAAAAATATGAATACAATATGGCGACTTTTTTGTCGTTTATTCGAAGAAAATTGTCGGTTTCCTATTTGGTGTTCGGGCACCTGTCATGCTTTACAAATTTGATTATTTGAATTCCGTGACATTTTTTACAATCGGAATTGTTTCCTTGTTTCCCATTCGCATTGGGAATTCTCAATAATTATTTCTCACCTTATCCTAATTCTCGAATAAGCTTTGGCTAACAAAAACTATCCTCTCAAAGAACATTATGTTATGGACTGTAAGGATTTATTAGAATACAACGCCAAGCTATTGCGTGGCTAGGAATATGAGAGTCCTTCCTCGTTGGCTCATAGTTCCCATTAAATATCCGATACATAACGTGGATATCAAAAAAAAATATAGATACAGTGTAAATGTAATAGAAGTCAAAGGAATATTTCAGCTTAATAACGTCATCATCAAGAAATAGTGTTTTATTCTCCAAACCGGTAGTCAGTAGCTGTTCTATTCCCCAAACAGGGAGTCAGTAACTGTGATAAAACTATACTATGTTTAAATCTCGCCAAATCGAGCAATACGCGAGTGTCAAACTTTTCAATTTAACCATTCTCATGCTCACAAAGTGAATCGTTCGTAGCCTGGTTATCGCCTGACGAAAGACCCTCGCATGCAATATTATAATGTGATTTTGATATGGATTAACAATAAGACGAATGAACCTGTTGTTCGATGTATAAACGTGGCTGGCCGGCACTGTGCGGCTGAGTGGAGGCAACAATAGAGTGACGGATGAAGGCTCTGCTCGTGCCTCGCCAGGTCTCGTGATTTGTTTATCAGATTTTGCTTTTGTTCGGTGTCGATCTTTTGTTGGTAAAATCTTCCATTATTTGATATACCGCAACACTTTCTCCGAGTTTTCCCTCTTGCCCAATATTTGGCCACTCTTAAATGACCTAAATATATGTATTTTTTTTATGAACACAGTACTTCGGTATGGAAAATCAATACCTACTTCTCTATCTGACAAATACTTTAGCCTTCATGTTGAGCCCAAATTTGAACAAAGGCTTTCCGTTTAGGACTTTGCTCCTCATTAGCGTTTGCCATTTTTCATTCACTGGATTCACGAGTCCACTTCTTTTGCCCTTGATTCATTTGTTTTTGAATTTCGACAAGTGAATCACCTGGGTCCATTATTTGATTTAGGCGATTGTTGAGGTTATTTTTTTTCATTTTGTTGAAGGTTATGTACGTTTATTATATTTTGTTGAGGGATTTTCCACCAAATTAATTTCCATCATCCTTTGCAATTTCTGCTTTTCTATCACGACCCTTTCTTATCTTAGATGGTGATGTTTCAAAGTTTTTCAAAGATTAATCATTTGAATGTGACGTAAGTTTTTTATTTATTTCTTTAATTTGACTCTCAAAACCTTAGGTATACAAATTCTTGGGAGTTACGTAATTTTAATGGAAATGTGAAATACACTTCACGGTTGGTATATTTTAATAACTTGTAACTTCTCCACCTTAATGTATGAGTTGGTTGAATATCAAAGAGGTCGGTGCTCGGTGCTGCTGACCTTGTTTCCCAACGCCCTACGGTTTGCTGCCCGCAACTGATACGATCTGGCCCCGTGGGAAATTTCCCAAAATTACATTTCATAGCGCGCGCTTTCTTTGTTCGTCAGCCCGACACTCTTGAGAAAGCTGTGATTCGTTCTTATCACGTCTACTTTTGTTTCTGGGTACATATTTATAAAAATAAACTTCCTTTAATGTTATTTTCGATAATAAGTTTGGGATAGTTAATAAAGACCGCACTATTGCGGTAATTCTATGGTTTCCTAGAAAAGAAAAGCGGCCGTAACACACGAATTCTTTGAGTTTACAAAACACTCTATGTTATGTCTTTCACTACCTGTATGTGTAGTGTTATAAGCGTAGCTTGGGTGCCGCAGTTAACAAGACGCACTGCAATGTTATTTAGTCATTTAGCACAGAAGATTCTATGTGTTCGTTTCATGATTTTTTTGTTTGTGTTGTTCAGTGTTCTGTTGGTGTCTCTATTAAATAATTAAATTTCAAGTAGTTGGTAACCTAGCGGTGGTGACGCCGACTTTCGTACCGGAGGCCGTGGGTTCACTCTCAGGTGCGGACCATCTTCCTCATTTACGGCTCTAGAAAACTATGCATGTAAGAGGCAAAGCCCGTATGTGATTGGGTTCACAAATTCATTAATATAAAAGATGGTAATATTGAAAATATTATAATACTTTTACTCCGGGTGGAGGTCTATAATAAATAAAAATAATACTATTACGGTTAAATTTCGTCCCCGCTTTCTAGGAAATCGTTGCATAATATGTTCGTTCTCTGTATGCTTATTGTTTATGTTGTGCCTTTTTTTTATAAAATCTTGTCATTGTTGTAAATAATCGATGAAAGTAGGTACCTATTAATTATTTATTTATTTATTACACATACGGCAAGGCTGTTAAATGTTAAAATGCAAAAAAACACATGTTAAAAAAGTAGGTATATAGTATAAAATATGACGGACACAATGAATACACAAATTCACAAAAAAATCAAATTCAATAAATAATATGAAATAATAATCATCTGTATATTTTCAATGGTGCTTCCTTCCGATTCTTCACAAGAATTTATCATTATGTTTATCCATCTGCTTGAAGTGCTAGTCTTTGGAGGTTGGCGAAGATCTATGAGTACTTTTTAAGATCCTGAGTTTCGAAATACCAAACCACTGAGTTAGATATTTATGCCTACAGATTCTTTAGTGACCCAAACCTCGCTTGCCCTCTATTTCCTTCCACAGTAGATAATTTTGAATTGTTTTTTTTTCAGTCACTAATAACCAACTGAGTTCAAAGCTTCGATTTTTATTTAACCTACCTGTAGTTTTTTTTTTTAAAGTTACTATAGCTTTATGACCTCAACATATTAACAGCTGCGTTTGAGTGACCTTTTTTTGAGGTCAAACAGAACAGAATATATAATCGTTTTAGCGTAAAAGTACCAACCCTTATAGGTACAACTAACACTCACGACTTGAAAGAAATATAATAACAAATCGATTCGTAATGAGACACGTAGAGTGCGAAGCTTATACAGGCAGCCATCTCTCTTCTCTTTGCGTCGTGAATAATAAAATAATTCACTGCTACTAATATAATACAGCTCCATCAATACCAGTAGTTGTTGAGTATTGAAAGGAAAATTGTATGTAAGAATAATTTATTATCTACGCTAGCTGGCATTCATCATCAGGCTCGGTTTAATTAGGTAATGAGATATTCTTCTATTCTGATCAGAGTTTGTTTTTCATTCAACAAATTAACTAACTCATCAAATATTGAGATATATTTCACTTGTCAGTGTTATTTTATTAATTATGAGCTCATTATTTAGCAACACAAGACATCCTTTTTTGTCTGTTATTAATTTTTCAATAAGATAGTGTGTTTGCTTGTATTTTTTCTATTAACGAACATTTATATTTTATGATTTCGTATACTGACGGGATTATCAATTTCTTTTCCATTCTTTGGATTCGAGATCCCGGGTAGAAATTTTAAGTAAAAACACTTCAAATTCTTTCAAATACTTATCTCTTGATCTGAAGTAGGCGCCTATACCACTATGCTACTGACTGAAGTCGGCGGCTTTACTATGATTAAAAAAAGTACCTACCCACTGAAAAGCGAGAAAATTCTCAGATCTAAATAGCTGAGGAAATTTAAGGTTATCAACTCAAAATTTTCAATATAAAAATATACATACATAATTTTTAAAAAAATAGGCTTGGCCTGATGATGACTGGAAGCCGAAACCGATAACCTGAAAAATAAAATAAATAAAACAGCGAAAAGTAGTTTCTCAATTAATAAAAAAGCAATTTTGTTGGTCATAATAAGGATCGAAAATATCATTAAATCTATAATATAAAAGAAAGTCGGGTTAGTGCGAACACTTATAACTCGAGATCAGCTAAGCAGATATTTGTGATGCGTAGTTTATTGGATTCTTTTCCGCTCCGGATAACAGAAAATAAAAAACGAAAAATGGATAACAAGTAATATAAAATATAATATTAAAGTAAGTATGGAATGGAATTCCTAACAATAACGCCATCTGTGAAAATTTCATAAAAACACAATTGAAATTAAAATTACGCAGATTTTTTATGGATTTTTTTCGTGCTTTTAGAAATAATTTTTTAACACTGAAACATATTATTTTAAACCTATTTTTGTACATTATACAAATTTGAAATCAATATTCATAGTATGGACTGCAGGACAACGTCTGTTGGGAAAGCTTGTTACAAATAAAAAGACATTCAGTTTTTTTTCCACAATTATGTTTGTTGAAAAAAGTTAAGTTCCGTTGAATAATTTCATTTAGAGGTAATAATAATCAGTGGGGTATGATTGATCGCAAAGCACATGAATTATTATTGGTGTCCAATGTTTGCTTTCCGGACGACACGACGCGTTGTTTTTCAGAGGCATCACCTTCATGGTCAGTGGAGGCCGCGTCTACTGGCGCGTGGACAATGTTAGCCATTATATGTAAATAAATAAATAAAACTTTATTGTGAAATAATTAATTAAAAACAATTTTTATACAAACACTTTAAAGTTAAAGATTCAAAGGGCGGACTTATCCCGAAGGATCTCTTCCAGCCAAACTACATACAAGCCCCAATCTATCTTCATGATATAATTATTATTGTCATCGTTACTCGATTTAATCGATACTTATTTCCACTAGTATTTCAGCCTCATATAATATTTGTTCTTTATTGTTTATTCCTTAAGTATAGTCGTAATTTCGTGCAATGAATAAAAGCACGTATTAGAGATGAGGATTTGCGTGGAAATTTCGAAGAGTAGGTAGGTACTCCCAAGGAAGGACAGTAGCGTTATATAATATGTGGAATCAACACACTATACAAGCTGAATATTCCTCTAGCAAAACCTGCCGGATGACATCGAGCATAGAAAAAAGTAATTAATTAATGTTTTATTGCAATATTAATCACTTCTGTCGTCTCTTAAAGGCTCCTATTTTTACTTTAGCACATTGGGGACTGTGAACATTTTGACATTTCATCCCGTTATAGCAGTCGTACGAAAAACCTGTGATAAAGTAGCTATCTGATTGCCATAACAACGAATGTCGACTTACAGACGAATAATATGAGTATGGAAAATACATATTTCCCGTATAGTAGGATCGGTTTTGTCCACAACATACCTACTTCCGTCTGAACAAAACAAAAAAAAAACAAATTTAACATCGTAGAACTTTTCTTAATATTTCGTTTCTTTTTTCTTCAGCCCTTGTCCATTGTTGCATATCGGCCTTCTCCTTAAATTTCCACAGCATCCTATCCCCCGCATGCCTCTGAACCTAACCGCTTTCCTTCCATTCTGCCGATAAATAAAGGTTTTTGTTGTATTCTTAGGATCTATTTGCAATCGCGTAGCTTGAGAAAAAAATAGCTAACAAACAACCATATATCTATCCAATAGATAATAAATAGCATTAATCTTCTATAATATAAATGAAAGTCGGGTTAGTGCGAACACTTATAACTTGAAATCGGTTGAACAGATTTCTATCATTTTTGTTTTTATGGAATGCTTCTTCGCTCCGTATAATTGAATAACTATTAAAAATCGAAAAATGGATGATAATAATATAACATTGAAGTTGGTATGGAACGAATTTCCTAACAACAACGCTATCTGTAAAAATTCTATAGAAACACAATTTTTTGCCTGACAATCGCTAAAAATATTGGCATATAGATTTTTGCATGAAAATATTGGAATAGAGATTTTTTATGGATTTTTTTCAAGCTTTTTTCTAATTTGTTAACACTAAAGGACATCTTCTTATAAATCCAAACGCGAAAAGTGAATAAATCTAGTTTTGAAATCAAATTGTCGTTTGACACTAACAGTCAGTTGGTGCGATTGACAGAATTGAGAATTCGGACGGAAGATAATAATATGTGGTTACAAACAGATGCATCGGTCGGAATGACATTGGTTAAATTAAAAGTTATTTTTATCATTCTTTTAAATTCTTAATCATTATTCATAGTTCGATCACAGGACAACGCCTGTCCGGAAAGCTAGTAACTAATAGATTTAAAATACTATGGTGTCTGGGTAGAGCTTTGCTACACTGTATATAATTATTATCCTATTGGCACTTTCTAGCAGTTAATCATATTTTAATGTGGTCGGATTTTCAATAGACCGAGAAGTCTTTTCTTCATTATTGAAACCTCTGAATGACACAACAGCTCCAGCTTTGCCTATTGACGCCGATACAACTCTATTAATAAGCGAGACACTTCATGCAGTAGCGGGGGCTCCATATTACCGGCAACTTGACAAGTTTATTATTCGTTAATAAACACAGCACAATCGGCAAGCGATCAAATTAGATTTCTCTTAGAGATGTCAATAATTGTAAATAATTAGCCGCCATAACTCTGTCCTTTTGTCGTGCTCGCAAATGGAGGAACCAATTTTAAAACGAGTTAGCTTATCGCAAGCAAGTCCATAATTTCATAAGCTAACTTGCATTTTATATGTGAGAGTAGAAAATATTAGAAGTACGAGCTGAAAATGGCATCCAAGCCATGTCAGTCTAAACTTTTTTCATCATTACATTACACCATTTGTGTTTGATAATTAATGGTTAATTTGGGCTTCAACGGACGACCCCCTTCTACTGTTGTAAGACGGGCTTAGAGTGATTACTTTAACCATCAAATTACCGACCCCTCATGAGTCTCTTTGTATTGAAAAATCACATGCCTCCGGTAGCCTTTGTACCTACGATCCCCAACTATCCATTGGTGAAACGCTGTTCTTCTAGGCTTTAGCTGGAAGGCGCAACAGCTAAGCTGTTATAAAAATAATAAGACATTTGGTGAACATCGTATGAACCTTTTCAAGTTTACCATTCTTTGTTCAGTTACCAATGAGATTATGTAGAAGGCGCCAGAATAAACTCATAACATAACACGAACTTTTTCACCGGCAAGTTTGTTCATAAGTATCAAATGATTGTATGCAAATTATATGACGTCTCACTGATTGAGTGTTTTTATTATCATTCCAGATTCACAAGAGCCTACAGACGATGAAGGTATTGAGGGAGACGACGAAGAATATTCTCGAATTACGCTTGATGACGTGATAAAGGTAAGCAGTATTACATAAAGCAACACTTAAAATATTTTCTTGAAAGCCTCCCCTAACCGATTATGCTATACTGTATATTTTTATTTTATCATGTCTTGAAATATTTCGTTTAAGTCAATCTTTTCCTGCTTCATAATCTCTATGGCAAATGACGATGGATCATAAACAAATTATTATTATTGGTATTGGTCTTTAGGTAGGGCTTTCAAATTGAATATTTTTCTTGTTTCCAAAGTTCAGCAGTATTTTTTTATTCGTTAAATTTTCTTAAGCTGTTCTTTGAAAGCGATTGTTTCTCTGGAGCACCCATCAAAATCACCAACAAGTCGGTCGCGATCAGTCAGTCGATCTTCTTTTCATCTGCCTTTTACGTTAGCCATTCCATATTATTATCGCCCTCTCATTACGCAAGAGTAAAATTGTTACTATCTCTTTACCTACCACACTAACTTTTGTAGTTGGTAACTATCTATCTACACTAGTGGCCAAAGGAATGGACACTCTTTAAAAATATATGAAATTTTCCATTTGGTGTAGTATTACAATAAAAATTACTATATTTATGGGGTTTCTTATATTGATTATTGTTTTCTGATGTGTTTGGATAAAATAAAACAAAAAATTTTGAATAGTTTATAATTTAAATTAATAATAATAATTAAATAACAAAAACTGTCAAAATTTTGACGACAAAACGACGAAAAAGAGTTGACAAAAAATTGGCAATAATTAAAAAAAAACTTAATATTTTGTTGGATATCCACGATTTTCTATTACAGCATTGATTCTGCGAGGCATTGAGTCCACTAAATTAGCCAAATCTTCTGGATTAATCACACAAAACCAAGATTTGATTATGGCCTCGATTAATTCTCTCTTGTTTCCAGGTTTCTCTTTCCTCACAAGTTTTTTCAGCCGAGACCACAGGTTTTCGATGGGATAAAGATCTGGACTGTTTCCAGGCCACTTCAAGAGATTGATATTTTTTTTTTCAAACCAATTTTTCACACTTTTTGCTGTGTGGCATGGAGCACTGTCTTGCTGGAACACACACTTTTCTTGTTTCCCCTCGAACAGATCGTCAATTGATGGAAGCAGTTTAGGCTCCAATATATTTTCTTGGTATTTTTTGGCATTCAATATGCCATCCACAATATGGAGACGTCCCACAGCATTCCTGGTCATGCACCCCCACATCATAACACTTATGGGATGCTTCATCGTCACCAATGTGCATTCAGGCAGAAGATCTTCACCGGGCCTTCTTCTCACATAACTGATTCCATCACTCCCAAAAATGGATATCTTGGATTCGTCGCTCCAAATAACATTTGCCCAATCTTCCTTAGTCCATTCCTTGTGCTCTTTTGCCCATATCAAACGATTTTTTCGTTGCTTTTCGTTTAAATATGGTTTTTTTCTGGGTCTTCTCGCTTTTAAGCCATTTTCAACTAGTCTTCTGCGAATCGTCCTTGCACTAACTGAAACTCCAGCTGCATCCAATTCATTTTTAATTGTACAAGATGTTGTTCTTCGGTCCTTGAGTCTAAGTCTCACTATCATCCTGTCATCGTTGGCAGTTGTTTTCCTAACTTTTCCTTTTTTTGGCAGATTTTGAAAGGTATTAGTTGCCTTGAACCTTTCACACACCTTCCTTACTCCAGACTTGGTTGCCCCATCTCCCAACTTTTTGGCGATGTCCATGTAGGAATAACCTTCTTCTCGTAAAGTTACTGCTTTACAGCGTTTTGTAGGTGACCAATATCCTTTTGCCATTATAAATAAAAATATTTTATTAAAAAACACACACCGAATCGTCAACAGGAATTTCGACTTTACACCACAATTCTCAAAAATCAACTAAATGACTACAAAATAGAGTCCTGCATTTATATTTCAAAAAATTTATGGGAAAAATATTAAACAATAGTAGAATAAACTATAAGTCATCCAAATAAACAGAAAAATATACAATAAATACTTAAACAATTATTCATGATTCACCCTTTACTAGAGAAAGTCATTAGCAGAGCTGATGACTCATTTTAACACCTATTGACAAATCCTGTATTATTAAAAAAAACAATGATATTATTTTCAAAAAAATGCAAATTTCTATAGAAGAAACAATTGGTGACGTATTTTAAACATAAAAATCACTAATTGAAATTACCACATGCATGATATACTCACTTATCTAAGAAAAAAGGCAAAATTTTGAAGGGTGTCCATTCCTTTGGCCACTAGTGTATTTCATATTCATACAATGCTGTAAGTTTTCAGTTGCCTACAGTTAGCCCATCAACCCTTTTAATGTTTGAATGTGCGCTCTATATTACGACATTATGAGGTAGTAAATTGTAAGTGTCCGTAATAAAATAATTATTGTAGGCTTTGCTGGCAGAGAAGTGCGCATTAGCGTATTACGTTGCTCTGCGGTTTACATGAGAACACCTCGCCTCTTCTCGTATGGAGGAGACATTGATCATTTCTTCAGCTAAACCATGACTGGTGTTTGGTTTCAAAGAGCAAGCTCTATTTACCGTGATGACTTCTGTTTTCTAATGCTTTACATAATTTATAGTTGCGGTTTTTTACATGCGTGTGCGTATGTCCATTGTTGTATCATTTTTCATCTTTTAAAAAAAGAAAACAGATTTTTTTTTCTAAAAGCATTGTATCCAACTTGCGTGATTAATGTCAAAGCCTTTATTACGGTTATTGTTGACTTATCATAGATTCTCGGCCTGAGCTATAAACTTATTAGTTGTATCAAAAAATTCATAAAATAACCTAAGAACCTATAGCAATCGCCTTTTATTTGAACTGTTATACATGCTCAAAAGTAAATTTACGTATTTTCAGTTATTTATGTAAACGTAAGACTCTCAACAACCCAAATTGGTCATGAGTTTGTAATCCGCTTATAGATTGTGTTCTCTGTACTGTAATATGTTTTGCTTTTTAGTGTTTCACGTGATCTATGGAAGTTAAGAGGTGATTGTAAATTTTGTCGTAGCATGTAAAGAAGTCATAACGGACAGTTGGAGAGGTGTGATTCATGTTGTCTTGTCTAATTCCTTCACAATGGTGACTATCATGTCACATACTTCACATGTTCAGTGAAATATCCTCATAAATAGATTACCATGTCATTTTTTGTTCAAATACAAACGTTTCATAATCGCCGTATTTCGCTTTCGTTTGTATCTTACTTGTTTTGTTGGCGAAGGATTATATCAGTGATTCTAAAACTGTTTCTCGGGTATCTATTTTCGGTTTCCCACAATGATACCTTATAGATTTTCCTCTTAGGTACACTTATGTACCCTTCATTCGTATTAGCATCAGAATAACGCTTTTATCGACCACATTATCGTTTCTATTCCATCTTAAAAGTAAAGCATATTCAGAGATGATTTTAAGGTATTTTGATATAGTAACGTTTGAGCATCTAACAGTGATCCTTGTGAAATATCTTAAAAACGTAGCGTTTCTGTTGATGTAAGGCACTATAAAAAAAACATCGAGTTTAATCAAAAGGTTGGATCAATACAAGGAATCACTTCTGCTCAGTAAGTTGGTAATTGTTCAATGTCTTACAGAGCGAACTATTTAAAATGTGTAGTATTTCATAAGGCATATATACCTAAATTTCAATTTAACAAAAATATTAGAAAAGTAGAACAAGCGTGGAATCCTATTTAAAATTCAAAATTGAATTTTTCAAAAATGAAGGGAAAGTCTAGGACCTGGGAGTTTAAGATCGAAAGTGTCTCTTCAAAGTATATGATTTCTTAGAACAGATGCAAATGTTTTGGAAACCTCTGGATTATAAACGCATAAAATCCTCTTTAGAGACATCATAGCTTAATTATATAATACATTTGAGTAACAAACGTACGAATGCGAGTCAGCCTACACTAGTAATCCACTTTTTTGACAATCTCAAACGATCATTGGCTTCAAGGTTAGCGCCATAAATTAAATATTAATTGCAATTGCCGACATGTTAACTACTCTAGAGAGACATAAATTTTATTCCATCGTAAAAATACAAAATTAAAACGTAGGCAATTGTAAATTATCATTGGCATTTTTCAACAAAACATGTCCGACGCTATTAGGAATCGTATTAATTTATTTCGTTCCAAATAATAATTTACCGATATCGTTTTTGACAGATTCTGTGTTCTGATATGACTTCGTCCTCTGCGTGCTTTCTTGTCGATTATGAATTGTTGAGTAAGTTGTACCTCATGCTGAGTGTGAAAGAAGAGCACGCCACTGAAGCTTCTCAGACAGGAAATCTAAGGTAAAATTTTCAACCGGGAGACCCCAATTTTACATGTCATCAAGCCTCTTTAACCGTGATTCCTTCATCAGACCCCTGTTGTCAGTCTATTCGTTGTTCATAGAAGAAAATACTCTCTCAATTGAATTGGTGCTAATGTCCCCTTTTTTTAATTTAGGTATATGGCATGTTTGACATGGCGGTTACAAATTCAGTTGTATATTTCTTAGCCAGTTGGCTGCGTCCGTAGTGACCGCATGAATCTCATTGAGACCTCGCCCAAAACCAAAAATTGGACACTGAGCTATATGGTCCATCGTCTGGCGGTGACCACACTCACAGTCAGGGCTCTGGGAAAAGCCCCATCGATGCATAAGGTCTGCGCATCTTTCGTGGCCTGTACTGATTCTGCTGAGCGCGGTCCATTGTTTTCGGGGTTTGTCGAATCCAGGCACACGCTAATTGGGATCTTCTATAAGGTGCCCGTTTGCCTCGTTCCAGAGAGAGAGCCATTCCTCATTGAGCGTAGGATGCCGGGGAGACGATGTCAGTTCCCTCCACAACACATTCCTGGTCGGGGAGGGGGTGAGAAGACATGATCGTAACCCGACAGTTGAGGGTTTTATTCCAGTTTGGATATCTTCCGGGATGTTATTCGCTTCCTGCGGAGAGAGAAGACCGGGATTTCCGCTGTTCTTAACTTCACTTCAGTTACTCCAAAGCGAGCACAGCTTCGTTAAATAACCGACTATTGCTTATTTTCACATCATGAGGATTGTTATCAAAAGACTGATATTAATAATTTCAGAATTTGATTGACCCTCCATCACTCTTCAGCAGTTTTCATTTTTCGCGCAGTGAAATAAATGACAAAATAATTTTCCAATTAAAAATAATTAATACTTCACATTCAATTGTGTTTGTTGGGCATTTTGCTTAATTGTTATCCTCGGATCAAGCTGTAGAGTTTCTAAGATACAAGATAAACCATCCAATACTTTAAACAAATCTAGGGAAACGGAAACAATGTGAAAAAAAATTCATTGACATTGCACGACATAAAACTGAATTAAAGTATCTTGGTATTTTCCTATGCTTTTAAGTTGAATTGACTGAATGATTAACTCATACGAATAGTCTATAATTATGTATTCTACTAGTTTTATACAAATCCTTAGCTGTGGCGAATGCAGAGTGCATTTTTGCTCCAAAGTTAACCGAATGCAGATAACGATGTGATATTTTATAGTCACCTCGCAGTGGTACCTAATGACCACCAGAACCGGTAGTCCGACCGTTAAGATTCACCGAACCTGCGGACGCGAGACTCACATCCGATCTCTTGGGACACTTGGGAGTAACATGAGCGGAAAACGAGATGACACAATTATCTATGGCTTGTTATTGACGATGGGATATACTTTACGATCATAGTAATTTTTATTCATGCTGATTCAGGTCATAAGCTCTGTCACACTACAAAAAAAAACACGTATACATATTCAATATTTTAGGTCAGTTGGCGGATTTTTTTTCCAAATTTTTGTTAAAATCTGAACGGTTTATATGACGTTTGTATTTATTTGTTGTTCAGTCTGTACTTTACTAAACAAACTCCCGTTGTCAAGCTCACTTACCTTCAAACGTTGACGGTAGCACTTACTTCCGCGAGAAATTCAAAGGAATTCTTTTGGGTTGAGAAGAATGGAGAAGATGACTAAACGTGATTGCTTTAACTATAATCCTGTAAACTGTAATCAACCATGGTGGATAATTTTAACCCAAGAGAGACATTTGGAGAATGAGTGTGCGTGACTTATATGTAGTTTTAAACTATTTCACCTTTATAAGGTTTGGTTTAAATTTTCTTTTTTGATGTATAAGTAGTTGATATTTTTTGGAAGCCATCGTCCAGCAAGGGATGGATTTGAGGACAAATAAAAATAAAAACTTTGTTTGTGCTGGACCATGTATAATTCAACACTATGCACTTATCGTAAGAGTTCATTCTTCGCAGAATCCACTAAATGCTATGAATAATTCGTCCGAAAAAAAATTGGGCTTTTTTGGTTAAAATATCAAACGAAACGAAAGTTTTGATGATGGGTACCACCAACCCTTTAAATAGACATAGCGTAGGTGAAATCATATGAAAAAATAATTTGAGGAATCCAGAGGGCGACCCACGTTTGCATCTGTACGGCATGTGGGTTGAGTTAGGCAATAACAATGCCCGTGTAGCGTTGTTCTGGACATGGCTTAATATAGCTGGTGTACGTAGGGAAGCTAGGTTAGGCTGTTTAGCGGCGGCGATGTGGGCACAGGGAGCCATTACATAGATTACGTTATGACAGCGGCCTACCGACCAATATGGGAGTGGTGACACAGCCTTGTTTGCGGATTTATTCGCTAATGGTTCTCCTTTTGTTGGTTCCAGTTGCCGTCCTCTCATCAAATGTAAGCATGCACAGTGCACACTCCCTTCATACTGCCTATTATAGTTCTTACAGTCACGCGACCTACACGTCCAGCTCTTCAATAATATATACATATTTCACTTCCATAATGTTTTCCTTGCGAAATTGTAACCATAAAAGATTTCTGGTTTAATCAAATATCGTATTTTGACATTCAGTCACAAGTTGGACGGGGCCGGTTGACAAACACTTCAACTCTTCAAATTAAACTATTTTGTATTTTTCTTACATTATTTTAATACATTTTACATTACATAAGTGCTTGAAAAGAGGAAAAACGGTCGTGAAAAGAATGAGTCATAACAACTGGGGAGTTATTCCTGTAATAGAGACAGGCTAGCAGGTACCTTCACTGGACATGGCCTCCACTTCTGCACGACGCTTGTGTTAGCATTTTATTGCTTTCTTTTACAACATCGCCAGCCGTATTACTTAGGCGGGCGCTGCTTTGAAGTCTTCAATGCGGTACAGTAATGAGCTTTTGTCTGTGACATGCCCTTATAAGGCGCAGTGTGCGAGCACGCAGGACTTGTATTTTTATGCTTCATTAGCCGAACAATGGCGCTGGTAGGTTCTCCCTGGCCGCCCGTGCCGTGTCGCTTCATCTCCTGACGGGCTCGTTCATTACCCGGAGTACCCATTAATTACCAGGATGGTAATTGGCTGTTAATCAATAGGACTTGCGAGTTGTCAGATAATAGTTTCCTATCTAAATCTACCTGTATTTTTTTTTCAAAATATTGCTTTTGATTTTTATTATGTCATGGTGAATACCTGTTTGAAAATGTATATTATTGTATATGCTGTGCAGGAAGTTGTAGATTTATTTTATTATTTTTACTCTTGTTTATTACTATTATTTTTTTTTCTTCACTGTAGGTATTATGCTTTATTGTAAGATGATTGGTTGGTTAAATGATTTGATTTGAATTAGTATTGCCCCAGAACAGACTTTGTCTAGTGGGGCAGTAAAATCCAATAATTATATATGTAAACTGTTTGTTAAATGTAATTTATAATGGAAATAAATAAATAAATAAATTTAGATAGAATCGAAATATATTTAGAACTCTTGTGTATCTGTGCTGTCGAAGGGATTATAAGAATTGCTGCCAATATAACAATATTTAGATGATGTACTTAACGAGTTTCAATTCTAATGCCATGTTTTCACGTTTTAAATTATGAGTTTTCCAAACTAGTTTTGCCAATGGCAAACAGCCCAGCATATAAACTATTTTTAAAGGAGCAGTCGCTCCCGAAAACTAGTTTATGGTAATAAAATAATTATTTGTTGTACAAAGTGAAGACTTTTATTTTTATATCTGTGAAAATGGACTACTACCAAGCACCCTCGGCTGAAACTATCAACAGTCTTACAGACGCCTTTGACTCATAACTTGAGCAAAATATATATAATAATAATAATATAACACTTGTCTATACAAAGGTGTCAGTAAAGCCGGCGGAACTTATTGCCTGAGGCAATTTTTTTCAGTCAACCGGTCCCGTCCAATCTGAGACAGGCCATACCCTGGGTAGAAATTTCAACTGAAAAAACACTTTGAAAAGCTGTGACCCGACCAAGAATGGGGACCTCGGATCTGAAGTCCACGCTAGTACAACTAGGCTACCGAGGTCGGCAAAATGTACTTAATGAGATAAAGATAACATGTCGCACTTGGAGAGAGATTCAGCTGTAGATCAATCTATGTATACCTACGATTTTTATCCTACCCCTTTTTGTTGTTTTTAACAACTAATACCTTTTCTATATATCCATGCACAAAAAGCTGCTTTTGAATAATTCTTCAGATATATTCTCGCCCTATACAAACTTTCTTTATTTACCTTGATAACACCCAACTAATTATAGTCTTATCCTAGTGTACTAACTATGGGTACAAAGATGAAAAGATATTTTATTAGCTTTATTATCCAATAAACAATATTTCGACAAACATGCGTAGGAGCGATAAAAATGAAAGTCAAACAATTATGACTACGATTAAATCATCTTCAAAGTTGGTCGTCGTCATAATATCATTTTGTTGATGCTTTGACCGCGAGTTAATGTTTCTCGTTCACTGTATAAGGGCAAATTACCTAATGAATTTATACGAGATCGTAATTTTGTACGAAAAAATGTGAAAATAAATCTATTGGGTAGATTGAATTAAATCTAATGACCCTATTATGTATATCGGAGTGCGTATTCTATATAATTGACTCGCGCCATTGTTATAGGCGATCGTCGGATGAATATGGAGATACAAAGGCGTTTGATGAATGACAAACTATTGTTTGTTTTATATTCCTATCGTAAACATTAATGTCATGGATGTATTCTCCACACACCAGCTGCACATTGGTAAGGCAATAAGGCTCTCCGCCCACTCACCAAGTCCGAAGGTACACTTATACGACTAGGATAATTTTTCGTCCACAGTTAACGCCTCGCAATAACACGAAATGCATTCTATCGTATGCCACAGCCGTCCATCCGAATCTTTGACACACTGTGTCATTGAAGTTTCGCTATAGTCCGTTGCAGCTCTCAAATTAATGTCTTGTGGCCCGTTGCAACATTCTCATTGCATGTAAAGACAAGAGTGCCGTTGACTCATTCCCCTATTTGCTCTACAATGTGTTTAATTGATAAAGTCTGTTTACATTGTTTATCTCCTTATATTACCTAGAGTATGAATGTACAATAAAGTGAACTATGTCATTTCTTTGAATCATTTTAGTCATTCTCGTAAACAAACTTTTGTCATTTAAATTTCTACTCGATGTGTTTAAGTCGGATACCGTCTTTAATCTCAATGGTTTAAATGACAACTAAACATATATGAGACAAACATTACCACCTAATGGCGAACGTTGTTAACGTAAAGTGATCACACTAAGCCAGCCTTCGAAATAACAGTAGAAGACGGTCGTAAGGCCGTAGTGGTATGTTCCATTTAAAATCGAACATCAGTAATGAATTGTTAAGAGTCATTAGTTGTTACATATTCTTTAAACATATATGTAGGTACTAGGTTGTTCAAACCGATCTTCATTCTTTTTTTCTTCATGAACGATCTATATTATATTGTTGTCCTTTAGTAAAAATGTCACATCTTTAATTTATTTTTTTCGTACTCTACGAGGCACTCGGAATGATCTGAGGTTCGATCCTTGACTAATCCAATAATTCACCGGGTTTTCAATCACAAAGGCTACCATGTGGGACCTGCACAGTGCACATCAATGTCGACAAGCGCGTTGAGAATACTTGAATGAAATCTATTAGGCATCGACGACTAGACTCACGTATATCTGGGTACTGCATCGTTAATCCCATAGACACCATGACGTGGTATTTTCTATAATTTACTTTATTTTCGACTTTTGGAATGACTTTACATGGATCAGTGATTTGATAATTCTATAATAATCGAGAACCCTCCTTCCTCTAAAAAGAATTTGATCCAACGTCCTGTTGTAAGATCTTCGATGTTTTGGGCAGAAGGTGCTTGGTGATAGTCCATTTTAAGATAAAAATGAAACGAGTCTTATGTAGTTCTATCGCATTTTTTTAGAACTATAAATAAAAATTTGTGATAGAACTATATAAGACTCGTTTCATTTTTATCTTGTCCTGTTGTAAGCCTAAGTGAACATATACTAAGTATGTTTTACATAGTTTTATGAGGTATGTTTATTATTTGATTTCGATGTTTAATGTCCGAAGATTATAAATTGATTGCTCCCTATTTTCATTCTCAAACATCCTGTCTGGGCTCCCTGGCGCCATCACCCTTCATTTAACTACACCATACTAACGAATCCTTTTTATGTAGGTAAGTACTTATATTTTAATCCCTTTAAAAACACGCACCCGTGATAATTTTTAATAACTTTAATAATTAGTCATTTAAAGAATGGTTATTGAAAAATTATCCAGGTACATCTTTCTATTGACAAGTGTTAATAATGCTGTTTATCTTGTCTCCGATTGTTTCTGTCACGTGCTTTCTCATTGTCTACTTGATATCATGCTTGCCATCAAGTATCGTATGATATAAGCCATTCCGGTAAATAACTAGCGATATTTTGCTCTCAACAATATACGGGAACCTTCGCGCCAATCTTGTTCTTGGTCCTTTTTCGAAATTTGGGAACCTTTCAATGCAATACAAACATCGGTCTTTCCATATTTTTTATTTGATTTTTGTATAAGTGTGCGTTAACACCAAACGAACGTAGAGCCAGAGCCATAAATAGAGCATTCCCTCCTTATCGCTGACTTTTACACCCAACAATATTTATATAGTTAACGGCCGATGATAGATTACGCACGCCAAAATTCTAGTTCTTGCTCGTTGTTTTTTGCCCAGGGTCAATATCAATGATAAACAAAGAATGCTCCATCTGCAGCTCTGGCTCTATGCTCATTTGGTGTAAACGCACCCTAAATAGAACATATTGCTTATTAGTTAAGGATGCATATTGCGCTCCGAAGTAATTTGAGTTTAGCAGTATGTTGACTGTGAAGTTTTCTTGACTGAAGTCTTTCCCTTATCAAATTCGTTATGAGGCCAATTATTATCACTGCTCTTTTTCCTCCTGTTGGCTGTTTAAACTTCTATTGAGTATTTCTTCATAACTTTAACGAAGTTTCCAGATTAATATTGTCTGCAGGTATTCAAAATTCTTTAGACTGAAACCCAATGTATGTATCGCGGTGAGTCATTGTTTTGTCATTTCGTCTAACTGATCATAAATCTCGAGCAATTATTATTCAAATTTGTCAATCCGCGTGGTGTGTAGTCAAAGGTTTGTTTGTTATGCGGTAGAGAGGTGTAGATGAAATTGATACGGTGAGACCTGCAAGCGATTGCTCGTAAATCTATTTCCTGGTGGGCGCAAAATATTATTCCCAAGGGTATTGTGTAACGTGCCTTTAAATGGCTGCCACCAGATCTGCTCACAGCACTGATTTGATGAATAATTCATGCGCTCGATTGATTGGTACACTGGAGTTGTGCGCTAATGGGACACTCACCGTAAGTCACCCGTAATCAAGCAATGATATTGGCGTGCTTTATTATTCCTATCACTTAGGGGAATAGAGGGTGAAAGAAAGAGTTCTTCGTTAGACTGCAAGATCGAGATACCTGATGCTTATTTCTTTGAACAATCGTACACACAATTTGATAATACTCTTGTATATTGCCATTAAATCTGAATTGAATAATATATTTTATACTTGCTCCCAAGAGAGTTACCCCTAAGTGGGCAGTTATGCGTTGTTACCCTCCCGATAATTAAGTGCCAGAATTAAGAAAATTAAGATATTCACTTTCATCTGAATACTCGTACAAACAACATTTAAAGCCTTCAACTATAACCACCTCTTGTATTGCAGGCCACAAAGCCTAAATTAAGATGACCAAGAAGAATTCTAAATTTGTTAAATTGGAAGTCCTAAGAGTTATATGGAATTATGATCATTGCCCTCTGTAAAAATAGCTAGAATGGAAATGAGATTATCTACATTTGGTATGCGTATTTAATTCTCTAAAATGACCAGATTGCTTGATCTTTATACTAGACAGGCTCACTGTGATGCATAACATAGTGTAGGTGCTACAAAAATAATAGTATGCCAAGAAAGAGGATGAGGTATTGGAGATTGAATTCTTCTAAACGTCTTCGATATTTACCCGTCAAAATAAATGTTCTGCAAATTAATAATAATAATGATCTACTAATCAGAAGTATTGTACTAATCACATTTAAATCCACCCACAGGTTCCAATAAAAATCAATTATTCGTAATATTAAGAGACATTTTAACCTCTAAAGTATTAATTGAATAAAAATACAATGCGTGACCCGTTTTTAGCAGCCAATCAAACAACCAATCACTCCCTAAAATACTCGATAGCCAATTCAATCGTCAAGTTTTGTTTACGGCATAATATGTCAGTACCGACACACCTAATTTTTATTATTGTTCGTCAATAAAGGAATTCCATAACATTGCTGGAATATTGAATGTTGGTGTACCTACTTATGATCGTGCTTATTTTCCCAATCCCAAGTAGGTTCATAGATTTGTACAAACAAAATTTAACAACTCTCCCTCTCTGGTTTAAATCCTAAAATTAGTTTGCAGCAATTCCCTCAATTCTTCTCCTCCATTCTTCCCTGTCTTGTGCGGCTCTTTTAAGATCTACATATTACTCAAATTAACAACTATTATTAATTTTTAACAACTATCTGAAGTTATTTTAAACTGGTATGACTTATAAAATAACTAGCTTTCGTACTTACTATTCAAAGTAAAGGGTGAAACCTATTATATGCTGAAAAGCAATTTTGTGTTACATCATTGACAAAACAGTAATGAAAAGAACACATAGCTGATCTAGTGCTTACGTTAGAGTCCAATTTAAGCTTCGCAATATCCAGAAGTGGTTGGTAGCCTTGCGATAACGCCGCCGACTTACGTATCGTAAGTCCTTCTTCCTCTCAAGCGTCTAGTAGCTTACTGCAATTTAGTCAAACAGTGTATTACTTGTGTTCATTTTGACTGATTTTTATTACAAAAATAATGAACAGGAACTCTTATTGTTTTACAAAGGGGAAAATGTTTCGCAAAACAATACAGATCCTGGAACGAATTTAGCTTCTCGTAAGATCTTTTGTAATCCCTGATGAGTTCTTTTGTAATGATGTAGTCATAAAACTTGTCGAGCGAATTTGCAATTCAAACGAAGATCTAAAACAAATACAATGTTGTGCGAGATTGAAACATACTATAATTATTACTATGAGATAATTTGGATCATGAGTGGCATGCTTGGAATAATTTCTTGAAATACTTATATATTTAGTTGTTTAATTTTATTTAAAACAAGGCCACTAGTACGATTTCGTTGCACGACCAGCCGATTCGTGTTTTCCTAAATACGTACAACTTCTAACCTAATGTTCATTAACTCGGTGGTAATTAATCTTAATGTTTGATGTTCGATTTGAGTTAAAATATCCACCACAAATCCAATATTAAACTACTTACGTTGAGCAGAACACGACAAATGTTTTGTTTTTCTGTATTAAACTAGAATGTTACATAGTTATTTCGTTTACTTCGATCTCGTGACCTTCGTGTGTATTTGAAGAATTTCGTCCATTTTATTACTAGTGACAGCAGCATAAGGTTAACGAATACACAATTTGATAGTAATAAATGATCTATTTTAAAAAAGTTTTTTTGATCATTCAATTGATGATTCTTGCGCGCCTTTATCTGCTACCTATATTGGTATGTTGGATTTTTTTAATGTTCTGTTACCTTACAACAAACCATCTTATATCTACAGTAATCTACACTATTGATCCGGCAAACGTTGATCTGCATATAAAACATTAAACGTCTGATTTATAAAAAAAATCGTTGATCGTTAGATAACATATAATTCATTGATCAGTTTTTCTTTTATTGTAAAAAAAAAATATTTGATCCGTGTTTGTTATGTCATTGTATGAAGATGACATTTCACACGAAATTTTGTAAACAAACAAATAGTAGCTGGCCAACGCGAGTGGTAACTACCAATATTCGCTATGTCAGATTTGAACGAGTTATAGATGCAAGAATAGGTACCTTATTTTTTAATTATTTATTTTATATCAAAATATAGTTAAGTCCTTATTAAATCTTACGAAACCTTTATGTTTCAGCCAAAATGAACCAATTCATATTTGATCACTTCAATTTTAATATTTGTACCGACCTAAAAAGTATTCTTTGAGTATTTTCTTCAAAACGTCATTTCGTCAGAGTTTTTTAATAAAGCAGTTACTGCTTGATTTAAAAACTACGATCAGTGGAAAAAAATAGCTCAGCGATGGATATATTACGATCAAGCTGTCATCGAGATAGTTTAACGCAAATCGCTTGGTTGTGAGCTGATCTCTGTATTTTTTGACCCTCCATGTTGGATTTTACGTCAACTGACAGCTATTTCCAGTATACAAGAACGCTTTCTGTAATAAATACACTGTATTTGAGTTTTTTTCCCTTCCAATTAGGTGCTCCCTTCATATTTAGGTCCATTGTATTTTGGTTTATCATATCAATCATAGAAAATTTAAACAAATAAAGAAAATATGCATTTCCGTAATCATTCGAGGGCTTGCAACCATGATGCACCAACTAAATTTATAAGATATATAATGACGTTTTGAAGAAAATGCTCAAAGAATACTTTTTAAGTAGGTACAAATATTAAAATTGAAGTGATCAAACATGAATTGGTTCATTTTGGCTGAAACATAAAGGTTTCGTATGATTTAATAAGGATTTAACTGTATTTTTATATAAAATAAAGAATTAAAAAATAAGGTACCTATTCTTGCATCAATAACTCGTTCAAATCTGACATAGCGATTATTGGCAGTTACCATTCGCGTTGCCCAGCTACTATTTGTTTGTTTACAACATTTTGTATGAATGTCATCTTCATACATAACAATCGCGGATTAAATATTTTTTTATAACTGAAGTAAAAACTGATGATCAGTGATTTATACGTAATCTTACGATTAACGAATTTTTTATAAGTTAGACGGATATTTTTTTTATTTATTCCCATGAACATGATATAATAATAATAATATAGCAACACATCGCAATATTTAAGACGCGCATGTCTCGATACTCTATGGCCATGGTAAATGACAATTCTGACGTTGCGCGTCGTATGATTTGCTTCGTAATGAATTTTATAAATATGTTTGATTTCAATCAGCCTTCAAAAATTTTTTTAATCTCTGATGGGCAGTTTTTCATATCAAAGCGTTCAAACGTAAAAGGGTTTAAGTTTTTAGATATTAGAAGGTAACAAAGACTCCTTTGTCCATCTGAGGAAGGGAGCAGTCGTTCGACTCGATTTTATTTTTACATAATCAATGTATTTTTAGGCGTTTGTGGATGGGTTTGCATATGTGATTATTTCTGACAACTACGTCACTTATTTATAATGCTTTCTTTGCCTATGTTAATATGTGATTTTTGTTTGATTTCAGCGATGTTCTGTTCGTATTGGAGAGTCTTCAGCAGAGACGCACTACCAAGCGGTGTGTCGGGTCCTCGTGACGGAGGCCGTGGAGCTGTCCCAGTTCTTGGCCCGAGTTCGAGACTCCGCCGGGGACCTTTGCGACAGGGCCGATGCTGCGGCGTCCCGCAACGAGTTGACAAATCTTCAGTTTTCAGACTGGGTAAGACTCCTCATCTTTATACTTTTACAGATTGGCACTGAACCTTGTATGTTTCTTCCATTAGCAGGCCAAAGCAAAACACATATATTTATCTAATTGGCCCTCTCATATATTTTTTTTCGTATAAATTTCCCGTGTTTCACGCTCCACGTGCTATTGCAGAATCGTGAATATGATGCCTCTGTATCGATGGATCTAGTTGTTCTATTGTTTTGGGGCCGGACCCATATTGTTTGTACTACGAAGATGTTTATCATGCCATTTTCTTGTCTTACGCAATCCTACAAAACAGTTGTTATTCATTCACTTTTCGCTTCGTTTTGATTTAGAGTATTCTTATCGTACTCACGATGTTCTCTTGTATATTTTTTTGTTTAACCTACTCAAATACTAGACGTTTCCTAATATCCGTCGGGGCATCGCACCGTATACATAATTAATTTGGGCCTAATTAGTTTGCAGTTTTAAATGAGTCAATACGAGGACGTTTGTTTTGTTTGCTTGAACTCTGTGTTGCAGTTTTCCATTGTGCACTTTAACAATTGAGTGCTTTGTAGTTTACATAAAGAGAATCTGGAAGGCTCTCATTGTAGTCTGTTGAGAGATAAAGCAGCCTATTTTATCTTGAATCATTCTATTCGCTATTCATAATATCTACACATCCGTGGCTGTTTGTGAGTGCGTTGATCTTTAGTGCAATTTTATTGTCATCTGGGTATACGGCGCATTTCGCTCGAAGGATGAACGATAACAGTTCCTTTCACAATACAAAGAGTAGCGTATGGACGCTTAACAGTAATCCAGCTACCGTTCATCTGCCCGTGAAAACCCGAAGAGAACAAACGGCACGCTTCTCAATACGCATCAACCAGTTGGCATGAATAACGCGCTGCGATTTCCTTAAACGTCAGACGTCTCCCATATTACATCCACGGTATAGAATGCAATTAGATAATGTTACATAAATACATGTTATCTGATGTGATTAGTCTGACACCGGCGTGATAGACTTCTCCCGCACGTCGCACGGCCAATTGCGAAAGCAATTTTTTCATCCACCAGTGCGAGAAATATCTCCACTCTTCTTCATTGGATGGTTCTTATATAAAAGCCTTTTCTTTCGAATAATACAACGAATGTCAATGATGCTCACAGCCATTTGGTGCAACGGTTCTGTGGGACGATATTCCGTGTGGGTACCTACATAAATATCAATATTATTATTCATAACTAATGAGCGCATGATATATGTACACATCTCTCATTTCCTACATGTTCCTATGTGGCACAGTTCAATAGTGTTTGCCTGAAGGGTTTACCCTACTTCATACACACGAAGTGACTGCTCTGTGATTATTTTGTTTTGGTTGGTATTATTCACATTTATTTTCTAACTAAACAAATGGTCACACATAACACTTCATTGTACCAGCCAGTTAGTTTGACTATCAACGATTTTACTCATTTTTCACGGGGTATAGAATGCAACCTGCTGAGATATAACAATATCTACATACTAAACAAATTTTTATTTTGATTAGATCATACATTTGAAAAATAAGGTTGTGCTTTGATTCCGTTGAAAAAATTTGGAATGTGCGGAGAGAATATTCATAGTGCAAAGAAAAGGAGAACAAAGTTTTTAAAGTAGGTCTGTCACGTTGATATTTTAACGCAACTCACTTTTAATCACCATAGCAAAAATGGGAGAATTGCTTTTCGAATATCTGCCTTTTTGCCAGGTTTGGCTCTTGATGATTTCTTTGGGTTTTCAAATATGAAATAACGGCTCTGCAGGATGTGATGAGCGTCAAATTAGGAAATCATCGCCGCGAAATGGCCTATTTTGTTCCATAAATCTTAATAATTTTTTTATGAAAGTGTCGTTAGAGTTTGTTCGGTTTTGCTCTGGTCAGAGTTTTTCACCTATGCGAAGTAGGTACTAAATCTACTCTAGCAAGTCGCTCAAAAATACATAACTACTTTTAGATGTTTGCAGACAAAATTTTGTGGTAACCGCTATTATTATTGTAATCTACCGATTGGACAAACAAAGGGACGTGCATCGGCGGCAAATCCCAGCTTCTAATCGATTCTTTAGAATTTCGTCTTTGTTGTTAAGTGATTAACAAGTTGGCCGTTTCGAAACGACCGACGACGGTGTCTTTCAAATAAAATAATCGTGAACTGCTACAATTAAATCCAACTCAATTGTTACATACGTTCATTTGTACATACAAACATAATATTAGATGTACATATGTGTACATATGCCTAAACATTTTGTATGTAATATTAATTAGTGTTATCAATTACCTGCCCGTGTTTCACCGCCCATGTACGTACCTCATTAGTATTAAATTTTATGACTTTGTTCTTGCCGACCTGTTGGACGCATTCTCAGTTTTGTCCTCATTAACCATTTGTAATGAAAAATGATTTTTTCTCTTCAGTCATGTACCTACTGTGTGCAGCATTATAAAAACATTTTCTTCTTCTCCTGTCATATAAGACTACTTACTATCCTATTTCCTGCCAGTGGACAATCTTGCGCTATCATATCTCTATGCTGTGCAGTGTGCACGAGCTATTTTTCGTCAACTGCATCCATATTCTTTTGGACGAAGCCCTCTCTTATGTTACAATTGTATGATGAAAAAAAAAAAGATTAATATGTTTGATGTTGTGGAACTGTCTGCAGAAACACATCACATTCTCAACCATTCCTCGTTTCAGCAAGCTCACTTTTATCTATTCCGCTGCACTAAATATTTTTACGTGTATTTTCGTGAGGAGAATGAACTCATCCAGACTCCCAGGCAGAACACCAAAGAGGTGGACAGACAGCTGGGAGCCGACCTCGCAAGAGGCAAACCCCTGCTCTTAATAACAGGTCTTCAGGCCTAGAATAATAAGAATTTTCGTGATAATCAGTAATCGAATACAAACTCGCATTTATTTACAAAAGCCAAAGATGTAGGTACCTACGCTTGTTACCTCGTTTACAAAATGAAAATACTTTGAAATTGTTTCAGCGTATGTATATATTATACTGTACTGAGACTTTAGTACTCTGAATATCGTTTGACCGCATGAGTGCGAGGTGCCGATGTATTATTGTTTGCCGATCTGTTTACATTTTATTGTCGTAACGTTTTTCTCTTCACTTCTATTGTGCTTCTGTTGCGCTGATACTGTTTCAATACCCATTATCTTTATGGGATATTTTACTAAATTGTAATTTACACACGCTTTGACGTTATATTCATTCATTATTTTCATCTCTAATAGGAATGAATTAATACGAAACGGGATATATAATTATTGTTCTCAGTAATGTGAAAGAAATTAAGGGTTGCTCCATTTGACTTCTGCGATGTGCACTCCCTCTTCCATTAGGCAGGTCTCTCAGCTTGGGCAGGCAAATTTGCCACTTACTAGAAGTATATCACTTCCTATATAATGTGGCTATTAGGAGGACCAGCGGTCACCCTTGCATCGATAAAAGGTTGTTGTATTTTTTTAAATATTTTCTCCGATTCCTCCATCAGATGGACAGGTTAATCCATGTTGCGTCTTTTTTCGTAGGAATTCGGTAATGTCATAAACAACAGTGAATGTATCAGTGAAGAACATTTTCTATGTGGTTACCTTAAAAGTTACATAAAACATCGCTATTTCGAAAGACAGCCGTCTCGTCAGACGATGCACAGCTCCTTAGGAACCCAGGGCATGACTGCAACATCTACGACTACGTCTCATACCTACCTACGAATTTTTAATGGGAACAAATTTTCTTATCGTTCATCATAGAAGCTGGTAGAAAACTTCTTTCTAATAAACAATTATTAAAAAAAATCGATTATCGCAATAAATCCGCTCGTTTACTCACACTTATCATGATTATTTATAATTGGGCAGATTGGTTCGATACGAAAAATTATGGAAATGAAGTTATTACAACTCAGACCCGTTCTATCCAGATCTCTTTATTGGCCATTCTATTAGTCAAAGTACTCATAAAACTTTGTCGTTTATGTTTGCGATAAAAGATTTTTATGATAACCATAACTAACTCTGTACATATGTATCTAGTTTTTAGATTTTTGTTACCGTCCGTCCAGTTATTTTCTGCGCAAGCTCTTGTACAATGTTGCGTATTAAAATTTTATTGCGAAGACTTTAATACTTTAATTGCGGGAAGGTACCTACCTATCTACTTCTAAATCAGTTACAGTATCTAATAAAATGTAATGTTACATTGAAATGTGTGCGAAAGACCTCCTATACAAAATGTAATCAGTAAACCGATTTCTCAAACGAGGAACTTGGCGAATCATATCTCAAGTTTTGAAGAAAAGAAAGACTATTTTTTACCATTTTCCGTTTCATCTTACAGAAATGATGGTATATGTATGCGTAACATCGTACCTATGGGAGGAAGTAATTTCTTAAGATTGAGTGCAGTAGAGAACTCTTATTGCATCCTAACGCAAAATTGTTTGATTAATTAATTGATTGAAGCCTGTGTAGGGTTTACACTTTTCTTACAGCCATGTCGTAGGAATCAGAAGTTCAGAACTGACTGAATATTAAGAAAATTTGCTCATTGGAAGATTGTTCAAATAAGTATGATCGCTCAAATTGCATTTTTAAGGAAAATGGAGTTCCCTTATCTGTACTTATTCGTTTAGAGACACTTTGTGAGGGTTAAAGAAAAAACGTCGATAAGATGTGAAAGTTTATAGGTTTTTCGGTCCTTCTAATAATTAAAAAAAAGCTTGTATCAACTTAATTGTAGTTTGTTATGGTAAAAGAGATCACTTAGTTTATCAGAGATTTGCTTGACATGTTTTTGAACCACCCTGCAAATATCTTATGTTATTGTATTTACATAAAGTGTGTTTCTTATAGTCCCACCGTAGGATATGGCTGGCCCTTCAAGTATGTATCACTATTTCCTGCTAGATTAACTTTTCCGTTCTTTTCAGTTTCATACTTAATA
The DNA here is from genome assembly GCA_963576905.1 of Mystacides longicornis. Classification (NCBI taxonomy): domain Eukaryota; kingdom Metazoa; phylum Arthropoda; class Insecta; order Trichoptera; family Leptoceridae; genus Mystacides; species Mystacides longicornis. Next base: position 12,196,965 of record OY756424.1, read on the forward strand.
TAATATGCGTTTAATTTAGTTTTTATTTCCTAATAATGCATCTTTACGTGGTGTAAAAATGTATGTGTGGTGTTCGAGAGAACGGTATATCTACCTGCGAAACTAATCTTTTATAGACGTTTGTCTATAAAATTGGAATTTCTTTATAGTAATTATGAAGGCAATACAGTTTGATTATGTTTATTGTAGATCATAATTTTTATTGTCTAACTGCGAACGAAGTTCTCAATCAGTTCGATTGTGGTTTATCCACGTCTTATTTTGAGAGCGAGTAGATACTAATTAGCAATTAAATACAGAGGTTCATGGATGAATATTACAAGTGTTTTATTGCCTTATCGAATCTTACTAAATTGTCTTCATAGAATCGATATAAGTTCTGTGAGAATGAACTACATATTATTATTATGTTGTTTTTATATTGCTCGTATCTAGTTGTGTTTTTTTATTTGTCCTTGTTCAAAGTGAACACATATTATATTTTTTAAATTACTTCTATAATGACTTTATATTCTACTTGGTCGGATTTGAAGCAATGTGATGAAAAAAACATCAATAGGTTTTCCATCAGTGTAAGTTGGTGTTTTATTATATGATTTGATTCAGCTAATGTATATTTCCAGGCGAGGTTCTGGATGCAAGTGATAGGTGAGCTCCGCATGGGATGGAAGCTGAAGAAGGTGAACTATTCCAGGACACCGATAGAATACGAACTGACGCCTTATGAAATACTTATGGACGATATTAGATCTAAACGTTACAAGCTGAGAGCGGTGGATGTCAGCATTCCTCCAAGGTAATATTGTCATACTAACAACAGAACTTCTAATCTTATTAATACAACATTAATTTTGTTCAATTTTCAGTGGCATAACTTAAGTTTGATCCTATGCGGCTCCTTTTGTAGTGGCATGTCAAGTAATCCAAACGTTGCGTTGGTGATCACTCAATCGAATTTCTCTCTATCTGGGGCTGCTCGGAAAAATTGTTTCACTGCTGACCAAAATAGGTATATTGTGACATCGTTCAATTCGTTCATGGAGTGCTATGCCTTTTACTTAGAGTCAGTGATTCTTCCCGGTTCCGCCTTCCGCAAAAAGTCTTCTTAATTGTCTTTTGCTGTCCTCGAAAGATAGGTCCTAGCAGATTACCCATTTCCCGGTTGCAGCGATTGTTTTTAATGTCCTAATGTCCCCATTGACATTGATGTCCATTGAAGTATCGGGTATATCCTCCACCTCAGGGCGTCTTTGTAGTGTTACTAGTACTCTACATCCATCATCTCTACAGAGGTGCCAGGTGCATAAACCATATTCAGAGTTGGGAAATTGGACTGCATCCGTATAGAGATAAATCATCTTGAAGCTGCTTGGTATTAGGGATCCTTTGTTAGCTACTAATCTAAAACCGTTAGCCAAGTTTCATTCTGCACGGGTGGAATCGCACCTCAGATTGGGGGTTTATGGGAAGCAAAGTTTACTCTTTTCAGGATGATAGGATAAGTTGATTGTGGATGCATGGGGCTTCAAGGAGAAAATGTTAGATGTGTAAAGTATGATCCGTATGTTGGACAGCCATGTAAGGCACTCCGTACTCTCGTCGACCTAGCTTCCACTGGAACCTTTTATATCACGGTTTATGCCTGGGCCTAGAGAGGGATAAGAATATTGCGCTAAACATTTTTATTGACTACAATAACTGTACTCGTATAATCAATGTATTTTTAACTTTGATGTTTCAGAGTGAAAAAGGATGCTCATGCCATGATTTTGGAGTACATCAGGAGTCGACCGCCCCTGAAGAAGGTAATTAGAAAATGGAAATTTAAAAATTTATTAATTCTATTTCTGTTAAGTTCTAAATATTCTGATAATTATATGAGTGTGATTTTTTTACATTACGACAGGCTTCAGAAAGAAAACTACCCCCGGCCGTTGCGCGTCCGGCTACACCCAGAGAACAACTCTTGGACTCCATCAAGAGGGGAAGAACTCTTAAACCTACGCACACGATATGCAAAAATAAATGTGAGTATTAGCAAAATATTCTTTAACAAATCTCCTATTATTTGATGAGAAAAATCTGAACTATTTTTTTGTTCTGTTTGTAAGGCGCGCCCAATAGGAAAGTGAAATGTGAGTTTCTTTAAAATAATTATAATTGTTCTGGTATTTACTTTCAACTTTTTACACAACTTGTTTAATTTCGTTCAAAATTTTCCTTGTTATTTTCTTTCTAACTATAAATTATCGATATCTAATATATGGGGCCTCTAGCGAGATCTCCACCTTTTAAAATAATTACATAGAAAAGAAATCGCAGTAGTGGACCGTTATGTAATTTAAATGTAATAGGTAACACCTTTTAAATTATAATCTTGTTCCCTACATTTTCAAAATTAGATTTGCATTTTTGATTTATTTATATGTACCTACGTAGTTTTTTGAAAACATTATTTTCATTCCAGGTTTTATCCTTCAAGACCCTGTTTCCTTGGAACCATACCTCTGTCCATATTCCTGCACATCCTTTGCGATAACCCTGAACAAAACATACTCGTACGCCAGTAAGAAACGGTTTCGTCGCGAATCTTCTCACTGCTTTCGGTAGTAGTAAAATAATAAAAAAAAACATATACCCAAGCGACATCTTACGAAGTGCGCTGAAAATACCAACAATCTACGCCGTAGATTCTACAGTATCATGTTGAATGATATCTGTGAGCTGCGCGCTATACAGATCCAACAGTTTTCACTTTGTCTAGTCATTGACGTAAATCACGATAGTCGATGTTTTTCAATAAACTACATAGATGGCGCGTAGTGAAGCAAGTTTAAAATTATTAAGATAATGTACGTACCTATATTGTTTACCAATGTTTTTGTTACTATTGTTAATTTTGTTATTTCGAAATAAATCTATACTTGCTTTTTAATTTTTGTTTTTACACAGGCAATTGTAAAATTAAATAAATTTCCAGAATTGAACAAGACTTTTCAATATTTTTGAATATACTGGATATAATCACTTTTATCTTTCAATGGAGTTCTCAACGATTGAGATTACTATCTCACCTGAAGTGTCTATTGAAATTAATTCCAATACTATGATTTGATTTAGTTATTAGGAAAAAAATGCAGTTTCCAATTTGAAAGGATTTTAAACCTCTATTGAATTATCTCCTCTTTTTCAGGTGCTAGAGGGTTATAAAAACATTTTCAGTTAATCATTCTACTGTCTATTTTTTGTTTTTAAAAATAATAATACCTTTTAATACAAACGGTAGTTGCGTCTATTAAAAGTTGTTATTTTTGGCATACCTAACTTTTTACTAAGTACAGATGTAATGCCTGAAAACAAATTTCTCTCATTCTAACAACTCGGGTCGAATAGGGGGTTTGAATTCAAAAGTAAGCTCCCAGACCGCTAGAATATCATTATCGAGAAATGAGAGTTTTTGTTTCTACATAAACATTATAAAAAAATATTGAGTAGGTTGGTAATTTGAAAAATGAAACTGGGTCTTTTGTAATGTCAACGAAAATTTTGAAGGCTACTTTGTATATTATTTTAAACTTGAGTTAACAATAAAAAAAAAACAACAATAATATTAATAAGAATTTAATCTTAATTTAACATTAAAACTTCGACATAAACCCACGCTAGTAATGCCTTATTAGTTTTAAGTGCTCACTGATTCTTTTTTAGTTAAATGCTCGCGATCAATTAATGTCGTCGTAGCTGAGATTCAAATAATAAAAAAAGAAAGAATGAATAATATTCGTTCCAATTGTCCACACCAAGGCCAAACAACCCACGATTGGATTGGTAAAATTAGTATGTAGATCCGAGTATATTATGTTCGGCGCCTTTTACGGTTTAACGGAGTAGTATAGAAACATTCAAACAATAAGGCAGTAGTTGGTGACTGGAAGGATTAAACGGATGTCAACTAATCCATTTTGCGGAGAAACAATTAGTCCCAACCAACACAAACTGCGATATTTTATTCTAATACCGATAACCTTCAAGCAAAAGTTTTATGTAATATAATATGGTTGATCGACTTCAAAATGTCTAATGTTAACCTTTGTTTTGGGTGTTTAATTTTCAAACTTGAAATGCATAATACTGCAAACTGAAATGATGTACTCGTATTTATAGAGCAAGTGTGACAGGATTCGAATTTCTCGTCAGAATTCTGCAGTATTTGGATGTTAAAAATATATGATATGAAAAAATAGCAACATTTAAAAACCCAGTATACATATGTATTGTATAAAACGGTTTTTGCGATGTAACCTGAATATGAAAATAATGGTTAATATCAGGAAAGAGGACTTATCTTTATATTTGCATACATACCTATATGCCTACTCATTTATTTTATTTACATTTACATATTTAAGGACATGTTCTTTCATAACTATACCGAATTTCTCATCCATAAGTAATAAATTTTGAACAAAACGTTTTCTTTTTTTTCCACTGATTAATATCCTGACTAGTGTTGTTTTCGCACGTTCTATACAGTCTTGAAGCCTCGAGATATTTTTGTATGATATGATGATTTGACGAAGGAATGCTATTCAAGCAAATTATTATCAAGTATGAAGTAATTTGGAAAAGATTTTTCATCCTAAAATGATCGATTTAGACTCCTACACACTTTTACCACTCTCCCTAATATAATAATTAACTTGACTGTCATGATGTGGTAACTTAAGTCTGATGGCTACGTAATCCTAGGATCCACACTGTTTTATTATTTAATAATAATTATTATGCTTCCAAGAAACCGTTCTTGTATGGATTCTTTTTACATGTACTGAAACAACTTTTTTTTTCACTTCGTTATCAATTCATACTATGTCCAACGACTATGAAAAAAAAACACAAAGCAGTTAAAGAGATAAACATAGAATGCTTACTACTTGTCTCAAATAATACTGCGCTCGTAATGTTACGGCCGCTTTTCTTTTCTAGGAAAATAAAATATTAGAGTCGAAACGTGACATTACCTAAAAGTTCTGCAAGATAAGCAGCAAGTGTATCAAAAGCAAAAAGATTTTTTTAAAAACTGATGGATGCATGGCTTCCTTGAAAATAGCATTCAAACATATTATTTTTACTACTTTTTTACCATGGTTTCAGCTTTATATGCTAGTGTAAGTATATGAAAAACACGCTTGATTTTCGTATGTTTTCTTTTTCGCGACGCAGGCTTCACTTAGTGTTCACTTAGTTTACGGAAAATGTTTTTCTATTCACATAACTGCACCGAGTATCAAAATTTTTCAGTTTCTATTTCTCACACTTTAAAGTTTTTAAATAAACGAAAGCTATTGAAAGATATCGATCGTTTTGAGCTAAAATTACCATTCTCAATACTGAATGAAAAATGAAGCTATGCTAAATATAGAATTGAATCCCTTTTTTTTACAAAAATCCTAAAATTCGGAACGCAAAATTCCTTCAATGGGAAATTAGGGTATAATAAAAAAATCAAATATAATGTTATTTCTGTAGGGAATATACTGTATAAATATTTTATTAAATTTGGCTCGGAGCAGATTGATATTTCTTCCTTCCTTCAGCATTTATTTCGCATTCAATAAAACCCACGTCTCTTTATTTCCTTCAGACAATCCAGCACGCACATATTTCAAGAGGGATATCGACTTTACTCACTAAAAATGAACCATGTGTACATTTGAATAATGCTGAGTTTTTTTTTAAACTTGCACTTACATACAAATATAAGTTCTTGCTCTGGCCCTACTCAGCGCCGTAGGGAAGCAACAAGAGCTCTATATTACGCTCAGTCTCGCGTAGTGTTCATGACCTCTCCCCACACCATACCCAGATCCCTCAGCTCTGCCCCGAAGAAACGGAACATTGCATGTGAGGGTCTTCCTCGTCTTCGAGTCCCTGATGAGAGGATGAACAGCGCTCTCCTCGACCAACTGTCATTTGGCATCCTTATGCACGAACATCTTCTAAGGCGCTTCGTTTTCAAAGGTGGACACATAAGTCAAATTGCGTGCACTAAAATTGAAACATGACTCTAATTTTTGGGCATCGACGATATACTTACTAAGGTATATTTTCAAACGTTTCAATTTACGGACCTGAAAAACGTAAAAAATCTACGTGATGTATGTTTCGATTGTTTTGTTTCCGAACTTTTTTGCTCACACTTTTACTGCCAACCTTTTCTTTAATGTTCATGTATCAGTTGACTACAATATTTCATTTATTTCAGTAATAAGAATGTTACATCCTTCGGAATGTCGATTACACCCTTCATTTACGAAATAAGCATTATCTATTCATTACTAATGTGAAGCTATATCTTTTATTATTTAAAGTAAAATAAACACCGATTTTTAACTGTTTTTTTTCCTGTCGTTTAGAATCCTTGCCATCTGTTAGCAAAATTTTGTATTACTCTTTCACAGTAAGCTACTTAAATATTGTGTCGTGAAAGAGAAAGATGGTCAGCACCTGGGATCGAACCCACGACCTCAGCACCAAACAGTACGAAAGCCGGCGTCGTAACCGCCAGTCTACCAACCATTTGTATGCTTACCTTCATCTTTAGTCGTAAGTCTTTCTTTGTGGCATTTATAATTCTTTTCTAATAATATGTCTAAAAATATATTTTCGTCCACCCTATAGAATACTCCCAACTAAAATGGAATTACACAATTCTGGAAAAAACATTTCAATATGAATCCTGAATAGATCCCGATTTCATATTCATCTACCCACGATATGTACGTACCTACTGTAAGCGTCGTCTGTTTTCAGGTACAAATTTTCTTTTCATAGAGAAACTGTGTCATTATTTTGAAAGGCTATCACGAATCCATCTCCTTGGAACCCTTTTATGTACACAAGACACGGAGAGAGGGGTTTTGATGTAAGACCATAACTTTCAACATAGGTAGGTACTTGAAAAAATCAACCGGTGTACTCGTTTGCGAACCTTCGTAAGAATTTAGCAGTACATGGAGGCTATTTTTTCATTCCGTGTTTACATTCATCTCTTGTCCGTCTTTGACTCTCTCTCTGTCCCTCGCAGGCTGTGTGTATTGCCTTGGTTCCTCCGTCATCTTCTCCAGCATCCACACAGATAGATAAGTGAGTGTGTACAGGCGAGAGAGTATCCGTGACACCGCGGGCAATATTATTCTGATAATTTATCTTTTCGACCGTGGCTACTTGGTGGAACATACTTCGAACTTATTTTAAAGAAACAAAATATTTAGTTTTTTCCACAATTTTATTCAGCTAACCGGTTTTCGAAGACCGTACGTCTTCTTCGTCAGGCTAGTAGATGTTAACTAAATTACAAAAAGTGATCCAACAGAAAATAGAAGCTATATAAATCAAAATTAGAGAGACAAAACAATATTATTCTTATACACTAGAAAGAGACAGAAACAATGCGAGTGGTCAAACAAAGGCAAGTAAAGATGTTATTAAGTGCTCCAAAACAAATTTTTAAACGGAGAGAGTTAATAATAACAAAAGACATTGTCGTTAATACATAGTACCTAATCCATACCTCGAAAACTGATTCTATATTATTATTATATTTAAAAGAGAAAGTTTTTGTTTATATTTTTTTTTTCCGAACATAGATACATAGCTGTATGACAAAGAATGTAATAAGAAAGAGGAGACAGGGGTGGAGAACTGATACAAAAAAAAAAAAAAATAATAATAATAATAATAATGTTGAATAATCTAGCATAGACCTCCAAATAAAAAAATATATATTATAACAAAACTATAAAATTATTTTATCTGTACAGAGACTTAATATGTAATGTATTATACATGACATGGAGCAAAAAAAAAAAAAAAAAAATAATAATAATAATAATATTAATATTATTAGTATTATATAGGTAGGCATATTATGTAAATTATAGAAATATTTTATCGTGTACAAAACAATAGGCAATTTATTATACAGGGTTTAAAACTACTATCCAAAAGCAACCTATTATACAAGACCATTTATCGTACAAAAAAAATAATAATAATAAGTATATAGGCCATAGGTATATTATGTAAATTAATGGAGATATTTTATCGTGTACAAAACAAAGGCAATTTAATATACTGGACATAAATTTAATGTACAAGGCTTAAAGTAATAATAATAATAGTAATAGATATATAGGGCATAGGTATATTGTGTAAATTAATGGAGATATTTTATCGTGTACAAAACAAAGGCAATTAGATATACAGGACTTAAAACTACTGTCGCGAACACTTGTTTTGAGTATGAATACCTACGTATCCTAAATGAATTATCACAAACACAAACACTGATTTAGGTAGGTATGAATATCCGTATCCTAAATGAATTTTCACAAACACAAACACTGATTTAGGTAGGTATGAATATCCGTATCCTAAATGAACTAACACAAACACTTGTCGAAGATAATATTATGTAGGTATATCCCATATCTTGTCGACGCTGCCGACTGGGCTGATGTGGTGTAGTGGAGGCCAAATGTTCACCATCCCTGGAGTGTATCTGAAACAATAATACAGCGGTGCGGTATCAAAGGCCATAAGGGAGAGAACACGAAAAAGTGATAATGTTAGGATCAATTATTATTATCAAAGAATAATCAGAATTTTCAGTTTTTTTGCCAGTTCAAACCATCACATTTCACATAAAATGTCAGTATTTCATTCATTATTACACAGATTACTAGAGTTACCTTTATCTAAAGAGAATTATAACAAAGAAATCAACACAATTAAAGTATTAGCAAAAAACAATGGTTACCCTGTTAATGGTATAATTAAATTATTAGAACGTAAAATAAGGAAAAGATCAGTAAAATTGATAGCACCGGGGCTTAATATAATACAAAAATCAGACAGTGAAAAATGGGCTAAATTACATTATATACCGAGAATTTCACAGAAGGTGTCAAAAATTGTTAAAGGAAATAAGAAACGAATAGCTTTTTATAACAAAAACTCATTAAGGACACATCTAGTAAATAATAAAGATAGAGTAGACAAGTTTGACAATAGTGGAGTGTATATGTTATCATGCAGTAATTGTAATGCGTCATATATTGGACAAACGGGCAGGAATTTTAAAAGCAGAATAAAAGAACACGAAGCTAGTTATAGATTAAAGAATGATAAATCTTCTTTCTCAGAACACTTGAATAACCATAATCATGTTTGCAATTGGGACACAGACGTCAAAATCTTACATAAGTGCGATAAAGGTAGAGTATTAGATAGATTAGAGACTATAGAAATCAATAAATTAAAACTGGATAGGAACAAAATCATACTCAATGATCAATTAGATTTACAAAACTCATCGCCCCTATTAAAGCCAATACCAAAATTCTGATTATTCTTTGATAATAATAATTGATCCTAACATTATCACTTTTTCGTGTTCTCTCCCTTATGGCCTTTGATACCGCACCGCTGTATTATTGTTTCAGATACACTCCAGGGATGGTGAACATTTGGCCTCCACTACACCACATCAGCCCAGTCGGCAGCGTCGACAAGATATGGGATATACCTACATAATATTATCTTCGACAAGTGTTTGTGTTAGTTCATTTAGGATACGGATATTCATACCTACCTAAATCAGTGTTTGTGTTTGTGAAAATTCATTTAGGATACGGATATTCATACCTACCTAAATCAGTGTTTGTGTTTGTGATAATTCATTTAGGATACGTAGGTATTCATACTCAAAACAAGTGTTCGCGACAGTAGTTTTAAGTCCTGTATATCTAATTGCCTTTGTTTTGTACACGATAAAATATCTCCATTAATTTACACAATATACCTATGCCCTATATATCTATTACTATTATTATTATTACTTTAAGCCTTGTACATTAAATTTATGTCCAGTATATTAAATTGCCTTTGTTTTGTACACGATAAAATATCTCCATTAATTTACATAATATACCTATGGCCTATATACTTATTATTATTATTTTTTTTGTACGATAAATGGTCTTGTATAATAGGTTGCTTTTGGATAGTAGTTTTAAACCCTGTATAATAAATTGCCTATTGTTTTGTACACGATAAAATATTTCTATAATTTACATAATATGCCTACCTATATAATACTAATAATATTAATATTATTATTATTATTTTTTTTTTTTTTTTTTTTTTTTTTGCTCCATGTCATGTATAATACATTACATATTAAGTCTCTGTACAGATAAAATAATTTTATAGTTTTGTTATAATATATATTTTTTTATTTGGAGGTCTATGCTAGATTATTCAACATTATTATTATTATTATTTTTTTTTTTTTTTTTGTATCAGTTCTCCACCCCTGTCTCCTCTTTCTTATTACATTCTTTGTCATACAGCTATGTATCTATGTTCGGAAAAAAAAAATATAAACAAAAACTTTCTCTTTTAAATATAATAATAATATAGAATCAGTTTTCGAGGTATGGATTAGGTACTATGTATTAACGACAATGTCTTTTGTTATTATTAACTCTCTCCGTTTAAAAATTTGTTTTGGAGCACTTAATAACATCTTTACTTGCCTTTGTTTGACCACTCGCATTGTTTCTGTCTCTTTCTAGTGTATAAGAATAATATTGTTTTGTCTCTCTAATTTTGATTTATATAGCTTCTATTTTCTGTTGGATCACTTTTTGTAATTTAGTTAACATCTACTAGCCTGACGAAGAAGACGTACGGTCTTCGAAAACCGGTTAGCTGAATAAAATTGTGGAAAAAACTAAATATTTTGTTTCTTTAAAATAAGTTCAATATTATTCTGGTGCGACTTTTGTCTCTCTACGCTGGCATTTCGTGTCCGCATCATTCTGTTACAAATGGGACAAAATATGTACATTTTTATTACGTTCCTTGGGTCCGACTAAATTTTTGCTATTTTTGAGAAAGGACATCAGCTCCCATTTCGTGTTTGATATTACGACTTTTTGAATTGACAGGCATATAAATATATTGACAGAGAATATATTTACACAAAAATTTATAGAGTTATTAATAATTTACCTACTAATAAAACAATAGGTAGGAGGTACTAATCAAGATCCGGTTCAGATTCTCCTGACAAAGTTTTTGATAGGCAGAATCGCTTTCTTTCTTATCTACTCTCTGTATACTCATACTGTAAAGTTTTAGGTAGGTTATTTTCCTTTATTGTGAGGTGAAGCAATACGTTTTGCTATGCTTAGAATTTGTCCCAAATATGCAGTTTTTTCTATTTATATGATGGGAAGCAATAAAACATAAAATCTCTCAAAACATGAACAAGCAATGTCAACGGAACACTGTTTCCCCCCAAATACACCTTAAATTGTTCCGACGGAACAAGTACACATACCTACTCTATTTCTGGAGAAAATGATAAAAAAATCATACGAATTGGAAACTTTTTGACCAAATGAAGGTGGATCACACGCATCATTATTGACATCTGTCTGAAAAGTATTTTTATTGGACGAAAGTAAAACGATATGGCTTTTATTGTGTAAAAAAAAAATTCAATATCGTATATCTACGCGAGTGCCTCATAGTCACCGCACATCCAATTGTCGCACGTATCTACCTCATTACAAAAGCCTTCCAGTGAACAGTAGGTACGACTATCTACCACAATAATAGCTATACTCTCGTCTTATTAGTGCGGCCAGATCGTAGTCGCTTGACGGTTGTACGATTGCCTGCTCGAAGAGGCTTCTTTTTACTACTACTTACCAACCACAAGTCACTGTTCCTGTTACGTATAATTCTAGAGTGCTGTTTACCCCAATGATCGATATTTGAAGAATGTCCGCTATGTAGTAACAATTGAAAACTATTCCGAGAGTGTTTTAACATTAAAATTGATGCGTGTTTTTTTTATACTGTTTTATTAATCAAATTAATTTCATTGATTTGCTTTCTTTTCAATTCAATTTCGTGTGCGTGTAATTGATGCAAACTAATAATAATTTGTTATTGTGTTTAGTTATGAAAATTAATAGTTTTCAACATTAGTTGTGTTAAAACTGTTTGTGACTGATGTTCTGAAGTTTTCCCCCCTTTATAATGACTTTTGAATTTATTACGGGTAAGACGAATATATTTGTAGTGTTTTTTGTTTTTAATATTTTGCGATAATTATATTTAAAAATATACTTGTATATACCCTATCCCTACCTATCGTACGCTCACGTGCAATTTTTTCACCACGCATTTTTCGTCTTGGTGTTTTTTTTTTCACCGATCAATGGAGATGATTTATTACGAAGCAAATTAACTTTTTTAGTAACCACTGTACAAAATCGGTTTATAACACAAAATATGAGTCGTGTGTAAAATTTAAGACGTAAAAATTTGACCTAAGTGCAACTTTTAAAAGAAATTAATTTTTGGTGTAGGTATCACTCTCAATTGTGTCAACATTTGCACATAAGTCTTATATTTCGCGTACTAAAATTTACACATAACTCATATTATTTAGCTTCCACCGTACCAAACATTGCTTTTGTCAGACGAACTGAAGAAACAAACGATCTCTATACACGAAAGTAATACAAATAGTCAAATAAGATAAGTAGTTTACAACCGTTTTATTTAAATTGATATTGAGAGATAGCTGTATTGCGACTCTTTTTCTAATATTAACATCCGGCCCTAATCTAGCATTAAATCAATAAGAAATACCTACCTACAAGAAAATTAATTAAATAAAAAATGCTGATTTAATAAATGTCACGCCAAATCTGGGATATATTGTCTAAAATATCAATATAATATTCCAAAGTAAATCGTAATAATAAATATATTCGCCTAAATTTAAGGGTTATCGGTTAAGTGTTGCATGTTCGTTATCTTGCAGTATATGTGTCTATTTTATTAGATATCTTAATCATTATTAAAATGCTCTATATGCTCAATGACATGTATACATGTGGAGTACTCTAGAAACTCAATCCCGATCTCAATGTCGACCATCAATAAGCCTAATACTATAAATACTTGCATAAATCCTTATTTATACTATTTAATCATCGTAAAGCAATCCAATCCAAACTCCCTTTAGACCCCACTTAGGGGCACAGGGAGGCAACAAGAGCTCTCCATTGCGCTCGATCCTGCGCAACGTTAATGACTCGTAAAGCAATACCGGATTTTAAAATAGACCTACGTGGAACTATTTTTATGCATTGCAACCAAAATCTAAGTGTGATAATGACATCTTAATAAAGATTGAAATTGGATCGGATGAAATGCAGAGTAACGTTCCAGAACTTTGCTTTGTCACTGTAAGAAGTACGTATACTGTATATTATCTCACTGTGCCTTAAAGAATTTCCTAAAAGAGGTGTCGATGACGCCACGCAGTTTCGACGCGTATCTCGATTTGTTTTGGTTGTATTATTGTAACCTACAAACTGTAATTATCACATTTTTTTTTTGTAACTTGCCATCAATTTTGAGCAACAATATAACTTAACATACAATAGAGGGAGATCTAATAGAGAGATATCGTTTACTTGCAGCCCTGAATAGGTATAATGTCCATGGGCACCTCATTAGATGCTGCGTAATATTTTCGATAGCATTGTTCTAGTTCGTTTTCATTCCAAATGTACCGAACAAATGCGATGTTTCTTTCCAAGGTTGGAGGTCAGTCTTTTGGGTATGTGGAACCTCATTGCTACCAATCTCGTTTACCATAAGACCCATGAGATGTACAATAATACGAATATAGGTATGTAAGTATTGAGAGGGTACAGGGAACTATATACAACCAAATCTTTACGGATCTGGATCATCTGACGTTCTTGAAGGCATTCTTCTAATTTGGGGAAATTTTTTGGTATAGAACCAAATGTTTGATGCCATCATTAATCAATTAAAGAAGGTAGTTTTTTTTTCAAATTTATAGCACTAATGGCTTACGACCATTTTCTACTGAACTACTCGAGCCCACATCCCCAGCCTTCTCAAGCAGAGATGGAGGAGCGTTTCGATCATTCAAATCATCTTAGATAAAACCATTCAACATTAAATTATTGTTAAAAAAAAGTCTCACTACTCAGCCATTCTATGAGAAAACTAGTTATTAATTATCAATTTTAATTTTCCTTAAAACTGAATTGCGTAACTCGATGTACTTACTAACGTACTTTTCGTATGGCTTTTCCGGAAAAAATCTTGACCCGTAGAGGGTTGCGTCCCGTCCTCTTCTACAGTCTTGGCTCCAGCGCCATCAGCCAGTCCTCTGCCTCCGGAGTAGCCTCGTGGATGTTTTGGAGGCTTCTTGTCAACCCACAACCATTTCTTTTAATCCCACTATCGTGTTCGTTGTGTTGGCCCTGAGAAGGACCGTTCTTCCGGATTGGTCGGGAGGTCTTTCGACGTTCGACCGTTCGCGGATGATGCAAATTATTCTTCAACTAGCTTATACCCGTCTTGCTTTACGTTTTTGATTCCGATTGTCAGGCTTGATCGGTAGGTAATTAGACAGGTTCTAGTCTAGCTTCCCATTGCTTTGTAGACCTCTATAACTGACATAAGCACAGAAAAAGAAGAATGACACTTTTAATGTTTATTAAAATTTTGTATGAAGATCCTAAAAAATAGGGTTTTTTAAATAGCTTTAAATATATTAAAGTTAATGCAGCAAATTATATTAAAGAACCTTCTCCGGCATTTTGCACGGCTCTGTGCAGATTCATATCTGACGTAGCATTTGTATTTTGAGCGTGATGCTATGACATACGGTAAAAAGCAAAATAAAAAAACATTTCTGAATTATTATGTAGATAGAGAAGGAGGGGCTAATGCGAGTTTTATTTAATTTCCCAATTTACCACGCAACTTTCTTAATTTTTTCTTTCATAAGAACCTTCTACTGATAAAAGCCAACACGACAAAAAAAGAATTAGTGAAATCGGTTCAGCCGTTTAGGCGTGATGCGACGACATTAGGTAAAAAGCTAATAAAAAAACATTTCTGAATTATTATGTAGATTTACCACGCAACTTTCTTATTTTTTTCTCTCATAAGAACCTTCTACTGATAAAAGCCAAAACGACAAAAAAAGAATTAGTGAAATCGGTTCAGCCGTTTAGGCGTGATGCTCGGACATAACGGTAAAGCAACGACAAAAGGCAAATAAAAAAACAAACATTTCTGAATTATTATATAGATGTATCTTTCAAAGGAAATTGAAATATAATATCTTATTTATGCACATGTTGCGGTGGGTCATAGGTTACAGAAATATGAATAGAATTAATACATAGGCAGAGGTTAGAATGCTGATAACAATCTATTATGATTCTATAGCTGTAACTTATTGGAATGTAGCTTAGTGAGTGTCAGTGGACGGGTTCAAGTATTGTGTTTGGAGAAAGTAAACCGCCACCATCCTGCAAAACATAAGTTTTGCCTCGTATTGTTATGTGGGCCCCTGTCCACTGCATGTGTGTTCTTACCATCCACTCGCGTGGAAAATACGTTCATATTATCATTAGATAGATGGATGGTTGTTGTATTGGTAACAGTTATAATATAATAGACAGAGACATTCTTAATCGCTTTTTTATCAAATCATAGTTTCACTTTTACTATGGTTCTGTACTTTCGCGAAACTCACTTAACTGTTTATTGACGATTATAGAGGAGTTCGCTGGTATGGAAGTTTCACCAATAATTGTAGGTAAAAAATCGTCTTTTAAGGTACTAAGCTCTCTTATTGCAAAATTCCAAAAGAGTCGACTACTGCAACACGAGTTTAATAAATAATAGGAGTACATACATTATCCGAAGATGAGTATATGTTAGTGAAACAACACGATCTTTTGACATTTGAAAATTTCAGCGTTGTGTGTCCTCGTGTACAAGCAAGATCGTTCTTCAAAAGGTTTATGCTGATTTTAACTGGATGTTGGGTTTTCTTATGTGGCCTTCTCCCTTTCGTTGAGCTTGTTTTTACGAGGGTGGCGTTTTAAAAGCTCGGCTGTATGAAGCGCAGGCGCGTCCTCACTCGCAACGAGGGGTGCAACGGTGGAGTTGTGCTAGTCCCCCAGGCGCCTCCGACAGGAGTCATCGCGCCGCTCGCGTGTTCTTCCGCCACCAAATGTCTTCACGTCTATCTGATAAACAACATACAGTCCTGTCTTGTTGCGTTATCCCAAAAGACAGTTCAGTTCGAAGTTAGAGTGACGATTCCACGGAGTGTGTGGCACATAGAGAAGATGATGTGACAAACATGAGAGTGTTGTTGTTGTGGCGTGACCCAGTTGTCGTGACGTATGAAGTAGAGTGATGAAGGATAGCAGGGATGGCGGGGGGCGCAAGAGGATGCTACTGGTTGGCGGGGCGCCTCGTACAGTCGTGGGCCTGCCTCCTCCTCACATATCTCCCGACGAGCCAGTCGTAGATGTTGCCCAAGATCAGTCCTACTGGCAGTCAGCTGATCAAGGTTCGACCTAAGACTATACAATACTATTAGAACTATATTGTTGTTACTTTCGTTTACCGCAGTTCAGACCGCAAGTGACGGTTATTGTTCGACTTCTTGATGCATTCGCCTTACATAATGCCACAATATTTACACCTGTTAGGTGTTATCTATCGAGTACAGTTTTATTTCCTTTTACATAACCCGTCATGCAGCTTACTATACAGAATCGATAAACTTACCTTAACGTCGCAAACAAACTGTATGAACGAACCATTTTTTTTTCAGTCTGAAACAAATATTTTATAATGAACCTTTGAACCAATAAAACAATTAATATTCATATAATGGGAACACACTTATGACATAATGTAAACAGCTCATGCTCATCCTATTACTACTCACAATTCCGTTCATTGTTTAATAATTATGATACGTTTTTACTTATAATTGAGATGTTTTATAATATGCCGATGTTTCAAATTATTCTTTGATACATCTCTATTTCTCACTATAATCATGATCGATTTTACAGTCGTGTATTATTTTATGAAACAATTGTATCAAATTCCACGTTTCAATGATATTTCTCACAGTCTGTTTAGACCTGAACAACTTTGTTACGTGTTACAATAATATACTGTGGTGTATTGGGTAATAATATTATACAAGCGCTCATTGACTGACAATTTCGTGTATTTCACTAAAATAGAATGGGAAACCTTAGGACTGTTCGTCGCGAAAATTGTAACATGGGCCATTATGTTATGTTCAACGACCTTTTAATCAAACCACAGAATTAATAAATAATCCCAACACAGTGTATAATATATTACAAAGACTCTAAGCAAATATCTCATGTTCACTGTAGTTTAATAAATGATTAGGATAGAGCTATTCCATAGATGTAAATGTTAAAAAAGCAATTGAATATCTCCTTGAAGATTTGTTAAGTGTTACCTTTGATTGAATATCTTTTCGCATAAATCGACAAATCCCAAAGGAAATGGTTCAAAATATGAGCCCATACCGGATTACGAAATAAATCTTCAGTAATGAATGCTACCAATTTGAATTCAAATCCTTATCAAATTATCAATTTATCTGTACAAAGAAATAGCCGGTGGAAATTTTTGTCCGAGGCAATTTTTTCCTGTAGCCAACGGTCCCGTCTCATCCGAGACAGACCAACACCGAGTAGAAATTTCATGTGAAAAACACTTGGTAAAAATTCTCAATCGAACCCAGGAGCTCTTGATCAGATCAAGTTAGAGCATAGCATAGGTCCATAGGATCTACAAATCAGAGAAGAAAATGTTGCGCACTGCAGAAGATTTTGATCCTGCTAATCAGCGAAACGTTTTGCATCAGTACCCTTCATGATTTACAGAAAAACATGTCCTATTTAACTTAAACTTACCTATATAGAAAATATAGCATTGTCCAAACTATGTAAATAAATCTAATTCTTTTGACTACCTCCAAATAAAATAATGAATAAGCCTACTTTTAAACTTAATGTATTAATTATTGTCTATCTACTATCTTATTATACACGTAGCCGTAGAATAGACTGCAGGGAAGAAAATTCATGAAGATTTGTGAAACTATCTGTTCCGGAAACTGCTTGAGAAAAACAATGTTTAGATCACGTGGATCACGTTGTTTGACCACAACTCAGAAGCTCTAATAGTCAATGGAGACAGCAGATTATCAAATTAGGATGATGGTGAAATGTGTTAAAAAAAACAGTCTGACGTAAACGTTGTCGCAACGACAAATGAACTGGCATTAGCTTGTAACCTCGTTACATATATTTGAATATTGGAACATTTAAATAAAACCTCCATGTGTATTATTGATCCTTGTCGCTAGCGCACGTAAATGTGTCGCAGACTTCGTTTCACCATGACTTGTTGCATGCGCACAATCATTTTCTGCTAGGCTGCATCTGTATGGAAATTATAGCGTTTATTATAACAGAATTCCTATGATTTCTACAAATGACTGCATTTTTGTGATGCATCTTTGAAAGAATTAATAGCCTGACCTCTTTTACTAGAGTAACGAAACATGACAGTACATTTTCATTTATGTACCTACCACGTATGTGTGACTAAACTGTATCAATTCGCCTTTCATATAGTGTATTGTAAGTAGATAATAAATATGCGCCACGCTTAAATGTGAACTTTACAAATAATAATAAGATACCTGAAAGGCTATTTAGCGTATGCGACACTTTTTCCGAAATAGACATTTTTATCGCAAGCGCCTTTCAAAAAAATATTCTCCGTCGACGTATCTGACTGCATGCCATGTGCATATTTAAATTATTCGATAAGTTGCAGAAAAAAGTAGTATATGAAGCCCTTTCAGCTAACGTGATCAGCAGGAAAATGAAAAGTGGACTGTGAATGGATGGCAATGCACTTACCCCAAATCCAATGTTCTTCGTATATGTATGATGGAATCCCTTGTTTACTGGCAGCACTGCACTTTGTTAGATTAATATAAAATAACTGTGGATGCACAAATATAAATGTAACTGATGACGATGAACGTCCCGATGTGTTCTACACTTCCGAATATGTAGCGGCGGTAAAAGCGGTTTTTCCGTGTGTATGTGTTCCCGAGATGCGGTGAGTACCACGACCTGAAGTGCACTGCTTTAGGAAGGGCCCAAAAAAGGAACAGGTGACAATACATGCCCTGCAGTGCGAATCACGGATTTTGACATTTGACCTATGTACCTATACATAACTATGTAGGTACCTATATAATACAACATGTTCAATTAATAATATTGAACATACTTCCAGCCGAAAGAAAAAATGCGAAAATCCCTAGAAAATATTAAACCATATAACTAATTACGAACTAAATAAAACAAATTAACCAAATTAACAGCTCGGTAGCGGACATACTTTTACCACTGGTCGAACCAACAAACCAGTGGAAGTTTTTAATTTCACTACACGAACGACACCATCACTAGCGGGAAGTACTTCCACGATCCTCCCCATCTTCCACTTGAGTGGAGGCGCATTATCCTCCCTGATGAGGACCAGCGTACCTTCCCTCAGGTTATCCCTCTCTCGGGTCCATTTTGACCTTTGTTGGAGGGTATGCAAGTACTCCAATTTCCACCTCTTCCATATTTGTTGTGAAAATTGTCGTATCATTTCCCATCTTGAGAGTCTATTTTGTGACACGTCACAAAAATTAAACTCTTGTACACTCAAAAGAGAATCCCCAATAAGAAAATGAGCTGGAGTAAGATAATTGAGATCGTCCACGTTCTCGGACATAGGACATAGCGGCCTAGAATTTAGTATCGCCTCGATACGTGCAAACAAAGTACTCATTTCCTCAAACGTTAGGCTTGTCTCGCCCACGACTCGACGCAATAAAGTCTTTGCCGACTTCACGGCAGCTTCGAAGATGCCTCCATAGTGGCTAGCGGTTGGCGGGTTTCTTGTGAACTCTATCTTCCGTTCTAAAAGATACGAATTAATATCCCCACAATCATTGGCTTTGCGGAAAAATGATCGCACTTCCCTTAAATGATTATCTGCTCCGACGAAATTTGTGCCCCAATCCGAGTATAAAGCTTTACACAAACCTCTCCTTGCGACAAATCTATCAAGAGTAGCCAAAAATGCCTCTGTCGACAAATCTGAAACCAATTCCAAATGCACAGCTTTTGTTGCCATACATATGAATACACACATATATGCCTTCTGCGTCTTGTAGCCTCTCAATTTAGATGACCTAATCGCAAATGGACCAGCGTAGTCCATACCTACATGTAGAAAAACTCGAGCTGGATTAACTCGAAAATCGGGTAAGTCCGCCATTAAAGGCTCCACAGACTTTGGTCTATTCCGAAAACAACGCATACATCGGTGTATGACCTGACGGACAGCATCCCTTCCCGATAATATCCAAAATTTCTGTCGCACCAACGACAGAGTAAGTGACGGTCCAGCATGCAAATTAAGAGTGTGATAATACAAGATAACCAATCGAGAAAAGGTATGGTTTTTCGGTAAGACGATCGGGTGTTTGGCCGACTCACTTATACCTGCCTTCCTCAATCTACCTCCTACCCTTAACACACCATTCGCATCAATGAATGGGTGCAATTTACGCAATGATGAGGCATACGATTTTCCTTTACGTATTAAAGCAATTTCCCTATAAAATGCAACCGCTTGTACATTCCTTACAATGCACATCATGGCAGATTCCCACTCTGCTATTGAAATATTTCCCGATAATTTTTCTCCGTTCCCAATATTATTACAAAAACGTCTGCATAACGCTGTAACCCTAATTAATTTACTAAGACTACTATACCTATCAATAATATTCCAATAATTCTCCTGATCTATTGACGCATTGTGAACCAATTCCGTATGAGAATGCGACCCTAAATTTACGACCTCTGGGTTGTTCGGCCATTCCGACCGAGGCTTTGCCAACCAAGCAGGGCGAAACCACAACGAATGGTCTACGAGTTGACTCGGTAACAAACCCCTAGATGCGCAATCCGCAGGATTGAGCGACGATGGAACATATCGCCATTCCATTGAGTCATCAAGAGCATGTATCTGTGATACCCTACTGCCCTCAAATATTTTAAATTGATGTAACGGAGTCTTAAGCCACGAAAGAACCACTTTAGAGTCACACCAAGCAATAACATTTTTTAAATCCAAAACGTCCTTGTAAACCGATTTAATGTGATTCATCATTTTTGCTAACAAAACTGCCCTACACAGTTCCATTTTTGGAATTGTTAATCGCTGCTTAAGCGGTGCAACCCTTGATCTACCCAAGATCAAACTTATGTTTACACTGCCGGACACACCCTGCGCCCTCAGATAAACGACAGCGCCATAACCCGCTTCCGACGCATCGCAAAATCCGTGCAGTTCAAAATCATGTACTTCATTCGAAATTCCTACAAATCGTTCGATTTTAATTTTTGATAAATCACCAAACTGTGAAACATAATCACGCCACCGTTGTTCGATTTCATAAGTTAATGGTTGGTCCCAATCAAACTTCATTAACCATATTTCTTGTAGCAGTGATTTTGCGGCAAATGTGACTGGCGTAAGCCATCCACATGGATCATAAATGTGAGCAATATTTGAAAGAATACTGCGCTTCGTCAATGAGTTATCCGAAATACTCGCGTGATATTGAAAGAAATCCCCGTGTGGATTCCATTGCATCCCCAGTACTTTTCTCACGACGTCCGCGTCAAACGATCTAGATTCTACAGAACAATCATCCAAAGTTGAAAGAAATTGTTCGTTATTACTCAACCATTTCCGTAATACGAAACCTGCGCTATTTAAAAGATTACAAAGTTCATTTTTATATCCCATTGCTTCATCCACTGATGATGCGCCACTGAGAATATCGTCGACAAAAATATCATTTTTCAAAATTCGACACGCATTTGGATATTTACTTTCCTCTTTAGACAACTCTAAAAGACAACGCATAGCTAAGTATGGTGAGCTTGTGACACCAAAAGCGACTACCGCTAAGCGATAGTATTCAATTTCTTGTGCGGGCGAATCTCTCCACACTAACCCCTGATAGTTACGGTCGTCCGGATGAATCAATACTTGACAATACATTTTCATGATGTCGGCCGAGAAAACTACGTTATGTACCCGAAATCTCAGCAATATATCAACTATATTTTGCTGAAGCTTTGGACCTGACATCAGTGTGTCATTCAATGAAACCTTGTTACTTGACTTCATTGACGCGTCAAATACGACCCTAACTTTAGTCGTGGAAGATGTCTCTTTTACAACACAATGGTGTGCCATAAAATACTTCACTTCCGATAGTGAAGCTTTTTCTATATATCCCAGTGATATATATTCATGAATAAACTTAGAATATTCTAATTTTAGATCATTATTTCCCAAAAGTTTTCTTTCCAATTCCTGAAATCCCCTAAATGCAAAATTATACGTTTCGCCCAAGCGCGAACAATTTTCTTTAAAAGGTAAGCGAACCATGAATCGCCCGTGAGCTTGTCTACTGACCGTTTCAGTAAAATATTCTTCACACTTCTCTTCCTCATGACTAAGTAGAGAAGGTGCAAAGTTACATTCCTCTAATTCCCAAAACCGTTGTATAGAAGTATCTATAGTTATACTGTGTGAAAGTACAGGAATATTTTCCTGTGTTACGTTACTTACTTTACCGACTATGACCCATCCGAAAATAGTAGAGTAAGCAGAAGGTAACTGAGGAGAAACCGTCATTTTTCCTCCATCCATAATGTCCGAATAAACATCCGCTCCTAGTAGCATGTCTATTGGTTGCGGTGTGCAGAATTCCGTATCTGCCAAGTTCATATTACGAAACTTTTCAAAGTAATCTAATGACAATGACTGAGTTGGTAGATTTCCCGTAATCTTATCCAAAACAAAAGCATTGACAGAAATGATCGGACCCGATTCCTGAACCGGTTTAATGTTGCATATAACCCGCCCTCTGGTATTACATGAACGATTATTTCCGATCCCCGAAATATTTACATTTGAATACCCTCTCTTCAAACGCAATCGTTGTACACAACGTTCTGAAATGATAGAACACTGTGAACCACCGTCTATCATAGATCTAAGAGTATGATAGTTTCCGTAACTATCCTGCACATGAATTTTGGCTGTAGCTAATAAAACTATACTGATACCCCGCGGTACCGCTACACATGACGCACAAGAAATGTCATCATTATTTTTGTTACTATCCGAATCTAATAACTGCCCCTTATCAAAGTGTAGTAGAGTGTGGTGTTTTCCGCCACACGACGCACACACTCGCTTTGATTGACAATTCTGAACTCTATGTCGGCCCATGCAATTCCAACATAAATTTGATGAGCGAACTATCTTCCTTCTGTATATCAAGTCAGCATCTTTAAATTTGCTACACTCGTAAAGATTATGACTATGCTCTTTGCAGCAAAGACACGTCCCCCTTTTAGATTGTTCAACCGTATGACATTGTGTATTATTTCGTATGTTTTCCCGTTTATTCTGATAAGCTGCTTTGCATACATCTTGTGCTCTACATTCCCCTTCTAAAAATTCTAATAATTCGACAAACGTTGGTATTTCGTTACCCGAGTATTGCAGTTCAAATCTGCCCCTTAATTCTGGAGTTATTTTTTTCAAACAAATGCAAATGAGTAAAAACGACCATGAATCTACGTCAAAATTAAGAGTATCCAAAGCTAGTGTATTCTCTCCTAAGATATTTATGAATTCACGCAATCGAATCTTTCCACTTACGAGTGAAGGAATATTCAAAATCATTTCAATATGTCTCTCAGCTATAAGCCGAGGGTTGTAATATCTCTTATGGAGCAAACCAATAGCAGTATCGTAATTAGAATCAGAAACCGGCAAATGTTTAATCAGTTGAAATGCGTCTCCTTTGAGACAACTTATCAAGTAATGTTATTTTTGAACTTTAGGTAAAACATTGTCGTTGTGAATTAAACTGTCAAAAATATTTCTAAAGTTTTGATATTCCGTTATATTCCCGCTGAATATTGGCAAGTTTATTTTAGGTATAACAAACTGTGAAGTTGAACTTTGACCCGTATTTTTGATAATTTCACGCTTATCATCCTTTTTTAAATCTAAATAACCGTAATTCAATTTTTTAATCTTGTATAAAATCGATTCATATTTATCGTACTCGGTAAGATGTTGTTCTAAATCGACCTTGATTGTTTTTGACGTTTCAACCAAAACGTAATATTTCACAAAATCATCCCACAATTTATCAAGATCTTTAACCCGAATCATAAAGTCTTCTATAAGTTCTTCATTTCTCTTAGATTCATTACCCAAATCAAATAAAATATCTAAAGAATGCTTAACCAATTTATATTTGGTTTCCGACATTTTGACACTTCGATGTAAACAAATAAAGAATGTAAACAATATGTAATTCAAAATGGCTACCCCCACTAGTAACAGCTGTTCCGTGTATAGTGAATGCGTCGGCACTTGACAGTGTCGCCAACCGTAATTACAATAATCTATGGTGCAGTGGTACCAATATCCCGCTAACCTTAAAATTGTGTCTACCCGCGTAGATACCAATTGCAAATGTCACAACCGTATGATTCCCATACACTGAACATATATCGAAAATGGATTTTGGAACAAGGATTATCCGGTTCGATGGAACAACTGTTTGCTTCACACGTTGCCGAAGCCCTTTCAGCTAACGTGATCAGCAGGAAAGTGAAAAGTGGACTGTGAATGGATGGCAATGCACTTACCCCAAATCCAATGTTCTTCGTATATGTATGATGGAATCCCTTGTTTACTGGCAGCACTGCACTTTGTTAGATTAATATAAAATAACTGTGGATGCACAAATATAAATGTAACTGATGACGATGAACGTCCCGATGTGTTCTACACTTCCGAATATGTAGCGGCGGTAAAAGCGGTTTTTCCGTGTGTATGTGTTCCCGAGATGCGGTGAGTACCACGACCTGAAGTGCACTGCTTTAGGAAGGGCCCAAAAAAGGAACAGGTGACAATACATGCCCTGCAGTGCGAATCACGGATTGTGACATTTGACCTATGTACCTATACATAACTATGTAGGTACCTATATAATACAACATGTTCAATTAATAATATTGAACAGTATGATTTTGACTGAAAATTTGGCGAAAACGACCCGTTTGGTATATTGTAAGCGACCAAACTGAGTATTATTTATTTATTTATTTTTTGCAATTCCACTCACAATTGAGTGATTTATGAAACCGAGCATTAGCCTTGTAAAGTGTGCGATGTAACTGTCGGTTACTATAATTTTTAAAAATCATTGTTATTGACTTTTCTCTTGGAACATCTGCATTTCCTTTCATTCATAGTGATGCGTGAGTCGATATTTACTCATCCACTTAAAGCGATTTCTAATGAATTAAAAATAAAACTAATAAAAATGGTAACGACATAAGTACCAGAAAGCATGCTTATTTATAAAACACTCAATAAATCATCGATTCAACATATTTTTAATATGTAGCAAAACCTTAAACATCCTAGAAATTATTAATTTTTTTAAACATAAAAAACCTCTCCTGATGTTAAATAGGGTTTTTGTCGCTTACACTTAGTGGCCTTTCAAGTGTCGAATGCATGTAAATGTTAATGTCTGTAATACCAGCAAGGTTCACACTGCGTTACTTAATCGTTCTAAATAAAACTGTGGCCTACTTCTGGGAATGTATCCCGACGTGAATAATGTTGCCAATAAAATTCAAGCGCGTCGTTGTAGTTTTATTCAAATGTCACTTAGCCGCAACTTGAATAAAGAAAGTCGGGAGTATGTAGACACACCGAGCATGAAATATAATTAATGCTTTGATGATTTATAATATAACTGTGGTAGGAGTTTTTCTATTGAGTTTCCTATATAGAGCATAATAACCTTGATAGGTTAGATAACTATTAATTGTTTCTCTATAAATTTTCGCAGAAAAGGCATTTTTAGAAATATTGAATTTACAATTTTGCAAGAAAAATGATCTCGAAACAATTGAGCAAATCACAAAACTCTACACATGTAGAAATTTTTTATCATTTTATTATTACTTTAATAATACTTACTTACTGTTTGATGCGTGTGTGTTACCCATTCTCCTGTATGGGTGTGAGTCCTGGCACCTGACCAAAGCCCAGGCACAAAAAAATCTCTGCATTTGAAATGAAGTGCCTCAGGAGAATTTTAGGTATAAGATGGTACCACCACATCACGAACAACGCTATACGCTGGCGCACCCAGCGAGGGCCCGTCACCTCCACCATTGTGGAGAGGAGATGGACTTGGCTGGGGCATTTGTTACGTATGCCGAATGACAGTTGGCCGAGGAGAGTGCTGTCCTTCCTCCCATCAGTGTCCCGAAGACGAGGAAAACCCTCTCACACTGTGTACCGCTCCTTCGAAGCAGAGCTGATAGATTTGGACATGGTGTAGGAAGAGGTCATAAACATTGCGCAAGATCGAGCGCAATTGAGAGCTCTTGTTGCCTCCCTATTCTCCTGAGTGGGGTGTAAAAGGGAGAATTGAGTTGAATTGAATTATTATTAATTTACACATCTAACTAATCAGTCTTTATTAATAAAATTTTATTTCTAAACGTAAGGGACTCCCCAGCTAGTACCTTTTGTATAAACTTATTATTTCCTAAGTCGTTAGTTTGTAAAATGTTTCGAGACAGAACAAAATTGAGATTCCTCTTAAAAGCAGATCCCTGAAAATTTTCATGATACTCGGAGAACGTTTACCTTATAAAAAATTCAGGTTTATATCTTTTCTGAGGGTGTTTTATTGGAGTAAACAACCTTTAAGTGCTCACCGTGGGACATGCGCCGGTTTCTTTTTCTTTAATATTTCAAACCAAATCCGTAGAATGAAAATTGAACCAGAAAAATGGAACACTTTAAAATGTCTGTTTAATGTTCTTTATTCGGCAACGTTCACGGTCCCATAAAGTTGTGCAACCGACAGCATAATGAGATCTATTATTGCTACAAAGCTCCAACACGTATTGTGTTACGAGGGAAACGCTAATCTGACGATGTCTGTTCTTTTTATGTTCATTTTCAAGGCTTTATTACTTTAAAGAACGTTTGTCCTCATACATAAGATTTGAGTTCCAGGTTGCAAAATAATTTAATTAATAGATTGTTTGTCGAGCTGGCCAAAGCCTTCGTAAGTTTTCCCTTTCGCCACTCGACCCAATCGCAGCTAAATTATTACATACAAGATTGAAATGTCACGATCATAATAGTGAACGATTTCAATGAATATCAGTCCTGTATTATGATGTCCGGTTATGTCACGATATTTTGCAAGTCCGAACTATTAAAGTATAGAATCAACGAATAGAACGGAATATGCTTATATGTAGGTAACATTTTACTGATAAATTGTTGCTGCTATAAAAGCCTGGGTATTTTCTAAAATACGCCCACGTCTCACCTGATGTCGTTTAAGATAACAGTCTGGAGAGTTTTTCTCTTCCCACGCTGAGAGAATCCCAATTATTATCTTCTTTTGTAGAGTTCCTGTTATTAAGGGTAACATAATTAAAAGGAATAAAACATGAAATTTTTAATTATTATCTTGTTTGTTTTTTATTAAAAAAAAAAAAAACAATTTTGTAAGATTCGTCTTATATTTTTAATAGTGTATACGTTCCGTTATTCTTTAAAAAAACGTACTTTTTAAAGATATTAAAAAAGATGTTATAGTTTTTTTAGAAACTAATTAGTGTTTGAACTGTGTCGTTTTTCTGTTATTACCTAAATATACACACATTCCCAATTGATTATGAGTTATACAGGATCCTCTTTCATGTGTCTTGCAGCGTCCAAATTACGATCTCTTAATATCATTAGTATGGGGTCAATAGTTCGTTGTTCACATATATATGCCCGAGATCTTTGTCAATTATCCAATGTTGGTACTGCCCGCTGACTAAATCTCTCACACCGCTTGATGAGATCATGTCACAATAATATTGTTCTTCTAATTGGCGAATATTTTAGAAATCGTCTTTGTTACTTTAGCGTGCGAAATTGGTGTTATTATTTGATTTTTTTACACACACTACTTTAGAACCATCGAATTACCAATAAGTTCCTGTTATTCTGACACTTTATACCCTTTCTCTCTTCTAGATTGTCTGAAATATATTCTGATAATCATAGCCAATTTTAACTATGTTGTTATGTAACTTAGATTTAAAATTTCTCTCTGCTCATTCTTCAACTTAGGTGGGTATAATCAGTACAGCACTGACGTCGATTCTCCACAAAGAGACGATAAGTTAATAATACGTAACTATTTTAAGTTGAAATTTCTTTGTTCAGTAAAGTAATTATTAGTTCCAACATTTCTTGACCAACGGTAATTACAATTATTGTTGTTCGTATTGTATGCTTTTCTTTCTTTAGACGACACATCGTCTCATTCTTCTGATGGACTGTTAAACCTCTGTATAGCGTTTTAAAATCACGACCTAACTGTGTACGAAGTGTGCTCGAATTAAAGCACTTTATTGTTAGAAAATGTTTCTTTATTCCGTAGATTTTGTATAGAAGTAGTTTGTAAATTTTCCTTTACAAAGAACGGTGAATGAATTTTGTTTTTATTTTTGTAGTTGGTAGCATTTCCTGAGCAAGTTGGTTCTGAAGGTTAATGTGTTGGCTTGGCTTGTTTCAGTGGCTGTGGCACCTTGTCCCGCTCGCAGAAAACCAAGGGAAGAGGAACAGGAACCGGAACACTCCCTGCCCGTCAGAAGACTCATCAAGGTTGACTTTGAAACTCTAGACGTAAGTAAACAATATCATATTATATACTCCGATAAAGTATCTTTTAATATTAGACGTTTTTATACGGTCCTGGTGAATTGATTATTTTATTTACAAACTTCCCAAGTAGGTAACTAGACATTTGAAACTTTCATAATATCTCAGAACACGATGAAAACAAATTATTTTAATACTATAAGCCGAATTTAATTCATTTCTAGTAACTTTGTAAGAAACATGACAGTATTGATGATAAAGGCTGTTATATATTATACTAGCTATCCTGACAGACAGGGCCGTCGCGTGGGTGGGGCGACCGAGGCGGTCGCCTTGGGCGCCGCGATTCGAGGGGCGTCGCCGTGGGCAAAAAAAACTATTTTGCTTGTAGTGCAGTCCAGGGATTCACATGCGAACTCATAGCTGAGAAAAGCCAAAGGAATGCAATATTTGCTATAAAAAGTTTAATCAATTTTTAAATTTAAATCTTAAAAAAACTCTAACTAAATTTTATTTTCATTGCAACCGAGCAAGCAACAGGAATTTTTTGGCTAAGAGACGTCGCCAATCTAGGGAAAGAGTGACTTCATAGCGGAGAAAAGCCATACGAATGCAATATTTTCAATAAAAAGTTTAATAAACACCCATATGCTAAATCATCGCGGAGAGAAGCTAGACTAGAATCTGTTTAAATGAGCCTGACTAACGGAAACAACGACGAAAAGCAATACGGGTATCAGATAGTATAAAATATGTAGTATATAAAAATAAATACGAGTTTTATAGGGGGAGGGGGCTGATTATGATCATCCTGAACCAAAACTGGAATGAACAAAATTACGAGATTTATAGGGAGGGGGGGGGAGGCGCTGATTATGATTATCCCGAACCAAAACTGGAATGAACAAAATTACGAGATTTATAGGGAGGGGGGGGGGGGAGGCGCTGATTATGATTATCCCGAACCAAAACTGGAGTGAACAAAAATACGAGTTTTATGAGGGGGGGGGGCGCAGATTAAAGCCTCGCCTTGGGCGCCTGAAAACCACGCGACGGCCCTGCTGACAGACGTCGTCCTGTGTTCCTAACTATGAATATTGAATTCGAATTTGTATAATGATAAGCTTATTACCTTTTAACCAATGTAATTTAGATCGATGCATCTGTTTCAAACCATATATTTTCCATCGACATTCTGTCAATAGCACCAACTATCAAACAACTGACAGTTCAATTCAAATTTAAATATTTTTATTAAGGAAATAAAAAACATTAAAAAAATACATTCACAATAATAAATTTATACATTTTTTTTTTTATAATATTTTTTTTACCCCCAAAATTGAGCAGAGATCGTGCTTTGGGGGATGTGACAGTTCCTGTCAAACTTTAATTTAATTTCATTTTTTCAAATTTGGAATAAAAATTATATTGTTAAAAGTACCTACTAAGAAGGTTACCTACTTACAGTTTTCTTTGATTCTCTAATAATAATTATCCACGCAACTTTCTTAATTTTTTCTTTCGTAAAAACTTCTCCAGACAAAAGCTAACACGCCAAAAAAATAATTAGCGAAATCGGTCTAGCCGTTTAGGCGTGATGCGATGACCACGCAAAATAGGTCTCCATTTTTATAATATAGATTTATACAAAACTCTCAGGAAATACCTATCGGGTTAGAAAATACGTTTTTTTACGTTCGATATCACAATTGTTCCGTATGTCACATTACGCCCCGACTCTTTGTCTTTAATATACCTACCTATTACATTACTAAAATATTAAACGTCAGTGTAATATTTGCGACAAAAAGTTCAATATATAAGAAGATCTTTACGAATGTAGGTATAATGAGAAAAACCACCTTAGTGCCACGTTTGAAACCAAAATATCACTGAATATGTGAATACTTAAGAAGCATTATTTTGTTAAATCATATTATTATTATGGTGAAGAATTATTATTATACAAATTGATTTATCGATTTATCATAAAAAATTCTTTTTATTTTAGATATGATAGTTTGGTCTGTTTACATACAGAATTTTTATCGGTTGGGCGATCTACAAATGTTTTTTTGGGAGTTGTTACTCGATGGCTCGTGGTGCTATTTTATACTCTTCTTCTTCCTTTAAATAGCCCATATCGCTTTTTTTGCAGTCAACTGCTTCTCTTGTGATGTTGGGTCCTAGTTTCGACGTGTCCATTGTTTGAATGTGATCATATTAGGCTCTTCTTCACGTCTAATATCTTCAATCTGTCACGCTTTCCTAATGCGTACTTAGTTCCTTTTTCAGGGATTTGCCGGCTATTATTTCCAGTTTCTTTAACCATCATAAATTAGCCTGGTGGGATCTTTGGTTTAATCATAAAATATATTGTTTATATTATGCTATTTGTTGTACCAAAGTTTGTTAAAAAAAAAAAAATAAAAAAAAAAAAAAATATTTCACAAATTGTATGCAGGTTTTTTTATAGCATTAGTAGGTACCCCTTAAAACAGAAGTTGTTTCAGATACTTTTATAGGCATAGCATAACAAGTACCTAGGTATTTCCTTAAAACACCTGCTCCCAAAACGCGCCCTTTCGCAAAACAGCCATCTATTCTACCTGTGCTTTCCTTTTAGTGCTGTGAATATGAAAACTTCTATTTTCATAGAATATCAGGTAGTGTTTTCTTTTATATTAAATTCGAAGTCATGCGCGTTGCCCATCAAAAAGGTGATAATAGAGGAGTCAGAGGAGAGGAATCACGAGGCCGCATAATTTTTTCATGCTCAATGTACTGACTTCAAATCTGACCTATTTCATCTAAAATATCGACAATATGGGACAATCGTCGGTAGGTGAAAGATTGTAAGACACTACCTTGGCACTCTTGTCAGCGCTGAATTCACTACAAAATGAATAGATTGATTTCATTTTATTATAGATTCTGATAATCGATCGGTCGATCGCGGTGGAGCACTCTTGTTTTCTCCCTATGCCCCTAAGTGTGGTCAAAAATTGAGTATTATTTATTGTAATCCATACGTAGTAGGCCCTTGATTGAACTTGGTGTCAATGACAGATCTTCTTCTTCTTCATCCATGTCCGCTCCCTAGTTGGAGCATATGAACTCCACAAGTCCTCGCCATGCGGTCCTGTCCCCTGCGATTCCAGCAGCCGCACCCCAGTCAACACCAACGACAATTAATTATTATTATTATTTTTTTTTAATTAATCTTCCCTGGTTCACCCAAAAAGAACACAAATACACTGTCAAAATCTTTCACATAAAACAAAGCTTGTTTTCGTAGAAGTAGAAAATGGTCGGATCCTGGGTTCGATCACGAAGACTTGCAGTAAGTACGCTATACGTACAAATAGCGTACCTACTGATGTACTGATACCGCTGGTGTACCAACCACTTCAATACATTTAACAATACATTCAAACACGTCATTATGTTTCTATGACCGGAGTATCTCTTGCTTGGGTACAGTGGATTTGTTTTCTTCTTTCTTGAAAGTCTTACAAAAATTAAGTTCCTTTTCTAGATCAGTTTATTCAGTACCTAGAAAGGGACATATTTATATTGCTAATGATTTCTGCTGAACTATTTTCTTGTACGATTCTGTCGATGCGCCCTCGGAGTAGACTTTGCGACTTGTCATATTAAAAAAATCGTTATAGTTAACTAATAACATTTCTTTATCCCTTTCTTTATTTATTTTAATATCGTGCGTACGACTGTATTACCGGTCATACGCTAAAGTAAGGGCGCGTTGTACATTATTTTCTTAGGTAATTTTTCAAACACGCAACACGTAATAAAAAGAGAGAATTTTCGTATAACACGCGTACAGAAATAAAAATATCTACTCATATTTTCTCATTACGGAACGTACAAAAAATCTACGTAATAATAAGTCATGCTACGGACAATCACTCGGGTATTTTCATCGCCAAGTACGAGCGGTATCGCAGCATGAAGCACAAAGCAAATGTGAAGGCAACGCCGCTATTAATGATTTTACGCTAACTCACAGCCGAACTTTCGCGACTAATTATTTTTGTCTTCAGAACGAATTTCTTTATCCGTATCGTTTTGATTAGGTACATTTGTTTGTTCATCAAATAATCAATCGGTTTCTATGTTTGTCTTAATGAATCCTTACGTTGTTCTTTTGTTTGTCTTTAAATTTAAATTTTGTTCATTTAGCCAGAAACACCGTAGGATTTTTGGTCCATAAATTGGCTCTAGATCCGATCACATTTCGATATTTTCCCCAAAATGCTGCGTCCTTCATTTAGGAAACGCAGCAATCCTCTTGTTTTCTTTATTTTTCTAGACAATCGTTTATCATATTTTTCGTAGCTTCTCGTCTTTTGTAAGTGTTAATTGTTTTTGTACCACTTTTCTATAGCAATGTTAGGATATCGTATAAAAAATTAATCACATTTCATTTTACGTGCTATTTTTTTATCCTACACTTGAAACATTACTCGGCCGAAATATGTCAACCTTGCAACCTTAAGATTTTTGACAATATGGACGGCAAGGAAGAAGAGAGATCTAACCCTTCTTTTATATTTTTCAGTACTAGTACGTGTTGTTCGATTCGTATGTTCAGTAAATATGTCAAGACGACTGTGCACTTAACATCATTTTATTCTCCCCTCCGACCAACCTGTCCAATACTTCTATTTCTTCTGCACCTGTCACACTTTCCCCTGCCTAATTATTTCCAACGACTTCCTGGGGCGGGTTCTTGCAGATACCATCACCTCACGGAGGTTGTCGCTCCATTCCAAGGGTCGCGCGCTCACGACCTTTTGTTGTATCTTCTACACACCATCTTCTCGATCTATTATCACACTCGGAAACAATTTTACCTTTCATCTTTCCAATGGGGAAAAGTGACATAATATTGAATACCTAACAATCATTATTTAACTTATTGTTTTTTTTTTCCATCTGTGTTTCCAGTAGGTACGAAATGCGGTTGAAATTATAAAAAAGGCATCTATCTACACGTAATCAGTGTAATTTTTCTTCACCACATATAGAGACAATGATTATCATTACACCTTCTAGTTATGTTATGTAATATACCTACGTTATTTATTGTATTATAGTTATTATGATGGCGAATATATTTTGTATGGAATTGTCACATACCTACAATAATTCCATACATTAGGAATGGGTATCGAAATTCATTCGTAGATTTTATAGATTTATACATGAAATTTTTTTATAAGTAGGCACATATTTGACATTGTCTGAATCTGGAAAATTCTGTAGGTACTATTTTCTAAAGCTAACCGCTTTATGTTTGAACGTTATGATCTCAAAAATATCATTCTATATTTGATACTTATCTATTCATATTCACAATTGTTTATTCCAATGATTAAAAATTGGTCTATTTCAAATTTTCAGGACGATGACGATGATGACCTGGAAGACACGGGGCACCCGGATGTCGGTACGTCCGCACCCCAACCCTTCCCCAGGAGTTTCACCAAAGCACAACAAGTGAAGCCGACTTCTCCAAAGCCTTGGAAGAGAACAGGTAAAGATATTAACATCTCACTACCAAGTCCTTTCACGCTTACCATAACCCAGAATAAACTCAATAAAAATAATTCAATTTTACTGTAAATATCTAGACATACACCAGAAACCAAAATTCTCATGAAGGAGTAAATTATTGCTATTCTGAATTTACTTAATTTATTTCACCAGATTAAATCTATTTGTGTTCACATTGAGTGAGCCCAGATTAGGACATTATTACTTTAAAAAATTAATGCAATATTCTCTGTAAAATTGTTTGAAATACCCTTGACTATGATGGCTTTGAATTAGGCTAGCTTTGCCAGCTAATGGTGAGTTCTATAAAGTAAATAAACACAGAAAGACATTTAGAATCTGATAAGTTCCACATATTTCAATTTTCTTTCTCAGTCCGACCTCAATATCACAGATCCTCCCAGCCCTCTGCAATCTCTTTTAGTGAGGTAACTGTTACTATAAGGCTCGCTGCCTCCTAAGAGGTTACAGTCTATACTTCCCATTGTTGAACTATTGTGTATAGCCTTATTATTATAGGCTATTATTTGACCCTGGGTTTCATCCTAGATTCTGTACCTAGTCATTGTTACCTTGCCTTTTCTTCTATTGTTCTTCAGCTATCCCCACTGTGATCATTTACCAATAATTGTAAATTTGAACATTCTCAGTGTGATTTTTGTAATAAAAAACGTTTTTGTAGTTTTTATTGATATTGGACAGTTTTTAAATGTATGATTTAAACGCAAAATCCTTTTTCAAAACACTATTTGATGTTTACATTGTTTAGATGCACTGAATCACATTGTTAAAGTTCATTTTAAACAAAGTGCTAGAGCTAAAGATCTTCATGTTAATTCTGTATCATGGCTAATAAATAATTGTGTATATGATTGATTATTGGAAGCAGCAAGTCCTCCACGAGCCCCGCCTCGCACCCACATAACACACGATGAATACCATCAATTTTGCGACAGCGCTCTTGAATGTATGATTTACCAATAACAACAATTTGGTCTATCTATATGTTTTGTTGCCTTTATCAAAAGCGATAATTTCAGATCATCAGAAAGAAATTTCATACAATATTGATTATCAACATCAAAATTTTTCGATAAAGCAAAATCTGTCCCATACTAAAACATTTTTTGGCACAATATTGTAATGAACTCAGTTCCTATTTCAGAAACTATGGCACAGTACATGAATATTTGCCAGAAAATTCACACACAGTATAACATAACATATAGCCTTTGTGTGCCCACTTGGGAACATAAGAGCCCTCCACCGCATTTGACCTTGCGTGGCATCAATGGCTTTCTCTTAAACCTTAGCTCTTCCTTGAAGGAATGGAGAAGGTCTTCCTCGTGTAAGAAGGTCTTCCTCATCTTCATAATCCTGATGAGAGGAAGAACAGTTAAATACTTTGTGTGCCTTTTATCACATCCATACAGAAGAATGGCAACATACATGCATCAAACAGTTTACAAACATTTCGTTTTAATGCTGACACTTTCCATATGTTACTCATGTTGTTAAATGTACCTTTTGCCATACCAATACGTATCTGAAGTATAACGAAGACCAACCTGTATAATATAAATCTGATCATCTGAAATTATTAATGGCTTTGATGTGAGCTTGATTGCATGTGGCTGTATACTCAATATTACATTTTTTTTCTTGTACCTATAGTTTTTATAGTTTTTTTTTGCCGTTTTGATGGTTTTTCGAGCATCCTGTAAAAGGCAGGAAATCGAAAAATCAGATCGGGACCGTGAGGTTGACCACCTCACGTCCTTAAACCTCCATCAGTCAGAAAAGGCACAATGAGCCTCGGACGCATTCGAGCGCAATGGAGAGCTCTTGATGCCTCCCTATGCCCCTAAGTGGGGTTTAGGCCCCTCGCATTGCGGATTGGTTTGGGGGGGATCCGCGGCTTGCTTGATTTGTGTGGGGCCAGCTTTCTGGTTTGATTGCTTCGATCGAACTAGGGGGTTAGTTTTGCGTCGGGTTTGCTGCAGATTGGTCTCCGGGCTGGCTTGCGGTGAGCGGGGGGGCCTTAAAGGGAGAATGTGTGTATGTAGGTGTAGTTTTTATACAAAAAAATTTTTTAGCATTTACCCTAAGCTTGATATGAAGCAACGATTATGTGTTTCATTTCCCTCTGATCTGAGAAAATTTAAACATTTCATAATAATAATAACCTTAAAATTTTATTTATGTAATTTCTCTTTTAAATAATGTTTAATTTTACCATTATGTAAGATGAATGTTGTAGCCATGCATGGAAAAATGTAATAAATCTATATTATGAAATATTTTTTCGCTCTTTTACAGGATGTAAAGTTGATAAATGTTAAATTTGTTAGAATACGTTTACTTATAACTAATATTTAAAATCTATACTCAATACTTGGTAATAATATACCACTTTAATAATATTGGGGTTGATTGTTTATAGATCAAATCAGAATTTAGTTAGAATTTCCTAGTAAGATTTGTATTTTTTAGGACTTATTTATATAATAAAAGTGTTCAAATTTGTTATCGTGAGTAACGTTGTAGAACATTTTAAAATAATTTTAAAAAAGGAAAAACTTTGTATGTTCTACTTTTTATTTTGAATATATAAGGTTAAAACGTTTTCGGACTACCGTCCATCATCAGTAACCTAAATAAAAAGTAGAACATAAAAAGTTTTTCCTTTTTTAAAATTAAAATTATAATAAAAGTGTGTTTGCATGATTTCAAAAAATCAAAACATCTTTACCTACTTAATATTAGTTATTCTTTGTTTGCATGAAACATTCCATGTTTTTTTTTGTATTTCAGTAAATGAGTTTGTGCTTTTAATTTCAGCTTATGATTTGGCCACTCAATGTCCTTCCAGAAGAGCCTCCATGCGGAGACACACTATAGTGACTAGCAGCAAACCAGCTGAGATTGTCACTGGCTCTCAGTCAGTTCCACAATCAAGGTAAACCAAGTCAATATATTTCAGTAAGACTCTGTAAAGGAAAATTGTATTTTTTTTTTTAGGTACCTTCTTACTTAGCAGATAATAATATTGTGTTTATTATGGGCTTGCAACTGTCTTGTACTGTTTTTTTTAATCTGGCTTAAAATGATTAATTTTACATTAATAATGATCATAAACACTGATCAAATTTCAAATCACAATAGAATCTTCAGTGTCCTAAATCCCAGTGCTGTAATTCGAATCTACCCTCAGCTAAGTGACCCTGTAACATCAGAACAACAGCCAGATGCACAAACCCTTGGTGTAGAGACATCTGTAGAATTTTTACTGAAGCTAAACATAATCAGTGGTAATAGAAACTACGTTATATAACACAGTTATGACGGAAATAGTTCTTCCGGAATAAATCGCTTATACCATACTACGGGGTTGATTTCTAAGAATTCCGTACGAACCCGATTCTACCCTCGAGAAATTTTGTGTGCGTAATATCGCAAGTATGTACGAATTGGTACGAATATTTACGAAGGTCTATTTGATTCATTGACAGCTCGGACTTGTTACAAGCTTTCGTATTTTAAGTGTCAAAATATGAAGAGTGCAGTGGTAGTTTGTCTCATTAAACGTTGCTATTACTTCTTTATACCTGGGGGTAGCCAGGAATAAAGTTATGATGGAAATTGTTCTTGTTATAGCTTATTCCTTGTTTTATTAGTAACACTTTTGCGTATTCTGCGTGTATTCGAAGAACAACGTTCTATTAGTACGGCTGAATAAATCTAACACTTGATTCAAAGAGTTGATTGTTCATGAATATATTGAGATCTATTTCTGTAAAAGTTCAGAATATAAATATTTTGATGAATTTGTATATAAATATTTTATTGTTCTTATTTTTAGACCGGACTCAAGACAATCGGGAATATCGGCTGCTAGCAGTGAAGTGGAGACTAGCGCATTAGGAAATTTAGGAGATACACCCAACGATATCACATGGTCGAGAAACTCTCTGCAAGAGGACTTAATGCAGTCGGTTAGTGCTCCACCTAAAGTGAGTGTCGTGTGCATGCTTTCATTT
This sequence comes from Mystacides longicornis, assembly GCA_963576905.1. Classification (NCBI taxonomy): domain Eukaryota; kingdom Metazoa; phylum Arthropoda; class Insecta; order Trichoptera; family Leptoceridae; genus Mystacides; species Mystacides longicornis. The sequence continues at coordinate 12,235,469 of OY756424.1, forward strand.
ATTCATTTCTTACTTTATAATGTGAAATATGGTTTTATAACTTGGAAATCACTCTTTTGTTTGATTAATATGAAGAGCTAAGTATCTACATACACATTTCTTACAAGTACCTTGTAGTTTCTATTTTAATTTTAAACTATCGCTGTAGTGTAGGAACTTTGTTATTAGTTTTTTCTTTGTTGGCTACTCTAGTTATGAAGATTTTGACTCATCCATTACACATTCAGTACGTCGTCAGTTCATCTGAATACATCCTCTTCGATAGATGATAGAAATCTCTTTCTTACACTTACCAGAAATTTTAAATTTTTTTGAATAAAAAAACCGTAACTGTTTGCTTTATGCGTAGTTTATGCTCACAGGAGACATTTTTCGATACAGAATTCTAAAATGGGACGTAATTGAAGTATAGCTGTTTTGTACTGTCCATAAATTTATGCTATGCAGCTTTCTCCATATTTTTTTAATATAAAGCTAAATGTCATTGAATTCATTGTGTAAGCTAAACGCTACTAAATTAGCAAATCATTTTTCATATTGGCTAAATGTTGCTAAAGATTCTTTGGTAATTTCATCTCATGCATTTTAATTATCTTTAATTTTTAATAAATGATTTGTTGTAGAGTACGAAATTCTAAAAAAAAATGCGTTTTTCATTAGTAAAATAATTTAGTTTTATGCTATTAACCTGTCTAGTACTGGCTTAAAACAGGATTGAATAAACTGACTAATAAAATATTTTTTTCACAAAAATAGGTGTCTAAATATTTAGAATGAGACAGACAGATCACGACATTATTTGCTATGTATTGTAGCATATAATACACATCTAGAAAGGTTGCAATGTCTCTTTTTATTCATTGTCCTTTAGATGCAGTAAGCTCAAACTGTACATGTATGGTTATAGTACCACACAGGTTAATATAATATCTAGATGCTCATCAGCGTAGTTTTGAGTGATACTAGTTTCCTTAGAAAAAAAAAAATTTTTGTCTTGGCGTTTTAATATAATGGAAATTTAATTGCTTACTTTTAATTTCAGAAACAGTGGCAAGATGCAATGTCTTTAGACGAGAGGTTATCTTTAACATTGGAAGAGATAGTGCATATTAGGTCTGTTCTCACAAAAGCAGAGTTAGAAGCTTTACCCGTAGAAGGAAGAGTGAAGGAAGATGTTGAAAAGCACAAGGTAAGAAATGCATTGTGAGAAAGAAGATTTAATCAACATCACCTATATAAGAAGGACTTAGTGCTGGCGGCCATTTTGGCCTCTTGCATCATGGCCGCCGGCGTGTAGACAGATATCATAGTGTACAGGTATACATACAGATATAGACAAGCGAACGGTGGGCCTCACAATGTGATGCAGCATTAAGACCTTCTTATATAGGTGGTGTTGATTTAATCCTCATTTAAATATTAAGGATAATCACTGATTGAAAAAAATAATATTTCAGGTTTGTTTCCTGTGTTTGAAAACAAGATTTGGTATTTTGGGTCCTTGGGGCCAACGATGTAAGCTGTGTAAGAAAACAGTCTGCTCCAAATGTTACTCAAAGGTGAGAATATCGTTTTGTTAATATTGGTTTAATTGTATATTTTTTAATTCTGTTAGAATTTATTGATTTATTTATTTTACACACTTTCAGATGAGGATTCCAACAGAGCACTTTGCGAATGTCCCAGTTGTTTTATTAAGTCCCTCTTTGATGCCATCACCGGAAGAAGAGGTGAACACATCATTCCCCAGATCTCTAATGGCGCGCTTAATGTCTCCTGAACACCATAATGTAAGTTGGCTGTTGATTCAGTCTATAAATTGAGTCTTATGATAATTATCTATCATTTATAATATAATTTGTTGTATGCAGGATCGTTCAGACAATTCAGTTGGGAGTGCTCCGAGCAGTCCTTCCTTACAAAGACCACAGCCTACAAACAGTATGGCAAGATCCCTGGAAGGTATTCTTAATACTTCGCCACAATCATCTTTATCCTGCGTGCAGTCGGCTCCAGGATCAAGAGGTGGATCATCTCTAGGTTACGTTCCTGACCCAGGACCTCCTTTGGCATCAAACAACGTCATGACCAGAAGTATGGAAGGGCCACAGAGCTTACCTGTTTCAAATGGAAGTCCAAAGCACATACTGGATAGAAGGTACTAACAGTATAGGTTTTACTGGCATTGTTATTTTAATCAGTGCCTCAACTAAAAAAATAATTATGTCAAAATCAGATAATATAAAATACTAGGTGACCTGACAGACGTTGTCCTGGTACGCCATAAGGTTACTTGAGAAAAGTTTATATTGTTAAAAGCACCGCCCAACTTTCTTCATTTTTTCTTTCTTGACAATAAGTACTGCATCTCGATGTTAGACTCGGTGTGCTTCACTTAAAGTCACTTTCTTCCAGTTGACTATGCAAAGTGGTTGAGATCTCTTTCGGCACAGTCCATCCACCTTAACTCAACACAATAAAAAAGAATTCGCCAAATGTCCTGCAGTTCACGCATGACCAAGAGATAGGGATCCATTCTTTTATAATTTTAGTTGCGCAGTTGTGTCTGTACAATTTTTCCAAAACATATTTTGGGACCCTTAACATTAATAATATCCATGCATTGTAGCCCTACCCAACATATATACATAGTAGCTACGCCACTGATTTTTTTCTATTATAAAATAGATTGTATATTTTTACAATTATCTATAAACAGAATATTTTCTTACAGAAATAAATTTTTGCGTGGCGCTACATTGGGGGCGGCCCGAGCTTCAGACAGACTACGCGGTGTTCAGATGATAGTGTGCCATGATTGTAAGACGATGGTTTTACAAATTATCAAATCATCACGGACCAGTAGATCAGCTACCAGGAACCACGCCATCAGAAACCTGACCCTGAATCTGTCGCCAATTTACAATAACAATTAATATAATATTATATACTTCCATAAATTTAATATAAATTATTATATTACCAAATAACTTAATGTCTGCGTATTCCAGTCTCTCAACATACCTCACTTTATGTTACATTAACAATTTCCACAATAATTAATTTGACTGTATATATATATGAATACATTTCAAAACATATTTCTTTTTGCTGTTGACTGATTATGCGAATTAGCAAAATGTATCTTTTACCATAATGATGTTTGTTTTTAACTTTATTCCTGTTAGTTTGTCGTCGCATAAACGTGATCTTTACCACAGGGTCTGATGAAGGGTGCCTGGATCAGGTACAAAACCCCAAATTGTTTTCTTAGTATTAATATAGAAAACACTATTTATTTATTTATTAACAATGAATCTTAATGTATGTATATAACATGTATAATTTGTTGATATTATTTTATAGAAATTGTTAAAAAAAAATAACACACTGCTCTCCCCACCTTTAAAAATATTATTGTGTAATGCATTAAAATATGTAAATACTTTTATTTTTTAAAATAGTGGTTATTTTAACAAATCTGTTGTATATTGATAAAAATATGTCACCTCATGACCTAGGTGGTATTCACCAAAGATATATAAATAAATGTGTAAATAAATTCAAAGTATAATTATTAATATGTTAAGAATGTATTTTTAATTTGTAATAATGATTCAGCTATGATAACAAACGCGTTATGAATATTTGGCCATCTTTGTTTAGATATTTTTTAACATGTACAAAAGTTCCTCTTATAAGTATGATCAAACTTTTTTTATGAATTTTTTTTTTTATAGTTTTTAAGTTTATTATGAATTGAGTATTTATTTACCAAGGAACACCAATTTGTTCCTTAAGATGATAATTTTTGTTTTTCTTTTTTTATTCGAGACAGTAAAAATATTTCTAGAAATTATTGTTTTTGTTTTTATTATTTTTTTGATTGCATGAAATATTATTTTTATTAGAATGAAGCGATTTATTTATTTAACGCAAGTTGGATAAGTATGGAAAAGATTATCAACTGATGTGATATGAGAGAAATATCAATTAGGGTACCAAAGATGAAATCTTACTCATATCAGTTTGTATGTTTGCGAGATAAAAATATCATTCAATAGTTTATTTAGATCAATCATTAGTTTAAATTTAAATCACTTTGACCCTCCAATCAGCATTTTCAATAACAGATCTTATTTACTGAAAGACTTTTGTAGACAGTTTTCATTTCACCCGCTTAACTATTAAATAAATTCAAAATTGTTTAAATTTCTGCTCATTTTATATAAAATACTATTTATCAAGATTTTAATGTATACCTACAAAACTATTTTGTCAAATGTTTAAAGTTTTCTTATAAATATTTCTTTGGTAACTGTCAATATACTAAGTCAAATAATTAACATTGTTTTGGATAATTCTTGTATAAGTTTGTGGAATGACTACATTAACATGCGTAATAAATAAATAAAGTTAATAGCCATTTTGTTCTTTTATTTAATTATATAAAATAAGGAATCTCTCACTTTGTTAAATGTTAATATAGTTGCAGGACAACGATTCAAAGTCTAATAAAAAAATCTTTAACCTACTAAATAATTCTACATAATAGATTTATGATTGTATCCTAATACAAAATATATTCTTCACATAAAAATATTAATATGATGTATGTAAATTATAATTTAACAAAATACTACAAAATAATTTAATTAAAATATAAATGAAATGAGTAAATTAAATGTGGTTTTATTAAAACGTTGATTTGAGTGACTACTGAACTTTTCAATTCTTGCTAAATAAGTATATTACCTAATTTTTAAGAATTTCTTACTTACCTAGTTCTGTATGTTTATATGGAGCTCATAAATGGTCCGAAGCTGAAACATTTTTTGGCTACAAAAATTTTCATTAATGTCCCATATCCCTTAAATATTTGGATTTCATGTCTTGTTGACAAGAATCTTTTAAAATAATAAGATAGAAAGAGACAGTAAACAGACATGAAAATACATAGTTACGCTGCAGAGATGTGCTTATTCTCCACGAGCGAGACAATAGATCGAAAAAAGTTCAGTATTTTTTATTGACTTTCAAGTTGCACTTGGGTCTTGTAGTAAATGTGGGATTTGGAACAAAATCTCCAAAACATTTTGGATTATGAAGTAATGAGGTGAAATAACTTGGAATTATTATTATTATTAAATGCCATCAAGCAGGCAGCTTAGAGCTGATGTGCTTGATATCCCACTACAAACTGTCAATTCCCTTCCTAAATATATTGGTGTTCTTTGCAACAACTAGCTCGGCAGGCAACCTGTTCCACAACTCTATTTCCAAGGAAATGTTTTTACTCAATAATGTTATTAAGCCCTGTGGATGAAATGCCAAAAAAGGAAGAAAAAAATGTTACAGTAGAAGTCCGATAATCCGGCACGTTCGGGACCGGCGCGGTGCCGGACTACCGAAAATTCCGGTCTATCGGGCGGTAATCATTAGAACAATTAGGTTAATAATTAAACTACAAATACAGTGTGCAAATACATACAACAAAGTTTATTTTACATTTCATATAATGTATGTACACGTACTGTAAAACATATTTCACTTAGATTTAGAAAAGTCACAAATGTCTTTTTGTTTTCTTGACTTTTGGCGTTAAGTATAAAATTTATTTCTAATGATATGGAAATCAATAATTTCTGAAGCACTGTAGCTAGTACTAGCCTAAGCAAAAGAGATAAACTTATTTAGTGATTCTGCAGCTTCTGCCCAGCTGATTTTTTCCTTTTCTTTCGTTTCGGTATCTGAGTCATTTTCTTCAAAATTTTGAGTAGGCTGAGGGTTTACTACAATGTTGATAATGTCCTCATCGGTTAGTTCTTGTTCAACAGGCTCATTCTCGTCGATTAGAAGCCACTCCTCTAACTCATCTTCAGGCAGGTTTTTCAAGGGATTGTCAGCACTTTTAACGACATCCGAAACTTTGGTCAGAGCGTCTTGATGGTTTTCTTCCTCATCAGTCTGTACAGTTAGGTCAGATGCATGGTTTGCAGCTGGCCAAAGCTTTCTCCAGCATTTTTGGAGTGTTGTATTTTTTACCTGGTTCCAAGACAGTGCAATTCTTTGACTGTAAATAGATGATCCCGAAAACTTCCGAATAGCTCTCGAGCGTTTTTATTTGCTTTAAAGACACTTTTGGAGAAAACCAAAATTTTTACAATTTTCCAGAGCGATGCCTGACTATCGGGCATTCCGGACTGTTGGATGCCGGACTAATGGACTTCTACTGTATTAAGTTTAGTGAGTTAGTTCTCTTAAAAATATACTCATATTTTTATAGTAAAATTCAACAGCATTTTGAGAGAGCTTTGTTGCAAATATAAATAATTAGATTATTTAGGGAGAGGTTGAAAAAATCAAAGCAGCATCTCGTTATATACATTATTTTAATAACACATATTATTACCAACAATGTGAAATATATTTGATGTCTAGTTGCAGATTTGTATCACTAAGATGTTCTATTCGTCCGAATCCATCGGATAAAATTATAAATTATTTGGAAATAGTCGTAATATTTCAAAGAATTATGTTAAGAAATTGCTATTTAATTAACCTATAACGAGCAAGTCTCCCATGAACTCGTATGGTGGAACTTCAAGATTCAGAGGGGCTGGACCTTTCCTAATTCTTCCAGCTGCGTCATAGTGACTTCCGTGGCATGGACAGTAATACCCGCCAAAGTCACCAGCATCTGCTATTGGGACACAACCCAGATGAGTGCAAATACCCAACACTACCAGCCATTTGGGATCTTTGGCTCTGGCAGAATCGGGTTCAGGGTCGCGCAAACTTGCAACGGGTACAGCGACTTCCCTGCTAATCTCTTCAGCGGTTCTACGAAGACACAAAAAGATTTAAATGTATTAAATTATTTTACAATCTCATCTTTACAGTTCATCACTTGGGCAGTCAGATCAGCCCCCTAGAAAAATTGATATTTGGCGTTCAACAACAAACAAAGATCTCGTCAATGTAGAGTGCGAAAAAAATGAACTGTCCACTGGAACATAATATAACCAATTATTTAAACCAAACAAAGACACTTATATAAAAATACAAAAAGTGTTTTCTTTCTACTCTACATTGTTGAATAATTCGTTTGTAGTCGTTCACCAATTTCAATTTTTTAAATCAAGATAAAGAAAAACCTCAAAATGTGTTTTGAAATAGCAAAGTATTCGTAGCCTTAATTTCGTATGCAGTTTCTACTTTCTAATATTCAAGTATATTTTTCAATAAAAATGAAACTCACTCAAAGTGAACAATTTATGAATAATTTATCAGAAGCTTGTGTTCAGATCTCAAGATCTAATTGGGCAAAAAATGGGAAATTTCAAATTTGTTGAGGACTGTAATAATACAAAAATTATTAACAAATTAATGTATGCCTAATCCTGAACTGATATCAGGTATTTTTATATAATCATGTATTTTTTAAAAAAAAAGTGCAAGTCAAGCTTTTTACTTAAAAAAATTATATTCTAATTTCATTTAAGCAATTAATTGATTTTGAAATTAAATAAACCGTGAAAAGAGGTGCCGGAACACCGTTCCACCAAGTTAAATGGAAAAACAATTATCTAAAAAAGTACAGGTTAAATTTGAATATAAGGGCAATATGTTGCATTTTCTTTCTATTACATTTTGCCCCCCCTCCCTCATAAGACCCATCGATAGAGAAATTCTCATAAAATATAGATAGTATTTCAAAGAGTTGCTTTCTTCAGTATTGAAACAAAGGGGACATACAATAAAACAGTAATACTAGTGTAGAGAATGAAATATTTCAAGAAGTCAAGTAATGCGGAATTCAAGCTAATGTACGTCAAAGAAAAGCTAACAATGAATATTTTGAACACGTAGGCGAACAGGGTAATAAACCATTTTCTATGACTACGATCCTTACAGAGAAGCATAGTTATGTAAACTCCAGTGGTATTAGTTACATGGATTGAAGTGAGAGAAATTTTATTGTGCAACATAAGCGCACTAATTCGAAGCGAAGTAAATTTGTCGGCAGGTTAGGTGTTTTGAAAAAAAAAAGAGAATATATCGTCGCCAATATTGCAGGAACGCATAACATGATTTTCATTTCAATTCTCTCTTAACAATTAACACAAAAAAAATCCTAGAGATAATATAATATCCTAAATCTTTTTAATCCATCACCAGACACTGAGCAGATTAAAGAAGCATTCATGGTAGGTATGTTGCACATGTCGAGAATTCAATTCTCATGATTGGGGGTTTCGAAGACTTAAACATTACCACCTAATGGCGAACATTGACGTAAAGAGATCACACAAAGTCGGCTTTCGAAATAACAGTAGAAGACGTTTGTAAGCCCGCAGTGGTTTGTTCCATTTAAAAATCAAACATTAGTAATGAATTGTTAGCAGGGTTGCCAGGTGTTCGGTATTTTTGCACCGTGTTCGGTGCTCATAGTTCGGTATTGTTGTCATAATATTGGATACCAAATTTTCGGAATGATTTTTTAAATTTTTTTAGTGAATTTATAACTTTCTGGACAGCAAATTTCGAAAATGTCCTTTTTTTTAGAGAAAAATTTTCAACTTCCAGGTAGCAAATTTTGGGAATGACCTTTTTTTTTGGGGAACTTTCATCTCTTCGGATAACAAGTGGGAACACTGTGTCGGTATTTTTTTGGAAAAAACCTGGCAACCCTGATTGTTAGTCATGAGTTGTTACATATTCATTTATACAAAGAGATAAAAGACATGTAACTGGGAGAGAATGGATGTAGTCAGCACGAGATAGGTATAGCACTCGAAGTTTGAAAGAGAATCCTAGATAAAACACCAGATGCAAACGGGCAGAGTATAAGAATACTAAAATATTATTTATCCCATAATTTGCGGCTAAGCATCCTTAATCGACCATCTGATAACCAAGTGCCCCATGTACGCATTTAAAGAAGGACTACAGGACTTGCACGCACTGACAGATGACGCGATCCAATGGCAATGACAATGACGATCTGACCTCCAGAGACCGACCATAGGAAGAAGAAGAATTAAATTGTTGGAGAATATTATGTAACAACTAATAACTCTAACAATTCATAACTAATGTTCGATTTTTAAATGGAACAAACCACTACGGGCTTACGACCGTCTTCTACTGTTATTTCGAAGGCTGGCTTAGTGTGATCACTTTACGTTAACAACGTTCGCCATTAGGTGGTAATGTTTGTCTCCGAAACTCCTAATCATGAGAATTCTCCGCATGTTCAACATGTGGAAAAATCTCATGTATGCAACAATTAGATATTTAATAATTAATGAAATATAGAGATAAAAGTTGGAAATTATTGAGAACAAGAGAGCAATCAAATTTAAAGACTGCGACTGCAGTCATGTATTTGGCGCCAGGATATGACTGTATCCATTTTTGTAAATGTCTCATCTTTATTGCCTATTGGCTTTGTTGGTGCACAACATTCTAATTATGTCTAGATTCTTGTGACCATTTTTCAGGACTAGATCTTAACAAATATGTAACAACTAATGACTCTAACAATTCATTACTAATGTTCGATTTTTAAATGGAACTGTTAGAGGTTTTTGTTTGGAAATTTTGTAGTAAAATCTCACCTGTGTCTAATGAAAATTGGCTTTCCTCTCCATTTGAATGTAACTGATTTTCCCTCTGGAATATCCCCAAGGTTGATTTCAATTTTGGACAAAGCCAACACATCGGCAGACGGGGCCCATGTGGACAGCACACCTCGGACTACAGACTTGGCTGTGTACACACTGGCAACAGCAGCACCTACCAACACAATCAACAGACCACTTTTAGTTTTAATCTTTGTTATTTGCTTTTAATATCATGCATGGGTTTGAAGGTTTTTATCTTACAGTAAAGATGTAGAAAATATACTTCAATAAATCAACACTTTTCGTTAATATACTAGGCAGCATACTTCGGAAGAAGTGATCCTAGGCTTAATTCCTGTCCACTTCAAAAATATTATAGGTAAATCTATTTATTTATACTTTTCTGTACATTGGTGGGGTAACAGATAAAAACTTAACATAACAAAGACATCACAGAATCAACATACAGAGTTTTGGCACAAGCTGGCAGCACTGTCATTGGTATCGAGGAGAGTGGATATGGGACAATCAAGCAAGACATACTGCTTTGCTTGCCATGGGTCAACCAATATAATTGGTACTGTATAATATTTAAGAATTGTTATGTTTAACAAATGACCCTACATATTATGTTTATATTGATAAATCTATATACATAAAATTGGAGCCAGATTTTCCGTGGTCATCGCATCACGCGTTAACGGCAATACCAATTTAGCTAATTCTTTTTTATGTGTTTGCTATTGTCAGAAGAAAGATCTTATAAAGGAAAAAATTAAGAAAGTGCACAGAACATTAGAAAGTTAAAGAAAACTTAAAGTATGTAACCTTGTTAGTGCTTTTGAAATTAAATTGACGTTTGATGGAAACTGTCAGTTGTTTGATAGTTTGTGCGATTGTCAGAAAGAGCTCTGTAAACACCGTTTAAATGATGCATCGGTTGGAATTACATTGGTTCAAAGGTATTTCATTTATCAACGTCAAAGTTATGTAGAACGTCTGTCGGTAAAAATAGTAAAAAATATATAATAGTAAATAAAATAAGTGAGAAAACCTAAGAGTTTTTGTTGTTTTAGTCATTCCACTAAATTGAATAAAATAATTATAAGTAGTCTAAATATATTTCATACACATATTTGTTTATGCTGGTAATTCGGTGCAATTTTCAAACTACAATTGGTAGTTAATTTTCAAACTACAACTGGTAGTTAAAATTTTATACATTGGACAACATATTTGAATTCCTTTGTACTCCACTAAGAGGTATACGGAAAAAAAAACTATTCTTCCATTGCTGAGATCAAAGGAACAAACCGCAGCACGCAAATAATTAAAAAAGTAAGTAGGTACTTGTTGAAATTTGAAATCTGTACAATTTCTTTTTGCATACAGTCAATTATGTTCAATGTTACAATTCATCTCTCAATTTTGGTGAGACATATTTACCTCCAGCAATCAAGTAAGAGAAACCCTGTCTGACATCTTTGTTTTCTCTGTTTGCAGAGTTGGGGTCTGCAACACTATTGGGGCGATATGCTGAGAAATCCGGTACTTTAACATCTGTGTGGGCACAACGGATAATTTGTGTAGGAACTGGAAAATAAATGTAATTCATAAGTCAACATCTATTATATGACAGTTAAAACTTATCAAGTCATTCACTAAAAAATAAGTGTACACAATTTTGATTCAAATATTTTTTTTTAGCTATGTACTAATTTTCAATGTATATAATATGCAGTCCACAGTGAAATTAACCAAACTGTCACATTTGTTATGTAATGTAAAAAAATGGTTTGTTCATGGAGTATTACCAGCAGGTCCTGATTTGATTCTCAAGCGACATGGAGGTAAAGCAGCATTCATGGACAGCCCAGTATTGGTTTTTGTTTTGAGCGGAGTTATTAAAGGTTTTGGGGCAACAGTCGGAGTTGGCGCTGTCTTGGGAACAGCAGTCACCACAGTCGTAGTTCCCTTCACCAAAGGCCGCAGACTGCCAGATTTCGAAACTGCACTTATCATCTTGATAATTTACCAAGATATAGTTAAGGTTTTAATTATAAAATAGTGTATTTAGGGTTCAGAAACCCTCGAGACGAAAACCGATTAGAAAATTTTCGGAAGTGACAGCAGCACTCTCGATCTGTTTTATTGGCAACACTGGTTATTTGAAATATTTGAATGTTGGTAATCTGGAGAAAATGATACCATAGCAAAAAAATAATTAGTTACACACATCAAAAAAGCAAAATTTCCATTATACGAATGAATTATGACGTAATAATATTATATCTAAGCAAAAAACAACACCACCTATATAGGAAGGCCTTAGTGCTGGCGGCCATTTTTGGCCTCTCGCGTCACGGCTGCCTGCGTGTAGACAGATATCATAGCGTACAGGTAAGTACATACAGATATAGAAGAGTGAATGCTGGGCCTCCCGCTGTGACGTAGCGCTAAGGCCTTCTTATATAGGTGGTGTTGGCAAAAAATATGTAATTTTATAGGTACATAACATGATGTAAATATTTATTTATTTTAATGAAGACTTGTAAATTATTAATTTTAATTAATTGTGCGCAATAAAAATGACAATGAGATATTTATTAATATACAGTACTACATCACAATAATCGATATTGGACAGTGCACACAATCCTAAAACGAATCAACACCTACCTCTACATAGTATTATTTTCTGTGAGTGGGTAACTAAAAAAACTAAAAACAACGCATTAACGGTGCCCTCCCTCATCAAAGTTTATATAAATATACCTACTTAGCCTACTGTACGCCCGATTCTGTTTGAATTTAAGTGCGCACTAACTAAAATAAGAACGTTCCAATTTTATTAAGTGCACATCGGTATTCTATAAAAATTAAGAGCGTTCTTAATATGACTAATATTGAAATTAGTTCATTTTGGTATTCTACAACACTATTTAAGTCAATTTTAGTGCGTTCTTATGTCAAAACGTTCTTAATTTTAGTTCACACCTAATTGTACGCGACTTAAAATATATCTGATGATATTTTTATAATAAAAGTATTATTTTAACCTAATAAGTTTAAAAAAAGTGTTAAATATCTTTATTAAGGTAAATAAAATCATAAAATTGATTATTTGCGCGTGTTTCATTTATGCCGAAATCGAAAATTGGAGGTTAGATCAAAATCACTACTTTCATAAAATACTCTTGCGTATATTACAACACGAGATTTGCACTAAAAATAATTATACTTATTTATTTCAAAAGGAAATCTAAGAGTTGGTCTGATAAAAAGGCTAATTTGAGATGCCTCTAACCCATTTGGTCACTACTTTGACACTCGTATTATTTTTAATAAACAAACATGACCAATTGCGCATGCGCGATATAGATCATAGACATATAATTCATATTTTTGTTTATGGTGAACTAATTTAAGTCATTTTAGTTTTTAGAACACATCGCTTTATAGAATACGAATTTTAATTCATATGACCTTAATTCTTAAATTTTGGAACGTTCTTATTTTAGTTCGAACAAATCCAGAATAGGGGGTTGTATGTAATTATATTATCATTCATTTTAAAAAAAAAAATTCATACATTTCTTCATTTAAAAAACTTAAAAAATATTTGAACGCTAACGTTAACAATTTTCTTATTGTATTATTCCTTGAAGCATTTCTAGCCATTACCTATATAAAATAAAAACATCTATGCAACTTATTTTTTAGATATTTTTCTACCGAAAAAAATAAACAATTTTCTACAAATCTTAGTTAACAAGTAGGCCAGTAATCATTATAGAGTGGGTATACAAGATAATAATATTTTTTTTATCCACCGTCTTCGTCGCAAGATGCCAACAATTTTCTACACTACACGTTGCGAAACAAGAAAATGTTTTCGATGTTAATTCATAGATGGCTCTACACATAATGTAATTTGCTTTAACAATGTACCTACCTATAACGCATGGATGGATTGATTTTTTTATTCATATTATTTTGAGCGTTTTACTAAATGTCCCATTTTATTGCTGGTAGGGAGAAACAAAATAATATTTCCTCAATATAGCTTCCGTTCGAACCAAGAACCTCATTCGCACCAGCAAGATGAAAATTCTTAGAAATTTCTCCGGAAAACCCTTTGTCAAAGATAGAAAGACGGAGATTATCAGGATCTGCGAAATTAAGAATATTGCAAGGTGGGGAAAATAAGCGTGAGCCCATCACTTCTACCATTGTGTGGAGGAGATGGACTTGGCTGGGACATGTGTTAAGGATGCCGAATGACGGCCGAGGAGAGCGCTGTTCTTCCTCCTATTAGGGTCCCGAAGACGAGGAAGACCCTCTCATGCTGTGTTCCGCTCCTTCGAGGAATCTGGACATGGTTTGGGAGGAGGTCATAAACGTTGCGCAAGATCGAGCGCAATGGAGAGCTGTTGATGCCTCCCTATGCCCCTAAGGGGCCTTAGGTGAGTTTGGTTTGGTTGGTTGGGGAAAATAAAGGAGACTGTTTTGAAATGACCATGTTTCAAGAATAGAACATGCGGGCGCCTGCAAAAAAATTAGGGGGGTTTAACCTGCGGGCGACCATGGAAATGAGCAGTAGGTAAACGTTGCCAAGGACTTTATACCAGAAGGAAGCAGAAGGCCTAAACGCAGGAGGGATAGTTGGCAATCAGGTTCCGAAGAGTACAACCAGTGGCGGATTTGCCCTAAGGCCCAGTAGGCCCGGGCCTATTAGGGAGGCCAGATTTTAGGGGCGGCCAATCGTATAATCAAAAACTCTTACTTGCATACTTTATGTGCAATTAGTCCTGAAACCGCTTTTCTAAACTAAATATATGAATTATTTTCGATAGCAGTTGGCAGTAAAGTGTAATTTCATTATGTAGAATAATAAGAGTGCTGAAAAATTGGCGGCTACGTATGTCCTGTGGCCTAGGGCGGCCGAGACGGCAAATCCGCCACTGAGTACAACATAGCAGGAATAACAGAAGAAGAAGCTTTCTATAGGTTGAATGGTCGCCAGTAATAAGGTCTTCCTAGGTATACGGTAAGTACCTACTGCTATAAACAGCGGTGAATGTGTCAGTTTAGAATATTATGCTGCTACAACATTGTCGCAATTTTCAAAGACTGCCGTCTTGTCACTATTGTCAAACTACGGACCGCTACCTAGGAAACCAGTGCATAACAGGTAACTGACACAGGTTAGTACCTACATCCCTGATATGGTAGAAGTTTCTTCTGATTGACCGATCCTGTCCAATGTGAGACAAAATTCACACTTTTTTTACAGAAAGCTCCCCCCCGCCTCCGAGTAACTGGACTACTGAGGCAAGTTTTTAAATTATCATGTTTCCGGATTCGACTTCCTGTCAACGCCCTTTTAAGATACCTACAAACAAAAAATACCTATAGGTACTCTTTCTTATTATGTGAGACTTAAAGCTATCTATCTATTGTTTAAATACTAAATACGCACCTATCTAACCAAATTTTTTGTAGGTTAATGGAATATCTACATCCACAAGTATCTAACTATTTATAAACTATGTTTTAAAGTAGTATTATGGATGCAAATGAAAATGCATTAATTAAATGAATGCTAATGAGAAAATATTCAAGAAAATTATCAAATTTTGTGGGACGCAGACCTAGTTTTGTGTCTTCAATTTTAGGACTGATTCAGGCATTCATTCCCGGGCAACGCGAGTAGGTACCTTATCAAGAAACTACTACAGTGAAACCCTCTATATAAAGACTATTTATCATAAAGGTGAATTCTCCTAACGAGCAAAAAAATGTGAAAAAATTGCTCCTTTAACGAGTGGATTTTCGCATATTGAGTACGAAATTCCTGTTTCACAGAAAGGGAGGTAGGCATCGTTTTCCCATATTTTACTTGTGAGCCGCGACTTCCGCGTCAATGCATTGTGTATAGTTCTCCTTCCACTCACTAATTTTAGACATTAGGTCTCTTCTTCTTTGGGTGCTCTGTCAGGTCCTCCGAAATTTGCGACCACTTCTGCAAAAGCCACTCGATCCTTCGCCGCTCTAAAGTATTAATGGTATGCCCTTGATATTCCGGTGCTCTCCCCGATATTTCGCAGCCAGGAAAACTGTGTTCTGCCCACTCCCCGTATTCCTTCAATTTTGCCCTCTAATATCAGTTGGATAAAGTTGTGTTAGGTATCTATTCGAATTAATTTATGTTTAAAGTATAGGTATTTACCTACCCAACCTTTGAAAAAATGTCCCAGAAGAATAAAAAACACAAGAAAACATCCATTAGATACATTGCAGTGTAGGTCATAAGATACGCAAAAGGCATTAGAGCTTTTAATGGCTGCAAAAGACGTATAGGATCTACTTAAGGACATCAGTTATAATATGGGACAGGCCGTTATTGAATGCAAATCATCGTCATTCAAGAGAAGGCCTAAAAAATTATTGTCTATGACCTGAATGTATCTAGTAAAAATGAGGCTGGAGGAATTACCACACTCCTTTAAAATACTGGTCAAAAAACATCTAAAATGTTTTCAAATGCGTCAAAATCCTGAAATGCTTTTTCCATATATCCCATATTAAAATCCACTCAGAAGTGTGCAGATTATGTTAGTTTGTTTCTATACTACCTACTCTTTATTTATCCTTCTTTGAGATTAATGATGAGACGTTAATCCCGCAGCATATGTCATTAATAATAGTATTAGGAATAGGTGATATTAAACAAGTACCCACATACCTACTTAAGTTGTTTATTCATTTCGGTTTTATTTTGTTCCGAATTAGGTATAATTGTACAATTTTGTTTTCAATGCTATAAGAATCTTACCATAATAATTCTGTAAAATTGGGGTATATTCTTTCACCATACATACATACTCCCTTTAAGGCCCCCCGCACAACGAAAACCAACCCAGAGGAGACCAATCCGCAGCAAACCCGATCCACACGAAACCGACCCTCCAGCTCGATCGAAGTAATCAAACCGAAAAGCCGGCCCCACCCAAACCAAGTCCGCCGCGGACCCCCCCCCCCAGACCAACCCACAATGCGGGAGGCCTAAACCCCAATCAGGAGCATAGGGAGGCAACAAGAGCTCTCCATTGCACTCGAAGGCGTCCGAGGCTCATTGTGCCTTTTCTGACCACTTGAGATTTAAGGACGTGGGGTGGTCAACCTCACGGTCCCGATCTGATTTTTCGATTTCCTGCCTCTTACAGGATGCTCAAAGAACCAGCAAAAAGAGCACAGGTGCTATTCTTAGCCGGCAACCTCACGGCAATATAAAATCCAACATAATAACATAATATAAAATTAATTAGTCAACAGGCTTCACATGTAAATCGCCACCTCTTGGATTTTTTTAAAAGTGAAGCAATTATAGAGGAATTGTTTTGATTTCAAACTTATGACCCAACGAACTTCATCCCGCATCCGAATCAACGATAACTATTACATAATGCAATAAATTATTAGCTAAATTTAATTAAGTTTTTATGTCATAAATCACATTTATTTTATGTAATAGGTAAGTGAAAATTATTTTTTTATTCTGGGTTAGGTCGAAGGTCGACGCGACGGGCGGGTCAGCTAGTGAAAAATAAAATAAAAGAGTAGCTACTTTTTTATGAACTGTCCTCTTCAGCGACCTTAGAAAGTATTCAAAAAAATTGCAAATATAACGAGTCTTAGCAAATACCCTAGTAATTCATGCCATCTTGTCAAGAAAAATGTCGTAGAGTTTATGCATTTCGAGAGCTATTTGTTAAAAAAGAAGATGTTGGCTCCTGGCAGAAAAGCCTGGTGGTTCTGTCTTCGATTTTTATATTGAAGCTCGTGAGTATGAACACAGGAGTCGACCAGTTGACCTCTCTCACGACACAAGCTCTTTTTATTGTGAAATTCGTGCACTATGTACCACTTTAAGTGAAATCATGCAGTTAGGTACATTTTTATACAAAAATGTTGTATAATATAAATGATTGCAAACTCCTGCGGTTTGAGTGTATCAATATGCAAATAGGCTTACGCATTGCTTGTCTGTTGAATCAAATAACGTTTAATTTTTGGTAAATACATTGGCGTCATTATGCGAAATGTCATTTTAAGGTCACGCATTATAACGGGCCTTATTTTATATTGTGAATATGTATAAAAAAATATTGATTTCATGCATTCAGGTGAAAGGTGTATAGACAGCCTATACGCAGTAGCACTTTGACCTATACGCTCCAGTCAGACACACGCAACTAATATGCAACATAGGCATGTTTACTTCACTTTGTTAGTTTTTCAGTAATCGAGTCTGTAAGAAAATCTAGTGATATTAAAAGTTAAAATGGTCATACTTTCAAAAGTTAAACTTTTATTATTATAGGTAAGAACATTAATTGAAGGTGATGCGATTGACGCAGAATCCTTTGATTTAAGAAACTCCAAGAACTAAGAAAAAGATGATTGAATTACGTAATCAAACAAAATCTCAAAAAGAATGTATAAATTCAATAGAGATGAAAGCTCTACGTAGACTATGTGGTCTCTGTGGGATATGGAAATGAATGAGAATATAAGGAAGGAATGTGATAAGGATGTTAGTGTTTTTGCGAAGATTAAAGTTTGGCAGCGCAGTTGTATCAGTCGACGGATTTCCTATGTAGAGCGTGCTGAAGGTGGTCGGTTTGTATCCAGGTGCAAACCATTTCCATTTTCACGACACAATTAAGCTTTGCTTTTGGGCGTGTTGAAAAAAATTGATGCTAATAGGAAAAATTTATATATTTATAAGGCTAAAAGAAAAGTTCAAAGAAGGAGGTGTCGATCGATAATGACGTGGATCGAACGCATAGATTCCGCCAGAAGTAAATGAAATACTAGAGGTTATATGAGAAATTATAAGTAGCTGGAAAAAAAGTGAAAAAGTCCGTCTTGATTGAAAAGAAACAGAGATGTGAATATATTGTGCAGAAAATCGGTGTAGGAGCCTTAGAAAGTGTCCTTCTTTAATAGAATAGATGAAAACTTCTTCTTCTTCTTCAATGGCGCTATAGCCCAAATCGGGCCTTGACCTCCTCCAACATGTTCTATACTCCGATTTTGTCCTCCAGCTGGCTACCTGGAACAACTCCTCCGCATCCTTGCCAACCTCATCCTCCCATCCAAGCCATGGTCTTCCAGATGGATGGAAATAGAAAGAACAAATGGACAAAAAGATTTTTGGTATCTGGCAAACAAAGCATCAGTAATTGTGTGGATAAATAAATAGAGCCATGCATGTGCTTATCTCCAAGACTGTATGCTTGTCATGCCGTAGGTACGCACTTTTTAACTTTTTTTTTATTTCTATATTACCGGCGACTTATTCGGTTGGGAACGTATTGCGCCGTGGTTCACTTGAAACTTTGTAGGTAGCCATACAAGGCAGAGCTTTTATTATTTAGCTAGAGCCAATGGAGCAAATCTAAGTATATAGAGTTATGAGTGATTTCTGTTAAGCCTAGAACGAAAGAGACACCGTGTACACTGCGTAACTGCACTAGCTAGATAAAGAAAACCTACAGTGTAGGTACGTATTAGGGTAGTCAGTGTTACCTAAATGTGCTGACTTCTAACCAAGTGGTTGGTAGTTTGAGGTACCTACTTATTCTACGGGGATTGCAAACGTACGACAACTATACCTGCAGTAATATCACAATGTTTAAAAAATCTGAATTGCATTTTTTATGTTTTCGTGTACCTATTTTCATATTATCATATAGGGTTTTTCAAATATTCATTATTGTCATTAGTTTGTTATGTTAGAACACGCTAGGCCAGTCATAGCCTATGAATATATTAAGCTATTGTAGTTAGTAATAGGATAAAATATCCATAATATTTCGCGTGCATTTTACCAACGCGTGATATAAATAAACCACGGAAACGTAAGCAGTTATGTAAATTCATCAAGGGAGACTTTTCAGTCATGCAATTTAGAATAACTATGTACATAAGAGCTACAGTAACCCGTCACGATCGCCAGATATTCAAGTTGCAAGCCGCGTTTTAATGCCACATCACATTGAAATCATTTATTGCTTTATTTTAAAACTACCATCAGTGGAAAAAATAGCTCAGCGATAGAAAATATTACTTACAACCATGATGCACCAACTAAATTTATAAGAAGTATAATGACGTTTTGAAGAAAATATTCAAAGAATACTTTTTAAGTAGGTAAAAATATAAAATTCGGTGTAATAAACATTATGGAACATTTTCTTATAAATTTTATGAAAAAAAAAACTGTTATTCAATACCTACTTGGTTGTACGAAATCATTTAAAAATAAGGTACCTATTCATTATCAATAACTCGGAATCATTCAAATTTGACATAGCATATCTTGGTTGTTACTACTCGCGTTGCCCGGCTACTATTTTGTTTGTTTACAATTTTGTGTGAAATGTCATCTTCATACATAACAGACGCGAATCAAATATTTTTTTACAAATAAAGTAAAAACTGATCAGTGAGTCATACGTAATCGTGTGATTATCATTTTTTTTTTTTGTAAATAAGACTGTTTTATGTTTAAACGATATGATCTCAGAAAATATCGATCGGTTTATGAAAATCTTTTTGCATTAGATATCCATTTTTATGGAGAAATGTTTGAGGCTATTTAAAATCGCTTTAAGACTCTTTGAGACATTATTTGTAAATTCATTACGAAGAAAAAGAACACGACGCGCAATGCCATAGAGTGTTGAGACATAAGAGCCTGTATACATCTGAACACGAGCGGTAACCAATGCAACGTGGTTCAGATGTGTACCTACTATGTAGGTAGGTACATACCCATTTTTTTTTTTTTTTTTTTTTTTGATACCCTCTAGTGCTTTCTTCACGTCAACTATATTAGTTCATTGTGAATGGATTTGCTGTTAGAGGTCACCCCACAGTCCGATCTCGCGGA
This sequence comes from Mystacides longicornis, assembly GCA_963576905.1. Lineage (NCBI taxonomy): Eukaryota > Metazoa > Arthropoda > Insecta > Trichoptera > Leptoceridae > Mystacides > Mystacides longicornis. The sequence goes on from OY756424.1 coordinate 12,256,061, forward strand.
TGAACTTTAAGATCTTTTGTGGGCTGGTTTCTTTGATTTGAGTTTGATCAGAGATGTGAGATCCAATTATTTTGTTTCTGGTCTGCATCAGTGGTCCGCAGTCACATAGCAGGTGTAATGGTGTTTCATGTTCATCTAGGCAGAATCTGCATAGATGCATGTCCATCAGTTTCATTGTGCTTAGATGTTTATTTAATCTGCAATGTCCAGTCAGTGTTCTAGTTAGAACTCTGATGTTTTCTCTATTTAAAGCAAGGATTTTGTCTGATCTCTTTTTTATAAAGCCGTCTATTAATGATTTGGCATGTTTCTGTCCGGGTATGTTTTCCCAGTTTAGTTTTGCTTTTTCCAGCATATTATTGTTTAACATTGTTTTTAGAACAGTGTTGGCTAAGAAGCAGTGGGGGTCTGGTCCAAATGTTTTGGTGTCAGCCCCCATGTTTGCAAGTTTGTCCGCTTCTTCATTACCTTTATGGTTTGAGTGTCCTGGCACCCATCTTAGAACAACTTTGTTGTTCTTCTCTATTGTGAGTTTGTTAAGTGCTATAGTACAGTCTTGTACTGTAGATGAATTTATTTTACATGAGTCAAGGGCTTTGAGCGCTGCTTGACTGTCTGAGTAGATATAAATTGTTTTGTGTCTGTAGTTTCTTTTTAGGTTTTCATAGACACATATTGTTATGGCACATATTTCTGCCTGAAAAATGGTTGTAGTTTGTCCGAGGTGTTTGTACATCTTGACTCTGGGTGTCAGTCCGTACACACCCGAACCAACTCCGCTTTCCTTTTTGGAGCCATCAGTGTACCATATTATAGCACCGTTGGTTTCCTGATACCAGGTGTCAGATAATTCGTTCCTGGTTTGGATTTCGATTTTATAAGGTTTTTCGAATTTATAGACACTCATAATTTTGTCTTTGGGTATACTTAAAAGGTTATCCTTTTCGAGTTCTTTTAATAAGTTAGATTTTGTTGGATAGTTATGTTTTTGGCTCAATCCATTATTTAATCTAATCATTCCTTCTTTCGCTGCTTTTTGCAAGTGCAGATGAAGTGGTGGTAGATTAAGTAACGCTTCAAGAGAAGCAGTGGGAGTTGTATGTAGTGCTCCGGTGGTTAGTAGACAAGCCATTCTTTGTAATTTTGTAAGCTTGTCTATACAGCCTTTTTGCTCTAGTTTGTTGCTCCAGACTTGTATTGCATATGAGATAGTGGGCCTCACTATGGATTTATACATCCATAATGTATGTGTGGGATTCAGTCCCCAGTTTTTCCCTACCATCCTTTTGCAAATCCACAGGGCTTTTGTTGCTTTCTGTGTTATTTTGTCTACATGTTTGTTCCATGTGAGTTTGTCGTCTAGTGTTATACCTAGGTATTTTGTTTCTTTCGAGAATGTTAGTCTTTCTCCGAAGAACATGGGTGTTGTTAGTTTATCTAACTTCCTCTTTTTTGTAAATGGAATAAGTGTAGTCTTGTTTGCATTTACTACAAGTCCATTCAGTTTGCACCAGTTTTCTACTATTTGTAGTGCATTTTGCATTAGTTCAGAGATAATTTCACATTGTTTCCCTCTGATTGTTATTACTATGTCATCAGCATAGCTTTGTGCGTCATAACCGTTATCATTTAATTGGCAGATAAGGCTGTCCGCTGTAAGTGTCCATAATAGTGGGGATAGAACCCCTCCTTGCGGACATCCTTTGATAGTTTTTGCTATGAAGTTTTCTCCCAGCAGGTTTGTCGTAATGTATCTGTTGGACAGCATATCTTTGATCCATTTTATAATGGTGTTCGATACTTGTTTTCGTCTAAGTCCATTTAGTAGGACTTCTGTTGGGGCACCATCAAATGCTCCCTCTATGTCCAGGAAGACGCAAAGTGCTACTTCCCCGTTGTTTACTGAGTTCTGTATCTTATTTACTAGTTCGATAAGTGCAGTTTCAGTTGATTTCCCTTCTTGATATGCATGTTGTTTAGCATGTATTGGGTGTTTACTTAATGTGTTGTCAATTAAGTATCTATGTATTATTTTTTCCATAGTTTTAAGCATAAATGATGTGAGACTTATTGGTCTGTATGCTTTGGGAGTGTTGTAGCATTCCTTGTTGGGTTTTGGTATGAATACCACCTTTACAGTTTTCCAGCTTTCAGGAACATAGCCCCATGCTAAACTGGCTCTGTATATTTTTAGTAGTAGGGGCATTATAGCCTTTATACTATTCTGAAGTAGGGCGGGAAAGATATCATCCTCTCCACTACTTTTGTAGGGTTTAAATGTATTTATGGCCCATTTTATCCTTGAAGGTCTGAAGATTTGTGATGCTAGTTTCCAATCTTCGAGCTTTGGTCTACAAACATTATTTTGTGGGATGTTGTCGCTTTGTATGACAGCCTCGCATCCCGGAAAGTGAGTGTTTGCAAGTAGGGTAAGTGTTTCTTTTCCTGTGGCAGTATAACTACCGTCTTGCTTCTTTAGAAGGCCAATGTCTGGACTTTTCTGTTTGGCAAGTACTTTGCTTATTCTAGCTGTTTCTGCTGTCTTGTTTATTGTGCTGCAGAAGTTTTTCCAGGATGTTGCTTTAGCTTTCCTGATTTCTTTATGGTATTCTGTGAGAGCCTTCCTATAGCTTTCCCACATTCCATGAGATTTCGCTTTGTTAAAGAGTTTTCTAGTGCTTGCTCTTAGTTTTGCTAATTTCGGTGTCCACCAAGGGACTTCCTTAGCAACTCTCTTTTTTTTGATCGGACAGCTTTGTTCGTAGGCTGTGATGAGGTTTTTAGTTAAAAATTCTGTTGCAAGATCTATATTTTGTTGATCTTTAATTGGTCCGTAAGAGGTCCCCAAAATATCTTTTGTGATCTCTCCAAATGTGGACCAGTTAGTTAGTTTTTTATTCCTGTATTCTACAGTTTTCTTTTCAGTATTTTTGATGCTGAATAATATTTGTTTATGGTCAGAGGCAGATTCCTCTGACGACACTTTCCAGTTTGTCAGTTCTGTACTGGCATTATCGGTGCATAGAGTAAGATCTAAAACTTCTGATCTGGCTCTATTAACGAATGTTGGTATGTTGCCTTTGTTTGCAACATGTAGATTATGGGTGAGAATGAATTCTAAGAGTAATTCTCCCCTTTGGTTACAGTCAGTGCTGCCCCAGATTTCATGATGTGAATTGGCATCACAGCCTATTACCAATTGTGCATTGTTCCTTTTGGCGTATATGATCAGCTCTTCGAGAAGTGCCAAAGGTAGTGGTTCATCTCCTGCGAAGTATGCTGAGCATAATATTAAATTTCTGTTTTTAGAACTAGAGGGGATCATTATTGCCACAAGATCTTCCTTACAAAATTCTAGAATGTTTAAGTAGTTAGTTGTTTTATTTACTAATATACAAGCCCTGGGCTTCTTACCATTGTTACAGGAAATCACCGTTCCGAATGAGTTGAAACCACAGATATTGTTATTGTATACCCAGGGTTCCTGAGCAAGTATTGCAGTGATGTTTCCCTTGAGTAATGTTCGTCCTGCTAGAGCAGTAGCTGCTCTAGCATGATGAAGGTTTATTTGGAGTATGTTTATGTGGTTCTCCATAACAAGTACTCCTTGCTCCCTTCTTAAGTAGGGGCTTATTTAGGTCTGGGTTTCAGCCAGTTAGATACGTCTTTTGACGTACCTTGGCCTCTTCCCAGACCCGGATGTTTGATTTTTTGGCCTTTGCCTCCTCTTTTAGAGCCCTCCGTTAGGAGTTGACTCTTTGAGGAAGTTTGGGCCTTTGAATTAGGTTTTTCTTCCTTTGATGGTACCATGATCTTGGCAGGCTTATTCAGCATTTCCTCGACCACCGCACCGGAAGATGTACCTGCCACCGCCGTTCCTTCACTCCTCGGCGTTGTCACCGGTACCACGACCTCGGCAAGCCTATTCAGCGTTGTCGGGTTCTCAGCCCCAGATGACGTGCTTGGAGCGGGTTCAGCAGTGGTGGTTTCTATTTTTTCAGAGGTTTTACCTTCTTCTCCCACCGTTCCTCCCGGACAGACCTGAGGCTCTGTGGGCTTTTGACCTTTAAGCCTGAAGGTTATCCTGCAGAGGCCCATGTAGGGTCTAAAGTTACAGACCTCGAGTGCTTTCGCGGATTCTTTATCCAGCGAGAATGTCATCAGTTGGCCGTTTGGTAGCCTTTTGATGTTTAGTGTCCGCCATTGTCGGACATTTAAGCCGGGATTGGATATGCCCAGAATGTTCATCACTTCCTGTGGCTGGTACCTCCATTCACTGGGGATCCATGCCACAGCAACGATATTCTTGGGTATCTCATGACCAGGAACTACCCTCAGCTCCGCTCCCTCCAAGATCTTCAGGATCGGCACCGTGGCCAGCACCCAGTCACGAGTCCCTTCATTGGTGCAGGTTAGTGCCAGAATTCCTTCTTTCCTGGCAAAAGCCTCGAATCGGGGTTGGAACCCCTTACCAATTGAGTCCACTACTGCCTCAGTCAGAGCGCGTTCGACTCTAAGTAATTGTTTGTCTGTGAGAAGGACTTTTTCATCCTTTGCACAGACACCTACTTTGATTCCAGCTGTGGCATCTCGGAAAGATTTTTTGTCTAATCTTTCCTTTTTTGCCGGCATGGAAATTTTACTATCATCTATTCTTGGCCTTTTTTCGGCACAAGTTGATAGTTCTGCGCATGTGTTGAGGCACTTTTGACGTGCCTCTGCGTAAGGGATGCCTTGTCGCATCAAATAGCGCAGCCTTTTTTTGGCTGCACCACTAAGCTTATTCGGCTTATTAATTCCTTCAGCTCCTTGTTGAGCCTGTTCGGCATCATCCTGGAGCTGTGAGGAAGGAGGCTTTAAGGCCTCGTCTTCACTTACAGTTGGTGAACTGGCCGCCAACTGTTCCACCTCCATGTCTTCAAATGGACCCAGCGAGTCATCTGAAGACACTTTGGTCCCGTCTATTTCTTCAATTAAAGTTAAAGTTTTTTCTAAATCATTGTTCATAACAATTCCCACGAGTAGTGAGGAAATAAAGGTCACTGTGCACAGAGCCTCTTGTGCACAGAAGGCTAAATACAAGGGGGTTTCGCCTGGTGCCCCCAGGGGATCGTTAGTGACACCAAAATTAAGCCCTTGGTGTCATTCAGTCCTCGGCACGATTCCTTCCACCTTGACTTAAGGCTGTGTTGTTCTTTTTGCCAGCACCGGCTTTGCCAATCCCTCATGGGAACAGTTGTTCCGCATAAGCGATGTAGCACCGGATGCCGCCCAGAGTGCACCACGTGGAGGTAGAACAACATCGCACATACCCATAGATATATTAAACTTACTGTTACCTACTGTTGCTCTGAAAATGTTGTGATGAAGTTATGACCCCGTTTAAAACAAGCGTGTAATTAAATTTTTCCTTTCTCATTGACCTGACGGCTGGTTTTGAACAAAGTCGAATTAGAAAATGACACAGTTGATACGTCTGTCTCGACTCTTGTTTCGCATGCGGCATTCCATGAAGTTACGTAAAAATCATGACAATACACTGCGGCGTATTTAACTGTTTAGATTCGCTTCACTATTTGAAAATTGAAAAGCTCAGAGTTATTATAATTATAGATACCTTTTCCAGCTCCAAAGAACAAATGACTCCAGCGTTTAGATCCAGCGACCTGATGGGCAATCATATACCTCAGATGTGGTTGTGACTACAAAAATAGTACCTACATAATGGTAATTAAGTACGTGCTATTGCTAGATTGTATGCGACTTGTTAAATATGTTTGATACTGAGAATAGAACATGCAGTGATGTATCTGACGGGTGTCTATACCTACGGAAATGCCAACGGAGAAAAGAAAGCAAGTAGGTACCTGTGTATGAAGTATCGGTTTGGATTAGTTGTTGGTACATAGTAGATGCGGACCAATGCATTGATGTGGAAACCGGATTCTGACCAGCGTATATAATAAAGTGCGTGCGAAGCCTGTGTGCGAGTGTGTACTGTGAACCTGGTGTGTCGTAGAGTAGGTCCGTTTGTCTAAATATCAAACGATGGTCTAGCTACCTACATTGCCTGGTGTATATTTGTGGACGATTTTTTTTAAGGGGATGTTTTGCGCTCCGACCTGTAGTGGTCTATTGTACTTCCCCTACTTGCTCATGGTGTTTCCCAATTAGAGCTTCCCCACTAATCCCAGACGCTTCAGGTAGTCCAGCATTAGGTGGGGATCCAAGGCGGCGAAGTCCTTCACCTCTATCCTGTGTTTACCAAAACTTCTTGCTCTCGCATAAACTACTGCATCGCAGTCTGTAAGTAGGTGGTGAGGCGTTTCTACACCTTCTTCGCAGAATCTACAGGTTCCATCATCTTCGAGTCCCAGCTTCCTCAGGTGTTCCCTAAATCTGCAGTGACCCGTTAAGAAGTCTGTTAGGGTTTTAAGACCTATTTTACTTAGACTTAAACATATTTTGGTTCTTCTGGAGTTAAACCCACCAAGAAGATCCTTGGATTGCCTAAGCCCGGGAAGTTTGTTCCACTGTTCTTCTCTATCTTCCCTTCCTTCTTATCTCTTCTTGGAAGAATCTGTTATTTAGACCGCAAAAAGGTTCTGGTCCAACTAGGTGTGTTGTTTCACCTCTTTTCGCTAGCCTATCTCCTTGTTCGTTACCCTTCACCCCGACATGTCCCGGGACCCAGAAGAGAGTGACATTATTATTCTTGCCTAATTCATTCAGTTTTGTTAGGGATTCCCATACACCCTCAGAATAACGTCCACTCAAGACTCCTCTATATTTCTCAACAGTTTCTACAATGTCATCCTTGTTGGGGACGACCAAGAGTTCTATGACAGATACTGTCTTGTGGTTTTTTCAAAAATAGTCCTTCAGGGTTTTAATCGCCAAAATTTGAAAAAATAACGATTTTTTAGAGGTTTTTTCGATTTTTGACAAAGTTGCGTTCGGCGCTCGAGGTCACAAACTTGGATTATTCATCAGGCTAACATCATAAACAAGTCTGCAAAAAATCAGAACTACCGGATTTAACGCATACGGTGATGTATAAAGTTACTGTACTATTAAGTACCTATAGGTAAAGTAGAATAAAATTCAGTTCTAGGTTGAATATGGAAGAAAATATTATATACCTATTCTAAAATAATTTATTAACTATTACTTTGGAGTTAAGTCAAAATATTTGTTTAAACTGATTATTAAATTCTATTTCTTATGTTTTTTTTTACATTTCTTTTTAGTGTATTTAGTATTTACACTGAAATATTATACCTATATCAAAAACTGAATAAGTCAATGTCGGCTGTATAATATCTAGGCTTGCTTTCACAACCGAAAAGGCGTTTTAGAACAAATACATATAACATAAAATAAAAATAAAGCATGCAGCAAAATTAAATTTTTGATCATACCTTCATCTCCTTATAGATTTATTGTTGTCTAAAACTTCAAAGCAAATATTCAATACATTTATTGCACAGAGTTTTTTGATGAATGTATTTTTATTTTCCGCTTTTAAGGCTACGATGTAAAAATTAAATAAAAAAAATGCAGTAAATACTCGGTGGTATCGTTTCAGTTGCCAGGCACTGTAGACAATTATCATACACGCGTGATATTAGCAATGCGTTGGCTTATAAAATATATTTCATACACTAACATTTTTTTTTTTTTTTTATTACGTACCTATTTCAAAACTACTCACACCTACTTATTTATGCAGGCATCTCCATCTACCTATTCTAAGTTTCTTTATGAAGCAGTTATGTACCTATCTATGACATGCAAATTATTATTGGCATCTAACGGTGGTTACAGATAACCAATTATAGTTGAGCTCGGTTATAAGATAGTTTTAAAACTATTCTCATTCTGTAATTGACACTTGCACATATTCTTAGATCATAAAAATGATATGAGTGTGGCCGGCATTAAATTTTACTGGACCAATTAGTTTTGAACAATATAATTAACTAAAGTTGCCTGATGTCACCGTATGAAGCAATTATAATTTCTATTTGACGCGTAACTGAGAGGCTGTAGGCTGTAGGGTTGGTGACTAAAGTTCTTATTTATGTATACAAAATTGACAACATAACTGATGCGATATCAGTATCTGGTATGTTCGCATATATATTCGCCCGTTTCAAATAGCAGAACTCACGCACCACAACATAGATGTACCTATATGTGTGGCCCTTAGGAAAGGCTTCGGGTAGGCGGCGTCAGTCAATATTCTGGGCTTTACAAATTTACGTATATTGACCATATGGAATAGCAGGTAAGTATATGAACACAGCATATAATAAAAAAAAATCATTTTCATGTTTTCGCTTTATACGCAACGTAAAACGTATATTAGACAATTTTAGTATAGTATAGGCCATTGTTGAAAGAGTAGGTATAGGTACCTACCTACTTCTATTCAAAATAAGTGAAGATAACTTATAATAATTACAAGGACCTGAGTCGATTACCCAGCCAAATATTTGCCTTTGAATGCGATTGCCAGAAAGATATGGCGTAAGTGTGTACAATATACATACTAAGAATGATGTATAAGAAAGATAGATTCACCGGCAAATCCATTGCCCGTGTGTATGATAAAACTTTTTTTCACATAATGAACGAGTTGCCTTAAGGTATGAGTTGTGGACAACCTTTAAAAGAAGAAGATGAATATGAAATATAATATAAGTACATAATAATGATTTTACACAGTTTTGTGCGTATTTTTTGATTCGACGCTCAACGATGAACAACTAAAAAGATAAAAAAAAATATATGCATGGAATGCCTCTTCTACCAATAGGTAGGAAATGTCATGAAACAATAATTTGAATAACATTTATTTATTGCGACTTTGTATTTATTTACTTCCACACAAAGTAACCAGTTTTTTTGTTGACAAAACTGGTTTCTGTAGGAAACTACCATATCTAGATTATCTTATTATTCGGTTAATTCGGCGTTTTAGGTATTTGTAACTTGGAAGTGTAGGGGAGAAATTCCGCCAATTCGAAGTAGGTATACCTATCTGGGGCTCAAGTTGAATGGCCAAAGCATGGTAGGGAAGCAAATTAATTACCGTAATCGTTCATATTGTCCACACTAGTAATAAATTAATATGATAATAATAATTGAAGTTGTTGGTAGACCAGTGGTATCAGTCGACGACTTTCGTACGCACAGCGTATTGGAGGTCGTGGGTTCGAATCGCGGTGCCGTCTATTTCCACTTTCACAACACAAGCTTTGCTTTAGATATGTAAAAGATGTCATCCCAGATTCATTTAAAAAAAAATATTAGTAAATTTTTTAAGTTAGTAAAATATGGATAGTGGATTATAATCCACGGGGAAATTATAAAGAAAAAGGTGATAGGTAGGTACATTGTGAAAATAGCGGCAACTGATTTAGTTGTGGGGGCAGAACCTCTGAAAAGATTGGAGGGACGATTAAAAAAGTCGCTCAAAACGGTTCAAAGGAGGATACCTGTACGTAGGTTCATCGATTTTTACACTTTCTAAGTTGCTCCTGATAATATAATATCTATTTTTTTTAACAGAACCTATGTTTAATGAAGTGTTCCTCAAACAATTTTTTTTTCGAGGTAAAAGAACTCAGTCAAAATTTATTTTGGTAGCCAGAGGTACTCAGAAAAAATGCAGTGCTTTTGAATAACCTTGAAGCAAAAAACATATGGTCATCAACAAAAATCACGGTGAATTAATAGATCAATTCACCGTGATCATTTTTTGTTCATTGTTCTTTTACATAACAAGTAGATAACTTTTTCTTTTACAATTAATTAACTAGGGAAAATTGAAATAAATCTTTATCTATGCTATTTGAACTGATATAAAAAAATGATATAGGTACCTACATACTTAACTTCAAGTAAGTATAAAAATAACGTTACCGGTTCTTCACACATGTTGATTACGAATTTACTAAAAAAAATCTGAAAGAAGCAGTTCTTTGTGTCAATGTCATTGTCAGCTTGGGTCAATGCAGATCTTGGAATATCATACATATTCCAAAGCAGGACGAATTATGATTAAAAAAAACATTAACTGGTTAAAAAAAGTTTGAAAACACACGAATCGAAATACATTTTATGATCCTAAAGATAGCTGACAAGGAAAAAGTTCTTAAGTTTATCGCATAACTTTTAAAGAACATCGGCCAACAATTGGGTATAAAGTTTGATCATCAATAAGGAGATGTAGAACCAATAGTATGTATACATCTAGCGAGTATTGCCCAGGTCAACTGGCAGCACTATAAAATTATCATGTAGAATAGATTGTGTCGCATTCTATAAAACTCACATTTAAATCCAAAATAGGTAGCTATATATACGCGTACCTATACCCAGGAGAGCATCTATACGATGTGCATGTGTGTATTTATAGGTATAAGTATAGGACTAGGTGGGCCTTCGCATTTCGGTTGGAATGTTCGGTAAAGTTGTTTGAATTTCCTATAATCCCTCCCTGCATCGATTTTTCGCCTGTATATAGCGTAGGTACTGGGGCGAATATCGTAGCCCGGATTCGGGTGCGCTTCTCCCTTGCGAGGTCAAAACCATTCTTATTTGTCAACGTAATGATTCGGAATGGAATCGATGTCCAAAAATGAATGGAATATAAATAAGAGCTGCCGGTTACACCGAGCCCCGCTTTAGATAAGCTATACATACATACATAGCGTTCATTCTATGTCATGCTTTACTATCCCGTATAATAATTTGCTAAGCTCGTCTGTTATTCGATATTCATTGTAGTTGCTGCGATGCCATTTCAATAGTAATGTCAAAAATAGTTTGTACCAAATACATTTGATAGAAGGATCTGACGTTGCGTTGCTTTAATAAAAAAACTTATATTTCACTAGCTGATACCCATCTCTCGAATGCATATCTTTTAGCGAAATTTATAACTATGAAGATCCTATCATTTTAGAAATTCATTAAATTTATTCGGGAAAATGTAATAATTTGTATCTAACATTACCACAACAATAATTACAAAAATCGGCGATGAATCAAATATTTTCCTGCGATTTATGCGTGTTGCATACGATAAAAAGTACATTACTGAACAATTAGGTTTGTAGATTTACTATTCTGTAGTTGATAATAAACTTTGCTGTAAATATCAAAATATTCAAAACAAAATGATTTTGATAATGCATTTGTTATTCATTCTTATGTATAAAACTCAATTTCTATAACGTGCTCGCAATTTCGGTACATGAGTCAAATTTTATGTCAAAGAATCGGAATTATTAGATGAAGGCAGGTAGAAATCCACGAGCATGATTAAAGTTTGACGTACATACATAGATACGACAACAGACCGCCGAGCCTTTTTCTGACACTCCTGCAATCAGAACGCACGCGATATGTTTTAACTTACAGGATTTTTGATACCTACTATTCCATTATGACGTATCACATTCGTTGTAAAATCCGCCCTTTGTATCTTATCAATGCTTTTTGATGTCTTGTTTTTTTACCCTACTATACCTATACTTATTCTGAGTAAAGATGCAGAATAACATGTACAAAAACATAATAATATCTTGTAATTTTTTCAGTATTAAGATTATTGTTGAACAAGTTGACAATAATAATCAACACAATGCGTCATAGAATACTCAATACAGTGGGGATAGTCAGAGCTCATCCTTGTATACTAGATTTTTTTTATAAAATTAATCTCGCTCACTCGAAGTGAACACATATAATAATAATATAACACTTTTCTATACAAAGGTGTAAGTATAGCCGGCGGAACTTATTGCCTGAGGCAATTTTTTTCCAGTCAACCGGTCCCGTCCAATCTGAGACAGGCCAACCCCGGGTAGAAATTTCTAGTGAAAAACACTTAGAAAAACTCTGACCCGACCGGGAATCGAACCCGGGACCCCGGATCTGAAGCCCACGCTAGTACAACAACTGTGTTGTGGAAGCGGATCCGCTTTCTCGACTGTCGGGAAAGTCGACTTTCCCGACGGATTCGTCCTGAAGTAGTCTTAACTATGAATATTGAATTTGAACTTGTACAACGATAAATAATTTAACCAACGAATTTTTTTTTAAATTACGTTCGATGTAACTATTTTAAACCATATAATATTTTCTATCCGCATTCTGTCAATCGCGCCAACTATTAAACAACTGACAGTTTCTGTTAAACGCCAATTTAATTACAAAATTATATTGTAAGAACACTACTTAGAAGGTTCACTTAGAGTTTTTTTTAATTTTCTCATGAACCACGCAATTTTCTCCTGACAATAATTGCAAACACAACTAAAAAGAATTGTGTAGCGAAATTGATCCAGCAGTTCATGCGTGATAAAATGACCAAGGAAAATAGGGCCCCATTTATATATAGAGAGATTGACGGATTCTGCAAGAAATGTGGATAGATAAAGGCACTCGCAAATTATATCAGTACGACCCAGCATTTCGGTTTAATAACTAGTGACTGAATATTTTGTTTTTACACAAAATCCTTTGATTAAATCATTTCTTAGAAAACAGGTTTAATGTTTCCATCAGTTTAATATTTCAATTTTATATTAAACGTCTAATAATAGTCTAAACAACGGTGTCGTTTGTATACCTACTATTAATACATAATTTCATCTCCACCTACGAATGTTTTAAGGTGTAGAAAATGTTCAATTTCGTTTAAAATAAAATATTCTATGGTTGAATTAAAATTTTCATTTGTCGCTATTTGGGAACACTAGAGAAGCTGTAAAATAAGGATGGCTTTCAAAGAGCACTGCATTAAAACTTTCTCAAGGAATATGATGGTTCATTCTTCAGATCGCTGAATGGTATTCATGCAAGTGCATCAAGATTATTATATACTGCATAACATAACATACTCCGTTTGCGACCCCACTTAGGGGCATAGGGAGGCAACAAGAGCCCTCCACCTCCTCCCACACCATATCCAAAACCCTCAGCTTCGAAAAAGTAATACTACAAACAATATAAATCTATATTTTATACTGATTTAATACCGCAAAATTATTGAATAATAAAAAAAATGAAGAAAGAAAAGAATGTGTACATGATTAAGAACACTTTTGTGAGGTTTAACTAGTGGACCTTTCTCTATTTTAAACTGTTTAATGTTATTTGTTTCGGAACCAAATTTGTATTGTAATTATGTTCTTGGAAATACTTTATGGCTATAGTTATGTTTCAGCTTGGAAAAACGTATGGTACCTTCCAATTCTTCGGTCAAAATCATAAGATAGGTATTTACTAATGCAAATTCATGATTATATATGAGGTCAAGTTGAAGCTCCAAACAAGATCCAAAATTGATTTAAAATAATAAAAAACAAGAAAAAATAATCCAGAACGATTAAGTAACATATATAGCATAGATGCATGATCTCGCAAAACTTTCAGAGAACTATATAGAACCTACCTGCAAATAAAACAACTCCATTAGAAATTTTAGTTAGATAGTATATTAAAACTAGTGGTCGGCCAGTGCTCGAAATTCGACCATAACTAATTTAGATTATAAAATTGAATATTATTATTTTACTTTGTCAAAGATTGAGGAAGCGCTGACGATTTCACAATTTTGTTTAAAAAATAATGACATGGATACGTCAAATTTGTAATGTTGATAGGTTAAAGTTTTTTCTATGGTTATTTAATCAAAAAATATTAATCTATTCTCAATTTGACCACAGATAAATAAAAAATTCGTGTCAAATACATCGAAGTGTATGTGAGTATGAAATACATAACATTACAGTAGTGTGCGTAGTGTTTTTTTTATCGATTAAATCTATTTTTATGTATAATTAAAAACAAACATTATCTTCGCCACCCTTTCTCTATATAAACTATAAGTGTGCGAAATTTCATACCCCTCCGTCCGCGCAATTTTTGTAAAAATAGACACAAAGTTTTTCCTTCACATAATAATATATAGGTACCTAGATTATCATTCACAAATATACTTTTATAAAATGTAGTATGTAATGTTTTCTAAGTAGGTACCTACGTCAGGTAATAATATATAGTATGTATCATAATAAAATTCCAAAAATGATTTCGACAGATGAGAATTTGGTATGAAATTCCACCAAACTAGAAGGTGACTAAAAATATCACTTTATATTATTTTTTTATATCAATCAAATTTATACTTTGTTTTGAATCAGTACCAAAATAAAGAGGACGTTGACGGCTGTTTTTAATGTAAAAGCTCGTTTATTTATTAAAACCTTCTTATATACCTACTATTTGATTTAAAGGGATGGGAAAGAGCACCAAAAGAAAACTGGAATACCTATTGAAAAATAAAATATAAAGGTATTCAACACGGCATAATATTTTGCATATACCTAATTTAGGTTTAGTTTATCACTAATTGTGTGCTTTACAAAATTTAATTTAGTTGCACTACCTTCTTTCGAGCCACAATCCAATGATGGGTCTACCCAATACTATGGAAGTAATACCTTATATTGCGAGGTTTCAATCAAAATTCTAAATGTACCCACTAACCTTGTTTTTTTTATAGATCGGAGCAGAAAGGGGTTTCACGAGGTCTACATTAGATTCAGTTCCGTCTCAGAGACAATTTCCACATTCTGGATGCGATGTGATTTCCTATGTGCGTGTTACTCACAGACAAACATAATTATACGGCCACAAATAGTTAAGGGGTGGTAGTTGCTAAATGGGTCGGCGTCGGGTGTTGGGAGGCGTCGGGGAGGTTGCGTGCGTGCGTGAGGGCGGGTGGTGCAGGGCGCGCGTGGGCGATGCTGGGGCCTCTCATCCTACCCTACGCCAAGGTCTCCCTCCGCCCGTCATCCGGGGGAGGTAAACCACCAAAGTTGAAGGCCGAATATCATCTTACTGTCTGCGCGGAAGAGTTTTTACAGCCTGCGGCTTTTTTCACGTTAGCCCTATCTAAGACACTGGCTATGTGTACATTGTTAGGTCGTGTTCCTTCCATAGATTATGTTATCCGTCCCTAGGTGGGCGTCGCTTCTCCTCTCATGACCGCGTATGCTTATCACCTCTACAAAATACTCAGTGGGTACTTCTTTGTCATCATTTCCCGTGGAGTAGCTCTTTA
The DNA here is from genome assembly GCA_963576905.1 of Mystacides longicornis. NCBI lineage: Eukaryota > Metazoa > Arthropoda > Insecta > Trichoptera > Leptoceridae > Mystacides > Mystacides longicornis. Next base: position 12,271,206 of record OY756424.1, read on the forward strand.
GCTGTTACGTTGCGTGCAATAAACATGTTAACTTTGAGGTTGTAAACCTTTTCTCATGTGAAAGGTTACATATACCCCCTCCCCCCTTTCCTATCACAAATTCCGTGCCTATTCTGACAGTTGACTATTTTGAGGTAGTTTGGTGAGGGCAAAAACTTTAATGACTGCAGGATCTACTTGCGAAAAATACAGTCGCGTGCTGTGCTATCACATTTAGATGCAATCAACGTAAAACACGCATAATGTATGCCTGGGTTTAATTTACAATTATGTAGGAGGGCAAGTTTTTATTGTTCGGCGGTTCATATAGGGAAGTATTTTTTTGTTTTTAACGTGCAAATCAGTATAATGAAGTATAAACTATACCGGTTTTATAAAAGTGAATTATTTAAATGTGTTAAAAGACTTTTTTCAAGAGTCAAAGTGCATGCTAATTTTCTGAATGAGAAATCTTACAAATGAAAAATAATATCTTTAAACCACAAGGTATAAAAATATTTGGAACTAGAGGTCCGCCCCAGCTTCGCACGGGTAGATAGATACTAAAAAATAATTTAGTTTTCATACAGATCCTTCGTGCTATTCTGGGGAAAACATTAAGGGATAGAATTCGCAACACTACCATCAGAGAGACCTGCAACACAGAAGACATTGTGAGATGGGGCAGGTCACGGAGACGCTTCTGGCGCGATCACGTGGACAGGATGGACAATACCAGAATCCCTAATGTGGTGGCAAACAACATCCCTTCGGGCAGCCGCCAGCCCGGGAGACCTCCAAAAAGATGGAAGGATAGTTGGAGTTCGGCGTCCCAGGAAACTTCATTGTGAAAAAAACAGATCCTCGGATCTATATCAAGAGTAAGAAGAAGAAGAAGATACAGATCCCTAACTTTTTCAAAATATGTTATAGCATAATGTTAATCTGGAATAATTGCATTGCAATGTATCGTGTCACGTCACTTTACCACCGTGACTACTTTGCGCGGTATTTCTACTAAACTTGACGTCATGACTCCCCTCAGTGCCCTCCCCGGCTCCCGTACGCACTCTGCATCGGATAAGTTGAGATGATAAGAGACTATGCTTTTTTTTTCCAATACTCACATTTTTAAACTCGTGATAACTTTCGAATGGAATGTCCGAATTGAATAATTCAAAAAGTTATACAAACATATTGAAGCAGACTTGAATATGAACTAATTTATTTTAATAAGGAGTAATACCAAGATACCAATAAAGAGCCTTTTCTATTGGTGACATTTTATTGATTTTTTTTAAATAAAAAAACACTTATTGTGGCATAACTATAATAGTTAGACATATGCTGTCGCGATATTTTTTGTAAATAATGATGTCTTCTACAAAATTGTAGTACATTGTTTTATTCTATCATCATTAGTTTTCACAGCGTTCGCGATAAAAAGAATATTTTAGGTAAATTTTTTACACCTTGGGTTACATTATTGAAGTTTTCGTAGGTTACCCACTTTTTTTTGGAAATTAAATATAGCCTATGTTCACCGCCGATATTGTAGCTTCCCAAAAATGAAAGAATTTTTCAAATCGGTTCAGTAGTTTTGGAGCCTATTCGATGCAAACAAACAAACAAACAAACAAACAAACAAAAAATCAAATCTTTCCTCTTTATATATTAGTATAGATAAATATCTATATTCATAACTTTTTTCACCATTCTTTTAAACTAACGTAGAAATGCGCCTCATGCTAACAACCATTTTAACCCTCACTCGTTCAGGTGAAAGGTTCTTTTCGCATTGCTTTAACGTATTCGTGTCGGTCTGGTGACACTGGGATACAATGGGTTAACAATAAGACACGAAAGAGGTGTTGGTAGCTTATTTTTAGCCTACCTTACCTCACCTACTATAAAAAATCGCGTCGGAATGGATGCGGTATCAAATTCGGAGGGTTTTAATATTTCCTCTCTTGAAATATTATTGTATTTATAGTACTCCAAGATGACATGAATGATTTAAGCGATGATGAAAAAAATGAATAGAAGGCAATCCTAATGAAAAGAACGAAACACGGAATGGATGGATCTCCTTCATCTTCGAGACCCTGATGGGAGGAAGAACAGCCTTCACCTTTGCCACCTGACATTCGACATCCTTAAAAAATATCCCAGCCTTTTCCATTTTCGTTTCACAATAAAGTTCTCAGAGGACTCAATTAATTTCAATACAAAAGTTTTCATGCACACATACATATAATATTTTAGTTTATATAACGTATTTTAGTAGAAAGGAATATTTGTTTTGTTTTAAGCTGAAATTGTGAAAACTAAACAAATATAAAACAATACGTCACCTGCCTCACGAGGAATTTAGTTTTCGACAGCAATTCGAGTTCGCATAATACTCATTCCCATCCTGAATTACCTATTGTTTGAAATTATTTTCCCGGGGGAAGTAACCGTTCAAAAATCCCAACTAGTAATTAAATACACGACAAGATAAAGTTGGGTTTGAGCGGCCCTGCTCAGTCTTCCTGTCGCTAACATCCACCCTCAAAAATTTTATTTTGCAAAGGGAACTATCTCAAAAGCTCGGGCCAAAGTAATTTCCGAACAAATACGAAATTTCTATTGATTCTAAAAGTACAAAACGTTCCTTCAGCATCTTCAAAGGGAGATCAAATAGATTTGACGTTTTTACTTTTCTCTTTCAAGACGAGTGGAGGTTTCGGGAGAGGTCGGGATCAAGCTGTGAGAACTCCAACTCTTGTAGTCGACGTTTCGGAATGCCGGCAGTTAATTCAATGACTCGTTTTTCTTTATAGATAAACTATATTATTTTAACTTGAAATTTAACAAAAAAAAACAAATTAATTTATCCATCAAGTCGAAAATTTCCAAATATCGTCAAAATTTTGTTAAATTACTTAGATTAAGTTAAATTCGTCACATTGTCAATACAAAATGTTTGATGCGGTTGACTTTATCTTAAAAAAAAAGTAAGAAATAGTGAATTCTTAAATTAAGTTAAGAATTATATTGTTTTTCTATTATTTTATTCAATAAAGATAATTAAAAAAAAGGTTTTTAAAAAATCGATGTACCTATTTTTGAAAAATAAACAGAATACAAAGATTAATATTTAGCCAATAAAATTCTAAACATTTTAGCTTCGCGTTCATTTTATGGTTTGTATGTAGGTACTCGTACAGTCTAAGAAGATATATTTTTCATCATGCTTTTTTTTCATCATGTTTTTGGCACTCTTTGGCAAAATTGCACTCTGACCTGCGCCATTCGAAACAGCTCCTTCGCTATACGGGACGCACAGTCAGGACGTTTCTCTTCAACCTCGGTGTCCTAGTACTTAATATAAGCTACAAAAATTGTTTATTCAACAGCATAGCATATGGACAAAATCTTATGAACTGTTGTCAAAGGTTATCTCCGTCTGTTCCGTCTCGCCATCGGACTTCAGTATTTTTATAGGCATAATGTTAAAGCAAGGTATAGGATGACTAATAATGTAAGAATACTTGGCAGTATCTTCTGGTTTAATGTTTAGAATCCGGGTGAAAACCTTTTTGGTACAATAACCGCATAAATACAATCCCTTTCTTTTTCTTCACAAGCAGGGTTAAACGAGTTATCAAAAGTTTCGAATAAGCCTTATAATAATTCATTCCTGGTTTAAAATTTACATAAATTTTGTAGTTTAATAAGCCAGTTACTCTATAAATCTTAAAGGATATTATAGTTGCTGAGTATTAAAAGCAAAACGTCTAAATTGCTCTTTCTTATTAGCAATAAAATGTAAAACATAATATACTTACATACATTTTTGCGTTGTACAGACAGAAAGTTCTGGAAAGTACTTTCTCGGTTTAGTGGAATACCCTATAGTTGGGTTACATTCAACCCTAGTTAGTTAGTGTTATCAGATATAGTGAAGGAATCGTTGCGTTGAATCGACAAGCGTTTTAAAGTATCTATTTATGGAAGGTACCTATTTATGAATGTCGCTCAAGCTGTATAATTTTAGAACCGCAGACCAGAATATGGAGAAGAAGAGTAAGCTGACCACTCGCCAGATGGAGGGATGGTTGGAGAAGAAGTGTAGAGGCCCTGGTTAAGCAGTGTACCTACTAAAAAGGGCTGATGATGAATATCATAAACTTACTGGACTATTCAGAGGCGACATCGAGAAACAATAATTATTAAACATCATTTATTTATTCACAACTAACTTGATGGATTTATTCAGATTTGTTATTCAAAATATTGTTAAGTCATTTAATGCTTAAAAGTTTGAATATGAGATGGTGGGAAAGAGTTGCTTGTTTGTTTATGGCAGATTAGAAATTTTGGTATTTTTACACATTGATTGGATGTACGGGGAAACCAGTAGAAAAAATGGTGTTTATAAATGGATTAGTAGAGAAGGCAAGGGTTCCTTGTTTTGAGATAGTATATTTGGCCCTCGATAGGACAAATAGTTTTTTTTTGAAGTCTAGATCCACGCTCCGATGGGAGACATTCTTAAATTTTTTGTTGTTGAAGTTTTTGAGTAATTTTTTAATATCGCATATTTCAATTATTTTATATATTATGCACCTACCGTGGTGTGTCCGAGTGTGTTGTTATTTGCACGCGACTTGATTGGAGTGTATTTTTGGAGGTTAAAATATCACATTTGATAAATTCGCGTTTGATAAAACTTAGAATCTTCGGTTTTGGATTAAGCCTTCTGTTTAATTATTATAATATATTATTTATTGTTTAACTGGGCTGACCTTGGGGTGGCGCGCGAGGTGGACGTTAGATTGGACAGCTCCGTGATAATTTAATTTCCAACTGTGACGTGTTTATATTCTTTTTGTGCTTTTATTTGAAGGTATGCTGAATTTCGGGTGAGTTATCATATTAGAGTGTATTTTGTTTACGATGATCGGGCACAGAGATATGTTTCGATGTAGTATTTTGTTTGTTGCTTGGTTGCCCCGCCAAGCATGCTTATGAGCAAGTTGCTCGATGTGGTTTTAGATGAGAGATATATGGCCGACGCGCTACGGCATATTTATGAATATTTGTGATCTCTGTGTGCCAATGGATTTATTATATTTCACCATGTACCTACCTGTATTATTTTCACACGTCACCTGTCAAACACACGTCGTGAATTGTTATCTGTCATTCGCGGGTTACCCCTTTTCCGATACCAGTGATCCTGTCCTATTTTGAGTCTTTGCTGGAAGTACGTTGTGGTATTTTTAGAGTCAAGAGTTAGATAGTTAAAAGATAGCTTCCAGCCCCTGTAGTCTGTTCACTATCAGGAACCTTTTTCATTTGTCTATACACACTATATCCGAATTTCGGCTCCCTTTTTGGTACCTGCTCGAGGCGTAAGGTCGCATCGAATTGGGCCAGTCTCAGACCTTCGGAGTTTTATTTTTGCCTGAATTTTGGCAAGAAGATTCGTTTGACATGGAAGGCCCTCTTTCAGTGGCTAATTCCTCCCGTAGACCTCGAGCATGCTTATCAAACTTTGTCCTGTAAGTAGTCCTTTCTATGAATATTGATTTTGAATTTGTAATTTATACAAAAATACGTTTAAAATAATATGTCTGAATGTTAGGTTGTCAAGTAGGTAAATAAAAATAGTGTTGTTATGGATTTTTTTCACAGATGGCGTTGTTGTCAGTAAATCCGTTCCATACTAACTTTAATATTTTATTTTATATTATTTGCTATCCATTTTTCGAATTTTTAATAATAATTCTGTTATCCGGAGTGAAAAATCCAATAAATCAAACATCGGAATCAGAATTACTTCATCATCAAAGATCACAGGTATGTTGCAAAATGCACAAGAGTGCCAAGCCAACTGGGGTATACTTCGAAGAAAATTGGAAGAGAAAAAGCGATGTAAATGGTGAATGTTCATTTCCGAACATTGGCTTCCCAGGGTTAAATAAGGAGGCTAGTGTGTATAGTTCTGATATAATTTCAAAACCGCGCTATTGTGATTGAAGACGTAATTAAACGAAGTTGAAATCTACAATTCGCCTTGGGGGGGATGTGAAAACAGAATTGCTCTCGACGTGGAGTTTAAACACGTACATTCTCCCACGGAGTTTAACCGACCGAATTCTCAGAGCATTTTTCCTTTTTCCTTGCGGTTACACAATAACAATAACTCTCTCTCTCTCTATCTCTCTGCCTCACCCAGGGGAGTCCGGAACATCCACCACCCGCTTCGTGATACTGTAACCTAATTACAAGGATGGCAGTATACTGTTAAGGACGCGCTGCCACCAGACAGGAGGCGGGGATATGCTCGTCTCATTAAGTAGCGCCAAGTCTATCAATCTATACCTTACATTTTTTAAGGAAATAATGCCTTCAATCATAATACCAAATATAGGGCTCTAACGAAAGTTTTAATACTTGAGGAGTGGCATGGTTTTTTCTTAGGACGCGTGCTCACTTGAGGCACGAGCGCAAGCCGTTGCATCAATATTATCATCGCTTGAGTTCGATATAAGATGCAACGGAATCGTGCTCGCGGCTCAAGCGAGTACGTGGCCCCAGCATAGACCGTATCCACACAATGAAAATCGTAAATAAATACTACTTTGGAAAGCTAATAAAAAAATACTACTTAATTTAAAATGTATATCATTCGAAATACGATTTTTAAACTAAATTAAATAGAACGTAATGTTACATCACACGATTCATATATATATATTTTTTTTTTTCAACGGCCTTTTACAATTTGAAAAATACTACACAGTTATAGGTGCACATTAAGCATCGTACTCACATGTGACATTGCATCAATTTAATCGAAAGGTTAAGTGTATACGTAATTCGAAAAAGCGAACGCGAGCGGATACATGCATCCTTTTGATAAAATTGATATAACGATACACGTTCGCGGCGCAGGTGAGTACCGAGCTTTAGTATAAAGGGTACATATAAATAATATAATTAAGTACATAATATATAGGTAACAAGTGGAAAAAATGTAAGTAGTTTATTTTTTACCCATCACGCCGTGTCCCGTAAGGGGTAGGCAGAGAGAACGGACCTCCACTCTTTTCTATCCCAACACACTTCTTTCGCTTCTTTCATTGACATACCATTTCTCATACAACCTCTTCTATTTCTCGTACTTCTTACCTGGCTTTCCTTGAGGACGGAATCGATGTGTTCGATCCACGTCATTCACGGTCGGCCACGCTTTCTTAAGTACACCTTTCCTTTCAGCCTGTAAGTAGGTATCTTTAAAATATATACCTACATATTTGAGTGTAAATCAGGAAAAAAGTGGAATTTAAGATATTTTAATGCTACAACTTACGTTCTATGGCTGTTTCAGGGGTAATAAAACAAACACCTTGCCATCCCAAATGTCAACCTCACCTGCACCCTGCACGTATCCCTATCTAGAAAACAAACGAGTTTATGGCGATGCAATTTGAATGGTTTGATAACAGTATCATCTTTATGACATAAATCCCCACAGAAGTAACACGATGGAAAACCTGTAGTAGCAGAAGGATGGTGTGGTCCAACTATCCCGCATAAAACGGGGGGAGCACTCTTTTAGAAGTGGACGAAGTAAAAAAGTGTTATCTATGTAAAATAAAGTGTTATCTATGTTAAGAGTCCTGCCCTGTATGAGTATAGGGCTGCCCTCTACAGATAAAGTAAGAAATAGAGTTGCAACTCTGAAGTGCATGGCAGTGTGGCCCAAAGCTAGGTTGAGTAGAAAAATATTATGTATTGTTATAATTATTGACCAAAAAAGTGTAAAAGCCAAGTGACAAGCGGCATGCTGAGGTGACTTTGATGCAGGAAGGGCAAACTGGAGTAGGAAATAAGTAATCGACATCTATTGATAAAACAATGAAACACGATTAACATAAAAGCAACAAACCAGTGTCCTTATTCTCGTAGCGGTCTTAATACGCTCTTATCTTGATTGACAATCATAAAATGGCGGATTGGTATTCACAAAACAAGATATCTAATAGATATCTTAAAAATTCGTTATGTTTGAAATATCAGTATGAAAATGATCCAGTTCAAGATAGGATTTAAGATTAGATTCCGATAGTTTTGTGAATACGACTGCTTGCGATCGTGTCTTAATCTTATCGTTAAGTGATTTTTAAAAGCGATTGATTACGAGAATAGCCCTACTGGTTATATCAATTTTAAAGACTTAAACCTAGCTAATTGTATTGCTGCAATATTAAAATTTGAGAGTCGTTGAAACGGAAAGGGAAAGTTCGTGCATACTCTGGAGGGTGTAAAAAGGAAAGACGCCTTCCTTGTACGGTGGGTAATGTTGTTTACGCAGTTTGTAAGTTTAAGAGTTGGAAACTTGCGATAAAAACAGCCCATTCCCGATGTTCTTCCAACTCGATGTGCTTCTTTATGACCCACGTGGTGGCGGCGAGGGTAGAGGTTCTGCACCGAGCCTCCCCCTCATCCCTCCAGTCCCCGCCACCCCGCCGTATCTTCTGTGAACAGTTGCTGAAGTGGGGGTGGGATGTAATTTCCTATTTATCATTTTTATGTTTACTATTTGTGAAACTAATGTGAATTGAAACAAACATTCGGCCGCCTCTTATATCTATTGCTCGAGGGGACAACTTTCACTACATTGACTCACTTTTCACAATTTTCACATTTAAATATTTTTTAATTTTTGTGTTGAAAAATAAGACATTTTCAATTAATTCATTTTTCATATAATAATCTTTTTTATTTTACCTATGTATTTATCACACACACACAAGGAATAGCTATTTAACAAAAAAAAAAAACAAGGGACAAAAGTACACAAAAGTCAAATCGTATTAAAAACCAATCCTTTCTAGTCTATTAGCATTAAAACCGCATAAAAGTTTTTTTTATTTTTAGCTCATCACACCGGGTCCTAAATAGGGTAGGCAGAGAAAACGGATCTTAACTCTATTCTATCCAGCTAAACGTACCTACATATGTAGCTTTCATTTATAAATAAGTGAATTATTATTTTTGTAAACAAATAGTTATGTCAGAATAATGTCGGTGGATTTTATTGCCCGATGCAATGTTTTACATTCAACTTGTTCCGTCCAATCTGACGCAGGCCAACCCCGGGTAGAAATATCGAGTGAAAAACATCTAATTCCAAACAAACTCGGAACATAATATCTTGATTGGAAGTTAGCGTCAATTCCAACCGATCGCCGAATTCAGTATACCTACCATTTGTTTACCGAATCTCATTTCCATTAAGTTTCTTCAATTTCTAATGCTTTTAACACAAAAAAACTGATCTGAGTAATCTGAGTTATAGTAGTAGCACATCAGGTATCCTCTTTTATTTCATAAATCTATTCAATCTGTGATGTGCAAGGCGTACTTAAAGGCAAGCAAAATACGAATAGTCCGGGACGAATATCGCAATCAGTCGACTTATTCCTACTACCTTTTTAACGTCTCCTTCATTTTGTGCCCTAATTTCGAGAACCTCCACAACCCAATTCATCTCCCCCCGAAATGACAGAAAATGAATTTTACCATTATAAGATTGGACCTATTCTACCTTATATACTACATAGATAACGACATCTCAATTTACTGCCGTCGATCTTTCGAAAAGCTAATTAATGCAGATAATGGGTTGTTCAATTTGATGTTCTATCGTTAGATGTTTGCTTTAAATATAGGTACCTTCTTACATTCTTTTAAACTGAGAAGATTACCGATCATTTTGTTTCAACTATTTCAGTTTTAATTGCAGTCTACCAACCATCCAACCAAACTCCCTTAAGGCCCCACTTAGGGGGATAGGGAGGCAACAAGAGCTCTCCATTGCGCTCGATCTTGCGCAATGTTTATGACCTCCTCCCACACCATGTCCAGATTCCTCAGCTCTGCTTCGACGGAGCGAAACACAGTATGAGAGGATCTTCCTCGTCTTCGGGACCCTGATGGGAGGAAGAACAGCGCTCTCCTCGGCCAACTGTCATTAGGCATCCTTAACACATGTCCCAGCCAAGTCCATCTCCTCCACATATTGGTAGATGTGATGGGCTCACACTCGGTGCGCCGACGTATTTCGTCGTTCGTGATGCGGTGGTAGCATCTTATACCCAAAATTCTCCTGAGGAACTTCGTTTCGAATGCAAATACCTTTTGTGCCTGGGCTTTGGTCAGGTGCCAGGACTCACACCCATAGAGGAGAATGGGCAACACACACGGCTCAAACAGTTTACATTTCGTCTCGACACTAAACGCCGACGCCTTCCATATGTCATGTTGTTAAAGGCGCCACTTAACATACCGATACGTATCGGGAGCTCAGCCCCGAGGTCACCACTGGTGGTAATGGTTGCTCCCAGGTACTTAAACTTATCCACCCGGGAGACCTGGTGACCATCTATGGTTATCGGCAGCTGTTTATCGGGGCAGGCATTATTCGCAATGAGCTCCGTCTTACTCACATTGACTCGAAGACCTAGGCGTGCTGTTTCGTCGCAGTCTTGAAACGCTGCGCTGTAATTCCTCCGCTGTCGTACTGAATGAACAACGCTAGGTCGTCCGCTTACTCCAGATCGCACAGTTCGCCCATTAGACCACCTCTCTGAGTCATTGGTAATACCTCTGGCTCCTTGCATGAACTTTCTCAAGAGGAAGTCCATGACAATAATAAATATAAATGGAGCCAGCACGCAGCCCTGTCTGACTCCCGTGGTGATCGTGGGGATTGCAGCCTAGCGGTTCATTCTTCCGTAGTGGAGGTCGTAGGTTCAATCTCAGGTTCCGACCATTTTATTTTTCTTTATTATTTTTTTTATGTATGAATCATAAAGGAATTATAATAATATATTAACCTATATTTCCTAAGAACTCTGTTAATATTATGACGGGATAAACCACCATTTCGGTAACATGATAATATGTAAATAAAAAATGGTTTATTTATACCTAGATCGATAACAGCCATATTTTATTCAAGTTCAAGGCAATAAAGGCCCAAAATTATATTAAATATTTGGATTTGATGCAATGGTAGAATCATTAAAAAACTTGTATATTTTTAAGATCTCAAAAATACCATAAAAGGTAGGTACCTACGTATAAAAAAAAATCAACGGACGGAATAGGAAAAAATCACAAAGAAAATAAGGCATTAGAGTAGGTACCTACCCCTTACGTGATAATATCAGTAGGTAGGAACATTACACAAGGTTTTGTACGTAGTTTCATCGTTGGTATTAAAACGCATGCCGTGCGCACTATGGCCAAGTCATAATATTTGGGAATATCGCTTCAGAAAATTTCTGAATGTGGTTTAAATTAGATTCAAAATGGCGGATCCCTAAGTGCAGGACTGGTTCTGGACTTATAGATTTCGTGCTCATTTCAAGGACGCGATTTTATTGTCCAATCGATCTTTATGCATCTAAAAAAACTATCACACTTCATCATCATCACTCGTCCAGTATTGGACATAGGCCTCACGCCTTTGATTTCCGGCTACTTTCCTTATAGGTATCGTTAAATCACCTCAGCTGTGGCCTACCCGCATTTCTGATCTGTTCTTGGTCTCAACTCCAGGGTTTTCTTGGTTCATCTGTCACCCGTTGTTCTCACTATATGGCCGACCTAGTTCCAGGTTAGTGGTTGGTCCTTTCTCTAATCCAATAATTTCGCCTCCAGCCTGTCACACCGTTTCCTGGAGGGGGTAGGCAGTTCATTTTTTTATGTTTTTTGGGCTCACCCAAAGTTAACACAAACCGCACAGTTCACTGTGAGCAAGAATGGCGTCCATTGCACGATTGTCCTGTAAGTAGGGATTGCAATCCGGTCTCATTTTGAATCCGGCCGGATCCAACCGGATTTTCGCCAATCCGGCCGGATCCGATCGGATCCGACCGGATTGAAATAACCTTGATTAATTGACATTTTTAACAATAATGAAGGCTAAAAATAAAACAGCACATACACGAAATTAATTTAATTAGGGTATGGCTACTTTTAAATGGTAAAAACTATAAAAACTGTAGTTTCAAAAGAAATAAAATTACAAATTAGATTATGGATTATAAAAGTCAAATTTAAATTTAACGAAAATATTTATCTTGACCTGCTTGATTGATCATGATTTGAAAAGAAAGATTCTCAGAGAACCGACACCACGAATAAAGAAAGATGTTCGAAAACTCTCCAACCCATTCTGGAATAAACCATTCGAGGCAGAGTTAGAAACTCCGGATTCGGAGCTTCTGCGATATCCACAACGCCAGACAATGGGGTAGCAATAGAAGACATTACTAGAATGATCACGTCAACAGAACGGATCCGGTGATTCTGGTAATTATAAGAGGATGAGATCACATCAACCAGCAGACCCTTGGCCGAGCACTAAAGATTTGGATGTGCAGATGATAAGTTTAGTGTTCTAGAAATTATTTCAGTTTTATCCATAAATATAACTGCACACACATTATGACCGAACTAATCTAATGAATACCAGATAATAATCACAATAGTTTTGCTTTTAAATAGGTTAATATTTTTTTTTTGGCTAATTTTATTTTGTTGAGGACGAGGAAGACCCTCCCATACTGTGTTCCGCTCCTTCGAAGCAGAGCTGAGGAATCTGGACATGGTGTGGGAGGAGGTCATTAACGTTGCGCAAGATCGAGCGCAATGGAGAGCTCTTGTTGCCTCCCTATGCCCCCAAGTGGGTCTTTGGGATTCAAATTCAAGCTCCCTTAAGGGAGATTGAATTTGGATTGGAATTTTATTACTAAATGCTCTCAACATTTTTTTAAGAGATGTCTTTTCATTCGACAGTCAATACTATCAATACGGTCAGTCAACACTACCTAACACCACCTTGGGCACAGGGAGGCAAAAGCAGCATTACACTGCGCTCAGTGTGAAGCATTTGCCTCATCTTCTCTTCGTATCTTTATGGGTACTTACAATGACCCTGTGGAATTGCTAGGGATACGGATTCGAGTCCGGTCCGTGTTGAGTATGTCGAAAAATCCCTTAATATTATAAACCGGATCCGATCTTCGGATCCGTAAAATTTTGCCGGATCCGATATGAGCATTTTGATGCCGGATCCGCCGGAATACCGGATCCGGTTTACCGGATTGCAATCCCTACCTGTAAGATATTCCAGGTATAAAGATTTCAAAAGTTTGACCAGAAATGGAGGAAATTTTCTCAAACCTTTAAGCATCCAAGCAAACCTCCACAAATACAAAATACAACAAACTACTAGATGGTTTTAGAAACTTAATTGTTTTTTGTGCCCCCCCCCCCCACTTCCCCTTTCCTTGCCCTAAACACCCATGTGGCTAGCCAGTCATTGATCGTCCTGAGCCATTTTTTTTTTGATTTAATAATAATCCAGAGTTGAAAATCGCAATTCGCATTAGTAAGTTGTGGCAAATAGTGATAGCACTGATAGCATTGCAACAGCACGCTTTGAATGCAGATATACTTACTTACGATTATGGCCAGCTCTTCGTAATTATTTAATTTTAAAATCCGATTAGTGTCCAAGAGAAATAGTGTCCGAGAATGTATTTCGTACCAGTCCACACGTTGCCGGTCACACATAGGAAAGTAACAGTTCATTTTTTCTGCTATTAGCTCCCAAGTATTTCCCTATCAACGCCGGCACTGTTTTCTTCATCGGCAGACATGACGAAACATTTCATAAGGTACCACCATTGATAGGGTACCTGATGATATACATACACACTCTTAGCGCGAAAGCTTTCAATTTTATCCAGGAGACGTTAAAACATTAGAATTCCTGACTTCCATTTTTCTGTTGAGCTCATTTAAATGAGCGAATGTGTCCGGCAGATAAACAAGTTTTACCACCCATTCTTTCCTTCTGAACACAGAAGACAAATCTGAATCACGAGCCTCTAACAATATTTTGGTCCCAATTTTTCGCGGCACACCAACTGAAGACCACGGCACACACTGGTGCCGCGGAAAACCGTTTGTGGAACACTGGAATAGAGGATAAACCTATATTTTTATTTTTTAATATCTTTTAATTTTGTCACATATATTGACTGGTATTCTCAAATTCACGTTCCAACTCAACGCAAGAAGCTCGTAACAAATGTATTGGATAAAACATTTTCAGAATACAGAAATGTCAAAAGTCTTAATAAAAATTGGATACGACGCAACTCAATCGTCTGTTTTTCATTTCAGAATAGCCGTCATTATGTTCTTTATAAATAGAACATTGCTGACTAAGATAGACTTATGTCTCTTTTTAAAACTTGTTTGATAAATATTTTACTTTTAATAATTCATGTTAAAACACTTGGATAAAGAGGAACGTTAATTGTGTATATATTACGAATATTCTGTATTAGATAAAAACGGTTGTTGTCGTAATTTGATATTAATGAGATATTTCTATTGATGGCTGTCAAAATATTATTACAGATTATAATAAAATAAATCATTAGATTTGGATGGAAAAGTGTGAATATATGTATGTATAGTCTCCAAAGGCGATAGTCTGGTCTAATTTAATGAACATGTCTTATTCTGAGACATGTTTCTAACTCATGACAGGAATTTCAGAACGATCGATCCGGAGTTTCAGTCAAGTATATAGATCAAGAGATCACCCATTCTCTCTCTGGTCATAAGCTTACAATTGCATTGCAGCAATATTCACCTATATTTTTCCTCATTCCTCTCAATCCAAGGCTTTTTGAGTTTCTCGATGAGATGTGGGAGCTCTTTTAATATATTATGGTGGATAACCCAATTATAAAAACGAATGTTTTCCAATATGTTTAACTACCAGATAGGAAAGAAAAACAGCTCATAGTAGTAAAATGTTAATAAGCCATATGAACTGATGATTACAAATGTTATGAGAAGCTTCACTATGCTACATTGAAAATTGTCTTGAAAAAGTAAGATTTACCTTACAGAAATAATGTGTCTGGAATATCAAAGCTAGTATTAGCGTTGTTATCATAATTGGAAAGAGGATACTTTTCATAAAATAAAAGCACGTTCTATTGTCGCCAGAAAACAAAAGCAATCGACCTTGGTATTATTAAATGCAACAATATAAGGCAGAATATTTGCGGCCTGAAGACGCCTCTGCGTGGAGGCGGGGCGGTTGGGTTGCAACGGAGTGAAGGGAGGCCGAGGGTGGTCGGTGGAGCGTAGAGCCTCCCAAGGCCGCCGACAGGGTAGTGTGACCCACATGCTGTACCCCGACCTCTTCCCTATTCCTGCGCTCTAACGACCCCAGCATCGAGGCCTAAAACCGCCCACCCGCCACATAAAACACTATTTATCGCTATTGCGAAAAACTCTTGCAAGCTTTTGTGCTGCTGCCCCGGGCGATGAACATTATTCCACTTATTTCCTTCCTCCTTTCCTTTCTAGTCCTTTCTCCCTATTATGTCCTGAATGTTAAATCCCTCTAGTGCACTACACGAGGATCATTATGATCCTCGGACAACATCTTGCGTCCGTTCTTTATGCCTAATATTCTTTCACATTCCTATGGTCAGGATTTCGTTATTTCTTTTATTATTGGTGTTGGTACATCGTCCAAGATACTTCACATCTGCTTAAGCATTATTCCTTATGACGAAATAAAAATAGTGACATTCAGAATTTGGCGGGATCTTAAAGTAAGCAAGTGTTTAAATTTGGTGAACAACGGGATTCTCTCATTGGGATAGACAAAGTATAAGATGATTGAAACAAATTATAAAATGTTAATTAAAGGAAACCTACTCATGAACATTCCAGATGAAATTGCCACTTTTAAACACAAAGAACTACGCTCAGTTGGAAGAGTGTGTTGCAAAGGAACAACGAATTGGAGGGTGGTCCAGAGAACGATGGGGGATAAATGTATGAGCTGATGAGCGAAGAAATCAAGAGACAAGACAGGAGACAAAACGCATAAATAAATTAGAAATTCTATTTTACTTTCTTCTTCTTCCTCAGCCTTCTATGGTCCACTGCTGGACATAGGTCTCTTTGAACTCCTTCCATTTCTCCCCGTTCAACTTACTTGAAAATATTTCAAAACCAAAGTTTATTTATTGAAAATGTACGGCAAATACCTTTAAAAAACAGTAACTAAAACATAATAGGTATATGAAATAAACAAAATCGAATCAGTGAAAAAATAATGAGAAAAAACAATCAGACAACAAAATATAAATTATCATTATACTCTACAAAACATAATTAAAACAAAACATTATCTACTCAATTAAAATAAATCAATTATTCAGAACTATAATAATTATTTACCTAAACAAAATTAATAAATATCTTCATACCATCATTAGTCATATAAAAAATAAAAT
Source organism: Mystacides longicornis (assembly GCA_963576905.1). NCBI lineage: Eukaryota > Metazoa > Arthropoda > Insecta > Trichoptera > Leptoceridae > Mystacides > Mystacides longicornis. The sequence goes on from OY756424.1 coordinate 12,287,594, forward strand.
ATAAAACAAAGTAAAAAATAAGTAATCTTTCATGTCATAATAGTTAAAGTTGGCCAAATCGGTCCAGCAATTCTCGAATTTTAAAGCAGAGAGAACGGACCTCCACTCTTTTCTATCCGAGCACACTACTTTCGCTTCTTCCACCGACATAACATTTCTCATACACCCTCTTCGACGGAATCGATGTGTTCAATCCACGCCATTCTCGGTCGGCCACGCTTTCTTATATCTTTCCTTTCAGCCTTATAAATTTTCTTTGTCATTCTGTTTGCATCCATTCTTTCCACATGTCCAAACCATCTCAACTTAACATACGTGCAGCGAATCATTTTCAACTCAACATAGGTAAGTATATAGCTAATCATTTTTATACTCGTAGGTACCTACATGTATTTTCAAATAATGTGATAATAATAATATGATGAAACTCGTGTAGTGCAGCACAGAGACCCAAACAACATGACGATGTATGTATGCGAGGTTTGTATACTTTGTGTTGCGTTACATTCTTTATGTGTTGTATTGTAGTGTAATGGTAGGCAACCTTTTTTAACCCGGGATTTATTTTTTAATCGATTTTTCTCGCTATGGACTATCCTCATGTTCCCCCTCTACTTTGATTTGATACGAATCCGGGTCAGATAAGGAAAAAGAGCCCAAAAATCGGGCCCTTGAGCAAAGAAAATAAAAATAACGCGTATCTGGTTTTTTAATTACTCAAATAGAAATAAACAAATTCACATTGTTAAATTTATTATATTTTTAGGTAATTTTGTATTAATTTTTTATTTTCCATCATCGACTAAATACTAAAATTAATTTCGAAATTGGAAGAAGCTTTCGAGATCGACCAAATTTGCTTAGGGATCAACCAAAATTTGTTGTGGGATCGAATGGTTGCCCATCCTTATTGTTGTAGTGTAACTAGGAAGATGTTTGTAGGTAAATGAAGATTTCTCGCTTGAGATGTCACCCGCACAAAATAACGTCACATGTGGTCTCCCGGCTCTCGTTCATTTGTTTCTAGCTGTGCGATTGTATGTGGGCTGGAAACAGGCACGCCACTGGAATTATTTTCCTCTTATAATAATATATTTTGTTCAATGTTTTCTGAAGCATCAGCAGGATTATTCACGAAAAAGTTTCGTTCGAACTTTCCTTGAGGGACATTTTATAACGCTCAAAAGAAATCATGTTTAGGTGAGTATACCTACAGTTCATTAAAAAAATGAGAATAATTCCAACCAAGATTGGTTGGAAATTTTAGTTCATTCTACAATAAAACACGTAAATTTCCGTTTCGGAGATAAATAACTCGAGTTGTTTATTTATTTATGGTACAATGATATGTCGCTCAGCATAACAGTAAATTACCTTTTCGCTGGGCGCCATGAAACAGTTTTGTACAAATTACACAATGATTAACAACACATTATCAGAACAAAAAAAAACAACAACACAAAAAAAACCTTAAAAATAAAATGACAATTACATACTACAATTCGCACATATAGTACATAAGCTTTTAAATTATAATTTCGTTACATATATGTTATATTAAATATATCTACATATTGCGGTAATTTGTTGAAAATGTCTATTACTTTATTAATGGCCGAGTGGTGAATTATATTTATTTTGTTCTGCCTGTGGGTGGATAAAATAGTTTGTGATGTCGAGATCTGCTATAGGAATCTGGCACGTAGAGACTTTTTTTTCTAACACGTCGGGGTTATGAATGATACCATGCAGTTGTAGAAGTGCCTGCAGAGGTATTCATCTCTGCGCTTCTCCAATGTCGCCATTCCGAGGCATCCGTACACAAATAGCGTTGGATACAAATGGATAGTATCCATATCTTATCCTATAGAGGTGCCTTGCGAACCTTTTTTGGACTTTTTCTATAGTCAATATACGAGATAGTTCACTAGGCAGCCACACGATCGATGCTGACTCTAACACGGATCTCACCAATGACTCGTACAAAGTGACAAGCGTATTGGCGTGTCTAAAAAATATCGAATTTCTCAAAATAAAACCCAACGTCATATACGCTTTATCTACAATGTTACTAATATGTGTTCCGAATGATACATCGCTCACATACGTGACGCCCAAGTCCCTCATCTCGTCCACTCTTAAAAGCTTCACTCCATTCATGCTATAATCAGCTAAAATTTTGTTGCTAGTTTTACCAAACGTGATTGATTTAGTAAAAGTGCAATGACGGGTGTTTTAGTACAAAGACCCCTGAAATCTCTTGACATACCTACTAATTCTTAACTTAACATTTGTCACGACATTTGACATTTTTCCTGAGAAAAATCACTCTTGAAACTTTCAGAATAGATTGGAACATTATGAAAATGTTTTTTTTTTTTAATTATTTTAGTCACTTTTTAGCAGAATGGAATTCATCATCAGCTAATCATGGTTTGTGTGTAGATTTGGTTCTGAAGAAATGAAAATTTCGCAGAACTTCTGAAAAAATGATCTAGAAGGCGCCTCGATGGAAATCTAAATAAATATAAAATTTAGTTATGTGAAGTACATTTGAAACATGGGTGAAATTATTGCTTACTATCGATGCGATGCTGAGATATGAATAACACATTGATTGGACACTGACCATTAAAGATCCAAAAAGTAGGTCTACAATTGTATCAAAATTTATAAAAAATGTCATTGAGCTGCGCATTCGTGTTATCAAATGATTGCATATTCATAACAATATTATAACATGGAGCAAAAACAATGCTGACATAGACCTTTGGACAATGTTTCTCCAAGGGCACTCACGCGCATGCAATAGTAAGTTTGAAATCCTCTCCTGTCCTGCGCGCTTGTATATAACAGTATTGGTACCTACTCGCGCTTTTGCATGCCATCAATGTTTTGTTGCTAATAAAACACCATATCCCATGTGTGAGTGTCTGTTTGTTTATGTGTGTGTGAAATTAGCATTTAAATATTTCTTATATAATAGCGGTGTTTGTGTTGGTGTGTGTACGTAGAGGAGCGCGAGAGTGTGAGCTGTTGGCAATATATAGCACACCACAACGTGCACATCCCAGGGTCAGTGGTGCCGGGGCCAATGGCCTGCCGCTGCAAGGCCACCAGAGATGGAGCTAACTCTATTTTTGAAAAAAGAATGCTTCCGGATTTGAATTTCGAAAATACTTTCTGAATCATAAGAAACACCCGTTTTGAAAAATTATTAGACGGGCCAAAGATCGAAATGTATTCTCACGTGGCCACTTATCCTTGATAAGAATGGCAATTAAACTACCTTAGACAGATGTGAAGGAACACGGTACTTTCGTTCCTTCATCTGAACAACCGTTCAGTCCAGGGCATTTTAAGGAGAAAAAAGTAACAGGACATTCTCAAATGGTAGAATTTTGATTCCCCATGGTTTTTCCGATTGCCTTTAGAACACTTGACACAATTAAAAACAAACGGCTAGAAATAGTAACTAGAGTTGCCCTAATGAAAAAATGGAGATCTAAGATATTGGCATTGATTTGTGTAGTTGTTAACCCTTATGTCAAATTCCTCTCTCTTTCAGAATTCAAGAATATCGTGTGAATTTCTCTTTATGCATATTAAGGGAATCCGATTTTTTTCATCAATATGACACCAGTTAAATGTTCTATCTTATTTGTGTTTTTCTTACATTTATATTACTCTGAAAAGGTCTTCAATTACTGTTGCTTACTTCATGTTTTATTATTCAAAATGTAGTATAGATTTTAGCTTAATTTAGAAAATTTTGCTTAAGAATAAGTGTAGACCTGTCTTGCATAATTAATGTAACTAATAAAAATAAGTCTCAAGACACTGAGTGCGTCATATCTTTTTTATATACATTTTCCTCACCAGGTGTAATTTCGCAGTCACCTTATAAATTTTAAGAAGTTCTTCCACATCAGGCGAACCTTTGAGATGCTCTTTGTTATTCAGTGAGACGTCAAAGTATTTTTTTTTATAACGCAATAAACGGCACATCATGATCTTTTTTTAGTGGATTAGGGAAGACGGCACGTCACTCAAACGTCTCGGATGTTTTAACTCAGCGTGCTTTTTAGGATGTGGAAGGTTATAAAACTGTTAGCGTTCGCATTACAATCGGTGCGTTTGTAAATAAATTATTTACATACAAAAATTATACGACTAAAAACCTTTATTTTTTTATATTCAGTCCCAACTCAAATTACAGTGGATAGGTTACGACTGTCATAACCCCTTTTCTCTCTTTCCCTAACGATTCTTCCCTTAACCCAAGTGACGTCATTCATTGTGTAACAACTTCTCATCAATTCCTAGAATTATTGTTGTTTTGTTTACTGGCTGATACAATTGTATGATAAGTAGATAAAATTAGAGTGATACAGAGTGCAAGCCAGCTAACTCAGGCTAGTGTGGGCCTCAACAACTACTTACTGCGCGCAAAATGTGTTATTACCTCACGCATACTATTAAACGATTATCGCATCGCATTCACACACACTACCACAACTGAAGATAAGAACTGCTCATATTATCATTACCAACACAGATGGACGACTGCGTTATATAATCGTGACATGCCAATATGAATATATTAGTGTTAGTTCAGTTTGGTGGTATTAGTATGTTGGGAATGAGGAAAATAGCATCAGTTCGCATGTGTTAGTGTGTTATTCTTGCACGTTGTACCAACACACTCGCATTCAGTGCCTACCTACTAGCATTGCTATACTTCATACACGGGTTAAATATTATTTTTTATTGAATCACAGCTACAAGGAAGCTAATAATGGCGTCTTGGTCCGATGTTGCAATGTTTGAGCCAACTCGGGATCAAATTTATTTGATTGAAACTTGTTTTAGATCTGAATTATTATTAGACACGGTGGCTTGTTCTGCATCCATACGCCCATGGTCCACAAATTAACCGACTAAACCAAAATTAGCAATTATTCTAACGGACTTTTAACATTATGCTAATCATTTAAATTTATTTTTGTACCTACTTAATTTATCAAGGGTCACAAACGTGCAGAGTTAAACGATAGGCACCTATTTTTTTAAATTTATTTTGTCGATATTAGTTTTATAATAATGACGAACCCTTTAATACTGCATGATGACAAACCCTTAATACTGCATGTTGAACAGATGTTGACAGACCCTTAATACTGCATGATGACAGACCCTTTAATACTGCGTGATAACATATCCTTAATACTGCATGGCGTTCCGTTGCGCGTGATTCTTCCATTTGTATGAAGAATGCGTTTCCGGGATTCATTTCAATAATAATTGAAAATTTGTTTTTCTTTTTTGGTGAACTCAAGTCAGAATGAAATCATAAACAATTAAGGCTCCTGAAACAGTCCTAGAAATGTAATAAATTACCTACTGTCGATAATAGAAAGTTAATTCATTACTAGATAAAAATGATCTCTTTGAATTTAATAGGATTTTTCATTCCCGCTTTTTTTTTAATCGTCATTTATTTTACGATTTATTTGAAGAAATTAAGTATTTTACAACAGATATTTAAACAAATTATGATATGTTGAAACTCATTATTTTTATACACGTATCTACATTTTTCTATCCATATGTTTGTGACTGAAATGCTCGTAAATGGCTGAACCGATTTTTATGAATTTTGGTTTAGGGTAGTATATGATTAGTTGATTTGAGAATGGTTAAGATTCACTTTATTTATTTATTTTTTATTTATTCATTCTTTACTGTATTGAAAGTATAATAAACAACACACAAAATTCGACATAAAAAAGACATCACAGAATCAACATTTAACGAAGTTGCGGTCTATAACAATCAACACTTTTTGATCCGATACAAAATATTTCATTATGAATTTTATTTTTTTATATCTTGACTTACCGCCGTATTCTGTGGAAAGATCTGTCTAGGTGTAAAGATTTGGTCTATGAGAAGTCGCGGATGTGTCAGTACAATATTTTGACGAAACGGCATCTTTTGAATGAGCTAGTTATTTATATAGATTACTAATACTAGGTATACTAGGTACGTACTAAAGGCTTGTGATCCGATTATATAATAGGCCCAGTCTTGGTACTTGGCAGGCTGTATGGCTATGGTACTAACAGTACATATATATGTAGGTTCTTGCGCGTTTCTATTTCTTTTGGCGGTGGATTTGTTTGAGAATCACGTTAAGTGTTTTCAAGGTCGGCAACAAATTCGATTCGATTGCATTTTACGATATAATTATTGTAAATTTTTATGAGTACGATGCTATTGAACCGAATATAGAATACTTACGCCTATTATTATATCCGAACATATTCAACATACCTATATATAATTATTAATTTAGAATGGATGGGAATTTAGGAAAAAAATAGTTTTTTTTTTCAACCCAATACTTTCTGTTCGTCTCATTGGTGTGTTTTTAATTCTAAATCTTAAACAAATTATGAAAATTATTAAGGTTCTTCAAATTTGTAAGCATTGTTTGTCCTTCTCAGGACCTCTGAATTTCCGACCATATCTGTCTTAGGGATCTAAACATTTTGTCCCTATAAATAGGTAGAAAATGAAGATTTTTTATTCTCAATGATTTGTTAATGTATCAGGTACTTCCCTAATTATAACTTTTTTTTAATTTTCTACAGTTGAATAAATGCCTGAAAGAAATACTTCCTAATATAGGTATAATATGAAAGAAATAACTCATCATATATGTTTACCTACCAACTTCTCAAGATGCATTTTTTTAACTTGAATGATTCGTTTTGGAAACTAAAATATGACGTTGGGTTTTTAGTAATAGGAATCTCTATTTGGTTTAATTGTCAGGCTTGTCAAGTATAGGTTGTCAAAAACGAATTTAAATCAATATCTGTGAAGTTTTTTGATGTATAATACGTAGATTAAATACGTAATAATGTTTTTTTTTATAAACGATCTCTTGATAATAAGTCAGAAGTCTAATACCGGTATTTGCGAATGTATCATTTAAGTACCTACATATTTAATCATTGATTTAAGGGTGGAAAAGAAAACTTATGAGTTGGCTCGCCCTAGATCTCATAGGCTCTTGGTAAAGACCCATAGTACAAAATGGAAGACACATCCAATTACTATTACTGGTATTTTAACCTAAATGGAGATGTAAAGTCTATGGTAGTGTAGGTACTATAAGTACATCCCATCTATGGCTGGTGTCTTCAAGGTCAAGTTGAAGGATGAATTCACGTGGAAACATCACACGTACCGTCCGAATGGTAAGGGAATACCATCGAACAGAATACCAGACTCGCAGCTATACAAAACAATACGTAACCGTCAACCAGCTCAATGATTAAACTCGCTATGTGACGGTATTGAGCTTGTGTACTTATAGTTTATCCGTTGGACATTATTCGTTGGTTGATAACTGAGTTGAATTTGTTAAATAAATGGAAAATGATGGTTCACATAGGTTATTTGAGTATCCTAGGAAAATACACATTGGACGTCTATATCGAAACTTCTACACCTCTCAAAAACGTATACTGAATATTGCAGAATTAAATAAATTTTGCATAAATCACTCAGAGAGTGGAATTGCTGAAAAAAAAACAAAATAAAAAATTGATATAGAAAAATGAACTCCCATTTCACATACGTAAACGGCTGGACCAATTTCGCTTATTCTTTTATTCTGTAGTATTTCTTATACATTAGAGTAGACTTGATCAATTTTGGGTAGGTACTTAAGCTTTTGAATGCTGAAAATTCAAAATTAAGTCGATAAGGAAAATAAGTTTTTTTTTATAAAATAAATTAAATAAAAAGAACCAAATAAGATGCGAAAGAGAGTTTTTATTACTGTCATTCGTGTGAGGTGTAGTATCTTTTTAGTTGATGGAATATCGCCGCTTCCTAAATATCCCCTGAAAATCTACCCAGCATATCTTGGTGCATAGTTGAATATCTTTGATTGGAAAGCAAAGACTGAATTAAAAAACATATGAAACTACAAAAACCAACAAAGAAGCAGTACTGCTGAGAACCGTGGAGGTGAACAGTGAACACCCGACGTGCTATGCTGAAAAACAGAATAATAAACACCATAATACTTACTTGTAATACCTACTGAAAATATGAAAACAAGACAGGTGGGGCAGCCGATAAAGGGGCTTTTGGCGTGACCATGAACACAGAATTGAAGATACCCATACCGATGGGAAATCGCCAAACCGAAAGACCCTCAAAGTTAGGTTATGTAGTTGGAGCTCGGTGTCCCAAGAATCACAAATCAAGGATCTATTTAAAGAGAAATCAGATAAAGTTTACTTTAAACCGTTTGAGTTTTTCGTCAAAATTTAAATCTTTGTTACATAGTTTAAGTTGTTGAGTTACAAAGCGTAGGACAAAATAGACGAGCATACGGCATGTAGGTACATAGTCTTCGTCCTCGCTCCGTGAAGGTACCTACCTGTCCGCGAGCTCTGTGGTTTGGATTCTACACACAAGAAGTAGTCAGGTACTGATGTGCCATGATGTAATATTGTAATGTGGTAGGATTCTTAAACCTTCTCCAGAACAGTCGCTCTATATGGAAATTTTATTACAAGGATTTCCCATGGTGTTTTTGTAAGGTCAATATCTCTTCTTGGAAAGTGTGTGAGATATTATGGTTGTTTACATGCAATAATTACGATTTGCATCAACTGTATTCCTATACCATTCCAACTGTATTTAAAACCCATAAGCAATGAGATATTTCTGTGTATCAAAAGTTGATGTATTAGTTCTGTTTATAAAAAAGATGTAGCTGCTCTTGACTTGAGGTAATAAGTTAGAAGTGGAAACGAATAGGGAACTTGGTTAATACGAAGGTGTTATTTTTTCTCAATTTCTATGAAGGAATTCCAAGTGAAAACTGCTAGGAAAATTTCTAACCTGACAGGGAATTAAAGTCGGTACTTCTTATGCAGAAATATGTCGCCTAGATAACTAGACTACCAAGGCCGGTTTTCATAGATTTCAAAGTAGAGATAATATGCTTCATTATGATTTTTTCCTAAATGACTATTAAAATGATAATTATATTTCTTAAATAGGTTACATAAAAATAGATTATAAATAATAGTTATGAGTAAATCATAATGCATGATAATCTATAGGTGTATTAATACGTGAAGCAAATTTTTTTTTTAATTTATTGATTTATTAAAATTAAAGATTTATAAAGTATATAAAATTCACATGACACAATACGTACATAATATTTAAATACAATAACTCTGTCGATAGAGCAAAGCTCGTGTTCAACAGAGGAGCACAACCAACAGACATCACAACTTACTTACACAATATTAATACATACAAGACAATACAAACATTTTTTCTCTCCCTGTGTGTTACTTCACACCCTCCAAGATAAACGCATCTTCAGATTCGGTCACAACAAGGAAATCTCACACAATCATACATCCACACTGATAATCCAAACCTGGACTGCGGCCTTGTATCTTTCGTACTTCTCTATCATTCTTATTGCGGATGGTAGGCTGTTAAAAAATGTTTTGTGACTATTTTCACGAAAATAGCGCGGACCGAGGAGTATGAAATTTCGCACACATAGTTTATATAGAGAAGAGGTGGAGAAAGCTTATATTTTTTTTAAATTATGCATAAAATAGATTAAATCAATAAAAAAATCACTACGCACACTACTGTAATGTTATGTATTTCATACTCACGCACACTTCGATGTAGGTATTTGATATTATTTGACACAGCTCTTTTGTTTATCTGTGGTCAAATTGAGAATAGATTAATATTTTTTGTATATTTAATACATAACCATAGAAAAAACTTTGAATATATCAACATTTCAAATTTGACGTCTCCATGTATTTTGACTCCTCTTCTCTCCTTGATTTTTGAAAGAAATTGTGAAATAGCCCTCGCTCAGTCTTTGGCAAAGCAATCTTAATAATGTTCAAACTTATAATCTAAATTAGTTATGCTCGAATTTCGAGCACTGGCCGACCACTAGTAAAGTATTAATAAGAAATCCCACAAGGCAATCCCATTGATAAGTGTTACTGTCCATGCTTTAAGTTTCCTTAGAAGTAGCTTAAACGAAATACTTACTTTCTCATGAACAACATAAGAAAACTAATTAATTGTGCTTTAGTAATAGTTGTGCTACTACAAATTATTTTATTACCATAAACTACTTTTCGGGAACGACTGCTCCCTTCCTCGGATGGATAGGTACTGACGAAAATTTTTTATATGAAAGTGAAATGTTCTTACAAATTAGTTAATTATACGACACAAAAACGGCATTTTAGAAAATGTAAACTTATCAATATTAAAATAAAGAGTACCTAAACTTAAGATGTTAGTTGAATAATATACGAACAAATAGGGAAAAACAATGCTTACCGAATCGTAGAAGCTAGTGCAAGGGTGACATTTTCAACATTGAATTTGAATTGTATTTCCTCTTCTTCATGTTACATGTTGGGTCCTTCCAACGTCCACTATCACTTGAGAGTATATTCTGTTCCTATCTTAGGTAGCTGTTCTATGTAATTCCAGACCAATCCGTGCTCAATGTTATTCAATCATTTCGGAATTTTCTATAGCTAAATATAGGTGTTAAAACGCCTTTTGCAAACATTAAAAAGTTTTTTTCAGTGCCTTTGTAATATGTCAAGCCTTAAATTTCTCATTTAATAACAAGAATTATTATCATAGAAAACAAGAATTTCTTAAAAGGGTAAACAACAGTTAACTATTACATGATTTGTTAAAAAAAAAAACAAGTGAAGAACTATGTTGTGAGTTGAGTTTCCATCTAATTTACAAAAACAGTCTCTTCTGCGCACTCCATCGTAGGTATTGTTGTCATAGGCCATAGGCCCTACAATTTAGGAAGCGTTGAAACTACAGACCTACTTGGAGCGATGTGTTGACCTTGGCTATACATACACACACTGCACATAGGTAGCTGGATAGATACCATACCACAGGTCGGTACTGCTGCTTATTGGAACGATTGCAATGAAATATTTTGGTTAGTATAGGCCAGTTAGTACAGCTTAACCATTGGGTATATTTTAAAACACACAACTGTACATATAGGAACACATCAAGTAGGTATTATTTTATCTACCTACTTACCATTATGTATTTAAGTTGATAGATACATAAATAAACATACGTGGGCACATTATATGTATATACTTCATGACATACACACACACGCACAACAAAATATACAGTTTATTATAATTTTATGTTTAAATTATTGTCAATTTATTTATTTCGGCAAAATCTGTTATTGTAGTATTTTGGTTTCGTAAAATGAATTCACAGCGTGTGTAAAAATTATAAATGTTAATTATATGATTTTTTTTAAATTTTTACCTTGAGTTCGATTCATTTCACGCTTAGGTACTTCCTTTTTTTAGTTTTTTTTTTAAATTTAAACAAGGGCCTCCAAAAGTGAACAAAATATAGTTTTGACATCCTTCATAACTATGCGAAGCTTGCACTGTGAAAGAAGAATGTCGGATTCAGTGTTTGAACTCTATACTTTAGTATGATCACCCACTGAACTGCAACGCTACCAACCACACTCTCTTCTGTTGTTATTTCAAAGTGTGTTAGTAAATATCCTTAAGAATCATGTGTAACACTAACGTAATTCGTAAGAACCATGTATATATGTAGATAAACTCTTACCAGTAGCCCTAGCATAAGTTTTCGATGATCGAAAGAGTTTCGAAAAAAATTCATACTAAAATGATCGAATGATTCGATTGTTTCATTTAAGAACACTAGTTGCAAATATTTGCGTGCAATTAGCTCTCGATAAAACTCGTACTAGCCCCACGGGTGTCCTCAATGAAAAGCATCCGCGTGTCGAGTTTCATATTTTCAAACGTGGACGTTCAAATTGAGTGCAGTTTTGCACTGCAAAATTTCACCGCACGGATTTTTTTTCGCAATTCTGTAACACATTGAATCATATGGGAGTGTTCGCACTTGCGGTAAAAAAATCGTGCGGAAAAAAATTCTGTGATTTGTTACAAATTGAATGCGATTATTAATTTCGATCACGGAATAAAATTCGTGCGGTGAATAATCGCAGTGCGGACAGGGCCTAAGAATGTAATATCAATCAATGCATTTGTGACATACGTCAAGATGGATTCGCTACAGAACCATAAAAGCACGTCCTTTTAGGCATTCTTTCCTTTGAGGAGGGGCGTATGGCACATATTATTTTCCTTTTTTTGCAACATAAACTATAACTCAAATGTTTGCGAAAATAAAAAAAAGTCGTTCATTCATAAGGAAAATCTTCACTGCATGGCGGTTGTGAGGTCAAAAAAAGAGACTTCTTCAGTACTTTGCAAGCTGGATCAACCACAAGATGATCTTCCAGGTCACGTCCAGAAAATTTTTCCTCTTGATCATCTTCTTCTAATTAAAAGTTGACATATTCTATCAATCAAGAATGAATGAAAAATATTAAACGATTTTACAATTCAAAAATGTTTTATGTTTGTAGAGTAAAAAGTTTCGTTATCACAAACCTTCGTCAATTTGACGAGTCACCTTTTCAGAATTGGCACATAGAGAGAACTTGCACACAAAACACAACCGGCCATCGCAAGCCCTAAGGGATGGCTGAGATTTGCTTGAAGCAGGAGCATGTGCGTTCAATCAATCATCCATAAAAAATGGCAATGATTTTTACAATGCGGCGTCGTCAATTTGACGAAGGTTTGTGATACAGGGTTAATCTTCATATTTTTCTGCAATTTAGGTAGGTTCTAAAAATAAATTAAATAGATACTCACAAACAATTTAATTCAAGTTCATTCTCCAATTAAACATAAATTTCACATTCTTATGTAAGAACTTATATGAACCAAAGTAAAATCGAAAAGTGCCTAAAACTGTTGTTTTCGTGCTTTTTCGTGATAGGTTTCTTTTTTTTAATTCATCCTGTAGGTATATTTTAGGATACCGTCATAAAGATACTAGTGGATTGCCTAGCTATATGGTGTTCAAATTAAAGAGTTTCTCGAATATAATAAATAAATAAATAAATACTATCTGTGTGTAGAAATATCCGCCGGCCCACTATAGGCTGCATCCATACTCTGAATGATTCAGTCATCGCTTATCTTTATTGAGTTGTTTGTCATCATTAACCTTTAATATCTGCTCGAAAACACAGTAATCACGTACGTACCTACACCACTTCATTTTGACAAAAATATTCTGAATGAACTGAATTTATTATTACTACACCACATGATATCCTGTTAGAAGAACCGCGTTTCTCAATTTATTGACCTTTTCTTCAATTTGATGTACGTTGCTGTTTATATAGTTTAATATCTTCTACTAAAATGCAGGAGAGATATTGTGAGATCTGCCAAGAATATGTGGAAAAACTCTGCGAGACATGGAAAAAATGAGAACTTTTAATTGGAGAAAGAAATTTTAATCCAACTTATAACAGATGTTCAATGTACGCAAATAAACTTTGATGGTCGAGATTGGGCTTCGCAAATAACCAATAATTTTGAATGATTATTTAAGAATCAGAGTTAAGCTTCCATTATGTGCTAGACGCCTTGAAACGTAAGGGAAAAATGAGTTAAGTATTATAACATTTTTGCCTACTACCTTAAAGTAACGGACTTTTTTTCTATCCAAGCACACTTTCTCACACAACCTTTCCTATTTCTTCCTTGAGAACGGAATGGATGGGTTCGATTTACTTCATTCTCGGTCGACCGCGCCTTCATACATCATTCCTTTCAGCCTTATAAATACTTTTTAAATTTCATCTTAGTATTAATACTAACATCCACACCACATTTATCTTCCTAATATTCTCATTCATTTTCATATCCCATAGAGTCTTTCCACAAAATCTTCTATTATACTTCATTCTTCTTTATTCGTCCATCTCCTGGTTTCATAGCCATACGAGATCAAATTAATATTGTAACAGGATTGCGTTATATGCAATAGTTAGGATTGCGAATATTGCGATTGATATATAGTTAGGTACTTCAAAGTAGAAATTTTAATAATTGTTGTAATTATTAATAATTTTGCGTGAACTTTGCCATTTTCTCGTAGTCATTATATAATATTTGCAATATAAATTAATATATTATTCGGTATTCATAAAAATAACAATAGCGGTGACGGCTATCCTTGACAATCATAACACATAGAATGTATCACACAGGTCGACGACCTTTCTCTACTATCGTAGTAGAATTATTGTTACTCTATCAAAAATAGTGAAGAAGTAGTAATTCTATTATTTTACACTACTTATCGTAATTTAACAAAGTGGAAAAATTCTACTCATTGGAAAAAGGGTCATTTCCAAGATACAGAACCCTGAAATACAATGAGCTTAAACAAGTAGTGTCTTTTTAAAGTTTCAGGACATCAGGGGTATTCACAGAAAAGCTTAACTTTAGAACTAGTCGAACACTCGTTTTTGCACTTTTACTTAATCGATTTTAATTACAACATACCACAAGGAAGCAGACCTCCAGGACGACCGCCTAAACGCTGGAGGGACAGTTGGCACTCAGCTTCCCAAGAGGACAACATAGCAGGAACAACAGGCCAGCAGGCCTAATCAAAGAGGAAGAAGAAGAAGAAGAAGAAGATTTTAATTAATGATTCCGCAAGTCCTTTTAACATACGAAATTGAAGTTTATGCTTTATCGAAGAATGAATATTAATGTAAAAGCTTAGCTAGTTTAGGATACTTTTTAAAAAATTTTCTTTTTTCACGAACGTCATTAAGATGTTTGTCAATCAATAATTAAAAAAAAATCAATATTTATAGGAACGTAAGATGCGAAAAATGTGAACATTAATTTTTACAATTGTTGGAAGTTGTCTCATTTATACCTGTAGGTAAATATGTTTTTTTTTCTGTTACAGTGTCCCTTTAGAAAATTATGAAGTCTTTTAGTAGAAGTAAAGTTTTTCGTGAATATTCCTGAAGGATCCAACATTTTGGCTTTGATGACACATAACCTATGTTCTGAAAATCTTCGTCCAAATAATATTATCACCTTCTTCTTCTTCTTCTTTTCAGCCTGTATTTATCCACTGCTGGACGTAGGCCTCTTCCATACTCTTCCATCTCTTCCTTGCAAAGCTGGAAAGAGTCAATTATTTTGTCAAATCTTTTAAAAAATCCGATAAATCCTGATAGTGCAATGTTTGGGGTATACTAACGATTCTTATGGAATTTGGGTGATGGATTGCAACGTACAAAAATCGGCCGCGCCCTGTGACATGTATGGAATAAATCTTTTGTGTCCAGGCAAGAACTCTATACAGCCATCAAGATAAAAAAATAATGTAAATAGTTTCAAAATAGGTACGGTATAATCCTTCTGTATAAAGATTGTGATAGTCATATTTGACATTTTGAAACTGTATTGTGTTTTGTCGGTGCCTTTTATATACATATGTGTATACATACAAATTATACAATAGTAGGTACCTACTCACCTGAGTCTCTACTCAAGCATACAATGCTTATACGCATCTTTATAAGTTTACATTACTATTAATATTACGCTAGTTGAAAATGGGGTAAAAATTTGTTAATCGGAATAGTAGTATTTATTTATAAAAAATATAATATTACAATAAGATTTAAATGCACTTAATCATGTTCCTAACCGGAGAAAAGCTCTTATCAATGTAGACCTGTAGCAACACTAAAATTTATAAAAAAAAACTAAAAATCTTTTGCCTTTAATTTTTTTACAAAGATAAATACACTAAAAACATAAATAAATCTCAAAAAATAAAGGAAAATAAAGCTAAAAATAAAGTTTAAACAAAACTAAGGTTTAAAAAGTTTAAAAACACAGCATGCAAACCTACCCGTAAAAATATAAAATGCACGCATGATTACTGATGATGTATGAGTTACACGATTTTACTGGATCAAACACAAAATATTTATTGGGTACTTAAAAGGTGATAAAAAAGTCCTTAAGAATAATTATTTGTAGAGTTTTCTTACTATGGTAATTTGTGATTGAACAGGTTCTAAATTTGCTAGAGGGTACATACAGAGAGTAATTTTTATTTATATACCTACATACGTACTTAAGATATTATGAAGGAAGTGTTTTGCATATCGACATAATCTACTATACAGGTAGCTATTATGTATAGCGTAGGTAAAATATACCTATTCTATTATGTAATACCAATGTTAATAGCTGATAGTACCTACCTGAGTTCAAATGGTGTGTGGCCGCCAGCTAGCAACTATACCTACGTTTGTTTTTAGATTCCTTTTTGAATTCATTCGAAGGCCAAGGGCTGGGCCTGTATTTTCAATCAGAATGATACCCGCGTACTTACATACATACTAATATATAACTCACAATTTTATTATTGGTGCCTGCCAAGATGTCCAACGATTAAAACATAATAGTCTTTATTATTAAGGTAGATTTATCTTTATTGCCCGCTTGTTTATCAATGCCATATTTGCTAACCGCAGTCCATTGCGTTCTTAAGGACTATTGGAAAACTGAATTCTTATCCGTCCTTTTCGGAATTTTCTGACCAGTTGGTCTAGTATTTTTGTATTACCATAGATAAACACATTTTTTCAAGTCCTAGATAAAATTGAAATTATTGGCTTTATACCTACGGTCTAAAAACATAATAAATGTTTTTGGCTGAGAACATCATATTATGATGTTCTCAGTGTGCGTTTACACCAAACGAACATAGAACCGAATATAGAAACAGTACATACTTTCTTTTATGATTGATTTTGGACATCGTGGAAACAATAACAACCAAGAACTTTATTCTTAGTGAGCGTTGACAGATTAGTGTCTATATCAGCGATCAAGAAAATATACTCTACTTCCAGCTTTGGCTCTACTTATGATAGTTTGGCTCTACTTATGATGTATCTTTTTATGGGTCCATATTGTTCTCAATAAATAAATAAAAAAGATGCCTAGTTATAATAGGTAGCTATGAAATCATCTATGTTTATTAATCTATCGAGATCATATCACCATTGAAAAACAATAAAATAAAATACATAGTTTAAAAAAATATATTGAAAATCATTTAAACAAAAAATAGAAATAGAAATTTAATAGATAGTTATGAAATAGAAAAATAAAAAAATAAAATCAATAATAAATAATTTTGAACACATATTAAAACCTCATTCACTTTACACTTTATCGTAGAACAAAAATCTCTTTGAGGAAAACATGAAAATATAATGTAAACGTTATGAAGATATTTATATCAATTCATAGTGACATAGTCAATAAAAATATCAATTATCAATTCATAGGGACATAGTCAATAAAAATATCAATTATCAATTCATAGGGACATAGTCAATAAAAAAGATTTACAATGTCACGAAGGTGCAATCTACAAGAAACGTAGTAGGTACCCACATTTTGGAGTTTTTGCCAGGATACCTATTTTTATACCTATCTATTATTTTTCGAAGAAACAGTTTACGTAGAATTTGCGGAAGTTGTTGCTGAAGTCCAAGTGAAAGATATGTGCTTATTGCCAGTTAGTCTGTCTCTAGCTATGGGATATTTGAGGGAGGTATACACCTATATATAGGTCTGTAAGATCTAAGGTGTCTGTCTGAGCGACGTTTATATAAAGAAATATTTAATAATGCCCGAGCATATAACAATATTAGCTGGTAACGCGATTTTTAGTGCCCGTGATGGGTGCCTGGTACGTCCCAGTCTCGATGTCTTCACAGAGCCCGCCTCCCTCAGCCTCTTTACCCTGAACGGAATCAAAACAAACCAACCCCCTACTCTAGAGTAAAGCCTAGTTCACATTGGCCGAGAATTTTAGTCGAGAGGCAAGTAAATTACTAAGAAAAACGTGTCTGAACACTTGAAATTTACTGGATTAGTCGGCATTTAAGTCGAGTCGATCCATTTTGTTATTTTTTTTTGAGAGGAGTAGTACCCCCCCATTGGCAGCTGCTGGGGGGGGGGGGGCTAGACGTACGTGAACTTATATATTCTAGTCGAGCTCATTAGTTGAAATATAAATGGCGTTTCAGTATAGTGGAACCATCTTCTTCTTCATATTAGGTCACCCCGTTGGCGATCATTTCGGCGAAAGTTTCCTTGTCTTGTCCACCACGTTTCATATTTCGATCCAGTCTTAAACATTTTGCAAGATATCTATCTGCCTTTTCTCAAAACCTCTGATCCTCTCGCGGTACGTATTATTGTATGTATGTGGAACTTTATCTATGTTTATTTATTATTTCATTATTTTGAAGATCTTATTATTTATACGATGTCTTTGAACTAATCCTCCTCAATGTAATGAAGTGTACCTACACAATTTTTGGTCGAGTAGCGTGTAATTTTGCTACTTATAACTACTCGCCAGTCGATCTAGTGTGAACTAGGCTTAAGGCCCTCTCATATACCTACCATACGTATCTATTATTTTCAGCTCCGGTCCATGACCTCGCCCAGAACATAGGCGCTGTATTTCCGTTGTTTCTGATACATACCTCCTTAATAATAATAATATTAATTTCAGGTAGCGAGCCCAAATTGAGTTCCTTAAAAAGCCAGCCTAAGTGATAAGTTAGCAGAGTTTGGTCTAGACTTCTACCCATCACTGAACACTTTGATCAAATACAAAACTTTTAACTTTTAAATACGTGCTATTTTTTTATATAAAATACTTTGTGAGAAACAATTTGTGTTTTAGGAAATGTATAGGAAAGAATTTCTTTGTATAGGACATGTAAAAAAATGTTTAACATATACCTACCTAGTTTAAAGAGTAGTAAATTTTCGTTATACCTATGTTATTTAACAAAAAAAAAAAAACATTTTGAACTGTAGTTTTGATACAACATTCTCTACTATAGGTATATTAATATTAAGATAGTACTTTATAATGAGCTTTGAAATCAGTTTTCTGCATCTTTAACATAAAGAAGCGGTTGGTAGCCTGGCGGTTACAACGCCGGCTTTCTTACTGTCACGTACTCCGAGGTCGTGGGTTCGATCCCAGGTGCCGACCTTCTTCCTCTTTCATGACACAAGATTTAAGTAGCTTAATGTGAAATAGTCAAAGAGTGTATTTTGTTCACTTTGATCGAGAACAGATTCATTAAAAAACAGAACGTATCAATATTGTCTTAAAAACGTATTTAACACAATTTAAAGAATTTATTAGAAACGTATTTAACACAATTTAAAGAATTTATTAGAAACGTATTTAACACAATTTAAAGAATTTATTAGAAACGTATTTAAAACAATTTAAAGAATTTATTAGAAACGTATTTAACACAATTTAAAGAATTTATTAGAAACGTATTTAACACAATTTAAAGAATACGTAAATACACAAACCTTACAAAAAACAATTTAAAGATATGCAAAACAATTTAAAATTAAAGAGGGAAATATGAAAACCAAACTCTGTCTTTAGAGTCAATTTCTCAAAAGACCAATAATTTTTATTATTCGTAATATTTTGATAACTTTATCTACATTACTTTAGATGGTTCCTATTTATGATGAATTTTTTTTCATATTTTAGCCAATATTGAAGATTGACTAGGTTAAAACCTGGATCAATGGAACCTTATGGTGAATAGTTTCATGATCATTCTAAACCATCCGCTAAAGCGAGGCTAACTGAAATTTTACTCTATTGAAAAATAGTAATTAGTATAGACATTATTTGCATACAATTAACTGTGTTGAAAAATTCCGTATGTAATATACATTACTAATTTTGTAAATTTTCAAATTATTTTTACTCGTTTCCGTTCAAATTTGGAGAAACTCAATCATTCATCAGGTACCTATTCCAAGAAATATAGGGTGACTGGTAATTCGATACATTCCTTGTAAGGGGTTATACTAGAGAAAATTTGCAACAATTTTGTTCCCAATAACCAGGGGTAAAATGCCAGTGGTTTTCGAGTTATTTAACTTTTTAGAGATTTTTTCATATTTTCACCTTTTGACATAAAATTGAAAATTGTGAACAAAATCCTCCATTTAGGAAAGTGAAAATACATTTTTCTAATAGTTAAATAACAAAGGAATGGTTGAAGTAAAAAATCAAGAAGAAAATAATTCCAAAATCCTCAGAAATACAACGTTTTTAAATCAGAAGTCAGTTTTTTTCAGTTTTAATTTTGATTTTTCTAAGGTAGTTACTCCAAAAAAGTATGATATACTTGGCATACAAACCACAGAAAAAACTTCCCCAATTAATAAGGTTTCCGAAAAGGTAAAAATGTTTACCAATTTACCACAGTTTAGTAAAATAAATCTTATTAAACTATCAGAAGGCGCGGAATCAGTTCAACGTCGCCATACTTATGCTGGACTACATAGTGTTGATGATCATAACGAAGCGCAGCTTTGAATTTTATTCATTTTGTATAAACGTTTGTATGAAGTATAAACGTTTTGTATGAAAACGCAGACGCCTTCATAGCACTAAAGCGTTTCTATAAATTTGTTCTTTAAATAATTTCTAAACGATCAAAAGATAGCTTCCGCTTGGTCAAAGAAACATGGCTCAACTTTGATCAGTTATTCAAACGGTTAGTTAGTTATTCTGAACGGAGTTTATATCTTGTAGGCTTCTTTATACCATTGATAAACTATCTGGTACCTAATGCGGTGTTCAGACGAGGCGAATATCGCCAGGACACTAAAATATCGCCAGCCAATTGAACTGTGTGAACAGATTGTCGATAAATCTGAAGCGATAAAAATGGTTGAAAGCGATATCGCATCAAGTTGAACGCTGTTCAACTTTTGTATCTGGTGGAACGATGCACGCATGCGCAGATGCGCGGTGTCAGTATTTTCTGTTTCTTGACAGTTGACATCACTGCTCTAAATTTATTTCTCCTTAGAATCGAATTCCGCACCCAATATCTGCGTCATAAACATTGCGCAAGATCGAGCGCAATGGAGAGCTCTTGTTGCCTCCCTATGCCCCCGATTGGGGTGTAAAAGGGAGTGTTGTTGTTTTTTGTTGTTGTTGTAATATTTATCGTTGTTTCGGATGCGGGATGACGTTCGATGGGTCATAAGTTTGAAATCAAAACAACTCCTTTATAATTGCTTTACTTTTTTAAAAAATCCAAGAGATGGTGGTGTAGTAGGAAATAAATCACATGTGAATCCTGTTACCGTATTGTATATATTATGATTGAAAGAAAAGACCCCGTTACAACCAAATTTTACTGAATTATTATGGTAAGATTAGAGGCACCAGCAGAATAAACAAAATATCATAAAACAAAGACATTCAATCTCCATTGCTCCAAAGACAGGTATCTCCCGCATAGCAAGACCCATAAATAGAAGAATTTTCCTTGGTTTTGAAGACGCTAGAGTTTCTTTAGAATTTTCGGATTTTTTACTTAAAATTTCTACTCGGGGTTGAAATCCTTTCTCACGTTGGACAAAACCTGGATGACTGGAAAAGAGTGCCTTAAATAATGCTCCGCTAGCTATACTGACGCATATACCTACCTAAATGATAGGTATTGTTTTAGTTTTTCTTAAATTTTTGTTATGGATTTTATTGGCAAATTACACGTCATTTTTTACTATTTGGCAGTACTCGTATGTGTAAAGATACATTCACATTTTTGTTAATGAATAAGTTTAATTGATACTTTGAATATAAAATACATTTAATCGAAGCGAACAAAAACATAATTTTGTTCTTGTTTTATGTAGGTAGTTATTTAGAATTATGAAAACTTCGAAAAAGAAGAAAGAAGTGTATTTATCCAAGTCAGTAGTTTAGAAGGTAGATTAGCAGATAAGGGCTGAGCCGGGAGAAACATTTGCACGATCGGAATCTGAAATGGGAAAACGTGTCACTGTCCAATTTTCTCTATCGCGCCTTAGCTTCCATATATCTCGCTTATCTCACAGAGACTATGCCTTTACGGAGAAATCTCTCATAGTCGTTAACTTTTATGGTCTGCCTCACGCTATCCTGGAGAGTTTACTTCTATCAACATAATTTTAGGCTAATATTCCTTTATAGCTTTGATCAAAACTTAATTTTTATGCATAAAAAATATCTAAGGTGTAATCATATTATTTTACCATTGGGAATGGTATGGTACCTATACTACAGCAGGAATGAACATCTGTCATGTTCTACGCAAAGGACTTCCGTTCATTACCTCTAACATGCTCTTCTTCTATCCATTAGCATTTTAAAGACGTAGCAGGGCAACTTATACACCTTTTCTCATTTCTTTTCTATGAAGCACAGAGAATGTTGTTGTCAATAAAGATCCAGCGTACGATATAACAATATGATATTTTCCATCCGTTGCCTATCAGCGGAATGTCAGAAAACTTATCTTAAAGAATCTTTTATCCTTGTTGAAAGTTTTGATGGGTTTGCGACGGTATACGCTTTCTAGTAACTTGGAGTGTACCTGAGGCAACGTCATGCGATGACTGATATACTCGATTATACCGGATGGCGAATTCTTCAATAATAGTTGAACATTTCACGCCATTTATAATAACGAAAAAATTTTAGTATGAAAATTTTTCGAAATTCGATCATCGAAAACTTATACTAGGGCTACTACCATGGAATCTTGGATATGACATTGCCACTAGTTGGTGTCATAATAAATTTGAAACAAAAAAAATACTGAAGAATGAAGAGGCTTTGGACTTGCTTTTCGGAGATCGTGATGTTATTTGAATAAGAATTTGCATCGAACCATTTTGTGTGAAATTAACTGAAATAAAGAAAAAATGTATTAAGGCTTATCACGATGGGCCCGTGGTGCTGCTTTGGGATTCATAAAAGTCAAGGACGCTGCTATTTCCTCACGGCGACACTCCCCCACAACTCACACTTTCTCTCTTCACCCGCATTCCTTTTTGCTTCCTTCCACAATCTACTTTCTCACCCCCATCTCTCCTACCGTGAAAACCCGACCTCCCGCCGTTGGAAAATGATTCATAACTCTTTTTCAGGAATTTTATTGCACTATTTTATTATTGTGCGATGTCCCATTTCCAGACCAGTCTGTATTATATCCTGCACCTACTACACATTATTAACATACATAAGTTTTATATACTAGATACTTCCAAAACCCACATAAATTTCTGTAAATGTAATAAAAACAATATAGGAGATGATACATTGTTATAAAGGCAGTTAGTTAGAAATATTTTTATATCTAATACTAGCTTTCCTGACTGACGTTGTTCTGTGGTCCTAAGTATAAATATTGAATTCAAATTTTGACAAAACACATTAAAGAGGACAACTATACCTACATTAAAAGTAGAAACAATATAAATTTATGTCCTTAAACTAAGTTGACCTCCATCGAGATGTGTCACATGTTACAATTTGTAAACTAATAATTTATTTACCTTTTTAGCAATGTAATTCCAATCGATCCATCTATTTGAAACCATATACTTTCCATCCTCATTCTTATTATTATTAAATTAAAATAAAAAAAACACTAACAGCCGGTTTCATAAAAAAATAAAGGAGAGTTGAAGTTTCCTTTAAAAAATAACGCGTTTCATAACAAAAAAATGACGATTCATGATAACTGATGTTTTATTTTTAAATGAAACAAACCACTACGGACTTACGACCGTCTTTTACTGTTCTTTGTAGGATTGCTTCAACTAAATCTATATCGGTTCCCAATTGCTTAGTGGTTCTGTACAATGTGTCAAAAAAAAACACATTCTTTAAAAACTCTTCTACAAAACTATTGATTTATTAACTAGGCCAGCAAATAAAAAATGGCATTTTATATAACACCGTTTTAATTTTATGCTAGAGATTTAGTGATAAGCTTGAAATGATTTCTCTAAAAAATTACATTAGCTTTCCTGACTGACGTTGTTCTGTGGTCCTAAGTATAAATATTGTTAAAATTAAACAGTGTCGCAATGGACTAAGTAATATATGAATAACATCGTGTTTCATGAATTTCTCTCCCTGAACTAATATTGTAGGATTTTTAAAATCAGTGCACGCTATCAGAATCTTACAGAATAACAGTTTGTTTATTTGGCACACGTTTTCATACATCTACATATAGAACGCGTTACACGTTTTATTATGAAATTAGTTAAAACTGAAAGTTCACTCGCGGCCGAACTAAAAATATGTACCTAGACTAGACACATATCTTTGCAATGAGACAGACGTTCAGTTGGCAATGCACAATGGACACTCGCTATCTACATAATATACTTATCGCGTTGTTTTGCCGACTAAACACTAAAAATAACACAGTGTTCCTGTAAACACCAACTGCCAAATCAAACAATGCAACTTATGCGTAAACAATATTTTTACATTATAATTATATTATACCATATCACGACATTTGTAGGAAGCTCTTTTCTTCTTGTCAGCCTATACCCGTCCACTTCTGGACAAAGGCTTCCTCCATCTCTTTCCACGCTATTCTATATTGGGCTTTCTGGATCCAGTTGACCTCAACGTGTTTAACAAGGTCGTCCTGTACCGTAGTGGTGGTCTCCCGACACTCCTGGCAGTGATTTGTATAGGAAGCTACCAAGTTTTTAATTTTTCTGTATTTAACAATTGCATCATACACTTTCGAAACCGATTTCAGTTTTATTCTAATTCTAATGTCGCTAAGTTATACAAAAAAAAAACCTTATAAACAGGTTAGATATAAATAATAATAAATGATTATCAACAAAAAATAAAAAGGTTGAGATAATAAAAAATCATTTTGACTGCTTAGTTTCAACATATGAGATATTTAAAGCAGTGTACGAATAAATCTACATATGAAACATGTCAGTTTTTAATTTTTTTTATATTTAAAACAATATACTATCACTTACCCAAAGCGCTTACACGCTTGTTTAAAACGTGGACATAACAAACTCATTCATTTCATATGCTCAGCTCAGGTACACAAAATATTAAAAACATCAAGTAAGGATCAATGATAACTTTAGAAATCGAATCAGAAAACCATATAAATGCAGATTTCTCTTAGGTTTATACCTACTTATTTATATAAGTACGAGTATTTAGCGCCTGAAAAATACGACAAGAATCGAACACCGGAGTCGACCATTTTCTCTTTTAATACGCCATAAACTTTGTTTTTTTCTGAAAGAATTGAAAATATAATCGCAGTTCGGTGTTCTGAATAATCGTACTGCAATAAGAGAGCTTTAGAAATCTAGGCTTAGGAGCGATGTAAAATGACGTAAAAACATTGCAATTTTCAAAATACGTACGTGTTTAATGGTAAAAGCACCCAATTTAAGGTTTTCGTAAAACAATCGTGGGGGGAAGCGAGTAGTCGATTGGGTTTGGGAAAGGAGGCTTTATCGGCTGTCCTGAAATTTACCGAAGGATTTCGGTGGATGTGATGGGTTATGCACAAAATATCATTCGCCCCCACTCACACCCCCCGGAGTCAATCACCACCCGCCACACCACCAGCATATCAGGGCGGTGGTTGCGCATATCGGGTGCGCGTGCCCTAGTGACGTAAATATTCCTATTGACCGATGCACACACGTCGCCGCTTCCCTTCCCTTGCCTTCCCAACTGAGCCTAGCCGTAGGGACGTGCACCCTTTGTCTATTTCATCGAATCAAGTAATTAATGCATTATCTTATATCTGTCTTATACATTTTATGATTTTTATTTCATTATCTTATGATTGTACCATTTCATTTTTATATTTATAATGTGTTCACTTGTCTTTTAATATATTTTATGATTTTTACTGTCACATCCCATGATTTTTATTGCATTTTTCGTTATACATCTGTCTATTTTGTGTTTTCATTATTTCATCTGTTTGTCTGTCTATTTTTTATGTATTCATTGTTTCATAATATTTTGTCATTTATATCACTCTTTTTTATACGCAGCATGCCTCGATACAGGGCAACCTAGTGAGGCTGCTGCAACATTATTAATATATTATATATTTAAGCTTTTTTTTTTAAATTGTTATTGTTCCTATATTGTAAATGTTATTACCTATTTAAATAAATTATAAATTATAAAATTTAGCAGTGTCGAAGTCCTGAATTTTTGTTTTCTTTTTATTATCATTTTTATTTTATGTGAACATTGTATTGGTTGTTAATTTACAAAATGTGAGAAATATATACTTTTTTTCTGTTTTAACCTCCTTTCTAATGTTCTATTGTTTTTTGTTTCTTGTAATCAATTTTAAATCGGACATCCCGAGTAACTAGACGTTTTGAAACATTCAGTATTGTAAAAGTATACTATATTATTTATATTAACATACAAAAATCTCTGGAAATCTGGTTTTAAATAAGATTTTTTGGCAATTTACATCACGCCCCACCTCTTAATCTACCTATTACATATTTTGCTGATTCATATTTTGAACTATACACGGTGTTAAGTTGGTAGTGGATAAACCGAAGCAGGGAGATAGAGGACCTCAATACCTATCGATTTGATCCCATGTATGTTCAGAGATATTGGGTGGTTCAAAAGTTATTTACCTTTTTGTGAAATTTGAATAAAAACCGGATTTCTGACTAAACTACGTAACACCGTGTATATAACAAACCGTATAAAATTTCAAATCAATATTTGAATTTTTATAAAGAATGCATTTTTTACATCGACATTAATATGTTTTTTTTAAGTAGGCAATAAATTTACATAAATAGGAATACAATGTAGACTGTAGACTACAATTTCAATATTCATCTCTAGTAGGTACAAGTATGCACAAAGTCGATTCCATTTAAAAGCAGTTCATTTTTTCAATTGTTGAATATTTTTTTGGGTTAATAAATAGTCTCAATGTTTTGATTAAGGAATCGTATTAACCTAAATAGTGTAAAGGTGTACTTTAAACATATCAACATTTCAAATTTGACGTATCCATCATTATTTTTGAAAGAAAATTGTGAAATAGAGCTCGCTCAGTCTTTGACAAAGGATTCTTAATAATGTTCAAACTTATAATTTGAATAATTTCGAGCACTGACCGACTACTAGAAATAATAATAAACCCTTAACATTTAATTCTGTTTGATCTAACAGAAGTCTTTTATATAAAAATTTCAACCTAAAGATTAATTGTGAATAATTTTGTTAAATACGTAATGTAATAAATGGCGAACGTTGTTAACGTAAAGTGATCACACTAAGCCAGCCTTCGAAATAACAGTAGAAGACGGTCGTAAGCCCGTAGTGGTTTGTTCCATTTAAAAATCGAACATTAGTCATGAATTGTTAGAGTCATTAGTTGTTATTTTTTCTTGTTAAATAAGTTTTATTGTAATAAATTTCTTCCGCGCCGCTCGATACTTAGTTTCTGAATTAATCGCTTGCATTATGATGTAGGAATCTATATATTAATACGTAAAGGGAAAACTTTGTGCCCCTTTTTACGAAAATTGAGCGGACGGATGAGTATGAAATTTCGCACACTAGTTTATATAGAGAAGGGGTGGCGAATGCTAATATTTTTTTAAATCATACATAAAAATAGATAAAATCAATAAAAAAACTCTACGCACACTACTGTAATGTTTGTATTTCTACTCACACACACACACATCGATGTATTTGACTTTATTTGACACAGATCTTTTGTTTATCTGTGGTCATGGTTATCTTTATTACTAATAATAGAAAAATCTTTGTACACAACATTTAAAATTTGACGTGTCCATGTCATTGTTTTTGAAAGAAAATTGTGAAATTCCGCTCGCTCAATATAGGATAGTTTAAATGGTCGAATTTCGACCAATGAACTGGACCACTAGTATCTATAAAACTGACACTTCAAAATAAATGAAGTGCTTTATGATTTAATACTAAAATTCATGCTAAATTATTGTAAACATCGCATTTTTTTATTTGAAAAAAAAATGCCCATGCTGTTTATGTTGTCAAAAAATTAGAAAATTCATGAAAATATTCATTTGCATGTTGTTCGTTTGCGAAAATATTTTGCAATGCAAAGTTGATTATTCTAGTAACCTATATACTTGAATGAATTTTACTTTGAATCCATGTGTTTTGATGGAAAGTCGATCATCGCGCTGGGGTGTGCACCCCTAAAGAGCATACGGTGGATTGGTTCGTAGCACGCGATATCGTAATTATCCCTCCATATTCTGTCCACCAGTGCTGGCCTGTTATTCCAATATAATTCTGCCGCCATGCCATTTTTACACCCCTTGAATTTTAATGCGCGCTCGACCCTTAAATTAAAGCCAACAGTTTGTAGCCACTTCGGAGAGAAGGTTCTCTTAAATCAGAAACACCATCGCGCGATACTAAAGAGGCTTACAAGATTCACTAGTAATTGATAATTATTCCAGACATTATTTCAAGTTCCAACGAACAAAAACCTATCCCGAAATATATTGGACGTCTTGTTACTGAATGGCTCCTACAAAAGGGCAGAGAGGAGTCAGAGAACGAACTAATGTTTGTGTTAAGATAAAACGCTCAAACCCACTTATTCATCGTCTACCTCACCTCACAGCCTGCATCCACCTAGTTAACCAATAGCCTATGTCATGTCCTGTTTAACATATTCCTCGAAGCGCATGAAACATAGTTAAATTGATTTATAGTATTGCCTCAGAACAGACCTGCGTCTAGTGAGGCAATAAATTCCATTATGTGTTATGTTGTTTTTGTAATTGAAGTGTATATTATGTTGTTGGAATAAAAAAATAAAAAAATAAAAATAAAATTGTTCAGAGGGTACGCATAAGCTGTTATAAATTCTGGTTTGTCAAATATTAAGAAGACACTTCTGTAATTTCCACACAGTGCAACTATTTATTTATTCATTCATCAACGGCATAAAAATGCCTTTTACATAAAAATATAAAAAAATAAAAAAATACTTAAAAATATAAAAATAAACATAAAATAAAAAAAAAATACTGTCTGTACGTGGAAGAGTATACTATTATTGATATTGATATACCTACCTACTTAGTTTATTTTATTTATTGTTTATTGTATCTTATCATCCTTCGGTCCATTCGGACACTTGGAATCGTCATTTGAACATTATTTATGCAATTAAAAAAAAATAGAAAATAAGACAAAAAAGAAACAGCACACAAAATTGATTCAAAAGTTATATTGGACAACATGATATAGGTAGGTGGGTACTGGTGGTAGCAATATGTAACTAACTCAACGATGATACTATCTGTATCAAGTTCCTTTCTTTTACTTACTATAAGAGACACCAACAGAACATGAAAAAAATCATGACACAATAACATAGAATATTCCATTTTATTTTGCTCCAATAGCAGGTATCTCCCAATATTTGTGTTTAGACCGGGTCAGAAGAAAAAATGAGAGTTATGTGAAGCAGATATCCTGGGAGCCTTGTAGATGTTATTTAGCTCTTCATTGAATCACACGCATAGCCTTAATCAAAGATGCATAAACCTTTAAGTTTCAGGGAGTAGGAGAGAAGGTGAAACACATGAAGTACCAGCATCTATCGCCGGTTTTGTGAAATATTTCGATTCTTCTGACACTGCCAGCTTACCGTAGGTACCTGTATGGAGCATTCATTTCCTAAAACTTTCAGTAGAGTTTTGATAATAATGTGATGTTTATTTTCCATTTTGTGCCACTAGAGGCGCCCTAGCTAATCCGGTCTATTGTCAAATTCAGTGTTGCCAAAGGGGGCGATTTACTTCTATTTGGGCTATTTGGAACGAGAATATGCGACGAAAAAATCTAAAAGGCGACAGGTAGCCACTTAGGTTACTTCCCTTTTAGCAAATTTTCACCTTTCGGATACTAAATGACCTTTTTTTTAGTGAACTCCCACATCTCTTCGGATACTAAAACTTTCGGAATGACCGCGTACCAAATTTTCAGTTTGGCTACTTTGCGTTTGAAAAACGGCGTTGGCAACACTGGTCAAATTAACGTTTATAACCTCAACCATATGTTAAGAATAATCATTGTTCATTTCTTTTTAGATACTATTACAAATAAAATAATTGTTTATCTTATTTTATTTCTTATATACCTACCTAAATACAAATGAAAAAATACCGTATCAGAAAACAGTAAAACAAGAAGATACAGAACAGCACTGCAAATCCACCCTTGAAGACAAATACATACCTTGTTAATTAATGTTAACTAAATGTTTATAAATAAAATAACTTTGCAGTATTACCTACAATAGGTTATATTATATTTTTTTTTCCGAAATATATTTTCGGTCGACTATGCGACCATCGTCGGCGGAGAGTTTATTAGACTAACAATTATTTTATTTTTATTTTTAAAAAAATCATCTAACTAACATCTGGATAAAACACAAGAAATTTAAACAAAGGGTCAAGATTTTCAATGGACAATTGATTTTTTAAGGGTTGGGTAACATAATATAATAATTATTATTATATAAATATGGCATTACGTCACGTAAAGGACGATTTGTGCCAACTGGCAGCAAAGTAAGACTTACTCACAGACGGAAAATAGACATGGAGAGAAAAAAAAAAAAAAAAATACTAAACAAAAAAATAGCTATCTATAATAAAATCATATTTTTCTCTATGTACACCAAAATATGTTTGTATATGCTCTTCGAAGGAGTGGACAAGAGATGGGTCATATTGATAGGGAGTTGAATATTCATTCTATTGTACAATTCGTATCTGTCTCTTAAAGGACAGTCAAAGAACACATGGTCCAAGTTCTCCAGATCCAGCTCGCACTCGCAATATGGACTGTCGACTAGATTAATTTTGAACAAATGACTGCTCAGTCTATGGTGACCAAAACGCATTCGGCAAATGTTAACGATTTGAGGTCGGGTCAACTTCAAACCATGATACCAGGGTTTTTTGGAGATATTATTTTTGATAGCTTTGTAAAGAGATCCCTTGGTAAGGCTCTCTCTATCCCAGAAGATTTCCCATCTTTTAAAGGCTGCCTCCTCCATAATGCGCCTCCGGTCACTTATAGGAAGAACAAAACTCCCAAGAATGGTCCCAGAAATAGATGCTGATCTCGCTAGAGAATCAACTTGTTCATTATATTGTATACCCTTGTGTGAAGGAATCCACGTGATGACTGTCTCCTGGTGGTTATTCACTTGATCAAATAGTTCCTTCTTAATTTGTAATAATATCTCATTATCCATACGAAATGGGTCTGAGAAAGAGAGAGATTGGACCAATGAGAGGGAATCTGTGAATATAACCGTTTTATCGAATTTAAGATCACTGACGATGTCAAGAGCCTTCAGCAACGCAACACACTCCGCCGTGAAAATCGATGCTTCTGGAGGTAACTTGATTAGAACTTTTATATCGAGAGAGGGGATAAGGACTGCTGCACCCACGCATTCCTCGGAAGTAGTTTTGGAGCCATCAGTGTAAACTTGAATATGCTTTGGCCATTTAGACTCAATTTGAAGCTGAAATTCACTGCTTATTTGTTGGGCAGACATCAAACAAGATTTGTCTAAACCCATGTGTGGAACGGTATCAGGTCTAAAGATTAAAGCTTCGAATGGGAGGTTGTATATAGGGGAGGGAAATGGGTATTTTTTTACATGGAAGTTGATGCTCGAAAAACTTTCACACAGATTAGGTGGTTGTCGTTTCAACCAAAATCTATCATTTCTTACGATGTTATTGAGTACAGCAATTCTGCTGGTTAAAGGATGTCCTTCGTACATTATCTTTTTCGAGTAATAACAATCCGACAAATACCGACGTCGAATTCTCAATGGCATATCAGCACATTCGACCTGAAGGGCGTTATTTGGAGTAGATTGCATAGCTCCTAGAATCAACCTCAGGGACTTTGTCTGAATCCTGTCCAATTTAGACTCCAAAGTTTTTGGGAGAGGGTCAAATAGGAAACTCGCGTAATCCAAATGACTTCGGATTAAGGCATTATAAAGTAGCTTTAATGTGGAAGGGTGTGATCCCCAGGATATGTTGCACAGAGCTCTCAACATATTGATACCTATTATAATATAATAATAGTGATACCAACAAAGATTTACGAACTAACACGTGTAACAGAAGAAGAAAAAAATATATATAATAATGAAATTGTTAACTGACCATATTTGGATTTGTTTGGTTCCAAATAAAATAATAATCTGATAAATTTATAAAAATGGTACAATACATTGATTTTAAAGGTTAGAATATCACAAGTAATTTGAGAAATCAGGGGTGTTGGTGTGTAGGTGTTTGTATTGTGTTGGAGGTTCCAGGTGTACTTTTGTTTATACAAAGAGTGTGAGTATGGGTGAAATTGTAGGAATTTGATTATTAACTAAATTGTCTCTATTTTTATGTATTTTTAATGTCTGTAGTGCGTTCATTCGGTGTCCTGTATTATTTTGTTTGTGTGTAGTGTAAAAGGACACACTATGGTTTACCTCCTAGAAAAAGCCACTTTTGCAATCATCAATAATTAAAACGTTAAATAAATTGTTTAATTGAGAAAAAAAGAGAGGAGATATATTAGCATAATATTCGTCAGTCAATGCTAGATGGTACGTTTGACAGCTGTCATAATTTGACAATAGACCGGATTATAGAAACGCTGCCACCTAGTGTGTATTGTCGGAAGCTCCCTAGAAAACCTCCCATTCGTTGATGGGCATTCAAATTAACTTTTCAAGGCCTATACTGAGAAGAAAATATCATAATAGACCTACGTAACTATTTTTGAATGTCGCCAAGAAATAATTTTATAACACACAGTTCTAATCCTACGCACGCCACTTAAGTACCAGAAGCGAGTTATAATCCACAGGAAAAAAACACCGATATTGTAACAATCGTAAGCCAAAATAAAATGGACTTGTAGCGTAAACACACACGAACTATTTGTGCGTCCAACACTATAAATATATCGCACAGAAATCTATTTCGTTTGACACAAACACTGGTGTAAAATAATAATATTGATCGGGTGTTGCATGTTGAGAAGTTGGCCGGAGAGATGAAAAATATATTCGAGAGTTCAAGGCAAAGCTGTGTCCACCTATATCTGCCTGCCCACCTACTATTCTTATAGCTGTATTCGATCATAATAATGTTCTGTTCGGCAATGTGAGCAACTTGGTGTGTACGAGTGTAAATAATAATATATAAGTTGAAACACAATAAGCAAACGGCTACGAGCTTTTTTGTCGGATATTTTTGTAACGTAAGCAATTATTATTGGAGAAAGCTCTTCCAAAACTGGCGAAACGAACTTAGGTTAGTTCTAACTTCTCACAACAAATTCTCCAACATATAAATACTTGAGTTACAGCTAATTATTTCTAATTTTTTTACAAATTTTTGCCTATATATTTCAGATACACTAAAGTGAATGAGTAATTAATGACATAGTTGCTGGTGTTAAAATCAAAGTTATATGTTTTGGCCTGTACACATCTGAACATATTATAACGTATCAAAATTCCATTACCGCGGTTCGAGACGAACCACAGCGTAGGTACTATGGAAATTTGATACGTTACATGCTACGTTAGAATGGTTACAGCGCGTGTTCAAATGTGTACAGACCCTTTCTATTTCAATAATGTGTTTTTTACAAAATATTACCTTTTTCCTAGATCAACATCAAATTAAATAAATTAGTTTTTCTATAATTTTACGCTATTATGGATAGTTTTTCAGTAATTTTGTGCTGTCAAATCACTCGAAAAGAAGTGCGAAAGACAATTATTTGTATTGCACTTCTTCTTTTTATTACTAGCCCATGCACTCCTGCAGATATATAGAAATCTTTCAGACTCCTTCACGTCTCGCCATCAACCTGCAAACTGCGTCCACTGATGGACCCAACCGTTTTTACAATAATTTCGTTCCCTAAAGTGTAGCTGGGTCGTCCAGAAATTGTTATTAAAATCACCTAATCCAGCGACATGACCGCCCATCGTCTCGTACGATAATGTCTGATACTGGTGTTCTAGCTCTTAATAATAAAATAACTGAAATTTTCTAATAAGCACCTTGTTACGGTCAACAATCGATCGGATGTTTGAATTTCTGAAGTAGTTTAATGACACATCCTTAATGCGACCATACCTCCTGTATGTGTTAATGTTTGTGATTTGTTTACGGTTTCTTGCGACATAAATTATGGTAATGATATGTACAGCGTGATTATTTTTTGCCAAACTGTTGGCGACTATAATAGAACGACTCTAATATTCCCACCAGATGCACATCTGACCACAACCGTTATTACGAAAAAACGGACCAACGTCTTGTGATATCACATGGGCTGTGAATTATTTTAACAATGAAAACAAATATTGACTCTAAATAATATTTTCAATAGTTTGCAAGGCATTTGTTTTCGACAATTAAAGACAAAATTCAACGAGCTTTAAAAAGAAGAACTGTGTAAAGTTTCGGAAAAAAATGTCCTGCCCACTTGACTGGTTGCATTATCTTCATACGACAATATCCATGAACGTTTATCTTTCTGTCGGATGTGCAATTTGAGTCCACGGCAATCACCATCAATACAAGTTGAACATATTAACAACATGATTGCTGTAAGAATGCATAAGCGGTGATGGCTCCACTCTAGAGATCATATACGGCGTCATAAAAATAATTGATATGACCTGTTTATATAACCGACCTTGGACTTGCCGAATATGCTATTGATATAGGTATGATGATACCTCTGATTGTGAACACATTCCTCTGATTTTCAGATACAAAGTGTTGCAATTCAGAGTGCAACATATCAATTACTGGAAGTCTCAATCTTAATTATACCTTACATTTGTCTCAATTGAACGACGTTATGACGTAATTGAAAAAAAAATGCATAAAATAATAGTTATGTTGACGCATTCGCCACGATCTTAAAGAATACTCGAATTATCCAAAATATGTCTGTTACGGATTTCGATAAGAATCGCCATAATATTTTTCAATTTTTTTTCTCAAATTAAAGCTAAGTTAATTACAAAAAAATGTCTTAACTTATTAATTCTTAAACTAAAAAAATATATTCAGACTTAGATATCTAAAACCCATCAATGATGTTCAAAAACAAATTCTGTAACAAAAATAACCGATAAAACGAGCAATCATATGATCAAATAAATTAATTGATATAATAAATCGCAGCAAACTTTATAGTCAAGTCATAAAATTTGTCTGCTAAAAGAATATTAAACTTAAAAGTGAAACACTTCTAATTAAGCATATATAACCCAAAAACAATATGAAAAGAAAAACAGTAACTGTAATACGTACCTCGTGCAAGGAATTACACTGTTTCTAGGAATTCCCTATCAGACGCATTAAATAAAATTTTATGCACTTTTTTCCTTAATATATTTCTTAGAAATAGGAAAACAGATCGATTGCACTTTCCCCTTTAACACTGAAACCTACCGACATATTTCTTTATTAAAATATGCATGTTTGGGCAGCCTAGTCTAGGTTCTTTTAGGGAGAATGCGGCATGATTCACAACTTGCCAAGTGTGATGGATCCTGTTTGAAAAAGGGGGACGGAAAATCAATTCAAAATTTTCATTTGTGAAAGTTATTTTTTTTTAATACGAGTAAAGGCTATGTCCTAACTGAAAAATGATCGCGCGGCCATCCGATGAACGATCAATGATACAATGTTCACAATTTGAACGATCTGTCCGCGTTTGAGTATATTATTATGAAACACGTCGCGCTATCGATTTCCAGTTAGGACACACGGTAAGACTTTTTATCATCTATGAAGATGAAATTCGAGAATTGTATAAAGTATTAAGGTTGAACTCGTGTACTAGAAAAGTCTGTTTTTTTGTTGCGGGAATAAGTAGTTACTATATGGATACCTACAAAGTTTATATTTTTTAAAGAATGGCTGTGAATTCCGAAAGAACAAAAATAAATGAACTTTTATAAGTATTTAGGTTAAATGGCAAATATTTTCTTTGCTCCAGATGTTTGAAATGAGATGGGCATATGATAATTTACGCAAAAAATAATTCACCCCTCAGTATTCCAACCGCAGCGTTAATAAGGTTGGCCAAATTTTGCCTAAAATTACCGGACCTGATGTATTATGCAATATAGGTGCTATAAGATAACACCGAAGACCAAAGGTGGTATTTATTGTTTAATAAAAATGAATCTGGGCTACCCAAAGTGAACACAATACACTTAGACAATATGAAGCAATGCTTGTGTAGTGAAAGTGGAAATGGTTGGCACCGGGATTCGAACCCACGACCCTCATAACGCCGTATGGACGAAAGCTGTCGACTGACATCACTGGGCTACCAGCTACTTCGTCCAAAGAAGTGAATATTTGGAATGCTAAGGTAGAACTGTTTAAATTTTAGGCTTTTAGACATTTATTTAATCTAGTACCTACAAACATTTTCGTATGTGTGAAAATGTTGCTCCGTATAACTGCTTTTAAATCCAATGCGATTCGGTAATGTTACAGTACCTACTTACTGTACTGTTTTGAACACATGAACAGTGTTGTACCTATATTGTGTTGCATTGCGCAATACAACAAATACACTGCGGTCCACTATCGCATTATATTTATCTCTTTTTGTTTTGGTTTCCGCAAAATTATTTCGGAGCTTCATGTTCCGAATAAACTCCTGTATGTTAAATGTGGGTTACGTTCAATACAAACAAATTTATATATATATGCCCAAACCATTTTTGATTGCTATGCATGAAAATAGTTCCACGTAGATGTATTTTAAATCCGATATTGCTCTAAGAAAAAATGCTATAAATAAGGATTAACACAAGTATTTAAGGTATTAACGTTATCGACCTCAACATTCATCTTTGAAACTACGTAACGTATACTTCCATACCGCATTCCTTTCGTGTGCCACAGAGTTTTTTCACATATCCTTTCACATTTAAGTACTTTTTTTGACCATGTCCAGTTTTACTTCCATACCTACATAATTGATAGTAACAGTATGTTTTAATCAGTATGCGCTATATATTTATCCAAACTCCTTCGGCGGATACAAATCATTTTATTTTAGTAAATAAAAGCAAACTTGAAACGAACCAACCAATATTATTTGTCGCAAATTGGATGCGTTTAACATACCTATTATTACATATCAGCTCGTGTTGGGTAATTTTATTGCAATGTTTGGTTGGAGCTTATCGTTCAATGGCCTTGGTTCAACCACACGTTTCGTGTTCCTCCCGAACTGTGTACATGGCATAGCAGTTGGTATGCTAATTCAATAACAACAGCCTAACTCGAGCAGTTATCTGCCTATGCAGTCCACTACAACATGACGTTTGTATATTTAAAAGTTGGAAATTATTGAGAACGAGAGGGCAACCAAATTTAAAGACTGCGACCGCTGTCATGTATTTGGCGCCAGGATATGACTATATCCATTTTTGTTAATGTCTCATATTTATTGCCTATTAGAATTAAATTGTATATTTATATATTTGCACGAGGGTATATACCTACCTCGCTACATATCCGGATACATCAATTAATTGCGCATTACACGATAATGTTCTGGGTGAACGTTGAACGATAAACATCCGAACTATTGGAATCAATTTTTATTTATTCAAATGCAAATTTAGTTGTTTGTTATCAAATCTTTAATTATGAATCAGTGACTGGCTTTTTCGTAACTGTATTTTTGTCACATCGTCGTCATTCTATCACTTCAGCCACACTTCGAGGCAAGTTAGCCATCTGAAAGGATTGCGGATCCATTTGTGAGCAGCGAGCTATCACATACTAGGTAGGTCTATACAATTCCTTCTTCGAAATTGAAAGATTTAATCACAGTGATAATAATAATAATAATAATATAACACTTTATTGGGTAAAAATATACATAATTAACCAAAATTGGCGGGCTTATTGCCTAGGGCAATTTCTTCCAACCAACCTATGCATGATGATGCAGTGGATGAAATTATCTGAAGATGTCGAAACAATTCAGCCACTCACTACCTACATAAAAAGTTTCAATTGTAAGCCCAGTTCTGTTTTCGTCTTAATTAAAGCAGAAAATATATTCACGGCTATTTATAAATCAACGTTTTTCATAATTCTATATTAAAAATATCCCCAGAAAGGACAAAATAAGGCAACATGAACTCTCCACTGCGCTCGATTTTGCGTAGCTTCAATGACTTCCTTGCACACCACGTCCAAAACCCTCAGCATCTTCAAAGAATAGGAACATATTATGTGAGTGTCTATCGCGTCTTCTTTTTAATAGGAGGTAGAATGGCACACAATGACATAAGTGCAGTTGTTGTAACGAAGTGGAAAATAAAATTAACTTTTTCAGATAAGAAGTAGTAAGTAAGAAGTAACACAAAAATGAACTATTTTCAAGAACTCCTCATCACTGGGGCTATCTAGGAGAGATGAATGATTGGAAGGAAGCAATGAAAGAATTTCTTGACATCCAATCTAACTGGCTTCAAGACCGTTGGACCGCTGTTTCTAATTATTGTACCCTATGTTCAAATGATCCGATCAATATCGAAATGACCCGATACGGAACTTCCAGAGGAAGAATACTCAGATAAAAGTGAGCAAATAAGCATTAAAGTAAGCAGATTGAGGATTGGCATGACGTGTGAACTGATGGCATTGTTATTATGAACTGATACACGTGTGTGATTGTTCTTGGTGTTGGTGTATCATGCATGCACACCAGCACTACAATAGTCCGCCTCAAATGAGATGCGCCATTTGTGTGAATGTAGGAATGCTATTTGGTATATAGAGTGTAGGTTTGTGTCTGTGGAATATTTCATGTATCCTCTTGGGTTGCATGTGTGCTGGGAGGATATCAACTGTCCCAACTCTCCAGACAAGACAAAACATCCTAGCACGCAACCTAAATGTTTTAATATTTTATCCATTAATGAGGATTAATAATACCTAAAACTTCTTTTCTTGCTTATTGTTATCTACTTAGTAAAGTTTATAAACATCTGATTTGGATTCATCCATATATCTTCTCAAGTCTCGTGGATTATTTTATACATTTTCTTTTGAAACACGGTTTGGAAGTTATACTAGGTTAATTTTTTTTATCATTGGTCTTCTACATATTCTCTTTCGTCGTTAACATTTGATTACACTTGATATCATAATAGAATAGAATAAATGTATGTTTCTCACATTTGTTAATTAACAACCAATACATTGTTCATTTGATATAAAAATAGCAAATAATTGTAGGATTTAGGCACAACAAACCCCATAAATACATAAAATAAAAACAATCAGTAGTGCGACAATTTACCTACTTGAAAACCATCTACTCACAGTTTTAAATAAAATTTCCAAAATAAAGGATTTTGTCTTAGTTTTAGTTAAAAAAAGGAAACGCGATGTATAGTAATATGGAGCTAGATACTTCTTCCCATTGACTCCGTTCAGTTTCACTGCGCCAAAAATGTACGCTGTTCCTATTCTAGCTAACATACCTACCAAGTTAGATATTATTGTCATGTATGAACCATTCGCATTCCCGGTGGCTTGCAGAGCTGGTCCGTGCAAAAAATTGTTTGTCTAAAATAGTGGGTATGGAATAGTATGATATGAAATCGTCTTTGCACACAACTAATGACTCATGTGTAAATTTAACTGCACGCCAAGTTGGACATAAAAAATATTTCGACAAAAGTGTGTTTGTTGCACCCTATAGTGTTGAGAACTTCATTCTCGGGTCATTCACAATTTTGATCAAATTTTCACTAAAGTCTAAACTTGCTTGACATGTAATTAGCAGATGACTCATGTTGTACGCCTAGTGGATGGAGCTGTTGTATAGATACGATACGCGTACGATAGGAATAGTCATACTAATGTACGTAGGTAGCGTAGAGGCAGTGGGTCATTCACCCATCTCGTTGCCGGCAGTAAGACTATCAAGGAACACAAATAGGCGAGCGCAGTACGTACCTACAAGCAAGCCTCCTTGTTTGAGTATTCAGCGTGTACCCCACCTGG
Organism: Mystacides longicornis; assembly: GCA_963576905.1. Classification (NCBI taxonomy): domain Eukaryota; kingdom Metazoa; phylum Arthropoda; class Insecta; order Trichoptera; family Leptoceridae; genus Mystacides; species Mystacides longicornis. Next base: position 12,327,757 of record OY756424.1, read on the forward strand.
TAACCACCAAACAAGCCTCATGGTAGGATAGGTAGGTACATATCAATCATTCTAAAAGAACACTGAAATTTGAATTTCAAACAATAATTTTTATGATTTAATAAAAGATTCTATTTCATATTTCAAATATTATCTAACTATCCAACGCATAATTATCTTATTAATCCAATGAAAGAGCTCAAGATGGATCTATAGTGAACAATGCTTCATTATCCCGGTTGGATTTAATCAGAAGTTCAGAGGCAATTATTTATTTATTTCGTTTGGCTTGGCTCCTGCCTCCAATAGGCGACACTTATAACTCGAGATCAACTGAACAGATTTTTATAATGCATGTTTTATTCATGGATTCTTCTCCGCTCCGGACAACGGAATTTTTATTAAAAGTTTGAAAAATGGAAAGCAAATAATATAAAATATTATATTAAAGTAAATATGGAACGGATTTAATGACAACAACGCCAGCTGTTCCATAACAACATAATTTTTATTTACCTGACAACCATCGAGTTTCAAAACATTGGTACGCAGATTTTTGATAGAATTTCTTTTAAAAGCTTTCAGGACCCCTATTCTATAGCAAGTGTAGGGTAGTCACTTGAAAAAAGTGACTATTAGGCGATACATTTTGTATGAAAAACGTCTATATGCGATTCTCGCTTTCGATACGTATAGACGTTTTTCATACAAAATGTATCGCCTAATAGTCACTTTTTTCAAGTGACTACTCTACACTTGCTACAGAATAGGGGTTCAGAAATAATTTTCTAACAAACATATTTTTATTTTTGTATAAATTACAAATTTGAAACTTATATTCATAGTAAGAACTACGACAACGTCTGTCGGGAAAGCTAGCATTTTATAAAAAAAAAAAAAAAAGGTGAAACGTTGTGGTGTGAAACACGCTGTATGACTATCTGTGTGTAATATTATTCGCGTTGATCGCTGACTTGTTGATAAAAATAATGTATTATGTAACCGGCTTTACTTGTGCCTATGTTCCTCTGCTGAATTATTATACGTTCTTCTTCTCATTCCCATTCCTTTAACGTGCTCTGTCTCTCTTCCTCTTCAGCCTTTGCCTAGATTCGCTGCAATATACCAGGACAATTTGCCATTCGCCATCCGACTTATTGGCACCTACCTACACATTAGATACCTCTTATAGGTACGATCTAAAGAGGTAGGTTTAGGTCTTTACACTTCTTATGTTCGTTAGGATAGTAAAATATTACCATCGACCAATACAGATGGAATATGACTCATTTGAAAATGGCTTTTAGCATCAAAATCTACGCAAGAATCCAAAATTGTCCTACCTCTGTACCTCTTATAAAAGAATAAAAGCTTAACGCTTCAGCCACATCAATTGCAGCAATGAAAAATATGCCCTTCGAGAATGGAGAGGAGTAACTACTTACAGATAGCCACCAAATCTGGAAACAGCGGCTATAGAAGTATAAGCACAAGATTTTTTTTTTTATGAAATTGTAATCAATAATAATTATTCGCTTTCCAAAGCCATTTCATGTGTTTCTAAACAGATTTATCTAACGTGATATCATGTATTTTGGTAACACCTACCACTGACTGATTAATTATTTACAAATAATATAGATCATGAACAAACAAAATCAGAATTTTGAAATATTTCGTCTTCCGTATACAATTTTTTTTTACCCATCACACCGTGTCCCGTACGGGGTAGGCAGAGATAACGGACCTCGACTCTTTTCTATCCAAGTATAGTTCTTTCGATTCTTCTACCGACATAACAGTTCTCATACAACCTCTCCTATTTCTCGTACTTCTGACCAGTTGGCCTTCATTGAGGATGGAATCGATGTGTTCGATCCACGTCATTCTCGGTCGGCCATACCTTCTTTCACCTTTCCATTCAGTCTTATAAATTATCTTTGTCATTCTGTCTTCATGACTATATATTAATCTTCTAAACCACGTCGCTCTCCCTATATGAAACATTACTTTTCTCTATCTAGCTTCGGCAATTCAACAATATTTAATCCATTTGATTGTTTGCACTTCGTTTTTTAGATCAAAGGTCTATCTTTCTCAAAAAGAACTCCAGAAAGTTGAGTTTCAGGCATCCATTCATCCCTTTCGATACTTCTTCGATTAATTCTATGCCTCTTCGATTTTCTTTTAACCCGCGTGTTTCATTTCCTACCCATCTATATTCAAGCCTCTCTTTTTTGTCATCTTGATCGATGAAAGAGATACTGTAGACATTTAAAGCGATTCGAGTTGTTGAATTTATTTTACTAAAAATGATTTTTCAATGCTGCGTTATTGGCCTTCATTGCCTCAGATGTTCTTCAATAAAAACACAACATTTTGCTAGTGCAGTTCTGTTTAGCAAATGTGTATGTTTATATTAAGCCATGACTAATTTGCTAGAGCCATAAAAATCAATTGACTACGTTTGTTAGTTGGTCGTGTGCAGCTAACGTACATTGGCCATAATTGTTATGTTTGCGAGGCGGCCTGGTTTACGGACAAAACGTAACATCACCCAAAATAAGAGCCATGTGCTAATGTTTGTGCAAGAAAAATTATGCTTATGTGCAAATTTCACAAAATTGAGTGTTATTGGAAATACCACAATGTTAAGAATTAAATTCGGTCTCATACATATTATTTTGTTTAACCTTCTGGTGTAAAAAAACTGTATGGAAAAATTAAAACACAAATACTATATTTTCATTGAAATCCTCATGTTAATGCAAAATCAACTATAAAAAATTTATGTAGTAGATATTTATTTTTTTAAACTATAGGTCCCTTTTAATGATAGGTCGCAACCTGACGTAGAAAATTAGTATGTTAGTAAAGGTCGAGTTAGAAATTCCAGTTTTTTCACTTCGTTTTCCTGATCGTCCAAGCAAGCAAATGGCCATGTATGCCTACTTTTTTGGTAAAAATCTTTGTGTTTTTTAGGAATATACCTATCTTAATATTGCTTTTTAAATACAAAGTAAATGTTATATGAGAACCTTTCAATGCAAAATGGTGTTTAATCGTATTTTGCATCAAATGTTAAAAATGGTAAAAAATGTCGGATGTATCTTTTAAAACTAGGCGTTTCAATTGTAAGAAAACAGAAAAAATAACAACTAATGACTCTAACAATTCAATACTAATGTTCAATTTTTAAATGGAACAAACCACTACGGGCTTCCGACCGTCTTCTACTGTTATTTCGAAGGCTGGCTTAGTGTGATCAGGACTGAATGCCTTTGTTACGGCTCTTCCATGCTCGTATTTAGTAGATTCTAGTTATCAATTACTTTAACGACCTGTATATAATATGATTGTCAGTATTTTAATGTTATAAAAATATTATTGTGTTAAACAATTTGGAGTAGAAACGATTTATATAAGACTCCCAGTTGCTAAGGCTGCGAATGCGGTTGTGTTTCTCTCACCGCCTCCACTAAATCAAATGCAAACCCCGAGGTTCTATCATCCACGACCCGTACTGTGTATGCGGTGTTTAAAAGTAGGCACCACACTAGAGTCAGTGTGTGTGTGTTGGTATTATTTACGATGATCTGAGCTCATATCGTGAAATCCGAATGGAGTTCAAGGCTACTCATTATGTTAGGTACAAGAGATGTTGATTCATGCTAACTTGATGAATATCTGACACTCTCACGATATGCAGTGAGGATTAATAAGAATATATGATAGAAGACAGTGGGTTTATTATAATATGAACCTTTTATTTTTTCTACAAAAAGTGTTAAATCTTTATTTCTTTCATTCACTAATCGAGCAGTCGTTGCCTTTTAAATTGTTTAGTTAGTTGAGATTAATCAAATGAACCGCTAGAAGTATGATGGAGTATTCATTTTTGATCTTTAGTATTAAACGAAAGCTATAGCGAAAGCGAGCAAATGTCAATGAACGAGAATGAAAAGCAAAAACTAGAATTGTGAGGCACATGCTAGATCGCTAATGCCAATTTTATTGATCCTTCAAGTGTCTGTGGTCGGTAAAATAATTTTGACAATGTAATTGCACTTTTCTGCTGTTTATATCAAACGGTGACGAGAGAGGCCCTCCCATTCTGTGTTCCACACTCTTTCAAAGTGGAGCTGAAGATTTGGGTATACGTAGTGTGTCATAAACATTGCGCAAGATCGAGCGTAATGGAAGCCCCTGTTGCTTCCTTATTATGTCCCTCAGTGGGGTTTCATGGGAGAATGTATATAGGGATGCATTTATATCAAATGATCGAGCATCTTAGAACATTTCGTAGAGCAACTAAAGGAATTAGGAGTTTATGGAATACTCACAATTTATGAAATCAACACAGATATTCAACATTCTATGAAGGATCCTAATTTGATCAAGATCCCGTTTGATTTTCATACATTATAAATTTATTTACTAAATTTTCCACTTTGAGATATTTTAAACACACAATAAATTTTTTAGTTTAGTGTCGAATTAAAATAATGAACCCTTCTAATTTTTATTTTGAAATAATAAAGGCTAGTCTTTTAAGTATTATATGATAATGCTCAATATTTTTGTTTTTATAAATAAATAGTGTAAAAAATATGGTAAAAAATATGGACAATCCTGATTCCATCAATGATGTATGGGAGTGAAGCATGGACATGGACGAAAAATCTGGAAGTTGGAATAAATGCTGTAGAAATGAGATCACTGCGTAGGATATGCGGAAAGAGACTGATTGATAAGGTGAGGAATGATAGTATTGGAAAGGAATGTGGAGTGGATGTTAGTGTTGTGACTAGAATGAGGTGGTTTGGGCATGTAGAGAGAATGAACAAAGATAGAATGACTAAAAGGATATATAAATCTGAAAGAATGGGTGCTCGCAGACGAGGCCGACCTCGAATGATATGGTCCGATCATATCGGCGCCGTCTTAGAGGAGGGCCAAGTCAGGAGTAAAAGGAACAGAAGAGCATGTATGCGGAATGTTATGCGTTTGGAAGAAGCGAAAGAGGTTTGTTTGGATAGGAAAGAGTGGAAATCCGTACTCTCTGCCTACCCCCTTCGGGAAACGGCGTGATGGGTAAAAAAAAAAAAAAAAAAATATGGAATTCCTTTGATACTTTAAGCTTAGAATATAAGTTGATGCGCGAAAATTCTCGTAAAAAACACACAGCGACAAAAAGGTGGCAAGATTTAGGCCCTGTCCTAGCTGGTCGCACGATCGTGCGATTGCGATGATCGAATGAACGCGGACGCCCTGTTCAGACATTTAAAATTGTATGAACGTGTCCTAATTGGGCAGACGGACAGACGTAAATTCGATCGTCCGATCGGTGCCTTGTTTGAAATGATCGCGCGTCGCTTGTATTGCTCTGTTGTATCGATAATTAATACGACACCTACTTGCCAAACGTTCTTACTCACTAACATTCATATTTATTTGTTTGCGTTGTCAAGGAAAGTGGACGCGCGATCATACGATGGCAGTTTTTGACACACGATTTTTCATCGTACGATCACAAATTTGTTTATGCGTTCATGCGATCATCGCAATCGCACGATCGTGCGATCATACGACCAAAAAAGTTTAATTTAAAAAAAAAACATCATATTTAAATTATAAGTTTGAACATTATAAAGGTTCCATTGTCAAAGACATTCTTCATTTCAAAGTTTTCTTTCAAAAACAATGATGTGGAAACGTCAAACTCGTATGAACAATTTTTTTTTTCAATTATTATTAAAGACAAACAAAATTAATCTATTCTCAATTTGACCACAGATAAACAAAATAATATATGCGTCTGTGTCAATGTCAAATACATCGAAATGTGTGTGAGTATCGAATACATAACATTACAGTAGTGTTTGTAATGTTTTTTTTATTTTTTTTTAAATTATGCATATAAATATTTTTTCAAGATATTTTTTATGCATAATTTTTAAAAAAATATTAGCATACGCCACTCCTTCTCTATATAAACTTTAGGTGTGTGAAATTTCATACATACTCCTCCGTCTGTGCAATTTTCGTAAAACAGGTCACAATTTTTTTTCTTCACGTATTAATATATAGATAATGCAAACAGGCACGAACATTTTAAAACACATTGAGTTAAATTTTCCTTATCTAGGAGTATTATAAAGCTCAGGTCCCAAAATATACGTAAAACCGAAACCGGTTGGCTTTATTCAATCAGAAATTATTCTGCGGAATTTCATTCTCTTCCTACAACTTATATTGAGTACTTATTAGTTTATCTACAGAATAATATTAATAAGATAACCTAACTAAGTGTATTACACAATGTATCACATTAATACAAAAATCTACCATTATATTTTCTATTTTTGTTCCATGTACTTTATGATAGCATTACCTGAAACCAGCAAGAAGCTAGCAGTTAGTTTCAGAATCTTTTACAAAACTTATATGTTGTATCGAAAATAATCCATTTACTTACTTGAGTCAATCTATTAAGTGAGTCTCATTTAGTTTTAATTCTTTTTATCATTGTTCTTTCTTTACTGTGTATTCGAGTTAGTTGTTAAGAGCTCATTTTCTATAATATGTAGATTTTTTTATGTAATGCTTTTGTATTGCTGTTATTTTAATCAATATACAGTTAAGTATGAAAAAATAAATGAATGAATAAATAATTTAAAAAAGTACTGATTCTCTGAAATCATGGACAGTAATGGAGGGCTGAGGGCTGACAAGCTCCGTTGGCTCGGGTTAAAGGACTTTTATATAGCAATAATGTTCTCACTTTTAAAGTTGGTTTCTGTGGGGCTAGTATGAGTTTTATCGAAAGCTTATTGCACGCTAATAAGCGCTTATATAAGCGTGCAAATAGTGTTCTTAAATCAAACGATCGAATCGTTTGATCATTTTTGTTTGGAAATCTTTCGAAACTCTTTCGATGATCGTTTCGATATTCGATCATCGAAAACTTATACTAGGGCTACTGTTTCTAAGTTTGGTTTTATATGAATTTAATTGCGATCTACTCGTATTTGAAGGAATGTTCCACTGAATCTCCAATATATCGGAACTAGTAATTAGGAAAAATCCAGTTATCAATCTTATAAGATTGAAAAATTTAGGAAAGGACTGGAAATTTTTCATCAAATTGATTTTTTTTTTATTTTCATATGATGCAGTACTCACTAACAGATTTCACAGGAAGTCCAGCATTTGGAGGGGATCCAAGGTAGGTGGTATAGGAGTTGTGCATCAATCGTACATCTATTAATTTAACTAATAAGTCTCGTATGCTTTGTGGGATGCCCTCAATAATCTCAAGGTTGGTGTCACCAGGTGTAGGAAAAAACTTACAAAGGTATATGAAGTTAGGCTGAATTTGAGTGTGATGAGCTTCAAGATCACGATCACCTCCTGACATGTCCGTTGATTGGGGAAATTTGCAATCTATAATACCTTATCCTGGAGAACTACATATACTAAAGCAGTGTTCCGCAAAACGTGTGCCGCGGCACACTGTTGTACCGTGGTCATCAGTAGGTGTGCCGCGAAAAAATGAGACCCATGTGTTTTTAGAGGTCCATGCTTCAGATTTGGCTTCTGAGTTCAAAAGAAAATAATGTATAAGTAAACTTTAAATTCTTATACATACATACTTAATTGTTTTTTGTAACATGCACGGTAGAAATTTGCTGAGTGGAAATTTGGATATTGGCATTGATCACTCTCCCGAGAGTGAATTGCCGCGTTTCAAAGCAGAAGAAGAGAATAACTTGTATAAACATTAGGTAGATGACTGACGGACATATTCGCTCATTTAAATGAGCTCAACAGAAAATGCAAGACAGGAAATCTATTATTTTAACGACTCTAGACAAAATTGAAAACATTCGAGCTAAGTTGGTGTAGATCAGGCACGCTGTCAATGGTAGGTAGTAGGTTCCTTGTGAAATGTTTCCACACGTCATGCCTACCGATTCAGAAAAAGGTGCCGGTCTTGATAATGAAACCCTTGGAGCTATACGCAGAAAGCTGTTTATCTCCTAAGTGTGACCTGCAACCTATGGACTGAGTAGGAAAAGCATTCTAGGATACCATTTTTCTTGGACGGATTTCATCGGACATTAAAATAAAAAAATCCGAAGGAGAGCCTAAGCATCTCTACGTTCAAAGCATGCTATTGCAATTCTATTACCATTTGCCACAACCTATACTTACTTACGCGAATTGCGGTAGGTATATACAATAGCCACATGGGTGTTTAGAGACTGTTATGCTCCGTTAAGTTGGGGGGGGGGGGAGAGCTAAAAAAAAGGATGATGTACCTCTGAAATTTCATGATTTGGTAGGTGTACCTCGAACACAATAAGTTTGCGGAACACTGTTAAAGGTAAGTCGCAGATTACTGGTGCGGCAAAATATAAACTGGGCACGTCAAGTTAGCAATCTCTAAATATAAAAATGGACTCCTTTCTTCCGTGATCATCGCATCACTCTTAAACGGCTGGAAACATTTCGTTTATCGTCAGTTAAAGTAAGTTACCTTCTGAGTAGTATTTTTGAAAATATGATTCAATCCTAATTTATAAATTAAATTGGCGTTTGACGTTTTATAGTTGGTGCTTCAAAAGAATGAGGATGGAAAATATATGGAACAGACGGATCGGTCGAAACTACATTGGTTAAAATCTAAATAATTTATCATTTTACAAATTGAAAATTGTCCTAATTGAAATCTGATCGCGCGTCCGAGCGTTGAGCGATGATACAATGTTCTCAGTTTGAACGGTCCGTCCACGTTTGAACATATTATGACGCTCGACGAGCGGACGAGCGAACGCATTGCAATTATAACTCGCACTCATAGTTGTTAGGACCATAGGACATTGCCTGTCGGGAAAACTAGTATATTTCAATAGTATTGGACTTAAATTGGTTATCAAATATCTTAGGGCTGTTTTCGTAGTAGAAGGTACCATTTGCATAACATCTTTAATATAAAAGAAAGTCGGGTTAGTGCGAACACTTATAACTCGAGATCGGTGAACAGATTTTTATGATGCTTGGTTTATTGGATTCTTCTCCGCTCAGAATAATTATTAATAGTTCGAAAAAATGGGTAACAAATAATTTAGAATATAATATTAAAGTGAGTATGGAACGGATTTACTGACAACAACGCCATCTATGAAAAATTTCATAACAACAAAATTTTTATTTACCTGCTTGACAACTAGGTATTGAGTTGCTGAACATTGGTATGCAGATTTTTGATACAATTTCTTTCGAGCTTTCAGAAATATTTTTTAACATTCCAACATATTTAAAACGTATTTTTGTATGAATTACAAATTCGAAACCAATATCCATAGTAAGGACTTCAGGACAACGTCTGTCGGGAAAGCTAGTATGGTAATGAAAGTTATAACTAGCATTGAAGACACTCAATAAAATAGCAACAAAGTAGACTATTTGCAGTGATCGGTGGCCATTCAATTGCTAAACAAACACAATAAATAAATATAATTGAATTGTGGCATATTGTTCGGGTGCGTGCTGGAGGGAAACGGGTTTTGTTCACTTCGTGTCTGGTTTAACGGATGCCCGAAACTTGTTTCCCTATTGTACTCCACTCCCATACCCACTGTGTAACCAAAATGTAAAATTATGTAAGTGAGTGACAACTATTCCTATCGTAGATTAGGTATGTGACATGGCCCACTCGCTCTATCAACCATTTTATTCAACGACATTTTCAAATGTGCCAAAATTCTCATCGTAAAAAAATGTCCGCGTGTTTTATAGCATCGGTGGGAACCATGTTATGTAAATCATTATCAAATAATACTTTTACAAAAATATTGTTTTTATTTTTTTTTTACCTACTTAATGCACTTATTATTGACATGGATAGTACGTGTTAAATGGCTTTTTAAGTCTAATGCATGTTAAAATATTGTTATTTGATGTGTTGTTTTAGTAGAAACCTAACTTTTTAAAATAATTAATATACCTACTTTATTCCAAAAACGATCCAAGAGCGATCGCTCGACGATTCGCTGAACGCTTCTGAGCGTTTCGTCCGACGACTCGCTCCGGTACCCTGAACGCCCAGTGCGATCGTCGGGCGATCGCTCGACGATTCGCTGAACGCTTCTGAGCGTTTCGTCCGACGATCGCACTGGTACCCTGAACGCCCAGTGCGATCGTCGGGCGATCGCTCGACGACTCCCTGAACGCAGTCCAGTGGGACCGCTTCCTACTTACATAAATGGGGATGGATGGACTCACCAGCATGTGCATGTGGGATTACACAAACAATCGACCATCTGATTAACGAGTGCCCCATGTACGCATTTGAAAAAGGACTACAGGACTTGCACGCACTGACGGATGACGCGATCCAATGGCTTCGGTCTCTGGAGGTCAGATTGTGAGCGACCATAAGAAGAAGAAGATTTCAAAAACTATAGGTAGGTACTCTGTTCAATATAACAAATAAGATGACAGAAACGTGCCGAAATTCTGAATACCACTATTTTGTTGGTAACAGGGGGTACACAAATTGTGTTCAAGTGTTTTAATGGTTCATTTGGACCAGCACGGGCTTACGACCGTCTTCTAATTTTTTTCAAAAGCTGGCTTAGCGTGATCACTTTTACGTTAATATCGTTCGCGATTGGGTGTTCAAAAGCATGCGAGTAGAATAAGTAAAGAGATTTTGAAAGGTCCCATGCCTCCGGTAGCATTTAAAACTACGACCCTAGATGTGCTGAGTCAAGGACTTTCCTTAAGGCCGACAGCTTGGTGTGTAAAACTGGTAAGTAGTTGGATATTATTAATTGCTTACCTATTGTTTGAATAGTAATGTAAGACATCTGTTGGGCATTATAGGTATAGGTACCTATGAACTACAAAATTTTTATTCAGTCACCACTGACACTAGATGGCGCCAAGATATGATAATATCTATATTTTTTTCAAATTTAGTATTTAAGAACATCACCCCATATATACCTACATCTAGAAATTTTCCCTATGTATTTTTAAGTATAACTTCCCTCAATAGCAGAGTACTTGTGCAAACCCACCAACTACAATTCAACACAATGTTCCATTCATTATTCAAATCTGGACTAAGTTTTAGTATGAAATCCAACCTATAACTAGGGTAGTCATACTTCCCGTATATATAGGTACGTGACTGTCACCGTATATGACCATCCCCATCCCGTATTTGTCCCGTATTTAGACAAAATGAGTACTTAACAATGTCTTTTCGAAATTAAACACTGAACTCGGATGATATATTTAAGATATTTAAAAAGAAGGATGTCCCACATATTCTTCGTAACACTCTATCAACAGCAAGCTGCTGAAGTCATGCTTTATTATTGGCCGCTGAAAATGGTAAAATGTTGGTAGTCTTAATCTCAAATCTTGTTGACGTTGTGATCATTTTACAATACTAGTTTTTCCCTTAAAAAAAAAACTCAAGCTGGATTCATAGAATTCGTTTTAAAACTATATAAATTAGGGGTATGGTTGGTGACTATGTACGAAATCCTTCAATAGTTTACATATAATTTTTGTATAAAACAAAATTTTGATGATTGTCAAAAATGTTAGTTAAGGTAATGAATTTTTTTTAATTAGACCGTTTAAAAAAAAAAAAAAATTTTTTTTTTATTAAATATATCTTTTGAGATCAAAAAAAATATAGGTACACACATAATATATGGATAGTTTTTATGGCTTAGTTTGCCTCTCACTATGAACAAATGCGTGCTTGAGTATAATGGTGTAGTTGATAAGCTGCCTGTCGTCGTTGGCTGTGTTATTAGTTTTGGGCATCGGAGAGAAAACGTCCCGTATTGGTTCCTAGAAGTTATGGCAACCCTACCTTTAACAGTAACATTATCTCATGCAGGCGAATTCGTCCAGAAGTGGGAAAAATTACGACATTCGCAGAAAATGTAATATTGTCATGTTCCTGCTGCCCAAAATAATTCGTTATTTTTTTAAGGAATTGTCAGCAAAGGATTTTCTGCTGATTTTACGTTGTAGATTCTAATGCGCGATAGATCCGTGTTTGGTACAAACGAAAGAATATTGTTTCACAGCTAGTTTGCTAAAACGCTTAGGTAAATTAATGTAGGAAAACAAAATTTGTTGATTAGAGTGATAGGACGGGCCACACACGCGCATGTACCAGCGGCATAGGCCGGCTGCAAATGAAAATATATGCCGACACTCCCGCACGAATTATTTCACTGTGGAACCCTGTAATGGCCTCTCCAATTTCTTCAACGCTGACGTTCGTACTTCGGTCTATTTTTAAATGCAATTCAATTTTTGTTTTTGCACAGGAGCGGAATGGATGTCCTTCAGCATGTTGAACAACTGAAACAAATTGCTTCAGTTTGTAACAATATAGTCGGATGAATTTACACATAGTTAGATAACAGCAATGTTTGGGTGGACAATACCACCTTAACCTTCACTCATACTTTTTTTAATCTTATTTCTCTTCAACCGTGATCTAATATTGCGCTATTTATTCTTGTTTCTATATACTTACGTCTATTTTTCAGAAGATCTCTTTTTTTCAGGAGAAATTTGGCACCAGGAGTCCCAGTCTTCATCGTTCTTTGAAATCTTACACATGTCAATGTCTTTCATACAATCAGGATACATTTTGTGACCATGTAAGGCGTGTAGGTACCTGTAAAAAATGTCAGAAAAAAATAAAATTGTTAAAAATTGTTTTATATACATTTCATTTTTTACATAATTTTTAACCAAGAAGAATAAAAATGCATGTTCAACAAATCATACATTTTACAGAGATATTAATTTATTGATTGAAGTTCTCAATATCTATGGCACATATAATATGCTTATGATACTGCATAGTGCATATTCTACAAACATCAATACGCTGATGTTTTAATTTTTATGGGTGACTGTTAGATATACTTACTGAAGTAAGTTTTGTAACAAGTGGGTATAGTGAAATATAATATAGTTGGGGTGCAAGAGTTTTCCTGAAAATCGCCATTATATGCTTGATTAAAAACGCTATCAATAAAACGTATGTCGTGCTGTAGCACCAGAACATCCTAGACCACCGTAAATGCGCTGATACGATGACAGGACGTATGGAACAGCATGTGCACTGTGCAGGAAAGACGTGCATTGAAAACATGGAGGTGGCCTACGGTCAGGAGTTAACAAACCGGGCTGAGGGAAATTATTTCTACCTAAATGATGAAGATTCTTAGAATAGTAACCTATGAAGTGAAAGCATGAAGGTAAAGCTCGTAATCTCATAAAACAAAATTATTTACAAATTTTTGCATCTTTTTCCTGGTTGGTGCGGTCCTGTTGCACAATTTGGCGTTCTAGTGCGCCAGCATAACACAACACAAACACACACACATAGTGAGCTAAGCCATTGTAACTGAACTATGTACTATTTGTGTGAGTGTGTGGAGATGTGATGGTGTGCATTATTTGGCTGCGCTGTGTTAATTGGATACAAGTCTGCACAACACACGATATACTAAGTAGGCGAGTTTGACATACATACGCTCATCTCTAGGTGGAATGTCTTTAACTCCCATAACAGCAGCAGATGATCTGCACGCAGGACAGGTCTGGAGAATGGTCACAACCTGAAACTACAACCTACATTCGGTCGCACCACCACATACCTGACACTGCACTTGTGTGTATCTCCACTACGTCGCACACAACAAAACTGCATGTTTTTTTCCTTGACCAATTTGGTATTTTTTTGTTTTTTATCTATTGGATCCGTGCGCCGGTTTTTGTACGCTCTTGAACTTTGCACAATTTATTTTTTACTATTTACAGCTTGCACATACGTGTGCCGTATTCTGTTGGTGGCTATATTTATGTGTGTTTTTTTTTAACGTTGTTTTGATAGACAAATCTGCAAGCTGCAAAGCCGGTTTCTTGGAACGGCCCGGACTTATGGAGAATGTTTCTCCGATGATGTAAGTTTCCTTTTCGTTCCTATAGAATGCGATTTGCATTTTTTTGTCTGTGGGTTGTTCGAGTCGGCTGCAAAAGTCAAGGTCAGACTTGTATTATGAGAACAGAGACTCTTTGTTCTCGCCTGAAAGTTCAATCACACCACTCGAATTACAGACCTTCCTATATGATATAATAGCTAATCTGGAATTTTGGTGTGTGTTGGTGCACTTTTATGCATTCCCTGTGTATTGGTGCTGGCGTGCATAGCCTTCTTTATCCTCATTGCAGATGTGTTGGTACCAGCGATGCCTCCAAAAGAGCCAATGGCGTGGGATACTTCATCGTTCCAACTGCACTACCTAACCTAACTAAATAATAAGCTCACTATTTTTAAGCATACACCTGCATACTTCAGACTAGATGATAGATAAAAAAATAATGATGTGTTGGCGTCTTATACCATTCCTCATATAGGTACCTTAATATTTTTTTAATCCTATTATAACGAATTGTAGCATGAGATATATTATCTTTGCCAATAGAACAATAAGAAAATTTTGTTATGCATATACGCGAAGAGATTGAATTCAACGTGAATCCACCAAATATAGCCAAGTTCTTGGAACAAAACTCAGTCAACAAAGAAAGACAGTAGGCTGCGAGCCGACCTTGCAACAAGCTTCCCAATATCTGAAATTTTAGGCCACAAAGAGTTAATTTAATGAAGGAGAAGAGGAGTGATTTCAATCAAACAGACACTCTCAAACTATCAAATCGAAATGTGTTAACGACTTACTATATATGTATATACATAATGGAGTCCTATTGTCCGTGGTCACCGTATCACTACTGGTTGGACTAATTTCGCTAATTGTTTTTTTTTGTGGAACGATTTTCAGGAAAAGGTTTTTGTGAATGAAAAAAATAAGAAAGCTGCGTAGAACATTTTAAAATTTAATAAAACTCAAATTAGGAAACCTTCTTAGTTCTTTTGACGGTAGGTATAATACAATTCTAATTTTTAAATTGAATGGTGTTTTCCAGAAAATGACATATTTTTATAGTTGGTGCGGTTGACAGAAAGCGGATGGAAAATATATGGCTTAAAACATATGAAAATGTATGCGTCGCGTCGGTTGGAATTACAGGTCAAAATTATTAGGTACTTACTTACCTAATCCACGTTCGCTCCTAGTGTATTATACAAATTCAAACTCAGTATTCATAATCAAGACCACAGGACAACGTCTGTCGGGAAAACTAGTTTATTTATAAATATTTCGCTTTTCCAGACAAAACACGAATAAAATAATCTGGCAATTAATTATAGAATATGCATCGCGCGTCGCTTTGTTGGTCGCAGGTTCGAGTCTGGTACGGGTACGGGAACGGGAAGCCAGAAATAAACAGCGCCAAGTCAGTGGGAGATGAGGCAAAATGAGGGCGACCATTTATTATCACCCAAATATTTGGGTCAATGTCTATCAGTTGGAACTAAACCGCACTGCATTGTGATGCGGTTACAGCAACACGATATGCTGCAGATAGGGTGTTCTTTCATAGTATGCGTACCTGCCTATAAATATTTCAGCTTCATTAAACAATATTCATTGGACATATAATATGTTGAGGAAAAGAACAGGAACACTTTCTGGAATGACAAGATTTACCTGCATCATGAAATCGTATTTAATAAATGCCAAGTTCGTCTGTAACTCGGTATTTTTGTTGAAACACTACGACCGCATGCTTAATATTTTTCATACATATTACAAAACCATATCAGCTTAGGGATTTTTTTCACAGATATATTATTCGATGTTCGTTGCTATGACAATAACACTACCCGCGTCAATTATTATATCGACGAAATATGTGATACTTGATCGGAGGTTTCTTCCTACATACAACTTGTGTAACGGGAAGAAAATGTCAAATCGTCCACAGTCCAATGTGGTAGTATTATATCAATAAATAAATAAATAAATAACACTCTTCTATACATAGGTGTCAGTATAGCCGGCGGAACTTAATGCTTGAAGCATTGTCTACCAGTCAACCGGTCCCGTCCAATCTGAGACAGGATTCCGACATTGAAAATCTCTGACCCGACCGGGAATCGAACCCGGGACCTCTTGATCTGAAGTCGGAGCCTTTGCCACTAGGCTACCAAGGTCGGCAACAAATCAAATTGCCAACCTTAATATGGCGATATAAATGAAAAGTAGTACAAACAAACATTAACAATGGCCCTTTTCTATGCCAGGCATTCAACAGGTTTTGCTGCTAGTTTACTTCCTGTAACGATATGAAACATAGAACTTGAAAGATAGCTAAGAAGAGGCATGAAGCATTTGAAGTGTGAATCTATTATTGTCAATCACCCTCACCAATTCACAAATTTCAATAGATGTTGTAAGTTGTCAGTAAAGGTCCGGAAGTATTTCAAAACTGGGCCATATTTTGCACGTAAAAAACTGTAAAAAATCTCCAGGGAAAAAATTAAGGCATGTTGAGGCTCTAATCGAAGTCCTGGTTACGTAGAAGAGACAAATTCACCGAATTGATCACTAACTCTGGCTCAAAAGCCACGTAAAGAAGAAAAACGCGACAAAATTTTTGAGTGAATCGAAAATGTAAAAAGGTGGAAAATAAATAATAGTGATATTGAAAATTGAGAAACTTTTAGTTTCTGGCAAACTTATATTTTTCGTTCTTCCTAAAACATTTGACATGTTGATTTTTTTAAATTTATGTATCGGATGTAATTCATTGTGTATCTTCGATAATAAATTTGAAGGTCCTACTAATTTTAACTGAGTTAAAAATAATGATTTAAATTTTCACAATTGTTTCAAAATATAATTAGTACTCCGATATTCGTCATATTATACAACATTTTATTTGTTTATTAAATTATACATTAATATCGGCTTTTCAGGATATTTACGTATAATTACATAACCAAATAAGGGAAACATCAGTTAAAACGCATTCATTTTTTTTTTGAACAAGATAAAAACGGTTTGTGGCACATTTCCTTGAACAGATTAAAAAAAATGGACTTTATTTTGCGTCGTATATTTTTTTACGATATTTTTATTTACGCTAATTTATTTTGACGCAAAAATAATATCTTGCTTGTGTTGCATAATACGATGAAATATAATATGTGTCACTAATACATACCAAAACACGTTTTACAGCGAATGCACAAACACATACGAAGATGCTTTTTGTATTGCACCTCGCACACACCCGTAAGATAAAATATCATCGAACTGAACCCGCGGAAATGATAATATTCGTCATGCAAATACATACACAGCCATACATGTACCTACACAAGCGCACCTTCCAAATATATATAAGATGCACTCACACACTAGCATTGTAGGAGACGTTGCACACTATGACGCTGCCGCTTGCACGTATATTCGCAAAACAAACACATTCAAAAATTGTTTACTCCCGGACCTGTATTTGTATGCAGTTGATTCATTCTGGTATACCAGTTTCTTCACTACACATGCACATGCAACTGCCGCCTTTGTGAATTGTCCATTATGTTAGTGTATGTGAGGGAATTGTTTGCACATTACTTCATATGTGTATGTGTCGATTATGATTAGATAACATAACATAATATCGTTATCTGTATGTAGAATAGTATATCTTTTGGATTGTTATGTAGGTACCTATCCAACGAATGAGTTTTATATGTTGCATTAATATATTGTAATTAAGTATGTGTGTTTTTTTATGTACAAGGACAGGAATTTTGTTTATAATAAAAAGACGGTTTGACGCACAAACACTGTCGCTTTTCATTTAAAAGCTTTCACTTTTTTCCCGTAGAGAGGGAAAATATAGAACGGATCAACAAAAGAAGGCCTGTTTCACACACAGTTTGATTCATTTTGAAATATTTTTCGGTCGCTGCCGTCAAATTGTAAACCTTTGCTTCGGTTTCTTTTGTTTTTTTTTCATTTCCTCCTTCGTATCGACTATCGTTTGTTGAATGCGCTTGTTTCTGGGGAAATCTCTGAACTTGCAGCCCTTAGATCACTCCATCTACAATGGTAAAAAGCAGACCTGGAGGGTTACTCTTGAAACTCAATCCCGATCTCAATGTAAAACGTCGATAGGTTAATATAATACTCAAAATGCTTGTATCAATCCTAATTTGTTCCATTTTTTTATCGTAAATAAGAAACTAAATTCGAAATTAGTTTCTTAGTATACAAAACTAGTCAGGATAATCAAAATTTGTGGAAAATTTATAAAAAATTTATTTGAACTTTATTTTCAAATGACCTCCACCAAGACATGCATGTTCATCAGTTAGTAAAGTCTATGTTTTTTTTTTCTATTCAGACCGAAGAAATCTACACCGAATATAACCGAAAAAATATGTGAATCAAATCTAAGGCTGCGTTTTTAATTGGAGGTGCTCTTTGGACGGACTAATTACCTAATAATATGTCGTCACATCGAACTTTCGGAGAATCGTCCGTCTGGGTGACGCCATCTGGGTGTCGGCTGAAAACTAAACTTCCCCCACTTTCATACATACAAGTCTATCAATATATTAATACGTGAAGGAAAAGCTTTGTGACTATTTTGACGGAAAATACGCGGACGGAGGAGTATGAAATTACGCTCACTTATTTTTTATGTAGAGGAGGGGTGGCGATTGCTAATATTTTCTTCAAATTATGCATAAAAATAGATTAAATCAATAAAAAAAAACATTACAAACACTACTGTAATGTTATGTATTTGATACTTACACACACACTTCCACAGTCTACTTCATAGAACGGATGTAATGCCATTATATAAAAAAAAACTTTATAGAATAAAATGTTAAATGGACGCAGAAAGCTTTTTGAAGGCGGTATTTTTAAATGGAAGGTGGAGCTCATTGCGTCAAATTGAGAATATATTAATATTGTTTTTTTTTTCAATAGTAGGTAATAGAAAACACTTTATACATAATATCAACATTTAAAATTTGACGTGTCCATGTCATTGTTTTGGAAAGAAAATTGTGAAATAGCACTCGCTCAGTCTAATGTTCAAGCGTATAAATCTTAATTTGTTATGGTCGAATTTCGAGCACTGGTCGACCACTAGTATCAATAAACCTTTGTGATGTTCTTTTGACTTAACCCTTAAAACACATTCACGGCCACGACTGCTATAGCCGTCATTTTCTCATATTATATTATTCAATTTCTTTTTATTAATACATTTCAGTGATCAAGCTATATACGAACTTAGAAGATCGTTAAAATAAAATAGGAGGACAGGAAAAATATTTAAATTAGCTATATCAAACGATTTAATAATAATATAAAAAAGCTGCTGATTCGGTAAACAATGTTCGATCTTGTAAATTATTTTTATTGCATTCGCATGACGATTCTCTGCCATTATTTAGCCAAAGGCGTCGCGCGTCTTGTGGTTTTGACTTCATAATGAATCAACAAATAATAATAACTAACATTTATTGAAGAAACAAGTACATATAGTTGTTGGAGACCGCAACTTCGTTTTGGTAAGCTCGCCCTCTGTATGTTGATTCTGTGAAATCTTTTTATGTCAAATTTTGTGTTTTTTTTTTTAATGAAATAATATAGTTGAAAATACAAATATTTAGGTACATAATAATTATAACAAATAAAAATGTCAATTTTGTAGGTATGTGAGAATGTGTTGTGTATTATACTTTCAATGTTCAGTAAAAATGAATAAATAAATATACACAACGACAAAAATAAATTCAAGAAATTTAAATATCTACAAGATATATTTATATACAAGAAAACAGTGCAACAAATGTCTCTAATGATAATCGTTACGCGATTTTAGATAGACTTAAGCCCTCCATGAAGTAAGATATCAAATGCAAGAAAGTTTTTCATAAATTCAATGGATTGTTTCTGAGATCACCATGAAATAGTTTCAGATTCATATATAAGTTTAGTTTGTAGATAAATTGTTCCTTCATCTGTGCGCTTATAAAGAAAGATAAAATATAGTTAGGTACGTTCAGTAATAATAGATACTCGTATGTTCCTATTATTTTCTCAGAAGATATGGGGTTAGTGTTATTTTAGTGAGAGCAGATATGTCTATTATGGTATCCAAGCTACGCTTAATGACATTAGACGTCAAACATTCATAATTTTTCTACAGTCAGTGAAAGAGATAAGCGTAATGATATTATGTACTCATCTCGAATACTGCGTTCGTTAGGTTACAACCGTTTTACTTTTCTAGGAAAACATATCGTAAATGGCTCAACAAGTAGCGGTAGGCTGTAAGAAACATAAATCACTCTTACAACCGTCTTAGTCCAATTATTCAATAATATTCCGCAGAAAATAGTCATTGTAGAAGTTCAAATATTCAACAGAAGCTGGTAGGTACAACTTTTGCTTTGGAGATGAAAAAGTTTCCATAGTTTTGTTGAATTAACTCTGTTTTTTTAAATAATCTATGTAAGTACCTAGCCTAAATCACAGTGATGAGTGAAAGGTTAATAAAAAAGTACCTAGACTAATTATGACCGATTTAAAAATTTTAAGTTTAATTCTAACCACTTGTCTAGTATTGTTATTTCTAAAATGATAATATGAGTGTGTTTTCTCCGTGTGAATCTTCGTCAGAATTCGAACTTCCGACTTAGTATCTGTTTTACGAATCCAAATTTTTCATTAGTTTTTTAATAGTTAGTCGTCATCGTCTCATCCGAATCCATCTACTTAACAAAAACTAGTCTTTAGATTATTTTGAAGGACCTATAACATATTCTGCTGTTTTCTGTAAAGCCATAAAAGACTTAGACTTATGTTTTTGTTTATACCTAAATGAGAGAAAAAAGAATTAATATCTATTAGTGTTGTTCTGCAATTTAACAGGTTGCATTTGATACTTAATCGTACAAATAGATTATTTATTTTATAATGCTCGACTTTTCTTAAAGTGTGTTCAATTAAAAGCACAATCAGATATTACCAAATTATAATGAGGCGGTTGCAATTTGGTTGTCGTAGCTAGGTGCGTACGCGCGCGTTGTTCGTGTACAAGGAAAAGCGTAGATAGGAAGTCGCAGCGGGTCAGATGGGCGGAAAATGCCTAGACATTTCCCCGGTAGGTCCCACATCATCGGTGTATAATCGAAGGCATCGATTCGTGTATGCCCCCGCTCGCGTCATTGTAGGGGTGGTTGCGCGCGCTCTACGGCCACGGGTAGCAGGGTAGTGCTGGCGGCACAGTGTTTAGTAGTCGGTAGCAAGCCGCCGTTGCAGTGGCATGCTCGCGCGCCCGAGTACAGTCCGTACCCAGTACACCCCCTTCCCACCACCAGGTGAGGGCTCTCTCCCGCTCACCCAGACTCCACACCAATAGCCGGAAGGTGCACACGCATTCTCCTCTTCGTTACAATTAATATATGCGAAGGAAATTCACTAATAAGTGAGTCCTTTAACTTTTACAACTGAACTCAATGTTGCTCATCATTCATCTCACTAATTAGCGTTCATTCACTATCATCTCATCATAGGCTTTGGCTGTTGTTTCTCCCACCTGTGTGTTGTTTATCTCTGAATGTATTGTCTTTAATGCAGAAATTTACTTTGAATAATTAGGTACCTATTCCTCTTACGATTTTTAGTGGTGCTGCCGGAAGACATAATTTTTTAACGCGAAAAATCCATGTCTCATCTCGTTAGAAGTAAAAGTCCTAAATTCTACTTCTAAACTTCCATCTCTTTAAAGGCAAAGAATTGCTTAGCACACGTGACTTCTTGTTTACGAATTGGCGCGCGGAGAACATAGTTCCGCGCTTCCCCAAACATCCCTCCATGCCAGGATCCTCGTTTTTTTCCATTCAAAGGAGATCTCACTCCACTTTGTGACATAAAATAAGCCCTCACTATTATTATAGGTACACATGTATTGCTAATCCTACCCCCGTTCCTTTCATTGTGTGACTTGATGTTGTAAATATTTTTCTTGTTGTTTTTTTTATTACTTGTATCGCTTGTTTACCAAAATAACCTACGAACATGGTATAGCGATTGTGATCTCCTGCGTGAATATATTTAAGGAGCCCTTAAAATATCGATCACAACAGGTTTTTGACCTCGAATCAAATTATTATTTTGGCGGAAACGTCATCGCTGTTTTTATGGCAGCTTTTCAGGGTAGGAGGAGGGGCCTTCGAAACTTTTGATTTTACGACTGTGTTTGTTTCATTCTTGCGACTTTCCCTTTGTTAGTTGTAGACAAATCACGCAGAGACGATGGAAAAATAGTTCTTCTTCTTTTTAAAACTATATTAATACCCCTTACCAAATCTTTTTATTTCATTTTATTGGCTGTAGGTACCTAACTGCCTATTTTGGGAATACGGACTACATTAAACTATAATTATATCAAAATTTCAGTAAACTGTAGAAGTTTTAACAAAAAAAAAAATAAAGGCAGGTACTTATGTTTTTGTGTATTTGAAGAAAATATATGCAAACATCATTTTACAAAAATGACAGTCTCGCAGCTGTATGTATGAAAAATATAAAAACGGCCCAGTACTATTTCAAAATTTTGAGTAGAAAAAATTTCTAAATTTCTTCTTTTCTTCTTCTTTCTTTTTTTCTAAATTTTAAAAATACTCGAGCAACTTTTTATTGCAAATGTTACATTCATAATCCTCCCAATTCCGGCTGGCTTTTCTTCTTGGCAGAGAAAATCTTTCTAAATGACCGAAATTAATCATTGTACAAAAACTAACAAAATACTCCCTTCTGACCTCACAAAATACTCCCTTATGACCTCACAAAATACTCCCTTTTGACCTCGCATAGAGAGACAACAATATAAAAAATCTTCCAATGTAAATGAAATGAATCTACTTACCTATACTCTTAAAGGCCCAAAAATCTCCAAGTATTTGTCACCTATTGCCTTTATACCTGAAAATTTAGACTGGTATAGTTTTAGGTTTCAATGTTTACATTGCGGGAACAAACCAGAACCAGATATTTGATCAAATTTATGACCGTTTTTACGACGATGCGTTTGATTGCATGACCTATATTTGCGCGCACTGTCAGTGTGGACCGGTGATGTGACGCACGGGATCACGCAGTTCAGAGAGTTGCGCAACCACATAGACGATGCGCATCTACCTAGTACCTATCTACCAACAACTATGTACCTAGTTTACTTTTTATGTTGCGTTGTTTGAAAGACTTATAAGCACTTTTCTGACGTTTTCGAATATAAAACCACACTTAATGACTGATATTATGTTATTGTTATGAAGATTGGAGAGTTTTATGAAATCTTTTGTTTTGCAGACTGCATTACGACTTGTGTTGTTTTTCAGACTGTTTAGTCTTACGACTTGTGTTGTTTTTCAGACTGTTTAGTCTTACGACTTGTGTTGTTTTGCAGAATGTTTTGGTCTGTTCCCTATATGGGCACACATTCAACTGCAAGTCAGGAGAAATACCGACAGATTTTCTTAGCTCCCTTTGAACACTAAGGTTTCTGATTCATTCAGGAGATGATAGATCGTGGCTTGGAACGATGCAGCCACGAAGAATATTAAACCTTAATATTAAAACGAGCCAATAGAAATAATCTAAAATATACGTTCTTAAATCAATAAACTTCTTCTTGATTTGTTTATATTTTATTTCTCGTTTATTTATTTCATACACGCACGAGCAACACTACAATAGTAGTATTCATAGAATGTTCAAATAATTGCAGTATACTTCTATACAAAATTATATATGGGTTAACTGGAAGAGATCCTTCGGGATAAGTTCCCTCTTTGACTCTTTTTATGCTTATTTCAAAACTGTAATTTTAGAATTCAATAAAGCGTTATTTATTAATAATTATATAAAAAAAAATATTCTCCATTAAGAAGAAAAGGCAGAAAGGTAGAAATGAAAAAAAAAAATACAAAATTTATTTGATTACACTTATCAAAGCATAACAGATACCTATACGAGTATGCACATAAAGATATTTGAATTACTTAAAAGGAATTTTGAAAAAGAATAAAATTAACAAAATTTTTCAACTAGTGAATTACTTTAATGGAACACGCGTATTTTTTTAAAAAGAATAACCTTAAAAACAAACATAATTTAAAACTAAGTATACCTACGCAATGCTGTATTTACATAACATGTTTGATAAGTTTAGTATTGAAATACTTATGCATTTGTTCTTAGGCCCTGTCCGCACTGCGATTTTTCACCACACGAATTTTATTCTTGCGGATTATATTCCGTGATCGAAATTTCACCTAGTAATAATAATAATAATAATAATATAACACTTTATTGGGTAAAAATATACATAATTAACCAAAATTGGCGGGCTTATTGTCTAGGGCAATTTCTTCCAACCAACCTAACCTTCACCTAGTACACACTACGAATAAAATTTCGCACGGTTTTGAATATCTTATCTAAAGTACTACCAGCGCACGACCGAGAGAAATTTGCGAATTTTATTTCGCAGTGTGGACATAGCCAAAAAAAGTACAAAATATTCGCACGGACATAATCCGCACCGCAACGCGTTCAATAAGCAAAAAAATCACAAAAAAAATTTCCGCACGATTTTTACCGCAAGTGTGAACACTCCCATAAGATTCAATGTGTTACAGAACTGCGAAAAAAAATCCGTACGGTAAATTTCGCAGTGCGGACGGGGCTTTATAAACAAAATATCTTTGTCATTACCTATGTATCGGAACGACAGTGATGCACCGCTATCAAACGCATCCAATACCCCACTTTTTATTGGACGTTTGCGTAATAGCTACTCTGCCCTGACGTAATTTATTCTTGGGTTGAGTTACATAGTTGACCTGAGGTACACATATACGCACTCACGCAGCCAAATAGTTCTTTGCTTCTAATTATTATGTATCGTTAAACTAAATTAATTGGGTGACTACGTTTATATAAGGTACCTACTTATTAAGTACTTAATAATGCGTGTATCTTTGAAATAGTAAACAGCGGTAAAGCATAGGTGTATAGGTTTTTGACACAAAAGTGTGGGCTTAATAAAATACTGAAGATTTGTAATTAAAATAAATCCCTAGAGTCAAGATATACCAACATTTTTATTATAAACATATACCTAATATAACTGTTTTGATGTTTATTATGTACCTATTCCTATAACTTTATTTACTAGATATTAAAAGTATGTGGCAATACTTTAAAGTTTACAAATAATATATGTATTTACGGTGATTCGCTGTGGCTCTGAATGTTTCCTTATAACCTCCCAAGTGAGTGAGGTGTGCAAAATATGAATAAAGAAAAAATGTAACTCTTTTCTGTAAGTATAAAGTTGTTTTTATTACTGGCTGATCTTCTATTTATATAAGGGATTTTTCTAGTCAACCAGTCCCGTCCAATCTGAGACAGGTCGACTCGTACGTTAATGAATAAGTAGATGTTTTTCAAAACGAATCCCTTGCCCGCGACTGCGATGAACCAATAAATACTACAAAATATCATGAACTAGGGAACGTTTCTCTGTCACATAAGTACATACAGATCGATTCGAATTTCTTGCCGTTTGGCTCGATTCTTTGGATGTTGCTCTCTAGAGAGATTCCCCTGGATTTAAAAACAAAAAATTGTACCACGACGATGTGTGATTATACTGTTCGTATTATTAAGTACCAAACTTTCGTGTACCACAAAAATCTATAAGTGTAATCCTAATTGATATTTAATCATCATCCCATCAAAAAATCACAGTATTTCATTTCCAGTACTACTACTACGTCAAAAAAACATTTTGATGTCACTTAACAAATATCTTCTCACAGTGTATCTGCCTATAAAAAGTTTTTATTCCTTGACACTTAAATACCTGTCTGTATTCCCAATATTAGAACTTAGCCTATTAAACAGTTTGTGAGCAAAATAATGACTATTGTCCAATTATTAGTTTCGCATGCTAAGACATTTTTTAATACGCATTTTTTTGTCATCCATGTTGAGTTTCCGAATAGCATGTGTCTATAGTAGGTAGGTACCTATAGATCTCCGTGTGTCATTCGCGTAGGTACCTTACTTGATTATAATGTGCCTAGACGCCCTTGAAGTAACTGGTCGACATTTTTGTTTACCTCAGTAGGTACATTCGATGTCCGATGTTTTCATCAACCCATTGATGGTGATGATTATTAGAAGCGGTTACTGAATGGACTAGTCTCTGTTTTTTATTTCAGAATAATAATCATTATCAATATGGAAACGATGAGTTTTAAGGCAAATCATGCTTATGTTAGTCGGTTCTTCTTTAGGAGCTGAAATAATCAATAAAGAAGCTTATGAGATGTGGATTCATCGAAGAATGTTGTATATCCTTTTGACCGATTTGGTCAGATATTTGGAGGTCTTGAATATGGCAAATATTGACAGAAAATTACTATCATCGAAGGAAAAATTGAATGAAGACTGGTAGAAGACGAGGCTCCACAGGGTGTGGACTCGAATCCAAATCATCGGGAACTGATTCATGCAGCTAATAAGGAGGCCTTTGCCCAAATGAAAGCAGACATCGGGAGGTACTTCAGGAAATAAATGTCATTAATGTCCTATAGCCAGGCCCCTATCAATTATTGCTCATATTATTATCCATAGCGGTTCAGCGAAAAATTCGACTGTCCTTTAACTTAATCAGATAATTACTATTATTCTGAAATGAAAAACAGACGATTGAGTATCCAATTTTTATTGAGATTTTTGACATTTCTGTATTCTGAAAATATTTTATCCAGTACATTAGTTACGTAGCTACTGGCGACCGATTAAGTTCTAAGCAAGAGCTTCTTGCGTTGAGTTGGAATGGAATAACATGAATTTGAGAATACCAGTCAATGTATGCTGCCCTGAAAAGTGAGCAAAGATAGTTAAAGTTACCGAAGTATGTAATACATAAACTCGATTTTAAGGAATTTGCACATGAGTCAAACTCAACGTGCAACGGAGATTAGTGGAGGAATCCTAGCCACGGTTCTAGTACATCTAGTAGGCAGGTACTTGCAGCATGGAATTCGATGGCGGATGGCAAATGACGGGCAGTGGTACTCGGCGTGGTTGGGCAGGAACCTCGCCTCATCTCTATCTGGAAGTTTAATTCTCGTTACCGGTCCAACCGGTTGACCACAGTCCAACTAACAACATCGTTTCAAAGACACACGCATTTTTTTGCACCTGTTTCATTTCAATCGTTACTAACCGCACTAAATTTTCCTAAAAAATATCTAATTCCATCAAAAATCGCACTAATCCAAATCATTGAACATTTCAAAATACAGTTGAAATTCAATAATCAAAATATTTAATACCTACTAGCTTATGCCCGTCTTGATTTAGGTCCATTTTAAAAAGATGATATTTTTTCAAAGGATAGTTGTCTCTTTTCCTGAAATCTTACTATGTTATTTTAGAAATTAATAAAATTTACTATAGGTATTCGAAGAAATTGAAAAAAATTGTCTCCAAGTATCAACGACGATTAAATATATAAATCGTCTTTGTTTTATTTATTTATTTATTTATTTATTTTCGGTTTTTCTTTCATCAGCCGGCATTACAGTATTCACCTATGCACCGGCAGATTTTTCTTGCTATTAATGTAGTATCATTTTATTGCAACGACGATGTTTACATTCATATAGCAACTGATATAATTAATGGTTCAATTTTAACTCAGTACTGACTGTTTTTTCATTGGCAGTTTGTTAGTAAGTAAATAAAAACAGACGGAATAGAATCATAAAAAAAATGGCAAAAATATTATATTTTTTTGTGACAAATTAAGTCGTCTTCTTAAGGTTGATTAACTTAAAATGTTTGTCTATCTTGGGCATCTTAAAACGAGTTGTAAATGCTTTTGCTGTCGAACTGCAGGTTGGGATTTAATTTTAAAAGCCTTACGGTAAACGTTAAGTAAGTTTTTTGAAAAGGTAGTAGAAATATCCCGTGTTGGCAAAAAATGAATTTTTAAAATATATGTATAAAAACGATCGATATTACACGACAAGATATAAAATTTAAGTAAATATAGAAAAGAAGTAAAAATACCTAGCATAGAACAATCACTTTCACCATCGTGAAGACCCTTCATACTTCTCTTATACCGTTTTTCGTTCCTTCGACGCAGACCTGAAGGAGTTGGACATGGTGTGGGAGGAAGTCATAGCCATTGCGCATATTATTATCCATATAGATAATATGGATAATAATAATATGCGCTGATAGAAAAGAAGTAATCGAAATACAATATTTAATAAAATGCACTTACGTGTATTACGTAAAATACATGGTTTATTCTCGATCAATGTGTTCGTATCAATCAAGCACGTCATTGTTTTGTTTATCGTCCTCTAAAGATTGCAACAAAGAAAGTTGTACACGCCCCTCTGAAAACGTCACGCTACCTCGTGTACTACATAACAACATAACGGCATTGGTTGCAGTGCGAGCGTGGCACGTGAACCCGTCAGGTGAATGACAGCATGCACATGCACATGCACACACACTACGGGCATGCACCATTCACACGCAGAGTGCAGTCATGCAACGTGTTTGTTATCTGTCTACGTAAGGGCGCCCTCTCTTTGTGCGAAAATTGCGAATGCGTTTCTTCAAACATGTAGGTACATAATTAAAGAAAAGAAAACGACATGCGAGCTGTCAGATGTCATGCGTCAGAATCCTGAATTACAATAAATTTCAATCACAATACTCATCCAATTTCAATCTTAATAAATATGTCATTATAACACTTGCATGGTTGCAATGCATAAAAATACCTAGGCCATTTTTAAATCCGGCGTTGTTTTACGAAATATAATTGTTTTTAATAAGGATTTATAGTAATAAAAGTATTTGCGATCGACATTGGGATCGGGATGAGTTTCGAGAGTAACCCACCAAATCCGTTAAGGTTAGTGACGATCAGACAATCGGGATAAGTAAGCTTTATTAATAGATAATTATGTCCATTCTTGGTGGAATTATTTTTACAATAAAGTTTTTGATATTTAGGTATATGAAGTAATTATTGGCCTAGCTGCCAGTTCAGTCGTAGACTTTCATTTTGAGGATCGTGGGTTCGATCCCTGGTGCTAATAATCGTCCTCTTTACAGCACAATCTTTGATTTCTGTGAAAGTTGAAATGATTTGTGTTCATTTTGAGTGAACCCATTAAAAAAATTAACTGATGTATTCGTTTTCCCTTTGTGATCCCACAAGGGAGAAAAGAAAGCCAACAAGAGCTTTCCACAACGTTAAATCTTACGCGGTTTCAAGTACCTCCTCTAACACTATGAATTTTTTGCTATTCCACATAGGTATTTGGCAAATATTAACAAACAGTACGAAACCAGATTCAATGACTGGTGTAGGATGCATGGAATTGTGGTCGTAGTCCACTAAATGACTTCACTACCAGAACATACAGCCAAACACTCCAAAAATTCCGTGGTACAATAAGAAACCTTTTTCTAAATTCACCGTCTCCTCAATTTTTAGAATATGATCTGGGAACTGTATATTAAATTCTCACCTTAACAAAATTACAGTCATAGATTCTCCTGAATGTAAATGTGGAGCAGATGAAGAGACAATAGACCACGTTGTTTCTCCTGTCTACCTTTTGATTCCGAAATGTTCCTACTCAATATTAAAGAAATAACACTGACCTACCCATTGTCCATAAGTTTCTTACTCGCCCAGGGTTGTGACAAAATTAATAATGAGGTGCATCCAGTTAAACGAGAGAAACCATAATTGGATTGATTTTACTTTGTTCTTTTTGTTTTGTTTTTGTAATTATAGTATATTGTCACATATTATTGTAACATGTTTAAAAAATTCTATGGGTTGAAAATACTATGTATAAAAAGTTATCGATAAAGTTGTGTAATATGATTTAATATATAATATGTTAATTCAAGTTAAGTCATGTAGATAATATTGTTAAGTGCTTGCCTCGGAGACTGAGTTAAAAAATATTTGAATTCAATTTCATTTTCTACAGTATAACAAAAATAATATTTTCAATAAGATCGGTAGTTTCGAAGATAAACGCATTGAAAACTCTAGCATGTAACTTTTTATGGCAAAAATAAAAATTGCATACAATTTCTTTATTAAAAAATCCCTAATATGAAGCAAGATTTGAAACGCCTTATGACATTCTATAGAGTATGTATAAATGAAGACAAATAAATATATAAGCTGATCACAATCCTATTGAAAAAAGTCGTTTTTTTGTTGTTAGCGCGACACTATGATTGGCCGATTACAAAGCTTTATACCTATGAGAAAAAAATCGTAATTTTAATATTTACTTATTTTTTTTTCTTAAAAATATCGTGAACTTATACAGAATTTACGAAATAAAAATCAGCCAAATCGCACTAGCCGTTCCTTAGTTTTAGTGAGACACACGTAGAGCAGTTCTTCAACAAAAAAATGTACGCATAGATGCAAACACCGTTGTATGTAGAAGAACATTAGAAAGACGAGAGAGGATTTGCCTTATATAGAAGTTGAGAAGAAAATGGATGAAAATCATCATTACTTCTTAAGATAAAAAAAAATCAGTTAGCATCTGGCGTGCTAAAATAGATAGAATTGAAAAAAAAAACATTGAGATACTTTGCGGCTTAAACAGCGTAAAAATATCTTTCAGCATCTTTCATAAAATGCACAATTTGTGTCGTGAATACAGGGGTTCATACTTTCAGTTGCCCAATCCAAAACCCAACTGTTTGGTTAGCTTAGATAGTAGGTTTATTTCTTTCGTTTCAAACTCTTTTTAAATTTAATTTTTCTCACACAAGTTCACAAATACACCAGCATATGAAAGGTGTATTTGTGAAAAAAAAAAATGCCGCATCGAATAGTTGATTCGATTTTAGTATATTATGAGAAAACGAAAATATTGCTACAAAATAATTTTTCTATGACAGTGACTATAATATTATGATTAGGTATAATGGGAAAACATCATTCCAAAATAATAAAACAAAAATAAACAACACATATGAAAAACAATGATAATACTTTCTTAGTCTTCAAAATTATGAATAGGTGTCGTTAGGGAGGGATATTATATGCACTGGGATTCGAACCCATGCACGCAGGAACATTAATATGAAATTCAACATCATAATAATAATTGTTTGGCTAATTTGTTTTTTTTTTACGTATTTATTTTATTTGTAAATATTATAAACTGAAACTCTCCTTTCGAACAATGATTTTATTTATCTAATAAAAATAGTATGAAAATAATTTTGGCAATGGTTTAAAATCGATGATACCTCACAGATTCTCAAGAGCACAAACAACATCAGGCGCGCATATCCGCATCATGCGCGCACTCCCTGGCGCATCGCATAGAGACGAAAATAATCATAGAAGATCGCAAATTTGAATAGGTTAGCTAGGCAGGCTACAGAACACGTAGGACGACACAGAGTGCGCACACCTTATAGCGCGGCATTTGTTTACGCAGCGGGCAGGGAAATGTGCGGAGGGGCCCGATGCAGGCCGCGAGTTGGGAGCGGGCAGAGGGCCGGGGGGTATAACCTTGTGCGAGTCCCCCCCCTCAAATTCTGCATTCGTCAGATTTCGGCTACGTCGCCTTCGTCTTTCCCATGTCCGCGGTCTCTCGTTCACTCGGTCCGCGAGTGGTGCGTATCGTTTTTTTCGCCGTTTCACGCGAGCAATTTTTCTATTCCGCCTCATTTTGTGGCGGTCTCACGTACAGAGTGCATTACGTTGCCTATTGTCCCATTCGCATCATCGTATCATTATTTATTAGTCGCTCCTCCGCGTATCAATGTTTGTGTCGAATAAAACTACTTACTGTGGTGAGCTCCAAGTGACTCTGTAAGCGGTGAGTTCCCGTGTATTGTGCTCGCTGCCGCTTCCTTCTCAGGATCCTTGGGGATTGCGGAAGTACTCCTTCTGCCAACCTGTTTAGCTGTGAAGGGCGCCATGTCGGCCCGGAGACTTGCCTGGCCGCTCTGCAACCCCAACTGAATATTGTGTTAAGTGTTTTGCTGTTAATCTAATATTAAATGTTTCATACTTTGGGTGTTTTAAACATTAGTTTCTAGTGCATTTAGCAAAAAAAAAAAAACAAAGCGACATTGTGGTGGTTTTAATTTTATTTGGATATAAACAACATTATTTTTTTTTACAAATTTGTGGGAATGAGTTTGAGTGCATTTATTTATATTTGATCTGGTACGTATTATGTTGTGTTGTTTTTTGTCATAGTTGTAGGTTATATTTTAGCCATTCGCGAGTTGCATTCGCAAATATCTAAATGTGCATATCGGAGTGCATTGCATCGTATAAACTGAATGACTGCAGACTGGAGATCAAGACGTCACAACAATGTGACGTTTTCGCGATATCATCGGCGCATGCAGTGCGAATTACCTCCTTCGTATAATAATATTGTTTCATTCATACTAATTTTATTATTATTATTTCATTCATAAATTCGAATTGACTTCTGGATGCACTTTACGCATATTCATTGTAAGTGTATTATTTTTATACAAGATGCAATTGTTAAACACTTTTTTAAGGCTCATTTATACCAAACGTAGTTTGATGTCCGGATTACGTTGATTTGATCACACCGTATGCACGTGTTCTAGGCTTTGCCAAAAATACTTCAAACAAGTATCCAGCTAGACCACTTATTTATTACTTCTGACTCTCAATTTCAAATGTTGCTGTTACGTCAATGTCCACTTTTTTATTCCTCCGTGTTGACTTTTGTATGATAAACAAATGGCAAAATTGTTGTTTTTACTTCATTATAGTTCACATGAATGTTTGCGTCCAACATGAAGCGCCTGCCGTACGTGCCAATATTTAGAGCCACACCGAAATTGTTTGAGCAGTGCGTTTGGTTATAATTTGCCGTTGCACTAAAAAAATGAGTTATGTGAAATGGTACTGCTCGCAAAATTAGACTCAAGTGCAAATTTTACATAACGGAGTTCTATATATGAAAGAATTGCATTATTTACAATTTTACGTCCACGTTTTCTGATTTTAATTCTAAGATTGGCTAGAAACAATTTTCCCCTTTCAATTCTGTCCAAAGCCGTATCTTTTTAGTTCCTCGTAAGAGGACCCTCACATGTCAGTTTATATGCCATATTTTCAGTTAGCCACACTCGGCCACCGTCTCATGACCTTATTTATGTGATCTCTCTAGAAGACCACATCTCGAAAGCTTTCGGTCTCTTATTGTGTCTTTCACATAAGTTACCAAGACTCTCAGCTACAAGGATAGTTTATAGAAATATATCGATGAATAGTAGGTACAGTTTAAAAGTTTTATCTCATTTTGTGTAGCACCCTCATTTTTTGTTTTGTTTACATCGCTAATTTGCACTATTGGTTTGAGGTTATGTAAATTATAATATCATGAAACACTCGAATTTTATTTATGCCGTTTAAATAGATAATAGCATAGAATTACTAAAGTACTTTCCGTTGGCCAAAGGAGCAATTCTAAACAAGTGTTGGATTTAAACTTTAGAAATAGTGACACAAAATTGTTCAGAATTAAATTGACCCACTACTTAATGCCATATGTTTCAATACTATTATCATTCTGGAGGCATCACCCAAAAATGGGTGCAATTCAATAATGAATAGATATATTGTATTATTATATTTTTGTACTTGAATCTAATTTGCGTTTATATTTTTTCACATGTTTCATATTTCGTGTGCAACGACTATATAATAGTATTCACATTGGCCACAATATGCCTACATTGTTGATACCGTATGCGTTTGTGTATAGATATACTATAATATTATAATGTGTAGGTAGATAGAGTATGTATGTATATAATATTGTAATGTAGATGCTTGTTTGTTTGTATGTACATTGTTGTGCGTGTGTTAACTGGCCTTGATTCGCAAGGGACAGACCACGTGTGTATTTGTAGCAGTCACCAACCACTGATCGTTGTTCACTCACTATTTTGATACTTAGATTAATTTTGTAGCTGTTTAGATTCGGTGGTTACCGTCCAACATACATACCTACTCCCACGCCTTTGCGTACTATGAACCTAGACTTCACACATGTTCGTCTCTATGCCATTTTATCGCATACGGCAGCGAATAGTTCTTGCCTATGGTTGGATGATCTCACTGGCAGCCACACTATACCTAATAAAAAAACATGAAGTCACATTTTGGTTCCAAAATAAGTACATAAAATATTCAGTACTTAGATCGTATTTTAGTTGATTATTTTATTTATTTAGTTTATAAAGTAACCAAAAATTATATTCTATAACTTAAAGATTACAATATTATATTATTATCACCATTACCAACGTTGTTAACGTAAAGTGATCACACTAAGCCAGCCTTCGAAACAACAGTAGAAGATGGTCGTAAGCCCGTGGTGGTTTGTTCCATTCAAAAATCGAACATCGGTAGTGAATTTTTAGTCATAAGTTGTTAGATAATATTTTTAATATTATAGTACTTTATAATACAGATTTGGACGTCACCTTTCTACAAAAAAAGTTGAGTTTAAGTAAAAAGCCACTTTTTATAATTTGTAAATAAGTAATTGGGTAATTAATTAACTAATTCTAATTAACTAGCTTTCCTGTATAGTCGTTACTATGAATATTGATTTCTCATTTGTAATTTTTACAAAAATATCTAGGTTTAAAATATGTTAAAAAATTATTTCTGAAAGCTTGAAAGAAATTGCATCAAAAATCTGCGCACCAATGTTTTGAAACTCAATGGTTGTCAAGTTCCTAAATAAAACTTGTGTCGGTATGGGATGATCACAGATGGCGTTGTTGTTTGGAAAGTCCGTTCCATACTAACTTTCATATTATATTTTATGTTATTCGTTATCCATTTTATTTTTTTTTATTAGTTATTCTGTCATCCGGGGTGGAGAAGAATCCAATAAACCAAGCATCATAAAAATATTTTTAGCCCATCTAGATTTATACTTAAGTGTTCGCACTAACCCGACTTTCTTTTATATTGTAGATTTTTTTTGAGTTTGTAGATAAGTATTAACATCTTTGAAATGATGTAGGTACTTCGTGTATGATAACTTTTAAAAGTCAAAATATTTCAGTATTATTTTATTACTATTTATTTTATAGTTATTTTTGTTCAATAGTAAAATAGTTCTACGGAGCTAGTCAGGAAAATATGTGCCATTATAAAAATCAAATAATGTTATTAAAGTATGGATTGAAATGGTCGATTATTTACTGATTGCACCATACCATGAAATCTTTTACTTGGATTAAAAAAAAAAAATAATAAGATGATTCCACCACTTATAAATTTACGTATTTTTAAATGAAAGATGCATGAAAATCTGTACATACAAAGTTCACAATCTTAAAAAACGGAACCAGGTACATTGTTCGGAGTCTTCCAAACACCGAAGCATGTATTTCACCAACTTAGAATGTACCTAATATTATGTTTAGCGAATTCTTTATGTTGACCCCTCCGAAATGCTTCCAGGTACATTATAATGTATTGTGCCTGATAAATATTGAATTGATTGTGCCTGAGAAGTTGTCTTTTGTGACCTGTTGTTGGTTGTGTGGGGAACGCGGAAGGGTCGTGTTTCTAACCTACATTATTATCATCTCGAGCCCCTGCTCTCCTCTCTCTATGACCTGTACATCGCGCAGATGCGGGGTTACGCTAAACACACCAATAATTGCTCAGACATGTTATGTTCAGTGTACCTACAACCGAGACAATACTATTAAACTTTGATAAAAAAAACTAAAATATATCGTCAACAAAAGAATCAAATGTTATTTTTCAGTAAGTATTGAGAAGTTAGTTCAGTTAAACGCTATTTAGAAGTAAACCGAAAACCGTTCATACATTGTGGATTTTTTTTTATGATTATTTGTTTTATTAATCCACCAAGTATTTATGGATTGAATAAATTATTTAAACTATTGTAACAAAAAAGGTCAGTGGGGCTAGTATGACTTTCATCGAAAGCTATTTGCACGCTAAAAAGGCTTATGAGCGTAAAAATAGCTTACTAACAGCAAACGATCGAATCGTTACATCAATTTGTATGAAAATTTTTTCGATACTTTTCGATATTCGATCATCGAAAACTTATAATAATAAATAAATAATAAATTTATTATTATTAAAAAAAAAAAAAAAAAAATTTATACAAGGGGTATTGAAGTAGAAAATAAACAATATGTTTACAATTGTAAAATCGTCATCAACTTAGGTTTGGTTCATACTCAAATTGACTTATTTCACATACATAGTTTGTGACGTTTCATTTGACGTTTTCTTGAAACGGCGCTGCGAATAATTGACGGATTTTTATTAGTGAGTCTTGACTTTGTTATTTCTTTTCTATGTCGGTATTATTATGTTTTATGTGCACTGTTAGAAAAAAATCCACAATTTTGGGATCACGCTCTTTTGCTGAACATTCAACAGAAAATAAAAAAATGTATTTCAATGTCGTCGCTATCATAATATTACGTATGTAAATGTTACTTTAAATACCTCTCTAAAATATAACTTAATACATTTTCGTACCGTAGTATTTTTCAGGCAACATGGTATGTAAGTTTTGATACCCTTCTGAAAAATTTCTAAAATACATTTTTCCTACTGTAGTACTTTTTAGGCAAAATGATATGTAAATTTTACCACCCTTCTGAAAAATAAGTAAGACATTTTCCTACAGTTGTAGTTTTCAGGCAATATTATATTATGTTTGTAAATTTTGATACTTACCCTTCTGAAAAATTTCTTTAGTTTATTTTCCTACTGTAGTATTTTTCAGGCAATATAATATTTAAGTTTAAATACCTACTCCTCTGAAAACTTTCTAATACATTTTCCTACACTGTTGTATTTTTCAGGCAATATAATATTTAAGCTTTAATACTCCTCTGAAAACTTCCTAATACATATTCCTACAATGTAATATTTTTCAAGCAATATAATATTTAAGTTTTAAAACTCCTCTGAAAATTTTCTAATACATTTTCCTACACTGTTGTATTTTTCAGTGAATATAATATTTAAGTTTTAATACTCCTCTGAAAACTTTCTAATGCATTTTCCTACACTGTTGTATTTTTCAGTCAATATAATACTCCTCTGAAAACTTTCTAATACATTTTCCTACACTGTTGTATTTTTCAGGCAATATAATACTCCTCTGAAAACTTTCTAATACATTTTCCTACCGTAGTATTGTTCAGGCAAATGGGTGACGACGGTTGGTAGATGAATGGTTTGTTTATCTTTTGCATGCTACGATAACACGAGGCTTGGTAGCTGCGCTGTTTATATAATTTCAGCTAGAAAAAAAGACTACGCTAAGAGCGAGTACACTGATAAAACGAGCGCCAGATAATGATAGTTACTAGACGTCAGATAAGATAAATACCCGCTAATAGCTAGGCGCGCGTAAACCATTTTTTTACTACTACTTCCCTGACACACATTCCAATTCTGCAAACTGTTTATATTTCCTTCGAAATACTATTTATTTATCTTTTTTCCAAGACTTTTCCCCATTTTTCACACACATAGTATCTGTCTAATCACTCTACATACGTTTTTTTTATCATATTTGAACCTTTTTTATATTATGTTTTTTATAGTCAACGTTATAACACAGTATAAGTGCAGAATAAAAAAAAAAAATAGAAATAGTGCATTTGAGAGATTATTGCCGAAGCGATATCTTACATCAGACCGTAACATTTAATTTGCCGACACTTTATCAAACGAAGTGAGCGAATAATAAAAAAAAAATCGATGAAAATGTTCCTACTGTATTTTTTGCATAAATTCGTTTGATCAGGTGTCGAAATAACGCATTGTATAATATACAAATACACGAATTTTATGAAAAAAAAAACGTTTCACCGTTTCATTGTTACCCATGCAGGATCTGTGCCTGCGAAATAAGTCAGAGTATTAAATAAGTTGTGGAATAACAAATTTAATTGAATGAAAGTGCTTTTTTGGCGGCGACATTATTTCATGGCTTTCTATAAGAACCTGATGATATCTTGCGCTTTCTTAGTCAAAATAATAAATCTACAGAAAACAACCAAATATTTTAGAACGTTTTTAATGAATTGGCTTTTGATAGTGTGCAAATAATATTATGTACTCGTATTTCACAGTATTGATTGTGTTCTCCGTACTTTTTTAGGATGGAAAATTACTTGCATGTTTTGAAAAATATTTGTATTTGGATTGTTTTTGTAAGTTTATTAAATTTGTTTTTTGTTAACTTTTGTTGAAAAAGATGAATTTGAAAGAACGATTATTAAATTTTCTTCTGTGTCGAACGCGATTAAAATTATTTATCCGTTTTATTAAAAACTTGGTTTATCTAGGCTTCAGGTTTCTTTCATATATAAATGACTTACTTACTTGAGGTTGATCACTCGTCTACATACACTCTACATATCTGTTAGCTTTAAATTCATTTCGACAAGGAAATTTTATATTTCAAATTATTCATACTTGTTTATATCGCAGGGTTGCTATACAAATTGCTTTGAATGTTCACAATTTCGCGGGTACCCATGTGGTTTATTGGGGTACGATTCTATAAAATGTAAAGATTGTGCCGCATCGCAATGATTTCATGTTGAAAATTACAACATGAAATCATTAATTATAACTCGAGCACACTTAAAACGTAACATATGCGCTTAACTAATGATGTAACTCGATAAAAGGGATTATCTATAAGTATTTTAGTAATTAATGACATATCTATGTATTCAACCTTTAAAATAAATGAAATATAGCAATAGATTAAAATAAAACAAACAGTTACGTAGATTCAAACTATATAATTACAGTCTGTAGCTCTTATTTGTTTAATTTTATATTAAAAATTGTGTTTCAAACTGAATGCAATTCACGTGAAGTTTCAAACAATTGTGTGAACGCAGCTTGTCTTAAAAGATTGCGGTTAGCTAAATCATTGTGATGGTCTTTATTTGCCCCGTGTGACGAAAGATTTATGTCCAACGCTTATGAAGAAGATGTGATACAAATCTTAATGAAATTAAACTTATCATTCCACTGACAAAACAATAAGATTCATTGTGTCTCTTGAATAATACACGATATTATGTTAATTTGTTTAATTATTGTACCTATTTGTGTTTTATTTTTACTTGTAGAAAACAATTCGTAATTTAAAATTTAATTTCATATGGAAATCAGTCATTTTTTGGTAGAAGAGTATTTTAATGTCATGTTTTTTCTATGGTTATTTTATCTATTCTCAATTTGACCACAGATAAACAAAAGATCTGTGTCAAATAATGTAAATTTTTTTTTAATTTACTTTAATAAAAATGATCGCACTCAGCATAACAGCATTATGCCTTTTCGCTATTCCTATACATCAAAGTGTGTGTGAGTATAAAATACATAACATTACAGTCGTGTGCGTGCGTATAGGTTGTGTTTTTTTATTGATTTAATCTATTTTTATGCATACTTTAAAAAAAAGTATTAGCATTCGCCACCCCTCTCTATATATAGGTACTTTAAGTGTGAGAAATTTCATACTCCTCCGTCAGCTCAATTTTCGTAAAATAGTTACAAAGTTTTTCCTTCACGTATTAATATATTCATAAGGAGGTCATAAACATTGCGCAAGATCGAGCGCAATGGAGAGCTCTTGTTGCCTCCCTATGCCCCTGAGTGGGGTGTAAAAGGGAGAATTGTATTGTATTGTATTAATATATAGAAGTTGGGGGGAAACTCGGCGAAAGTATTGTTTATTCTTGCAAATCCGTAATAATATAGAGAATTTCTTTGAAATTCTTTTTCAAGTATTAGCTGCTCACTATTTGAAATACAAGGCAAGATTATAAAGAAAATAATATGATACTTTTGTGGCGGGCCATTTAAACTGCCTTAAATAATCGGATATGACATCAAAATCTTGAAGTCATCAACTTGTATTTAAAAATTCTTTGTAAATCCGATAGTGATATATATTAAATTTGTAGGTTGCGAATAAGTATTTATCATGGTCATTGGCGCTTATAATTAATTATTATGCAAATATATATTTTTTCTGTTTGTTTATCCCTTACTTATTTTTCACTGATCGCTTCCTATACATAATGCTTAGATGAAATTGAATATTCCTACTATAATAATGAAGTAGAAACTGTTCAAGAATATCTCATATTAAAATATTACTAGTAGGTAATTATTGCTGGATTATGTATAAACATTTCATTTATACCTTATAATGAGATTTTTATTCACCCCCCCATAGAGATTCCACGAATTATGTTACTAATTCATATTTTTATTAGAAATTAACAGTTTTGTATTAACAGGAAAAACTTTTTCTCATATCTAAACTCAACACAAGTGAAACCGACGTTAGAGAATCTTTGAAAGTTGTTTGGTTCTGGGATCGTCGTGACTAGAAGAAATGGTGCCATTCATTTGTATTGCGTGTGTATGTGTATGCAGCTTGATTTATAACTGTTTTGGAGAGCCGAACAATGCTCTGTTAGTAAAATTATGCAGTCATTGTAACGATGGTTTCCAAACGTATCTACAATGCATATTGCATTAGTTCGGTTGTGAAAACATACCCACATACATTGGAATATCTTTATTCGTTCTTTTAAAACAAAAACCGATGAAATTTTATTATTATTAACCGAATCATTTGTATGGGGTGGAAAACCTATTCTAACCCATCTGGACAACAAGGTAGAAAGCCCCTGTTACCGACTGTCCATTGTCTAACTACCCCTTCGAAATAAGATTAGGCGGAAGACCTTGTTCAGCATGGGAGAAAGTGGGCTATGAATAAGAATTGTTCCAATCATTTGCTCATTTTGGTTTTAATATTTTTGCCTAATTGCTCATTCTTTGAAACTTTCAAAGCATCTATATTCCCGTTGGGATTTGTCAATTTCAACAACGACTACGGAAGGCTTTATTTTCAGCGATAAGTATCAGTAACCTGCGTCGTTTTTATGTATTTTTTTCACGAGGCAAAGATTGAAAATATTGTAGAAATAACGAGTCTTTCGTCTTATTCATCCAAACTCACTTGCTTTTTCTTATACCATTTATCCTGCAACTTCTATTGTTTTATTTACCATATCACCTGGTCTTCATTGGTCGCCCACACTTTACACCTTTCTTTCGAGTCAAACATTTGTGACAGAACGTTTAAAATAGTCTCAACTGTTGGTTGATGGTATTTTGTTATATATATTATATTATGCATTGTGTTATCTATCGCTAGCGATATTCAAGCGATAAAAATACAGTTCTTTTATGCTGTTGGTAGTTCGTGGTAGTAATGTTGATTAGGTAGGTACTCTTTAGGCACCTGGAGGTGGTCTGTTCCTCTGCAGTGAATTCGCTCGGGTACTTTGGAAGGGAACAATGGGTTCTTCGTGCGTGCGTCGTCATCACCGCTGACCCGTGCCAGTACTCCCAAATAGTGCACTCACTAACGGGACCAGAGTTGGTTCAAATCTAATGTTGCAACCAGCATATTATGGTTCGTTCACATCAAGCTTTATACTAAGTGCACTTGAATTAATAAACACCACATTTAATTACATTTTTATGTTGTTTGATGGGCTTATAATGGTTATGGAGCGATGCATTGTGTTTATTATTGCAATTAGCATACTAATCATCGACTGCACACGCGCGTTGCCTTGAAATATTCGTATTTGCATTTTTATTTAGACAGTTTGCTTATTTGGCAGTCATCAGTGTTTACTTAATGGTTATGCAGTTCTGTTAATGACGCCATCTGTGCTGATTGTCAAAATTTGTCATAATCAATGTGTGTTTTAACCTACGTTGACTTTTTAAACACACATAATACATATTTCAAGTAACGTGATGCACCTTCTAGGCGTGTTTTTGCATAAAGTAAGGCTATGTTTTGTAAGGGTGTTTTCGTTTAATGAACACGTTGAATTTATGGCTAAGTTTTACGACCGTTGTCATGTAGGCTGTATGTAGTGCGTATTAACTATTATTGTTTTCTCCAAACAACATTGTTACTCTGTTTCAGGAAAACTATTTTTAGTATTCCTGTTTTTAGAAACAGTTTTTTTTATCAATTTAGGGAAATATTTTCCAAATTTTGAAAAACAAACAGTTTATCTTTATTAAACAAATTTTTCATATAGAAAAATCATAAATTGTAAAAAGTTTAACGTTCCGCTAAACAAAGTTGAAAAGAAGCGGTTGGTAGCCTTGAGCTTTTTGTTCTGAAGGTCCTGGGTTAGATACCCGGTGTCGGTCATCTTTTTCTTAAGGTTTGCATTCTGTGAAAGATGTCGAGAGTATATTCACTTTGGGTGTGCCCAGATTCATAAAAAACACTTATGAAATAAGTGACAACAAATCTCATCTATTATGAGCCTGCATTGAAATGAAACCCCGTGTAGAATATCGTAATAAAATCAAGGACCGCATGTGCAGAAATCTGGCGCCTGGAAAATTATGCTTGTGGGATCTTTTCATTTTAAAAACAACAATGAAGATTTGGTGTGCGTATGTGAAAAACTGTTTCTCCAGTAGATTTTAAGATAAGCCTTTGTAAATGCGTGAGTACACGCAGCATCTTCTTGTTCCAGTTATAGGTAGCTATAAAATGTATAGTAGGTAACGCAATTCTCTCTGTCAAGTATCAAGTATCTATGGCAGTGGTGGTGCATACGCCAAAACGTAGCTCATTTGATGAACACAAATGGCGTATTGCGTCAAACATAATTCATGTTGGACTTTTCATAAATTAAATACCCAAAGAAAAAAAAGAGCAAATTTGACAATACGAAACCAGCGAAACCTTAACTACTTACTCCATTTGTGACTCCACTGAAGAGCATAAGGATGCAACATGAGTTGTTCTCTACCACCCTCAAACTGCGTGGATGTATTAAATATCTTATTCAGATTGTCATTCGGATCCTTAACACAATATACCTATCCCATAATTATATTTCAAAAAAATAAAAACTATAAACAACATTTTAAG
The DNA here is from genome assembly GCA_963576905.1 of Mystacides longicornis. Taxonomy (NCBI): domain Eukaryota; kingdom Metazoa; phylum Arthropoda; class Insecta; order Trichoptera; family Leptoceridae; genus Mystacides; species Mystacides longicornis. Next base: position 12,370,937 of record OY756424.1, read on the forward strand.
ACTTGGACACAAATAAAACCCTTAAGTAAAAAGCAAAAAAATTGTAGGATTTGGGCACAACAAAAACCCATAAATTTGTAATATGAAAAAAAAAACAAAAAGTGTAGGATTTAGGTAGGTACCCTAAAATCCCTAAATAAAAAAAGAAAATAGAACATGTATTTTAATATTCACAACATGAGATAAACAGCTTACGTGAGAAATGTGACTATCGTGAGAATATTTCTGATTTTTGTAGATTTTCGCTCTTAAACAATTATTGTCTTTTTTTAATTATTAAGGGTTCAATTATTGAACTCCTTACTATTTAAGTCTTTTTTTTTCACAAATTCTAACGTTAATTTGACGTAAGTAGCGCATCGGTACTTGTCTGTGAAAAAACATATGTAGACGTATACAAAAGCTGGGCCACCACTGATCTATGGTAGCATCAAGTAGCACTTTGTGAGAATATCCGCTAGCACGAAGCGGTAATTAGTGTTTGTGCTCGCAATACCTACCAGGTAGGCACCTGATTATTTTGGTAGGCTGCAGCGCACACTGCGTCTCATCTTCTATGGACTGATACTCTTCTACTACTGTCATTAAAAAGGCAGCGCTCTCTATGATTACGGTTGTTTTGTCCCAAACATATAATATCTGCTTTGTAAGTGAACAGTATGATTTTTAACCATGTATAAGCTTCTAAGGAAGTGTTAAGGGAAATTTTAACTAAAAATCACGGTGTTAACGTCAAAGTCATTACAATTAACACGAAGCTGAACAGTCCGTAGCAATTGTCTCGACTTTTACAGTTAAGTTTAAGTATAGGTATTAGGTTTCTATCATCTTCTTTAGTTGGTCACCATGCATTCACACCAATTACCTCCATCTCTTTCGATCTTCAGCCATTATTATGGACCCATGTAGTGTGGTGCTTAAAAAATAAGAACCAAAATTCTCCTTCTTCTAGTGCCTTGTCAGTTCCTCCCTAAATGGGCTACCACTACGGAGTAGTTTGCTCTGTCCTGGGCTATCCGGGAGAGATCTTCCAAATGCTGGAACCGGTCTGTTGCCAGAAATTTCTACACCACGACATCTGCCGTCTACTTACACCTGAAATTCCATCAGTTCATTTATAGGTGAAGCAAACTGTATTTTATGTTGCGAAGTACTTATATGCCCCATCAGGATTCAATATTCTTCATAAATAATTTCAGGAAGTCGGCAGATTTATTAATGTAATCCTTTTACAGAATTGGAATAAGACATTACATATATTTTGAGCTATCTATATTTAGTTCAGATCTAAAGTCGGTTTCCTTTTCAATATACTGTACTCTATTTTTGCCTTAATATTGTTAGCCGTATACAATATGATGGGTCTTCATTATACAATAGGCATATAGGCATAGAGCATATTTCATTGTGTTGGTTAGTTACATAGGTGCTTCATTGGTATAATCTGCCATTTCATATACTCAACGGCATCATATTTAAACATACGCACACACGCACATTTATGTTGTACATAGTATCAGGAAAGACTCCGAAACGATGCGATTTCACGTTGGTCTACGCACGTTGTCTATGTGTTGCCATTAGAGTTGGTCAGATGCCAAAAGAGAAAACTCGACATGCTGCGTTTTGTCTATGGTAATATTTTGCGCCTATGCCGTTGTGAAATGACTTTGATGTGCCTCTATTGCAGGTGTGTTGCGCACGGTGGTGACGTCAGCTCAATAGCGCGCCGTGCACATTAACACACCTGCCATTCGCCCAATTTTGTGTCGCCAAATTTCATAGTTTGTACTACACGTCATATACAAAACTCTTTCATGACAAACTAAAACCAATTCTCATACAATATGACATCGGTCAATTTTGTACGAACTTGATTGCTTCTGAGATGACCTGATAACAAATTGGCATTTTTACTAACATTTTTTTTTAAATCAATCAATTAATTCTCCCTGTCTGTCCCCAACCAGGGGCATAGGGAGGCAACAAGAGCCCTCCACCGCCCACAATCTTGCGCGGCTTGTGCTATTATTGCTTTCAAAGTAGGTACTCTTTGAAAAATGTGCCATGCCATAATATTTTGTTTTTTTTTTATCACAATATTTTTTGTACTGTTTTGAAATAGAATTCAAGATAATACTCCTAATTGTATGAAATCAGAAGATATAATTTAAGATTTAGGGATTTTATTTTGGGCTGGAAACTACTATAAATGTAAATTTATAATCTATTTTAAATTAGGTATATATTGCCTTACTTTTTGCATATGCACTATTAGATAATTTCATTGATATAGAAAAAAAAAATTCAATTCAAAACGATGTATTGACAAAGTGTAAGATGTTGTATAAGAAAACATTTTAATAGTTAATTCCGAGATCTGCCAAAGGTTTACGTTAAGCTGTGTACTCACCTGCGCCGCGCGCGCTAACGTTACCTTGGTTGAGATGTGTACGCGTGTTCGCAACGAACATTGGTACGCAGCGAATAAAATTGGTTCGCAATGAACGATTACACCGTGCAACCAAACAGATACCTACTCACGTTCCAATTTTATACACATACCAAAAATATTATTCTACGATGACGGACTGCGAAGACTTCAACGAAAGCTCACAAATGTTAGATAGATAAATAGGTACTCTCATAGGTACTTGAACTTTTTAGACACATAAAAGATTGCATAACATAGATAGACATGACATAACATAAGAAGTATACATAATATATTATATTTTTCAAAGACCATAGGATGTCGGTGACCAGTTTCGATAAAATTTTAGTTACAAAATTAGTAAATATGGTTGGATGTTAGAGATTGCTTCGGCCATTGCCCACTATTTTTATACAGTACTCTGTTATTTTTATACACTATTTTGTAATATGTGCATAAATAATAAAATAAATATATATTTTGTTCAAACTCTCAAATTTTCTTTTTATCCGTATTTGATATACGGACATATTAAGGTCAGCCGTAGTGTTACATGTGCCTAACAAATTAACAAAAATAAATGTACAAATGTATTTTTATATTATAAACTTTTTATTATAATTTATTCAATCCTTTTTTACGCACATATTTCCGTATTACGAGTTCCGTTGATGTAGGAAAATTACAAGTATGAAATACAATACATTATAGCCGAGACAGCACAGATTATGCTTGATAATGCACATATTCGTCCCGGGATATGAGTATTTCCATGAGATATCATGGGATATGCGGGACTTCGCAGGGATATCCTGACGGGAATTCACAGGGATAGCTTGGGACATTCGAGATATGCGGAATGTCTTGAGAATATCCGGAATATGTGAAGTAGAAAATAATTCACATATGCAAATGTTAATTTTTTTATATTCTTCGATGGTTGATGATGATTTTTTTATGGCGCTATAGCTCAAATCGAACCATGGCCTTTTGTAGATAACGCCTTTAACTCCTCCTGTCCTCCGCTGCCGTTTGCCAATCTATCACCCGTACAAGTTGTGCCGCACGTTTCCTAACGTCGTCTTCTCATTTAATCCTAGGTCTTCCAACTCAAAAAGAAACTTATTACCCAACCAGACAAAATGCCTCGGAGAATTACTGGAAATTGAAATAGACCTTGCAAACGGACAATGGACTTGAGAATTAGAACTAGTAAAAATACTTTACCGATCATATTATAATAATAATAAATAAAAACAAACAATACAACAAATACATATAGTAATAAATACATAGGTACTCAATATCTATGCACTTGGCTGGGACATGTGCTAAGGATGCCCTAGTTTTCTTTCGGATCACTGCGTTCCGTTCGCCTCGAACCAACCGCGTACTATGGAAATTTGATACGTTGCATTGCATGCCACGTGACATAGGTAGCGTTACCGCGCGCGGCGCAGATGTGTACGCAGCTTTAGGAATACGTTTTGTCCGTTTTCTAACAAATTAGTCTATCACCGAATCATTTAATAACTGTTGAATTATTTAAAAAAATAATTAAAATTCATAACAAATTTGATTGGGTATGTCATGACGATTCGATGGGAGATGAATGCGATTTTGATAGTGCAGTATATAAACTGTTAATGAGACTAATTACTATTTCAACGCAAAGTATTAATTATGCATTCTTGTCGAGAGAACAATACGTATCTATCTGAATATTCTATCGCGGGAAATTTCGTTTTTAAATCAAGATTTAATAATTTTACGGCCCACTAAAAATTTACTGTACCCACATCATACATAACATTTTTCACATATTCAAAAACAAATTCATTTGCGTCGAGTTTCTAATTAATTTTCACTTAATTTTTATGGTACACCTATCGAAATAGCTTCGTATTACTTACTCGTCGCTATTTCATTTTATAATTGTTCAAGTTATTTTGTTTACACTATAATTATTTATATTGCCTGCACAACCCAACGTAAGTCTTTGTAAATTAGGTACCTAAGGTAGTTTTTATTGAAGATCAGTAAAATTTTATTCGTTTTGGCAACATGTAATTTACTTCCTATATAAATAAATGTATCTTTAAAAATAGAAGTGACATTGTAATTGAAATTTTATTCATAGAAAAAACAAAGGTGCAAAACGGGTGTGGAAGAGGCGCTGTTGACAGAGAATGACGTGGATAAATCACATTGGTAAAATGCTATTAAAGGAAATTTTTGGCATTAAAGAAACTGGCGATATGATGTTTGAAATGTTTGAAAGGAGCTAGTGAGAAATGTTTGAAAGGAGTAAGTCAGAACATCCGGATAGAAAATAGTGGATGTGTATTCCTTCTATGGCATGATGCAAAAATAAAATCAAACTTTACATCTCATATAATACTAAATGTACCTAATACAAACCCTTTTTCTGTATGAATACATCCCTTTATAATATATGCATGATAAACTCAGAACATTCATTAGTTCAGATTTCGCCGAGATACATACACGATTTTCTATGAAAAATATGGATAATTTAGTTATTAAACGGATTGGCTACCTTTGCCAAAGTCTTCTGAGTGTTCGCCAATATCAAAAAAGAACCATGCACAAAAAAGTCCCCTCATTTGTTCGGTCTTAGCAAAAAAAAACCCGAATGGTATGTAATTTGGTTTAATTTTTTTTTAAATAAATCAGTGCGGTAGCAGACGCAAGATTCAAAGATCTAAAAAAACACACATTATATTATTTTATTTGACAGTGCGTTGAATTAAATATTAATTGTTTTATCCATTAGTGAACGTTGATGAAACTTGTATTTCAGATCAAGCTGTGTTTTATAAATATAACGTGAGAAATATAAGAAATAAAAAAAAAACACAATGTGCATTCTTCGTACAATGCACGACTGTGGTTTAGGAAAGATGAGTGTTCATGCGAGCATTAGCGGTCCATCAAAGATACCCAGTACTATCGGACTCCACGAAGGGCCCAGATTAACCGAATAGCGTTACTGTACTTTCTTTTTTTCCCGCCAAGATAAATAATAACGTTGGTACTTGATTTAAAGTTATTGCAGTTCACCGGAAATATTTGAACAATTTTCTAAAACGTTCACTTCTTGTCAGAGGGCATCGCGCTCGGTGCGTATGCGCAATGTGTTTTGCATCTTTGTCTAGTAGGAGGATTATTGTGTGAGCGAGGCTGTTAGTCGCTCATCTCTAGTGTTGCAATAGTGTTCGTTGCGCTGCAATTAAAGAGCGTGGTACTGCCGAAGTATTTGGTACCCATCAGCGACACAATGGCGCGGAGGCAAACTGCGTTTCACCGAATAACAGTTCTGTTAAGAAGGTCTCATTATGTTGCCTACCATGCCTACCTATTTCATCTCCTCTTATCGCTCGTTCTACTGTTTTCTTTATAAACTACTTTTTATTATTGTCTTCTTCTTTATATTCATCTTTGATGTGTTTATTTAGCAGACCTCCTAGAGAAGGATGTTTTCATCTCTCGGAGGTCTGCCCGTTGGTCTACACTTTGTTCGGCAGTCTTACAGCACTCATTCTGCTAACATGATCCCTCCAGAAGCCTATTATCTCCGTCCCATCTACAACCTGCTCTACCTTACCGGTTCTGTGAATTTCCTCATTAGGAATTATTCTATATCTATAAGAGTAATTCCTAGGATAGGTCTGAGCATCTTCGTTTCTGCTGTTCTGAGTAAGTTCCGCTGCTCTTGCTTCGACTGCATTGGTTATCATGGGGCTTATGCATCATTTCTACCTACATTCCATCTTTACTTTCGATTAGCGTGTGTTCATTGGCTCATACTGAGTTTCTAAAGGTGCATTTATACCTAATGAACAAATGTACTCTATTTTCAAGCTGTGGGTCATTTATATAACATGCGTGGACGGTCTTCGTTTGTCAATGCAAATCACAAAATATAATTATAACTTGTGGTTTCCCTGAGGGGTTTTTTCTGTTTATCATAGGAAAATTGAAACAAAATTCTAATTTTGCGTTTTTCTGGAGTAAGTTACATTTTCTACTAGAAAATTTTCAGTGTCCCATGAAACGATGATTTAAATAAAACTAAAGGTTCTTGAAAATGATACATTTTTTAAGAAAAAGAAATATAATATTTGGAACAAAAAAAATTTTAATGTCATTTTGTTCAACGACTACGCTCAGTATTCTGAAATGATTTTATTGCTTTTAACCTGAGTACGTGATGATTTGAGATTCCAATGATGACACTGATGTAGAGAAAAACTGAAAAATAAATTATAAAATCTTATGGGTTCGGGGGTGGATGTCCTGAGTCATATTATATTTACGCCTGTAATGAGGTGCAGCATGATAGGTACTTTCATTTTTAAAACTCGTGTTATCTTTCGAATGGAATGTCCGAATTGAATAATTCATAAGTTTTATCAACGTTTTGAAGCAGTCTTGAATATGAACAAATTTATTTTGATAAGGAGTAATACCTAGATACAAATGAAGAGCCTTTTCTAGAGGCGGCATTTCAATTAAGTTTTTTAAATAAATGAACACTTATTTTGACATAACTATAAAAGTTGGACATATGCTGTAGCGACATTTTTTTGTAAATATTGATGTCTACTATAAAATCGTAGTAGATTATTTTATTCTATCATCAAAAGTTTTCACAGCGCACCAGATGTAAATAATATTTTAGGTAATTTTTTTACACCTTGTGTTACATTATCGGAGTTTTAATAAGGATCCCAATTTTTGAAAATTCAATATAGCCTATGTCTCCGGGGATAGTGTAGCTTCCCAAAAGTGAAAGAATTTTTCAGATCGGTTCAGTAGTTTTAGAGCCTATTCAATGCAAACAAACAAACAAATCTTTCATCTTTATATATTAGTATAGATTAATATGCAACTACGCTCTTATTTTGTTGTATATTGTGTTAAATTCATGAATATAAATATGCGGACATATTGTATGAAAATTCATTGTTGTTGGATATGTTTTTCCCCCCGTCGGCGTCGTCCAATAGTTCAGATTCGTGTTAGTGTGTGGGGCTATAGAAAACAGGTCAAGATCACTAGAATAGAAGAAGGAATAGTATTACGCACTATTTAACCATTGGTACTCGTAGTACCACTTTGCTGGAATGAATGGTAATTCTTAGTACCTACGAGGTGCTTGCTATACCTATATGCACAAGATACAATGTGGACTTGTGTCAACAGCTACTTCACAATTATTACAGCAATGTAATGGCGAATTCATATCATTTACACATGGTTAGAACACATGAACTTAAATAATGTATAACAACTAACAACACAATTTTTATTTACCTGACAACCACTGATTTTCTGATAGTATTTCTTTCAAGCTTTAATTTTTAAGTTTTTAACATTTAAACATACTTTAAGCAAATTTTTGTATAAATCAAAATGCAGAACGCGGATAAAAAGAGATGATTTAGTTTTATTAAAAATTGAAACGCGAAAAGTGACTAAAAGAGGTGAGTTAAGTTTGATTAATGTTGTGAGGTTATGCCGTTTGTCATCGGAATTTTATTTTTTTTTATATTTGTTTGTTTGATTAGCCATTTTTTATACACGACGATCTTTCAGAAAGTAGACAGATATTTTGGAAAGAATTATTGTACGAAGATGAATGAATCAGCTAGTAAATATATAATCTTCTTAAAATGGTATCGTTAAAAATATAACATATTAAACGGAAATTTACCTAAGGTTATTTCAAAAGGTAACGTTAATATGTAAATCTGGGTTTTTTATAGAAGTGTACAATCTCTATGTTAAAGATGGTGAAAAATCAAAGGCTTACATTAATTTAACGCACCCTAGAATGTGGCATTTTAAATGGAAGGTAAATAAATGTAACGTAAAGAAACCATAGGCACCAATACGTCATGTAGGTATTATTAATAAAGATATATAAAATAAGAAAAATAATGATTTTTTTTTTACCAAAATCTTCAGTGCATTAAAAGTCAGTATTTTGGCAACAGCAGCTGATGCAGATGTGATGTGTTATATTTTTACAATCCACACTTCCTTAGACATCATCTCAGCATTCACAATATTGCGTTTAACTCGTCTATTTTTACCCTGTGATGCAATCGTTTCTGGCAAATGCAGACTGATGCGTCTAGTTTCATACCCAACAATAATTATATTATACCGTGTCTAAAATAAATCGAACATAATAAATTGTGGCAATCGCGTATGATAGAGCTACCTGCGTGCGACCTAGACCTGCACGAAACATATTTCCTTGGTGGTTATTTGATATTCATCTACATACAAAATTTCAGCCTTAGTATGTGATAATATTATTATGGCCGTGTGATGAAATATTAATGTTGGTATGTTGAGGATGGTTTGAATGTCATCTTACTGGGCGTGAACTGATGCCACCATTCCAAAAATCAATACTGAAGTTACCAAGTACTGTATTTGTTTGTCACAAAATTAATGAATAAAATATAAATCTTCCTAATACAATCAAAGCTAATTTGGATATATTATAATATATCCTCCCTGCATGAAAACGTTTTCATTTTTCCTCTATTTGTCCTTGATAATCCTTATTGAACCAATGACCAAACGGTGGCAAGGAAAGACAATTAATTGAGATACACAAGAAATTTTCTTTGACCCATTGACAACGAATTACATATTTTATTTTAACACCATGCATGTTCATACTTTTAAAAGAAATCTTCTTATAAAATGCGAAGCGTGACTAAATAAAATAAAAAGTGTTGTCGTTCGAATTGAAAATCCCTCCAAAATCGTGAAACCCTCTTTAATCGAATACGAAACACAGGCGTCCGAAAATATGTATGTGAATTTTACAAAATATATTTCGAAATAGGGAAGGAAGATTCGGTTTGAAACGATCAAATATGGTAAATTTGGCTCTACGGTGTACATCTCAAAGCTGAAGGGTAAGTTGAGAGTTGGAAAAATATTTATTGTGTATCAAAGGGATGTATTTTAGGTCCATTAATCTACAAACTAGTTATAGACAAGTTATACGTTAGTAAAATAATAACGTAGAGTACTAAGTGCCATCTATGTGCTGCGAAATACTTTATGTTTTTCAAAAATTCCTCATATTCGAAAATAAAATAAACGTTGCACTAGTTTTTAGGAATTCACAATAATATATACAATCCAGCAAGTGTACACTTTTAAACACTGAAATTATGTGTAGGTTTCAACCCCAAAATTAGAGGCGCAATGTCTTTAAAGAAGTGGTTTTGAAGCAGCATAATAAATAATGTCCCAGTGCCAAACAACACAGCGGGAAGTCCCTGATCAAAAAATCTTAATTTGGTCGTGTTATGTACGAGTGTGTTCCTTTCAATTTAACACGATAAAAAGCAAATTGTATCTTTCTTCTATAAATTACTGCGAGCAAATTGTTGCCCTTTACTATAATAGTTCAACTGTGAGAGAATAATGAAATGAAAGGGACCCGTATCAAGACCCTGTGGTACTCCAGAAGAAAAAAAAATGTAATAATATATTACTAGCTTTCCCGACAGACGTTGCCTGTAGTCTTTACTATGAATATTGATTTCAAATTTGCGATTTATACAAAAATACGTTTAAAATATGTTTTAATGTTGAAAAATTATATCTGAACTTTTTATCAAAAAAATATGCGTAGGTACCAATGTTTTGAAACTCAATGGCTGTCAAGTAAATAAAAATTGTGTTGTTATGGAATTTTTCACAGATGGCGCTGTTGTCGGTAAATCCGTTTCATACTTATTTTAATATAATATTTTATATTTTTTGTTATCCTTTTTTCGAATTTGTAATACTTCTGTTATCCGGAGCGGAGAATAATCGAATACATCAAACATCGGAAGACTGTTCAGCCGATCTCGAGTTATAAGTGTTCGCACTAACCCGACTTTATTTTATATTATAGATAATTCTTTTACGTTAAATATTGCTTAAAATGAATGGATAACTTTTAGAGATTTACTAACAAAATGCATCCCCCGTTAATTTCTCTCTTTTTTACCGCAAGATTTTGCAGCAACTTTCGTGACAAACTAAAAGATGCTCGAACGAAAACATTGTCGTTGGAGCTTCCGATAAGCTGACCGTGGTTCTGAATATGTCCGCTGCATTATGTTTTGATTTACCCAATGACCTTATTTATTTGTCCTACCATCAACTTTCTTCTAGTTGAGTGTTACTGTACATTTGTGGTTTTTAGTTTCAAACCACTTTGGGTTTTTTAGTTTTAAACTAGAAACAGTTCCTGAAATTATAGTATTTTCTCTATCGTAGGTACAATTTTTTGCGAACAATTTTTTATAATATGAAAAAAATGACCTTTTTTAATATATTCGGAGTAGTTTTTTTGTTTATTTTTATATAATGTTGACATTATTAAAAGAGTATGACCTTTTTCCATCTTTCGAAGATATTCGCTTTGTTTTCTGAAAATTCTGTTTATATGTGGGTAAATGATAAACGCGACAGGAAATATAGTCCTACGGACCGTGTTCTAGAGTTTTATTACTATCTACTTTATACTGCGAAATGCATGCTCAGCAACTTTCAGTTTCCATTTTATCGTTATCAGAAGTTCCTTATAGTTTTCTGATAGCATTGACGGAAATGTATAAAAATGATATTAGTAAAACCCGGATGATTTGACGATAAAGTAGGTAGGCAGGTACCTACCTATATGTTATTTTTAACAGGTAGGTACCCGGAAGTTTCTCAAGTAGGAAACTGTTAACCCATAGCTGGCGGGGTGCGGGCCCCGGGTCCAGAGCAGTGTCTGGTGAAGCCATCTCCCGGTTCGCCCCAGTAGATACTATCGATTTGTGCATATTGTGTCAAACGCGCCTCCACGAGGTTCGTTACCCTTCGCCAGACGACCTTGTGGCCTAAGGGTGGTGCCACCCACCGCCCGGGGGGTCGCTGTGGAGGTTGCTCCGGGTGGCCGAGGGCGGAACGCACCCGGAGCGGCAGTATTCCGGGAGCAGTCTGCCGAACGACTCGTACCATCGGCAACTATCGCTTGTTTTTTTTTTCGTCTCTAGCTTCTCAATACCGGAAACGTCAAAATAACTTTGTTGGAGTAGATTTTTTGCGTGAAATTTATTCCTTGTTAAAATTCTTCCTCATTCCGTGAGTATTTTGATTACAAATTCCCTGATTCTGAAATTGTTTGAGTGTTCTGAATAACTGTGAGTGATTCCTAACAAGTTGCATCATGAGTGCGGAAACCCCGTTTGTTTACTTGGAGTGAAAGTATTCCACCCTTGTGAGTTTTTCAATTTCTTTTTTTCATATTTTCAAAATGTGTTTCGTATATGTTAACAACTAGACTGACAGCCAAACTTCTGTGTTAATCTGTTGAACATTATATCCGGTAAATTGTGTCAATGGAAAAATCGATATTAGTTGGTATCAGCTGAAAACTTCCTATCAGCTTTTATTGTTCGTACAACAGCGATAATCTGGTTACCTTTAAATAAACAAAAAAAAAACAACGTATTGGAAATTACTATATTTAATATTTTTCCATTGGTTTATTCGTACGAATATTTTGTATGTAATAGACGGATGAACAGAATAATGTAAGCATAAACATAGTTGTAAATTTTTCAAACATGGTTAATAAGCCAAAATGTCATTTGATATGTTGTTCAAACAGCTGTCTTTCATTCACTGAAAAAAACATGCTGTAATGAAAATAAAAGGATCTTCTACGAAGAAAATTCTTTGTGAAATTATATGCTTAAAGTGGAGTATTTTTACAAAAAGTGAAATATAAATTCGACATAAATTAAAAGTTTATGGAGATTAGAGAACTATGATATATTACGGACACATCCATTTCCGTTATTTTTTTCTTAGAAACTTTTATTTTGGCGGGAAGAACGAATTTCATCTAACACATTTAAGAAAATGTCAATCAAATTGTAGAATCGACCTAAATAATAATTTTAAATGGATCTCTATTAAAAAGACATCCATTAATGTTAGGTATACTTAATTCACTCGTTTTTAAAGAATTTCAATAGTAAATACTGTATAATTAATCATTTTGTTTTACGAAAATGATTGAAAATTCAGAGCCCTAATGAGTTATTTTATTTTTGAAGAGTACATATGAGAATGTCAAAATAAATGAACCCGTCTCTGCATGTTACGTAGATAAATGATCAAATACAAAAATTTGAACACACGGCCAGTCCACGTGATGAGATAATGTTTCTGTTACAATCTACTTTATTCCTTGTTATTTCCCTTTGGCACACAATAATGTACTTTATTGTTTCTACTGACACAAAATTATGGATTCACTTTTTTCCTAATAATTTTCTACCGACAAACAATGATTATTATTTTGTTCTTGTCGATATTCTTATTTTGACACAGTATGATAACTCTTTTCATGGTAATTTTCTTTTCTCACAATGTAATTTATTTTATTCTCCTCAATTTTCTTACTGTCTCAAAATGATGTAGGTACTTACTCTTTTTTTTTTGCTCACAAATTTCTACTGAAAAGCAGATTTCAACAATTTTCTTCGATGCACAATGTTCTAATTTATTCCGATCTATTTTCTATTGACACATGCACAATGTTGTACTTTATTCCCGTCTATTTTTTATTGACATACAATGTTCTACTTTATTCCGATCTATTTTCTATTAACACACAACATGGAACTTTATCTATATTTCAATTTTCGACTTACACAAAATGGTGTACTTATTCTTTTCCCGCTAATTTTATTTTGACACACAATAATGAGCTTTTATTCACGGCTATTTTCTACTGACACACACAATGTTGCATTTCATTCCCGGCTATATCCTATTGGCACATAATGTTATACTTTATTCTTTTGGCATACAATGTTGTACTACTTTCTTGTTGATTCAATGTTTGCAACTTATGGTTGTTGTATCTTGTTACAGATTGGACTCTCCACGCGGCCCGGGGATGGACTCGCAACAGCAGTTCTGCCTCAAGTGGAACAGTTTTGGTTCGAATCTCGCGACTGCATTTTCAAATTTATTTAAGTCGGAGAGCCTAGCGGATGTCACATTATTCTGCGAAGGTGAGAACATGTTCAATTGTCTTTTAAATCATTTATTTTTATTTTAAGATCTCTGTGAAGTTAAAATAATAAGAAGACTCTTCAATTAGTTCGGTAAAAAAACGGTTAAAAAATATTATTATCAATTAATTCGTTTGAAATTTATGATCAGGTAGTTATTCTATGGTTAGATGACCAAAGTATTTCAGATGTCGTAAGAGTTTCACAGAATTTGGGCTGAGCGCCATCGGAAGAAGAAGAAGAGTTTCAGCTCAAATCTTCTTAAAAAGTTAAGAACTATATTTTGTAAAGAGTTGTTCATATAATGTTTATATCTGGAAAAAACCTTTTTGCATTATTCTTAGACTTAAAATAAGTTCACATCAAACCTAATATGTACCTACAGTTTCCTTAACATGAAATATTTTTGGTAAAAAGGTTTAATTATAAATATGTATACTATTCCATTAGCAGTCTTCCCAGCGCTTCCGCTGCCTGCTGAAAAATGAATATGAACTCAGTCGTGTAGGTATTTCAATAAAAAAAAATAATCACGGTATTAATAGAAATTTGTACTCTTAAGCCAAAAATATTATAAGGGTTAAACTGCATCCAATGTAGTTCCCGGCTCACCAAAGCTAGCAACGCAGGTACTTAATTAGGCATTCGTAGTTGACATCCCATTCTTAACGCGCGCTTACATGGTCTGACGTACCTCATCAGTAAACCGTATTGATTGAAGACAGCAGCAGCACCTCACAGTCTTCCCGAGGTACCAGGACAGGGTAGCTACTGGTGATGTAATGAAATGTCGCATATTGCAACAATCGGTTAGTGTGTGAAAACTGCGCAGAAAGTGGTGTCGCATCTTTGTTAGGGCGAGACGAGGCGGGCGGGTGGTAGGGGAGGGAGCGGGAAGCCCCCCATGGTAGGGAGTTCAATCTCCCTAGAAGATGAAAGTGTGCTAGTAGTGAAAGTATGCTCCACTTGCACTTTCCACGACCGTCACACGATAATACCGTGACGTGGGCGGGGGCGGTGGAGGCTGGTGTGAGGTGCATGTGCCCTCCCTGAAGGCTCCCCGCCCCGCGCCCCGCAACGCTCTCGTTTACTTTCACTTTCCCTTGTGTGTGCCCCCCGGTGCCCTTCGTTCCCTCAACTCCCCCCGCTTGCGCGGCGGCTTCCCGTATCGACCCGCCGGCTCGGCAATGCGCGCTCCGCCCGCCAGGTGCCGTTGTCATCCCAGTGGCCCCCTGCCCCCCTATTTATTTATTGGAAATATGTAATGAGGAAGTTATGCTCGAAATTTCATTGTTCTCTTCTCCTGAAAACTTTTTTATATGGAGAACCTCCTTCACGCCCGACACGGCGCTGCTCAGATGTAAACAGCTGATTAGACATTTTTTGTTGATGTAGGGCTGCAGCTTCTACGCTGAAATGGAACATTGGTTCGCTCTTATTATATTCTTTATTTTTCCTTGTGTATTTTGACTTTATCATGTTGATATTCAGCCACCGTTATGAGAATGCAATTGATGGGTTTGAAATCTCACTCTGCGATTGCACAAAACTTACAAAATAAAATAAATATGTCATTTTTCACTGGGTCTATAATTATTTAAACAAAGCTATGTTGGAGCGGAAGACAAAGTTCTTAATGTGAAGAATATTCCAGTTTCCATTCCAAGCACGTCTCCGCTTATCTGAAGCGTCAGCCCCATACGAGCAGCCGAGGCAGTTTATCCCGGCTGCACCATTTAACTCCGTAATGTTCCACAAGTTGGAATGGGATTGAACATAAATCAAGTGTCGGCAGCCATAGCATAGAAGAACTGGGACGCGCTCTAGATAAAATCTAAACAAATTCATCGATATACCAATTTTTTCTAACACAAATACGCGCAATTTGACAATTCTTTTGCTATGCTGATTAATTTTCTACATAACTAACTGATACCCGTTTTGCTATAAATATGTAATTAAAGAATTATTTATTTAAAAAATATTGCCTCTATATTGTACTGAAACTTAGTATAAAGATCCTATCATTTTATATCTTTATTAAATACTTTAAAATATAAAGATTTCTTGAATAATATATTAAAATTTATGATATTTGAGAAAATAGAATAATTTTTAGGTAGGTATCTATTTTACATTACATCAATTATAATTGCAAGGTTCAGCGATAGTTAACATTAAACTTAGTCATGACATGATAAAATAAGAACATAACTGAATTATTATGTATCTATAGAAGATAAAGGTATTTACACGTAGATTTTTTTAAGGATTCTTAATCATGTGTGTAACAAATGTTTGTGTTTTGATAGTGTCTGAACCGATTGTCAAACTTCCATTAAGGTAGTCTTGATTGTCACCAGCTTAATGACTGCTATTCTCAAATTCACGTTCCAACTCAACGCAAGAAGCTCTTGCTTAGAACTTTAATCGGTTGCCAGTAGTAACGCAACTAATGTATTGGATAAAACATTTTCAGAATACAGAAATGTCAAAAGTCTATGTATGTACTGATCATTAATCTATCAAGAAATCTTTAGATCAGTGTAAGGGATAAAAATAATGTCATCGTATAAAAGATTTTATGAAATTTGTACATACAATGTTACTAAGAATCCGCCCATTGAAATATTACTGATGGATAATAATTACTTCTCGGAATCTTCGATTTGTTTTGATTTTTTGTGATAATGTTGAATGAACCAGCAATAACCGTTTGTTTCTACGAATCTTCAAAACCTTTGTAGAAGTTTTTTTGTCTTCTCTCTTATTGTACGTTTTATTTATTGCGAGACAATATAGAATACCTACTACTAATTTTAAGGGTAGTACAAGAACATGGTATTATTTGACTGGTGTTTAATCAGAAGATTGTGAAATACTGTAAACAGGGATGTATGTAAATCATCTTAGAAAAGTAATATCCTTCTGTAGTACAAGAACATGGTATTCATTGACTGGTGTTTAATCAGAAGATTGTGAAATATTGTAAACAGGGATGTATGTAAATCATCTTAGAAAAGTAATATCGTTCTGTATTACATAGCACATCTGTAAATCAGTTCTATGCAGCATTATTGATACCTATTTTACGAACAAGAAACTTTTGTACATTGTGTGATGGATTATTATTTGGTTATTGCAGTTATGAAAATCTTTATCGTCTTTGACTAAAGAGTTCATTAAAAAAACGAAGAAGCTAGGTATATTGTATCAAAAACATTCAAAATATCAATATAATATAATACCACAATTTTGCCAATTTCGTAGGCAAATAACTGAATTTTCTTAACTGAAATTGTTTTTTTTTCCTAATAATTGTTGGAAATTGTTCTACCACATAGACTTCCATAGATCTTTATTCTACGCTAAGGACATCCATCCACGCCTTTGCCTGAGATTTGCTGACGATTCTGATACCTGTTCTTGACCATTCTGCTAACGGATTAAATAAGATTGCATAAAATAAAATAATATAACACTTTTCTATACAAAGGTGTCAGTATAGCCGGCGGAACTTATTGTCTGAGGCAATTTTTCCAGTCAACTGGTCCCGTTCAATCTGAGACAGGCCAACCCCGGGTAGAAATTTCAAGTGAAAAAACACTTAGAAAAACTCTGACCCGACCAGGAATCGAACCCGGGACCTCGGATCTGAAGTCCACTCTAGTACGACTAGGCTACCGAGGTCAAATAAAAATAATAATTGGTTTAGTTCTTCCATAACTCGGTATTTTAACTGAAACACCAACCCCACGTGAAATATTTTTCATAGATTTTTTGTTAATGACAAATCTTATATTTAAGAGATATATTTCGAATTCATAATTTTTATAATATAGAATCTGATACTTAATCAGAATGTCCTACATAAGTACAACTGTTGTTAAGGGAAGAACTGTCGAATTATCCGCAGTTTTCAACGTGTTCAAAGTAAAAATCCTGAAAATATTTGAAAGGTAACGCACACGCGGTTGCTGCGTTTAACTATGTAGGTGTGCGACTTGGCAGGCAACATGGAAGGGGTAACGACACAATAGGAATATTGCTCCTACCCCTGCAGTATTTCGCATTTGTGCGTCCTCCACCCACATCGGATCCTCTTATTTTGCGTCAGCTTCCTTCCGTATCTATATAATAGACGATGGCGCGGATTCACACTGATCCGTAAGCTTTTACCAGGAATATCTTTGAAACGTCATTTTCTTATCAAAGTATTCTTTTTCACTAAGTAGTTTTAATTCATTCAGTGCCACTCTCCTAATATGGATTGCTCATATCACCTCAGCTGAGGCCTATCCGGGTTTCTAAGACTACTTATTGGTCTTTTCTTCCATCCGTCACCCGTTGTTTTACTATATGCCCGGCCCAGTTCAATTTCATTAGCCACATCGGTAACTTTGGTCTCCTCTCTAATCTATTGATTTCGCTTTCTGTCTCGCCTCTTTCTGATGTTCTTTCCATCGTTTCTTATGTTACTTGGAGTTTTTGTACGTTTTGTAAAGGTAGCAGCCCGTGCCAAGCCTCTTCTGCATATCAAAACAATGGCTATCAGTGTATTAATTAACATTGTTACCTTTTTTATACATACTGATTTTCAAGGTATAAAATTTATTAAAAAAAAATGTCGTGTGTCCGATTTCACCCCAGATGTAGGGAGACTCTGGACATCAAATAAATAAATATGTAAATTTAAGCAGTGATATTTTTTTTATTGCAAAATATAAAATATTATAAAATTCAAATAATTGTTGTTGGTCAAGTGATACATTTGACGATGTTTCTTAAAGAATAGTTTTTTACGTTCTTTTTCTGTAGAACCTCCTTCTTAACTAACTTTTTGTTGCCGTCTTCGCCATTCTCGCTTTTATGCAGCTTCAAGTACCTCTTTTTCCGGGGTGTCAGTGGCTATCATAGATCTACCTTTAAATCGTCCTTGATTATTAATGTTTGAGTTGCATGGAGGTGCGCTTTGGGAGGTCTGTCCGAAGTCTCCCCCGATGGGTTGAATTGTAAAAATCAAATGAATTGTTAGAAAAACACGTTTAGGTTATTAATACTAACATTCCCAATTGTTCGTAGGTCGGAAAACGTTATTTCTGAATAAAATAACACAAACTTTGTCGCTGATCGTTCCAAGCAACTAAAAGGTTCACTAGCAATCGTAATTTTTATATTGAATCTGCATAGGAACAATGTGCGCAAACATGTCAACTTTCTTTCATTGACAAGATTGTTCTAGCAATAAACAGGGCAGCAGATTTAAATGCGTCCATTGTCTCCCCGTGTCCGAAGTGTACCCAGTCTCCCATATTATAGGTGTTTTGATTATAAACCACATATACTTTCATAAATCATTTTGTTTTTGGGTTTTAAGGTAAAGAATTCCTGAAAAATTCAAATACCTTTTTAATATTTTGTACTTATTCATTCTTTTATTTAAGCAAAAGAATTGTTGGACTCTCGTCAAGCCTCATTAATTTGTGAGTTGGTCAACTCTTCTATAAAGCTCTACATTTTAAACCATTGGATCTTTGTCCAATATATTTTGTAAGTACCGTTCATTAAAGTTTTATTCATATCTTATTCTGCCGTGTTTATTACATAAACTGAAATAATAGCATAGCAATTGATTTTGAAATAACGTATTTATGGAATGCTCGCCTTCTTTGTTTGATTTTTTAAAAGACATTTTATTTTTATGTAGCTATCTAGGTACGTATGCATTCTAGTATGCAAATTTATTAGCTTTAAGTATTTTTTTGACATATTTTATTTAATTACATTATTCTCTCTTATAATGGCATATAAATTTCCTCATCTTACAACATAATATGTCAAAAAATAACCGAAACTCGACTGGAAAGTTGTTGGAATAAATTCACGAAATGAACCCACCGACGTTGCTACGAGTATATATGTAGGTATGTATGTAGGCTGTAGTATCTGCACGTAGCTCGCAGCAGTGTGAGTTGCCAGTCCCACTGTCTCCACAGTAATGCTCTACTGTCAGGGTAGAAACGTACGTGCCTACACATTATATTATAATGCTGTATGTATCTGAAATACACTCAGTGGAAGTACTACGTAGGCCCGAACTCTATACCCATTATTCTGTTCTACGAGCTACGAGTGCCATCATGTCTATACGCACATGCATAGTATAGCTACCTTGCTACGCATTGTTCTGCCATTACAACAAGCCTCCTCTCTCTCTTTCTCTCTCTTCCTATACTAATTATACTATATAACAATCTGTACAAGAACCTCCTATAGGTGTATTGGATCATGGTTACATATTAGAGCAGATATATGTACGTACCTCTCTTGAACTACATAATAATAAACTGCAGGGTTGATAGAAAAAGGTTTTATATAGGTCCAAATATCTTTAATATTTTATCAAAATAACTGCCCCTTAAGGGTATCTTTAAGAAAAACATATTTTCCTAACGAGCAAGAACTTATTCATAGGCGATGACAGTTCTTACTCTTTGTTATTTCTTTGATCATGAAAATATCTCTATTTTCCAGCTCTGGCTCTATGTTCGTTTGGTATAAACGCACCCTTATAATATATCAAAAGAATATAGTTTTTTCTTCAGCAGTTTATTTTGTTTTGTTTGAAAACTGTACCTACCTTTGATTGTCAAAATAAATTAAACTCAAATTAGTATCACACATAGTGTCAAAACATTTCATTATTAGAAAGAAAAAAAATACTTAAAGAATCAGATACTGAAGGCACTATTATATTTTCTGTGCAGTATTTTCAGAAATAGAGTATCGAAGGTTTGTTTTTTATGTTAGTCAATACATTCATTGTCATTGTTTGTGTGATCGTTGTTGTGTCTAATTTCCATAAAAATGAATCTGTATTTCCCTTTGTCATCAAAACACGCATGAACTGCTAAATTTCGCAGTCTTTTTTGCTGTGTTAACTATTGTCAGAAGAAGGTTCTTATGAAAGAACATATTAAGAAAGTTACGTGAAACATTAGACAACTAAAGAATATGCCCTGTAAACATCGTTTAAAACAGATGCTTAAGTCGGAATTATATTGTTTAAATAGCTAATTACCTAATCTATCATTAAGTATACAGATTCGAATTCAATATTAATATGTAGTTCGGGCACGACCACGTCTGTCGGGAAAACTAGTTACGAATAAAAAATAAGCTCAAATCAACGATAAATTCTTCCTACATGTGACTACTGAAAATATCTGTATAATATTTTTATAGGGTGTCTCAACTCACCTACAAATCGCTATTATTTATATCTATCGCAACATTTTGCATGAGGTGCAAAAAGGTTGAATGTTACGTGATTTATATAGGCATCTAGTTGTCTATATAGCTGTCTCGCTCTCGCCGGAAACCCTCACCCTTCTTCCTTTCTAGGGAGGAATAATTTCACATTATTTCTCTCTCGCTCTAACCACCGCTTTCCAATAGCGCCGTTACCTTTTCCCATGCACTTTTGAAACTTCAAGGATGATACGGGTAGGCTCTGAGTAGCTGTGGTTATGTACACAGTATACAGCTACGAAACAGCGTAGGTATATTCGTTTTCCCTTTCTATGCTGGAAGTAATTGGATGCCAGCGTTATTAACAGAACTTCGAGGGTTTGCACTTTTTTATCCAAATGAAAATACGATATTTTTACGAGGTTCAAATCTTAATTAATAGTTATAAAACTTTTATAAAAAGCTTCCAAATTGATAATGTTCTTTTTAATACTTTGAGACAGTTTTAAGAAAAATTCAATTCATATGAAAAGTTTGTTTTGATTATGTACAACAGTTGCGCTGAATATTTTTATGAAAATTGAATTTTTAAATTTATAGCACGATCAAAAATAGAATTTAAAATATAAAAGTTTATTTTTAATTTTAATTACATACTTTCAATTTATTTTTCTTTTATGAGTTTTACCTACGCAATGAGTAATTTCATTCGGCTTAACGCTTAAATATTCATATTAGGGGTTTTCTTGCTGTGTGGGCGAGGAGTGATCAGCTGCTTGGAAGTACAAGCGTGTGGGTCCGTCGCTTCGAAGAGTCAGCTGTTTTCAGTTTCACCGACATTCCAAGCTAATTCCGCGAAGAGCGTAGCGATTGTTTTGATAATAAAATATCAATCAAGTTTAATTTTATGATTTTCATCCTCTTAAAAATATATGAAAATTATTAGAAATTTATATGCATTTTGCACATAAATTTCTACAAGACTTTGAATAGTGTCGGAAAAGCTTAAAAGAATATTGCCTAACGATTGAACGAAATAATATGTATTTCAGTAAGTAGTGTGCCTATGAAATCGCTTGAATTCCCGGACGACTACTACATACAAAAGACAAAAAAGTTTTAGTTCGGTTTTCCAGGAGAACCTAATTGCAATACATTAAAGAAAAAGGTTTTCAAAATGATCAGAAATTAAAATTCTGTACGAGCGGTTGGAAGGATGTTCCTAGGTGCGGCTCACTGATTGTCGCTATAGAATGTATGGAAGCTATTTCTGAACGAAGCAGCCTGTTACGGCAGTACCTGCTAACCCTGGTGGTGCACATCCTCCTCCCGAACCCCACAAACCTCGTTTCCAACCCAAACTTCCTCCACACCCCCCAAGTACGTTTTCACTTTCTCGCGACGACCTTGAAAGTTGCGTTGACGGTAATGGTCGCAGTGGTCGGAGGTGTGGGTGGTGGGCGAGCCTCTCGGAGGGCCTCGGGGCTGCCCCCGTCTCCCCGACCGCCCACTCCTCACCACTAAGCCGCCACCTACCTCCCGACCACCCACAAGGTTCCCTTTCATCTACGCGGATGTCACTCTCATCACTTCATTAAAGGATTCTATCGTTGAAGAAATTCGAATTTCGTCGTGCCGTGCATTTTCCTTTCAATATAATATTTTCACCAAGAGGGAAGTTTTTTTCGTCAAATCAGCGACCCTCCACCCTTTGGCAAATTGTTACCAAACTGTTCTTTGTCTTGAAATTTCCAATTTTTACTTGGCAACCATAATCTTAACATTAAAATGTAATACACCAAGGAGCGTATTGGTATGTGAATCTGTTTTGCAATAAGTGTTTTACTATTGTATCTATATATATCTGCCTCTGTTTGCCTGAGGTGATCACTCTATTTCCAAGAGATCTTGGTACCATTGAGGATGTGGCTCAATTTTCATGAAATGGTCCCTATTTGCCAAAAGTCTTGTACTATTGTGTACCTATGGCTCTGTTTTCCTGACGTTGTCATTTTATTTGCCAGAAATCTCGTTTGAGTGGCTCTCTTCTCGTTTTGTGCTATAGTAATAACTTGAACGTTTAATTTACAATTTTACCTCAAAACGTCTCACAAACAAAAATGACTCGTATTTAATAATAATCACCAATGAATAAATTTATGATTTTGTTTTTTTAATTTGTACCTTTTGCTCGTTGAAATCATCCCAAATGATTTGTTTTTTTTTAGTATGTTATGCAAAGTTTGAGATTTTATCAATTCAAAATACTTCAAAGCCTGGGAGGTTTTTTTTTTTAAATAAAGTGCATACATAGACAATCAAATAAACCAAAAATCACCAACCATTAGAAAACATACAATGAATTTGTAAATGTGGATCCTATGTTAGCCGTCGATACGAGCTTAAACTTGATTCGCATTAATCTAAAAAATTAACCCATTGGATAATAAGTGGTAGTAAATATTTTTAAAAGGAGGTCCACGTGAAGTAACTTCTGGTACAGGTAGATCCGGCCGTCGTAAGAAAAGTTTTCGGCCTTTTGGTCACGTGTTTTGCGTAACGTCCTGATTGTATGGAGTAGAATGGCTGTTCTTCTTACTCCAACGCACCGACCTCCTCCCAATGCTTCCTCGTCCTCTCGCGGGAACCCGAACCCCGCCTACTAGAAACGGCCTTCATCCCTACCCCTCCTGCCCTGCCCTCCACTACCCCTGGCCCGACGGCTGGATAATGTTTGTTTTTCTCGAGAATGACTCTTCCGAGACATCATCTCCTGCTCCGCATATCACCCTTTACGACCCCCTTTTGAGCTTTCCCGAAAATGGTTATTTTTACGTTATGGCCACATCTAATGATTCTTGGATGCTTTTCAACTTGTTCCTTATTACAACTTTAAATATTAGTAAAAACATCACGCTTTCATTTATTGACAGTTTTTATATAAACATAGTTGCATTTTCAGTCACTTAAACTACGTAAATACTCAAAATATGAATTTTTAAACAATGAAAAATCTTTCTCACACGAATTATTCTAAACAACTCATTCTAATAAATTCATATGCTATTTTATATCCAATAGAGTAGCAGCATATTCATATTATTACCTAACCAACAGACGGGAGCGCATTGTGAGATGAAACTTTTCTCGATGTACCGAGGGATAATGTGATCTTATTTCAATGCTTATTTCTATTGCGTACTTCTATTGAAATTCCCTCAATAAGGATGAGGACGGAGGGGGGCGAGTTCCTCCCCCGGAGAGGGATTGACCTAGATATGCCAGACGCTAGGGATGGAATATAATTATTTTCGACAACATTTTCCCTTTTCTCTTTTTCGTGTTTCTACCTTCGCCCGTCCCTCCTGTAATTCATCACTTTTTTCTCAAATTCTCTTAACTTTACTTACCTGCCACTACGCCTAGTCTGTCATGGAGTTACTTCATCTTATCACTAGACAGGTGAACGTAAAATATCTGTGTTTTTTTTACAAGTAGAAATGGTTTTTTTTGTATTCGTGAGTATCTAATTGTAAATTTATTTGGACAGTTTACCGATCGTACCTTTTCTTCAGTGGACTAGGGTCTTTATTCATTACTTATTCAACTCATATAGTAATGGAAACGAGATAACTAATTCATTATATTATTAAAAACTTTCTGCTTTTGTTATATGTGTTATTTGATTCGGAAATTTTAGAGAATAGTGTCTTTTAAAAGCATGCGGCCATACTCAGGCACTACACATATCGAACCATCAAACATTTTTTCTTGCTATAAAAAACGGTATGTTATTTTATAACGGTCTTTCAGGTTAAAAAATCCTCTTCATATTGATTGCAAAAAAAAACTACTTCTTTTCCGGTCTCTTTAAGCTTCCAATTCCCAAAAAAGCCTCCTCTACAATATATCTGCACAATATTTCTGAACATGAGAAATTGTTAGCATTCGAAAGAGTTGTGGAACATCATCATTGTTGGTCCATTTACCAACTCTTTTCACTAAAACGTTATTTTATTAAGATCTATAGCATATCGCAAGTAACCTAACCAACGTCAAGAATGTATGGGTAGGTACTTAAGCGTTTTCACCTCTGCCACTTTTTAATGAGCACTTCAGAGTGCATCGGTTAAGCCAAAATATGTATGTTCCTTTTCACCGCAATAAAAATATAAAAAAAAACAACTGCCTTGTCCCCTTTATAGGCCATATTTGAATATGTAATATTTTGAGAAAATTTATACAACTATTATTTAGTTGCTCTCTCTGTACCTCAATTCTTTAAGTATGTTTATCAGGTGCACTGTAAAATGTTCCGTTATAACATTTTAAAGGAAGGAATTTTCGACAAAATCGTTTTGAATATAACATTTTTTGATAACTTTTAAGATAAAAGCACCCTAAAAAAAGTTTTTTGAAATTTTCTTTGACTTCAATGTGTTTTATCGGAAAAAAATGTGATTACCTTTCTTTAGGATGTTCCTCTTAAACTGATAAAAGCCTATTTGAATTTCACGTCAAGTGGACCGGCTTTATTCAAAACTTTAATGATTCTCAAAATTTTAGGGATGCATATAGAATAAAGGAGGGTATCTGCTAAAATGTTAACAATCCCATTGAATCAATGCCTGCAGAAGCACGGGGTGTTGTTGGCTGAAAGGCTTTCCTCTCCCACCTGCAGTGTGGAGTGTGCGTGTGCACATCTGTATGTGTGGCCCAGTCCCCTTGTGGTGGAGACTTGATCAAGTGCATTATTGATTCTTGCGTTGTGCCGGTGTGTGCGTGCGGATGTACTTTCGGGATATTTAGGACAAACCTGGCCCTGCCTCCCTGCGCAGTGAACGGGATTAGAACCAGCGAGTCTACGCATTTATTTCACTTCCTTGCACGTTACCGATGCACGCTGCTGATATTCAAAATCCCCCCAGGCTCCCACTAACTACTTTCCTTTCTACTCGCTCCATTGTTCTTCATTGTTCCTCCTGAAAATTTGAATTGACGAATGCAAGGAACTAACAAAGTTTAGTATTGATTTTCTCCTTTAATATTATTATAGAACTTATCAATTAGTTTAAAAGGATTGTATACAATGACTGAAAGTATTGTGTACTATGAAATAGTAATATATCATATAGAAGGTCAATGTCGTAATAATTATTCTTTACACTTAATGTTGACTTACTTCGTACCTATTCAGTTAACATTTTTACGGCGTGTCTGTATAGGCCTCTTCTATGTATAATATCCTCAGCCTTTCCCTATCTTGCTGTGATCTCGACCAACGTCATCTCCACATCTGAGATCAGGTCGTAAACCCATCTTTTTGGGGTGTTTCTCTCGAAACATATTGTTTAATTTCGTAGGTAAGTAGGTAACTATTCGAAATAAATATGTCATTGTAGGTATTAATTATTGTTCTAATTTTAAATGTAGTTTTCACTATGATTTGTTTTGTTCTAGAAAATTTGTAATACCTGCGTTGTTCTCTTGTTGGTGATGAATTGTTGTTGAATTTGCAAATAAAACATTTTCAATATCCGATACGATTTTTTCGTATTATTGTAACATTATTATAAACCATTTTCCACATATTATGGTTGTCATTTCATTCAAATCCTAATTTTCTACATTTTTCACGGTAGGCTAGTAAAGGATGATTGTTAAAGGGTTTGAAACCCATAGGTTAAGTCAAAATATAGGTAATTAGTGTAATGCTTAATGGATTTTATAGATGAATGTATAATGCATTATCCTTTGGAACTAACACAACGAATTTCAATTCGTTAGCTACTGGACGGGCGCGGAGGGAATATTTTTGATCTCACTCCATTTCCTGACGAACGGAAACGCCCCCCAGCCTACCCGCTGTTGGGTCTGGTTTCCTGGCAACATGAAGCCTCCAAACTCCTCTGTTTGCCCCGACTCCCCCACTCATGTTGCATAGACTGGTAAGAGGCACCTCGCACCTATATATAACTTCCAGCTCTTCACAATCATTTTGTCTATAGCTGTATATAACATATGTATATAACATAGGTACCTAAAACGTTACTATTGTATTACCGACGCCGCAACAAAGGTATTTAGTGAATTTCCAGTAATAATTGTGATTTGAGGCATACATAGTTGTAATATGTGCGTTAGGCAACGTTTAGAGAATGGGAAAAGGGGTAACAAAGAGCGTTACGATGCATCTCGGGGGATGGGGGTCAATAATGTTAAAAAAATGCGTTACGTAATACTTGAACGGTCCCAGATACAATAATGTACCTGTAGAAATGTGACGTCAAGTTGAAATGATGGTCATTCATCGTAGTTGCAGATAGAGCTTGATTCTATTCCCGGCCGAGCCTGTATTTTCCTGAAAGTTTTTCTTTCGACGTTGCCACCAATATCCACCTTTTGTGCTCAATTTGCTTCTAAAAAAAGCACACCGTCTTTCAATCCTAGCTCTACATTAACCATAAGGCACTCTTTAAAAAGAACGTTGAGCGTAATATTTGGAATAAAAATATGTTAAAATATTTGTGTATCATTTAAGTTGATATTGATGCAATTTAAAAGATAATTTTTTGGTTGTATAAAAAAAAAATCAATTCTCAACAAAACATAAAAAATGCGTGACGTATGTACCTACCTTTATAGTTCAAGGTTTATGTAATAATTCTCAAACGCTGAAACGAACTCGTTTATATTTTATGTTGAATTTACACGACAACCCTGTACCTCTCGCCCCTTCCTCGAAAGGCTTGCGCAATTGTTTATTGTGAAGTTGAAATTAATCAAACAGCTGATACTTTTGGATGAAAACATTTTCAGGGTTATATAATATAAACTAAAAATGGTCCAAATATCTAAAAGCTTTATTTCTACTATGCAACAAACTATAACGTGACCCAAAACTCTCCAGGTCATTTATTCCTATTTGACCTATTTTCGGACCAGAGCGATTTGACACATGCATGCGCGCGCTCTATTTCCACCTCTGTTAGCCATTAGCATGGATTAGATTCGCCATTGTGCCGTTTCAGATCCACACAATCCAACAGGAACTACTAGTGTGTTATGATAGAGAAAAGGAAATATGATAAAACATACATACGCAGGACTATCTAAGTAAGGACCCATCATTCAATGAATTGAAAAATATTCATCTGAATGAAATAAGGAACACACTGCGATTGTATGTGTGTGGCTGGGTAGATGAGTATTTGTATTTTTTTACATATATAAATAGGTAGGTCCCGCATTCAACAGTTGTCAGAGAGAAATTCGTAAGACTGGAAGGTATAGGGAGGGTTGAACAAACATCTACCTCCCTATACACACACGCATTATACATGAATGTATGTATGTATAATATAGACAGGTACCATAAAATCACATGTAGGTACCTCACCTTTTATTTCTCACTACTTTCGCGCTCTATGTATTTGCTTGGAACATTTCAGTTTCTTTTGTGTAATTAATACATCGCGCGGTCAATGGAAGTTGAACAATTAGGTCTTCATAATATCACGCAGTGTTTTATACCCGCTCTCGTCTTCCGTACCAGACATTTTTGAATGAGTTCTTTTTATCATAACACCAAGATTTGGGCTGATGTCATCACTGGGAATGGGAATAAACAGACGCACAGAAATATAAGACCATTTAAACCAATAATAGACATTTTTGAGAACTAGCCGATACGGAAAACTTTGTTCTGCCATAAGAACATAAAATAAATTATTTCATTTTTTTCTATGTATTCCCTCCCATACAAATTGAGTCGCACATGTCTCGACACTCTATGACCATTATCGTCTGGAATTTGTTTTGCGTCGTTTTGTCGCTAAGAGTCGTAACGTGATTTTAAATAGCCCTAATTTAAAGGCTTCTCCAAGAAATATAGGATACCAAATGCTAAAACATTTTTCTAATATGATTGGTTGCTTCTGGCATATATTGAGTTCAAGTATTAAACAGTTTCAGCGTTATAAAGTATCGGTATAGATGAGTGGGATGGTGCATTGCAAACGTCGTGAGATAGAGATTCTTGTATGCATAACACAAGAAAGACAAAAGTTATCGACGCTTTTCAATGTTTGTCTAACTTCCAAATTCTGGATATTTTACCGTTGACAAATGGTGACGTAGTTCACAAGTCCAGCAACAATGTATGCACGTGTAGAGAAGTTATTTATTCGGCTTATCTGATAAACTATGTATGTGGCAACACTAGTTCGGCATTGGAGCTGAAATTGATTGCATTATCTACAGGTATTTGTGGTGAATTATCTCAGGTCGTCTATTTTGTTTATAGTTGCTTCTACTGAACCTGGTACTTACCTACACCCATTTATTATTAGAATAGGTCTAAATCTAAATAATATACGTGTTGTAGATAACAGCTTTTGAAGAGGGTCTAACCCTAACCATAACCTAATGCAGAAGATAATGAGATGGAATAGTCATATTTACTCAGTGGAAATTCATTACTAGATCATATTATGGGCGTTTTTCTTTCTAAAACTGTCCGAATTTAACGTTTTGACTGGCTGCTAACTTCTTCAATCTTTCTCGCTTTCTGATAATCCGTTTCGCTTGAGAATCTTGATGTTGTTTGTCTTTTCTCATGACTGCTGAGATAAACCCTATAACCAGTTTACCATCATGAAGCCAGCCTTCGAAATAACAAATCGAAATAACAATGTTGTTTGTCTTTTCTCATGACTGCTGAGATAAACCCTATAACCAGTTTACTATCATGAAGCCAGCCTTCGAAATAACAGTAGAAGACGGTCGTAAGCCCGTAGTGGTTTGTTCCATTTAAAAATCGAACATTAGTAATGAATTTTTAGAGTCATTAGTTGTTATTTTTTCTTTACTATCATGAAGTTTAAAATCTCAGATGTTGTTCTTTCAGCTTGATTTCCAAGCCGATGGTTTTCAGCTAGCCATTCATAAAGGCTTGCCCTCCTTGTAAGTTTCGGTTTTTAGACATTCTTTTGACTGCCTCATCCATCCACTGTTAGAGTATGAAATTCCTCGAATTTGATCCAAGTTTACTGAACTGAATCTGACATATGTATATTCATATTCATACCCTTATCATCCTGCTTAATCACTTATAGTAATCCGAATACCTCTCCTCTCATGTATCACCTAGACGGAGACTTCTAATCAAATTTCTGGCAACTGTCATCAGTCATCCATTAGCCTTGTATTCTCGAATTATTGTATTCTTCTATTATACTGAAGAAACGTGTTGCACGTAATTTTTCTCACTGTAATGCTTATGGAGGGAGGAAATAATAACATAATGTGTATCTATATAGTTTAATATGTACTTATGTATTTTTCTACTTTGTATTTTTACTTCTCTCTATGTTACCTTTTTTTTCTTTAAAAGGCAATTTGCCGTTGATAAATAAATAAATCTTATACTTAAATATGTGCAAAGATGATTGGTAATACAATACCACTCTTTGAGTAGTTTTTTTCTTCTTTTCTATGCATGGCATCATTTATTGTAGCAACTTCAAGTCACAACTCCGTGTCAATGTTTTAAGATATTCTATTTCCCTAGACATTACATCACCAATATCTCTCAGTGAACCTTTATTATTATTCTATTTGGTTAGCTGATAATAAAAATCTAAACCGCTAAAAACAGTGTCGCTTTTAGGAATACAAATTGTCTAGTATTTCTAGCAGTCTTAATAAAGTTTAACAAAGCAAATGTCTTCACATTCCTGCAGTGTTTCATATGAAAGGATTTAAATCCATTGATCTTAATATTCACAGTTCAGTAGACAGGGATTCAAAGTTTTGAAATTCGTAACAAAAGGCAAACAGTACGTTAAGCCAAGGTGCTAATCACGAGTTTGGCACTCCGGGTACCGCAGTGGGATCATAGACTTGGGACAATCAAGTGTCTCTAGCATGATAACGGCTATCGCAATAAAATAGATAGGATTTTGTTCATTTTGGCTATTTACCGCTTAGATAACACTGGGTGAGCTCATAGTTAATTAATAGTTATGTCACTCTAGCCAGAGGCTCCCAGACTTTTTAGGTCTTGTTTTGGAAATAAAAAAAAGGCATTGGAGGGACCTCGTATGTTTGCCCACATTGAGAACCTCTAGGCAAAAAATATGGAAATGGATTAGGTATTATTCTAGGATTAAAAAGACAATCTTGAAATGGTTCAGATATTTGGTTAAGGATTCTTTATATTGTCTCCTATTGAACTTAAGTTCATCACAATTGGACGCTTCGCTTAAATATGAGGTAGGTATGACTAGCGTCTTGTCTTAAGTAACATGAAATTCAGTTTTTGGAATGAGTGATACTTTGGGTCATTTTTTGTTGAATTAAAAAGCAATTGCAGGGCTGGATTGAGAAATAGCAGAAAACGATCGTAAATGTGGCCTCTAAATAATTAGGTAACAGTTTTTCATCGAATGGGCCATAATATTTATTTAGTGCGTGAGTTAGTTGCAGGCGTTGACACATTATTCAGAGCTCGGACTTAGGCGTCGCGCTGTTGTATAGATTTTTCCGAAAGTGGGTCAATCCCTTTCATTGCATTTGGGCGAATGTAGGTCGCACACACGCGCCCATTGTGCCGTACAGGCGCACTACCGGCTCAGCGGCCCATTGTGTCGCATTGTACCACAGTGCAGCGCCGAGCCGGTTTCCAAAACTATTACAATGCACCATAATAATTATGTATGGCCAATTGTTGTTTTCATTTTTTATTTGGCAGATGTCTTATAATCTGAATAAACTCTCACAATTATGATTATTGCAATATTCCCATGCTTCGCTGACCTCATTCCGTTTTTTTTAACGTAGGTACTTAAAAAGTTCGCAGTTAGGTATATTGCTTTGTATAGTTTGACGCGCCGTACAGGACAAATAACTTTATAACGAAATGCACGGGAATAATATAGGAAAGTTATGTATTTTGTTTTAGACGGAATCTATGTAAGATTTTAACCCCTAAAAAGCTAAGTATACTTTTTCATAATTTTATTCTTTTAAGTGTAAGTATATATAGGATATAATAAGCCTTAAATCTTTCTTTATAGATTTTTAT
Source organism: Mystacides longicornis (assembly GCA_963576905.1). Lineage (NCBI taxonomy): Eukaryota > Metazoa > Arthropoda > Insecta > Trichoptera > Leptoceridae > Mystacides > Mystacides longicornis. The sequence continues at coordinate 12,402,834 of OY756424.1, forward strand.
AATTATTCTGATTGCATGGGATATTATAGCCCTTGAAACGCTCGCTACACCTTCTTTTATCATAACTATTATTTTTTCCAAAATCCAAAATCACTCGAGTCCTGGTGGAGGTCTATAAAAATAAAAAAAAATTTAATGCATGAGATATTAAAGGTTCTAAAACATTCGTTGTAAGTATACCTTTTTTCATAATAATAATACCATTATGTTAAGTTTAAAAGAAAGTAATTGTTATTATTATGGAGCCAAACCGAAATTTCCTTATATTTGGAATTCGTCAACACGTGAATTGCAAGATAAAAGGCGCAGTTGCGTCTTCTCAATAGTTGTGTTGTATTTTGAAATTGTGTTTCATTCGAAGATTACCCAAGTGGCTATTCCCGTTCCTGTTACATTATGAAATGAGTTTTCGGTTGAGGTACCGTGCACCATCCATCATTTTGTAGGAGATAATAATATACTTGTGTAGCTACGGCATGCCCGCCTTACATTGCAGAGGTCGCAACTTGTAAGCCTAGTTCACATCGATCGAGTATATTAGTTGAGTAGCGAGTAATTTAGCAACAAAACGTGTCTGAACTGAACCACTGAGTACAAATATTATAAGAGAGCTTTTGTGGATGCAGAGAACCAAAAATTGGTTCCTTTATCTTAAAATCACGTGACTGAAGATACATTATTAATAATAATTCATTTTACTTTAATCAACAATCACAAAACGACACAACAAAACCCACAGGTATATACATCCTTTAACCTTATACGATTGAAACATAAAATTTCTCAGTCTCAACGCTAAAATATTAAAAATAAAAAATCTAATGTTACCCACCGCTACCGATAATCGTCACAGTTTGTATGAGTTTTCTAGCGCTTCCCTTCCTTGCAACTCTATGGTGAGCATAAGAGCCCATCAATTAGGCATCTGTTTGTGAAGAAAGTTCTCATATATGTCATAAGACCTCGTGTCTATCTGTATTTCAACAGAGAAGAGTAACCAGAAGAATTTTATCTTTTTACGTGAGGTACCTTTTAGAAATACAGCATTTGGGCAGCGACAATTCTCATACGTTTAACTGCCTGCCTGAGAGCATTTGCGAATTAACGGACCCTTGTATTCTCAGGGAGAGAGCTTCTGGCTGGATTCTTGGTCTGTCTGTCGAATCCTTGTGTGACATGCTTAGAGGAATTATCTAGTAGGTATAGAGTAGATATTTGTGTTATTTGTGTATAGAGTGGTTGCCTTGTTTATGTTTAGTGCAGTTATTTTTTATAAAGTAGTTTTATCACTTATATGCTGTGTATGTGAATGAGGGTGTGAGAGTGTTTGCGTGTGTGTGAGAGAGAGTCTGTTATTTTATTTCACTTTTGTACTTTGGTACATTGTAAGACTATATTTTTATACGCTTTTTAAAGTTTTCCCTAGAACAGGTTTAGCCTATTTGATCAACATTGTTATTCTTTATTTCAAATGTTTTGTGATAAATAAATTGAATAAATAAATACATTAATAATATTATTTCTTCTCAAAGATCTGAAAACCTGAAATTCAGTCGTGGGGATTGACCGGCAGTTCAGTCGAGTCGATTCATTTTGTTCTATTTTTTGGGATAAAAGCCCCTCCCCCCTTCCCACCAGGGACCCTATTCTCGAATGTCGATGGATGGATTTTCTAAAAGAATTTTTAGTCGAGTTTCTTAGTTGTGACTAAGAATCTCCACTAAAAATGGTGTTTCGCTAGTTTGAAATCTTATATTTATTATTTTATACTTGTAAGTAAACTGCACATTGGTTATTACATAAAAACAAAACGAATTTATCGATAGACAGCCATGTCTTCTAACTAACTTCTAAATTATGTTGCGGGCTGTTCGTTTGAAAAACCTTCCTCACTAATGATAAGTGACTTATCGATCTAGTGTGAACTAGGCTTTAGACATCAAGCTGATCTGCCTAGTTGCTAACACAGTGCGTCATGCAATACACGACATAGTTATAATATACTAAGCGAGATACTAGCACGCATCTGTACGCATAGTTTGTTGCGTTTTACGTCCGGTATCTCGAGGTCAAATACATAAGTTTGGTAACTGCGTGAGATGTATGTAAAATCACTGCGATAGAAATAAGTAGGTACATATATTATAAGGAGACCGCAGTGGGTCTCAATCGGATTCTTTTTGTTTACAGCAAAACCAAGCCAAGATCGAAAAAAAATACCAACATAGTTATTCTAGTGACCCTTTAGAAATGCTTTGGGTCTCTATAATATTTATAATCATAATTAATATGTCCATAATCAGTTTGGGCTAATACAAAATGTCTCATCGTTTTCACAAAACAAACTACATACTGTAGTACTTTGTAGTTATTATCATACTATTGTTAACCACAAACCAAATATTTAAAGTTTCAGTTACGTAATTATTTGTATAGTTTAGTTTGAATATTAATATTTTGCATCGAATGTATTATCTACATAATAATTCAGTCTATAATATTAAAGAAAGTCGAGTTAGTGCGAACACTTAACTCGAGATCGGCTGAACAAATTTTTATGGTGCTTGGTTTATTGGATTCTTCTCCGCTCCGGATAACAGAATAACCAATAAAACATCGAAAAAGGGATAGAAAATAATACAAAATATATTAACGTTAGTATGGAATGGATTTACTTACAACAACACCATATCTGTGAAAAATTCCATAACAACACAATTTTTATTTACCTACTTGACAACCATTTAGTTTCAAAACATTGGTATGAAGATTTTAGATATAATTTCTTTCGAGTTTTCAGAAATATTTTTTTACAATTCAAACGTATTTTTGTATAACGTTTATCGGGAAAGCTAGTTATTTATAAGTATTGTATTTCTTAGAGGTTATAATTCTTGTTCATCTATATAGAGATAAAATTTGTCGTCTTCTTCACACAACTCCCAAGATGCAAAAGAGGTTGTAGAAAGGTAGTAAATAACTTTTAGAAGGAAACAAGAATTTTAGAAAACCTTTTCTATAGCCTGTGGTTGTTATCTGGGTCTATCTATTTTTTTTATAGATTCTTTAAAACACAACCAATGTAATTTTTATATAGCTACTTTTTATCGAAAGATTACAATGCTACTCTTTATTCTACTTACAAAATATACAATGCTGCATCGTATGTCGTCTTGTCACATTTATGTTAAAAACGTTCGTCGTTCATTCGTATACACAATTACAGGGAAAGACCCCACTTAGGGGCATAGGGAGGCAACAAGAGCTCTCCATTGCGCTCGATCTTGCGCAACGTTAATGACCTCCTCCCACACCATGTCCAGATTCCTCAGCTCTGCTTCGAAGGAGCGGAACACAGTATGAGAGGGTCTTCCTCGTCCTCGGGACCCTGATGGGAGGAAGAACAGCGCTCTCCTCGGCCAACTGTCATTCGGCATCCTTAACACATGTCCCAGCCAAGTCCATCTCCTCCACATAATAGTAGAGGTGATGGGCTCACGCTGGGTGCGCCGGCGTATAGCGTCGTTCGTGATGCGGTGGTACCATCTTATACCCAAAATTCTCCTGAGGCACTTCGTTTCGAATGCAGATACTTTTTGTGCCTGGGCTTTGGTCAGGTGCCAGGACTCACACCCATACAGGAGAATGGGCAACACACACGCATCAAACAGTTTACATTTCGTCTCGACACTAAACGCCGACGCCTTCCATATCTTGGTCTTGTTGTTGAAGGCGCCACTTGCCATACCGATACGTATCGAAAGCTCAGCCCGAGGTCACCAGTGGTGGTAATGGTTGCTCCCAGAATATTAAAGGATGTTATTATTCAAGTAATTTTTTATGTATCTTATTAAAGGGTATGTTAATTTATGAAAATGATTAACAAAAATTGAACCTACAACTACAGCAGCTTAAAAAGATTGCTAGAAAACGGTCAGATTTTAAAGAATTTTCACTAATAATTTTTAACTTTGAAGCGCTTTTTGAATGAATAAAAAAAATATGTAACTTGGTCTGCATATAATTCTAAAAACATATCTTGAGCTATTCAAAAAAGGTATAACACTTGCTATTAAAGAGGCAAAACATTGATCAAATAACAGTAAAACTAGTAATACTATTGAAATACTGCTTCGTTTACCATGGATAGTCTTCAACCGTATTTCCGAGGTAGGTACTCAGATCTAGATCCTCTTTGCAACTCTTTATAAAATAACCAGCACCAAAACCTGTAAGACTACAGATATCGAAAAGGATAATGATTTGTTTGTTTGTCCTTTAAATCAGTTAAACCATCCATTTTAAAAGTTCGCAATGTCACTTTACCACGTTGTGAACTGCGGACAATTTGATATTTGAGGACCCGTAAAAACTGTTATAGAATCAATATTTCACGTGGACATTATTATGTCGTAATATGTCCACGGACATAATAATTTGTTGATTTATTACGAGCTACCGACGAAAATTATAAGTCTGAAAAACATAGTTTGATTCAGTTTGTCATTTCAATGAAAAAAATTATGTAAAATAATATTTCGAAAATACCGAATTACGGATTACCTATTATTATATTTGATTAATTTATACTTCTTCCTAGAACGACTATGAATCAACATATCGGCACATCGAGATGCTTCTTCTGCAATTAAATAAGATTTGAGCAAAATTTCAAAAAGGACCCTTAATATACACAACCGTGCAACAATACGATTGACAGCTGTGAAAAAAATTTGCTCCGTGAAAAAAATTAAAATATCTGCAATAATTAGTGATTGTTTTTGTAATTGAAGTAAATAATACAAATGTTTTGAAGTACAGTGAATGAATAAACATTTTTTTTTTTCTTTTTTCTTTCTGTGCATAACTGTTTTTGTGCTTGTAAATAAACTGTGTCATAAAGGATTCTTGATTGTGTTTGTGATTAGTCGAGCCATATAAAGAGTGTTTTATTGGGATGTCTGGACCATTTGAAAGATCCATGATCACATCTAGATCCCCAACAGCTGGATCTACGGCAGACACAGATATTCAGCAGGGTGGGGTCTCCCTCGCTGACATGAGCTTGACGCGCACAGAGGCGCTGACAAGAACAAAGGACCTCATAGATAATATAACATTAACGCTTAATGATGCCAAGGGAAGAGTGTCAGCGTTAAATAAGGATAAGATCTTTGATAGTATGGAAGAAATATATAGAATAATGGCTGACCTATGTTCGGAAAATGGAGAGAGGAATCAGAATCTGAATGAATGCATCGGTCCAATTATTCGGGAATTGGCGCATGATATTGGACAGGTAAAGAGTGCTGTGTGTGGTGATGGACGATCCCCGGGGAGTGACGGACAGTCATCGGGAAGCTTGCAGATTGCGGACAAGAGGTACTCTCTGATTGTGTCATCTGTTAAAGGAGATATGTCTCCTGAAGATATTGAAAAAATGTTAAAACAAAAATTGAAACTGGCCCCCTTGGGAATCGCGGTCTGCTTTACCAGAAAATTAAAAGAGAAAGGACTACTGATATCATGTCCTAAGCTCAGCGATGCCCAGTTGACTGTAAAACTAATTCAAGAGAAATTTATTGAAAAACTGAATGCAACATTGCTAAAAAAGAGGAGGCCTTGCATTGTGATAAAAAACATAGCGGCGGACTACGAGATGGAGAGCTTGTGTGCTGATATTATCCAGCAAAATGTTGACCTGAGAGAAAGAAGTGCCGATGAAATGGAGATTAAAAAGGTCATAAAAATAAAAAGAACAGGAAACCAAAGCCACGTTTTGCTCGAGACATCCCCTGAGTTGAGGCGCCGCCTGATTAGAATGGAATACGTCTATGCGGGCTACCAAAGACTGCGGGTAATGGACTCAGATCCTGTGGTACAGTGTTATCATTGTCTGGCCCATGGGCATACATCCAGGACATGCATCAACAGGACGAAGCCGTCTGTTTGCTCTCACTGTGCGGGTGACCATCGATATGAAGTCTGCAATAGAAGAGATGAACATCCAGTCTGTTCCAACTGTCGAAGACTGGGGCCTGGCGCATCTACTGCACATAGCGCAATGAGTAAAAAAGAGTGTACGTCGTATAAACGAGCATTGATAAGTGCACGCCAAAGGATTGAATACTGACTAGTGAATTGTTTTCGGTTTCCCAGATTATATTTTAGGGAGCAATCAGGTTTGGTTTTCAAGTGTTGTAAAAAATATTATCATTTTCTAAAGGTAGGTGGGGACTTTGTGCTTGTTGTAAATGTGGGTGCCATATCATTGACTTATGAAATTAAATCTCCAAAAGATGCAATATGTTGGTTTGGTTCAGGTGATACAAGGAAGATTTACAAAATGGGTATAGGGACACTTAGAATAAATGATAATAATAATGTAACTGATGAGTTTTGTCTCTTCATGGACATACTTATATTTATGTGTGGAACATGCTGTTGCTCATTTTTGCTCAACATGCTATTGTTTTCAAAATGAGTTTGGAATATATTGACCAGGATAATGAAATAGATTATCAACGAACTAATAATGTAGAGAATTGGATAAAAAATATGGAATATGACAAATATAGTAACAGTTTAATGTGTGTGCATGTAAATATTAGATCTATATGTAAATACTGGGATACTTTCTTGATACAAATGAAAAACTGTATTGATATCATGGACATTGTTATATTGACAGAAATTGATGTTAAAGAGGAATGTATTAATTTATATAATATAGATGGATATAACAAATATTATTTTTGTAGAAATAATAGGCGGGGAGGCGGAATATTACTATATGTAAGTAATAAATTTACTTTTGAAGAAATAAAATATGATGTTAAGTTTTGTGAAATAGTATTAGGAAGAGTATCATATGGGAAGAACTATAGTATTTATATTGTGGCGGTATACCGGCCACCAAATAAAAATAAACAAGGTTTTGTTCAAGAAGTTAAGGAATTGATGGAGAAAAATATGAAAGTGACGGATAACTGTGTGTTTATAGGTGATATAAATATTGATTTATTGGCTGATAATGATGCTTTGGTGGTTGCATATGAGGGTGTGATGTGTGATAATTACATGGTTAGGTGTGTAAATGATGTGACGAGGGAGGCGGTGGTTTCCGGTAATGTAACAAGGTCTTGTATTGATCATATATTCCTTAGAATTAAGGGCAAATATAAAAATGATAACAGCTGTGGAGGGGGCATCTTTGCTTGTGTGAGTGAGTCGGCTCCGGCTGATCACAATATGACGCTAGTGAGAATACCTATCGAACATACTGAAACGGGTGGACGGTGCGGGGACACGGGCAACCGGAATGTTAGGGTATTATCAGAGAAAAAATTGTATCAGTTAATTGCAAGTCATGACTGGAATAATTTATCTTTGGAAAGTAGTTCAGAGGTTATTTACGAAAGTTTAAAGAATACATTGAATTTACTATATAATAAATCAAAAATTTGTCTTAAAAATGTCAATAAAAAAAGACCGAAAATTGTGTGTGAATGGATGAATGAAGAAATATTGGAGGAAATAAAGAAGAGAGATAGACTTTTTAGGACATGGAAGAATGCTCCGTCCAACGTTTCTTACAGAGAAGAATATAAGAAGTGTAGAAATAGAGTGAATAGGTTAATATTGAACTGTAAGAAATTATTTTATAGTAATAAATTTAATAGTTGTTTTGGTAATGTTAAAAAAACTTGGAATAAAATTAACACGATCTTGGGACGAAATACAAAAAGCGACTGTGATGAAGTGTTGAAAAAGTATTTTCTTACGGGTAGAAGCGTTGATTGTGTCCTGGATGAATTTGCAAGTCATTTTTCAAAGAGCATATCTGATATGTTGCATCATTGTAACTACAGAGCGCTTGATATGAATTATGATACACAGCAACAAAGTATGTACTTACCCTATGCCACACAAGTGGACATAAGGGACATTATTGGACAATTAAATAATTCTAAGACCACTGGAATCGACAACATTCGTATGAGCGATATTAAAACACACGCGGAAATTTTTGTTCCTATAGTGACTAGCTTAATTAATTGCATGATAAGGGAAGCGCATATACCGGGGGACCTAAAGTGCAGCATTGTAAGACCTATTTATAAGAGTGGGAAACATGCCGATGTGGGAAATTATAGACCGATAAGTATTCTTTCTGCGATAGAAAAAATTTTGGAAAAATATATATCAAAGCATCTGAACAATTACTTACAAAAATTTAATTTGATTGATCCAGCTCAGTACGGTTATCAGAGAAATAAGGGGACTGAAATTCTTCTTAGAGATTTTAGTGATTTTGTCAATGAGGAACTGAATAAAAGGAGACATGTTTTAGTAGTTTTTATAGATTACTCAAAAGCTTTTGATACGATTGAACATGAAAAACTAATTAAGGTACTAGAGACAATAGGAATTGGGGGAAATCTGCTCAAGTTATTTAAAAATTATTTAACAGAAAGAACTTTCATGATTCGCATAGGTGATAAACTGAGTGAAAAAAATGTTATAAAAGCGGGTGTACCACAAGGATCAATTTTGGGACCTACGCTGTATTTAATATATGTCTCCATGCTAAAAAATATATTTAAACATGTAAAGCATTTTATATACGCCGATGACACAGCATTGGTGGTGTCACATATTAATCAGAGTATAGCTAATGAGTACTTACAGGAGGACTATAATACGTTAATTAAATGGTCGCATGACTTTGGGTTAACTATTAACGCAAAGAAAACGAAACTCATGCACATTAGAACCCCACACACAGTTGTGGACAGTAATCCAAAAATTAAGTCTCATAATATGCAGTGCGTACATCGAAATGTTGAGAACTTTTGTGATTGCAGTGCCATTGAGTTAGTTGGGGAATATACATACCTGGGTATTGATATTGATAGCTTTTTTAAATGGGACATTCAAGTTAAAAAAGTATGTAACAGATTATACTCCATTCTGGGTAGGTTGTATAGAATTCAATTTTTTGTTCCAAAGTCTATTCTTAAAATCATATACAGATCCTTGGCAGAGTCAGTGATTAGATACGGTTTGTCTGCCTGGGGTAAGACGACACAAACTAACTTAAAGAAAGTTCAGCACAAGCAAAATTCAATAATCAGATTGATTTCTGACTATGTACCAGGACCGCATAGACATTTTGACACGTACAAATATTTTGGGGAATTGAAGTTGCTGACTGTTAGGGCTATTTTTTATTACAAATTGGGTATGGAGAACTTTTCAGACAATAAATTTAAAAAAAGATTAATACATGCACATAACACAAGGTTTACTAAAAATGAAGGATTAAAGGTACCAAAAACTAACAACAAGTATGGTGATCGCACTCTAGAGTGCTTAGTTCCGAAAATGTTCAACTCATTGCCAATGAAAATAAAAAAATGTAAAAAAATTGGAAAATTGAAATTGTTGCTAAGGGATTGGCTGTGTAAAAATAAAACTATGTATGTATAACCAAACCATAGTATAATTAGAATTAAATAGATATGTAAGTGGATATTATGATGAGGTAAACTGAGGGTGGAAGTGAGCGGTACCTGTTGACAAGTCATTTAAATGACTTAACGGGTTCCGCTCATTTGTTGCACTGTTTCTGTGTAAAATATTGTGTAAATAAGTTTCTTATTGTATCTTTCTGTTTGCATGTGTATATTTATTTATTTAATAAAAGTTTAATTTAAAAAAAAAAAAAAAAATAATTCAAATAAAAAAACCTACTAATTGTGTAGTTTATAAAAAGGTAAACAGAGGTATTTTTAACAAATTTAATGGAATATCACGTAGGTAGTTTTGTAACTGAAATATTTGGGTATTTTTATCTTCTTCAACCCCCTCCTCCCACCTACTTACACAATCAACAGTAAGTATTTTATCAAGTTCCAAAATAATTCACCATAAATAACTCAAATGTGAGTGGAATTGTATAAAATAAAAAAAAAAATTCACGTATGTGGGAAATTGAATTATACCCACCAATCCTCACATAAAGTGATAAAAATAACTAAAAAAAGGTCTGCCCCGTAGACAAATTCAAATTGGCGTTCGACTACAAACGAAGATTTCGCCTATGTATAGTGCGAAAAAATTAACAGTCCATTGGAACATAATATGAAGAATTATTTAAACCAAACAATGACACTTACATAAAAATATAAAAAGTGGACGGTTAATTTTCCTCCTACTCTACATTGTCGAAGAATTCGTTTGTAGTCGATCGCCAATTTGAAATTGTCTAGGCCTACTGGTCTACCCCACTTTTCTACCTTCTTCTTTGTCAGCCGTCCCTCCACTGCTGGATGTAGGCCTCTTCCAAAGTTTTCCACTTTTTTCTGTCCTGCGCAGTTTTCAACCAGTTTTTCCCCGCGACAGGAACCACATCATCCACCCATCTCTTTTGCGGTCTCCCAATTGGTCTTTTATTTTCGTAGGAGCGCCATTTTTCAATTCTTGGTGTCCATCTTTCATTCCCCTGTCTCGCCACATGTCCTACCCATTGCCATTTCTGTCTTGCCACACGGTCAACTATGTCTACGACTTTTGTTCGTCGTCTTATCTCTTCGTTTCTTATTTTGTCTCTAAGACTTACTCCTAACATTTGTCGCTCCATAGCTCTTTGTGCGCATCTTAATTTCGTATTGTATTGGCTGTAAGTGACATTGTTTCCATTCCATATGTCATCACCGGGAGGATGCATGTTTCGAAGACTTTCCTTTTCAGGTTCATTGGGATGTCCTTGTCTTTAAAGATATGGTCCAGTTTGCCGAGGGCTGCCCAGCCCAATCCGATTCTTCTAAATCTTTTCTACCTAATCCGTCTGAAATCATTTTGAGGATCTGCTTTGCAAAGTCATCGAATAATTTGGCAGTAAATGTGCATACATAAACGACGAAACATACTCAGTTTCGTATCATGTAAAACTGAATCGTCCTTACCAAATTCTATCAATAACTATTTCTGATTTTTGTCATTTTCTCAAAACATATTGTCAATCAAAATTTGAAGAAATTAATTATTGTGACGTTAATGTATTTTGCCGGTATCGAAGTCGTACATTTTTCAAATATGTACCTCATTTCGAATTATAATGTAAAATTATTTTTTTCCAATGCTCATTGTCACAAGCATTAGTTTTGAGAATACCAACGACACCTAATTTGTAAATAAATAGGTATAAAAATAATAGTTCCTACGACTATAAGTACCTGTAGGTGTCTACAACTTTTACTGCGAGAATAAATGTCAAATTTTCCAAATTTCCCAACGTGGAAAATTAAAATTTTGGATATGATTGATTTATAGGGCAATCAAAATTTTTTAATTTATTTTTTACAATATTTATTTAATAAAATATGACATTTTATACAGCACGCATCCTTTATTTTTTTACTTTTAAAAACGGAATAATACAATATGACTCTTTCTGAAGAAAGTATTTTTTTTATTTATTATTTTTTTAAAACCAGTTTCAAACTTATTAGGAGCCATTTAAAATTCATTTCTTTTTCTATGTGCCCTTTTACTAAAAATTTGGAAAAATGTCCAAGCAACCTACTTCTCATTTCTATAGGAGAATTCATGTGCCAAATCTCAAGTTCCTACCATGTCTAGTTTCCAAGATATTCGTATATATTTAAAAATATTCAACCCTATTTTTCTCCCCTTTAGGAATAGAATTTCCAAAAACCCTTTCTTAGTGGAAGGTTTTGTATTAAAACCTACTTGCTTTCGAAATTTCATTTCTGTACTATTAGCCGTTTGGGCTGTGCGTTGATGAGTAAGTATGTCAGTCAGTCAGTCAGTCAGGCACTTTCCTTTATATTAATAGATTATAAATGAAAATGGATTACAAGATATTGAAACAAAAATATAGTGTATGTATTATATTATCCTTATATTACGTAGTGGAGGGATGTTGATGAGGCTTGTGTATGAGTGTCATCCGGCAGGTTTCGCTGCTAGTTTCCTGGTAAATTTGATCATCTGCAAACATAAGCGATATAACCCGAAAATTTTAGTCCGATTTGATCATGTCGTGTAAAGCATATTATGCTGTTGCGTACATATTATTATGGTTTTATGTAGGTATGTAAATAGATGCTAGGTAGTGTGCGCTGTGGTAATGCGTTTGCAAGGACAGCATTTTGTTGCGCTATGCGCACGTCATCATTGTTATGGACGATCTTGTATGTTGGTGGATAATGGGTATACCTATGCCATGCCTATTTGTAATCCGTAGTGGATAGTCATCATATCATAGAGATATTCTGTAACGGGCGTATTGTTACATTAAAAACTTTTTTTTCCTTCTTAAAAAAATACTCATTACGCGCTATTCTAAAATGTAGAATAAATTTTATTGCCAGCCGGGTAATCCCTGGAAAAGTTTAAGTTTAGAACTAGTATTTGAAACTTAAGGACGCTCTGCACCAAAATACCCGATTTTGTCATTTTTACTTCATCGATTTTACTTTTTTTTTTTCCGTGAGTCTTTAACATACGAAACTGAAATTTCTGTTTTATTGTAGAATGAACTTTAGTATTTGTTAGTATTTTACTTCTTTAAATTGTGAAAATGTGATAAGTATAGGTAGGTACTTTACTTTATCGGGCCAATATAGGTATATTCATAAAAAACTCTAATCTAATTTCTCTGTTAATTGAAACATCCAGAATTTGTGTGATGTGAACAATGAACATGCATGATAAGAATTATTAAGATATACTGTTATACCATTTTAACCCCCGACGCTGCTCTAGGAGGTCGGCTCATGTTACTCCTACGGAGAAAGGCTCCAACAGGCAGGAGAGACAAATAGTAACCGGGGCTTGGTGCAGGGTGTGGGATTATCAATTCCTGTTTTCAATCTCTCCAGACTTTAATACCTTACCTATCCACGTTCGCTCTCCGAGGCTTGGTGGCGTTGTAGTAATCAATGTTGTTTAAGAGGACAGGATGATGAAACCTGCGCCTCCGAGGCATGAGCTAACCCTGTGGTTGGTTCAACCAGGTTTTTCTGTTGGGGTGTCCTTCCTTTAGCCAAGGTAAAGGAAGGACACCCCAGCAGAAAGCTCCGGAAGTTCGCTTTTCACCTATCGCCTTTAGGAGGCAAGAGAGTTGATTTAATTTGTCGTAGGGCATTGCTCAGTCTTTTGAAAATGAAGCAGAATTATCGGCATATTCGTACTCCTCTGAAACCAGACTTAATGGATGGCGTTAAATCGCATCAGATGCTCCGCAAATGGCACATGTGAGAATCTGCTGCCTGCAACTGTGCATGGATACCCCGTAAAGAGCGTGTGACTTGAGAGCGTTCTCTGACACATCTATATATTAATACGTGAAGGAAAAACTTTTGAAGATACTATTTTTACGGAAAATGCGCGGACGGAGGAGTATGAAATTTCGCACACTTATAGTTTATATAGAGGAGCGGTGGCGAATGCTAATATTTTTTTTTAAATTATGCAGAAAAATAGATTAAATCAATAAAAAAACACCACGCACACTACTGTAACGTTATGTATTTCATACTCGCACACACTTCGATGTATTTGACACAGATCTTTTGTTAATCTGTGGTCAAATTGAGAATAGATTAATATTTTTTGTATTAAATAACCATAGAAAAAACTTTGAAATGTGAAATAGCGCTCGCTCAGTCTACGACAAAGGAATCTTAATAATGTTCAAACTTCTAAAAATCTAAATTAGCTGTTATGGTCGAATTTCTAGCACTGGCCGACCACTAGTATAATGAATAACACAATGCCGCTCCTAATGCCTTGCAATGACTTAATGTCTTGTCTTGGATGTTGCTCTTTAGTGTCTCTGTTTTTTTGGCTGATGAGAATGATTATAATGATAGATTCTCTGGGAAATTCGTGTTAAATTCGACAAATCTGTTTTGTAAAGTATTGATTCCGACACCGTCTGCTTGTGGCGCCAGCACGAGGCATTGTTTGCAAGTTGACACCAGGACGATACGCACGCCATCTGATGATGTAGATGCCGACAATCAGCGTACTACACAACCCGACGTATGCAGTGTTATCTCAGCATCTACTATCTGCCCACAATAATACTCGTTATCAGTTTACCACATTCTTGTCACAATACATTTTGAGCTGAAACTATTGTAAACAGCAAATACAACCGTACGACAAACAAAATATGGAAGTGTTTTGACTAAAAGCGCACTATTCAGAAAATATGAGACATAATCTGTGCTCGGCCAGTTTCTGGTGTCCAGTCCGTAACTTTTCTATGACCTTCACCTTCCATCGTCCCTGCGGGATACATGACCAGCCCACCTCCATTTAAGCTTAGAAATTTCATCTCCCACATCTGTTACTCGTGTGCGCCTTCGGATTTCGGTATTCATTATGCGATCTCGTATTGAGATATCCAGCATTGATCTAATTGATTGATTGAGAAGTGTAGGAAGACAGATGAGGTGGAGTTGTGCGTGCTTTGGGACAGAATGGATGGGGATGACCAGAGACAGAGGAGTGGCGTGAACACGAGGAGGCATATGTCCTGCAGTGGATGATCACGGGCTAATATGAATGAATCTGTGCTCACTGAAAGTGGACACAAATGCACTCTTTCGACTCCTAGCTACTTTAAGCTTGTGTCGTGAAAGAGGAAGATGTTCGGCACCTGGGATCGAACCCACGACCTCCGCAGGCATCTTTACCGCTAGGCCACCAACCACCAATTACTAGCTGCTACCCGTTTTGCTTTACGATTTTTGATTTTGATGCAGTTAAGCCTTGAGCAGGAGGTAGGTTTTGGAGCAGTAATGTATGTAGTTTATTCACTTATGTAATCATAGATTATTTAAAAAAAATGACACTTTCACTACAAATTACTTCATTTTCTCTTATTACTATAAATTTTCATTATTTCGACGGTTCTCATATAGGTCATTTATTTGCTAATTTAATATTTCCGTAGCAATTTTGTCGGTTACTATTGAGTCTTGGGTACACCATTCCACTGTCAAGGCTACGAGTGACAGTGATTGGAATGGCAATCGACGTCTAAAAATTTTGACTGCCAGTAAGTAAGCTATAATAACAAATAAAAAATAGTAAAATTTATAATAACATTAAATGCTACTACTGGTAACCTAAGATTTCATTCAAGCGATAAGGATTTCAAGCATTTGTCGGCAATAATGATCTCCGTCTATCTTAAAGTAAAAACTTATCGTCTTCTTTTTGACATTTATCCATCTTTCTCGAAATCGGTCTTTCAGCATGTGTGTCTTCACTCTTCTTCATAGCAAGTTCTTTGAGTTTAGGATGACTTTCACATCAAAACCGTTTCTTTGTATGATTTTTGTGTATTGCGTCACCTATCAGTTCGTGTGTCTATATGACTTTCGAGAAAAATTCGCTAACCCATACACAAAGTTCTTTCCGGCCCAACTTGGGCCCGAATGCCGTATTTCAAAAGGAAAGTGATTCTTAACTCTGACGTTTTACCATTAAACCACGCTAACATTTTTTAAATGATAAAGTTTCATTGTAACAGCGAAATGTGTTGTGTTTTGTTTTTAGTAATTAGATACTCTTTGAGTTAAATATTAAGGTACCAGCAACCGGGGAAAATACCTAATATATTTAAGAATCATTCAATCACTCGAAATAATATGCGAATATTTGTTTGATCTCGTGAACTGCAAAATAACATAATATAGGCGACTGTTTTATCAATAATAATATAAAACGTTGTATAATTTCAAGGCTATTCCGCCTTGGAGTAAGGGAGGTCGATGACTCTGAAGAGATAATTGCAATACGTACATACCTACGTGTTATTTAATATTATACTACGATTAGGTATGTTTACACAGCATTCGTTTACTTACACATGCAACTACATACGATTATTTGCAAAAAGCGACATTCGATAATATGTACACTATTATACCTAATATATTGAGATGCACACACAGATGTGATGCGATTGTATTGCACAATGCGCTAGTGTGCGTTTCTCTGTGTACGTATGGTGTCTGTACCCGTTGTTAGTGTAGTGGTGTTTTGTTGGTTCACTGTCAATGTGCAATTTGTGTTTCGACTTCAGGGTCGACTGTTATTAATAAACTTCAACAGGCTAATGTATTTATCGAAATATCAAGATAGTATACGCTGCACCCTCTACCTTCTAATATATTTTTAAATGACTATGTGGTCACTGGTCACTAAAAGTGAACACAAATCATTTTTTTTATATTTAAAACTAAATATAAGTACATTCCAATTGTTTATTTTTAGAGAGAACGGCCAAAAAAGTACATATACGAATTTCAAACTTCATTTAAAGGTGGATCAGGGCGGTTACTCTGTACATCAATCACAATACCGATCCAATTTCAATCTTCATTCATAACGATGTGTTTATCACAATGTCATTTTGATTTCTAGGTATAAAAAGAGTTCCACGTATGTAGGTCCATTTTAAATCCGACATTGCTTTTCGAAAAAAAAAAATGGTATTATATAAGTAAAAGGATTTATACAAGTATTTATAGTGGGTATTAAAAGTATTGACGGTTGATATTTAGGTCGGGATCAGTGGCGGATTTGCAGTCTCGGCCGCCCTAGGCCCCAGGTCATACGTAGCCGCCAATTTTTCAGCACTCTTTATTAGACTACATAATGAAATTACACTTTACTGCCAACTGTTATCGAAATCAATTCATAAATTTAGTTTCGTAAACTATAAAAGCGGTTTCAGGGCTAATTGCACATAAAGTATGCAAGTAAGAGTTTTTGATTACGATTGGCCGCCCCTAAAATCTGGCCGCCCTAGGCCTACTGGGCCTTAGGGCAAATCCTCCACTGGTCGGGATTGAGTTTCATCTGATTGACAAGCGTTTTTATTGGACGAAAGTGCAAAGACCTCCCTATAATTCATGCCTGCATTCTCTCCAGAAATAGAGAACAGATGGAGTAGTCCTATATTATCTTTTCATATCAAAAAAGTGAAGTCTCCTTGACCAGTGCTTTTGACTGGTTGGGTGCTGAAAAAAAACGTTGTTTTATAGATATTCGTTAGTAAAGCTATTTTACTTACAGAAGAAGCGGATTCATTGACTTCAAATTACTTAAAAAGCAATAAAAAATGTCTTTTGAGTGCACTCCACGAAGAAACACAGCCATCAGTTTTTGGCCAACCAAATGCAATTCGGGGTTCTATAGCAAGTTAGACAGTTTGTATCGACCTTTCTACATTACATAAAGTTACATAAAAAATAATGCTGTTTATTGTCTATTGTTATTCTTATGGCTTCGGCCTTTTTTTTTCTTTGTATTATTTACTTTTTTTTCCTTTTTTTTTTAAATTTGAACTCTAAATGTTGAGGTCAACCACCGCACCGCCTTTGACGTTGACTTGTGGGTGTCAATCCAATCTCCAGGGTAAGTATCTCCGTAAAGGGTATTCTTCCACCATAAGCTGCACTATTTGTATGGCAGCTCCGCATTCAAACTCAGGGGAGTCTCTTTTACCCCACTTCCACATCAGGTAATTAGAGCGCCCTTGTCCCGTCCGTATCCTATTCTGCTGAACCCAGACCTTTCGAGAGACTGTAGACCGGAACTCTTACTGTAGGGTCTTCTATAATATCTTTGTTCCCAAAATGTTCGGAGCTATTCCATCTATCTTCAGGTCCGGGACAGTTAAAAAATGTTTATTAATAGTACAAAAGGCGATCTGATCTTCAGCATCCAGAAACCATACCTCCTACTTTAACCCCATTGCAAGAAAGTATTTTATTGTGTTGATTGAAAATCTGAAGATAATTATCAATTTTTTATTGAACAACAACGATGACTGCTTTTCTTGGCCAAGACACAAACACTTTTTGCAATAAACTACGTTAGGGGCAATAGTTTATCACAAAACTAAATGTGTACACAGTGGAGTTTAGTGGTTGGGTATCTACAGTCAACCCTCTTAATACGATCATAATTTATTAATTATATTTTTTACTCGTAATGTCAATCGTAGACTGGCAGTCCCAGTTCGCTCATTAGGGCCGAATAGTTAATGTTTTCCAAGGGGATGCCTTTTCTGTAGTTGACCATTCTCACACACTTTCTCTGCACTCTTTCCAAATCGTTTATGTGAATGGCGTAGTTTGGGGACCACACAGTAGAATTGTATACCAGCAGTGGCCTAACCAGGGATACAAACGAAAGTTATCTATAAGACTGAATCAGTCCCAAGCCAGCTGATAAGTCGGAATATAAAGCCCAAAACCCTCATAGCTTTTCCAACAGTTTCCTCAATATAGGCATTAAAAGTCAGATTATCAGAGAATGTGACACCGAGGTCTTTCAATTTAGTAACACTTTCGAGCACAACGTTGTCAATAGAGTAATAATTGAAAACGAGAAGGGATTTTGTTTTATGAAATCGGATGACTTGACACTTTGAAACGTTTTAGGTAGAGTCTGTTTTCAATGCACCAGTTATAAAGATTGTATAAATTATCTTGGATGGTGGTGCAATCTTCTGTATTGTTCACAGCCTTGAACAATTTGACCTCTATGTCTCTGAAAATCGTGACCATGTCATTTACAAATATGTTATATAATAATGGTCCCAAGTGCGATCCTTGTGGAATGCCATTGTATACATTAAAAGGGTGTGAATAGGGTTGCCAGATGTGTTGAAAAAAAAAACCGGACAGGACTGGGGGTGGAGGTTTGGTATCTTGAAACATAACTTTTCCTAAAAAAAAAAGGTCATTTCTAAAATTTGGTATCTGGAAACATGACTTTTTCCTAAAAAAAAAAAAAAAAAGGTCATTTCTAAAATTTGGTATCTGGAAACATGGCTTTTTCCTAAAAAAAAAAAAAAGGTCATTTCTAAAATTTGGTATCTGGAAACATGGCTTTTTCCTAAAAAAAAAAAAGGTCATTCCTAAAATTTGGTATCCTAAAAAAAAAGTCATTTCCAATTTTTTTTTTCTGGAATCGCTAATTTCTCCTACAAAAAAAAGGGTCATTTTCTCAGTTTCATAACCGGACATTGTTCTGTCCGGTTTGCCGAGATTTTCTTGACCGGACAAGCATAACAATAACCGGACTGTCCGGTCAAAAACCGGACATCTGGCAACCCTAGGTGTGAAGTGCAGTCCCCAATCCTCACTTTCAGCGATTTTTTCCTTGAGGTAACTTTCCAACCATTAGTGGAAAGTTCCGTCGACTCCTTAAGCACGTAGTTTTAATAATTGCCTGTCATGTGACACCTTGTCGAATGCTTTGGAAAAGTCTGTGTATATGGAGTCGTCTTGATCTCGCTTTGACACGGTATTCATTGTAATGTAATATTGGTAAGCAAATAATTAGTAAGCGTGGACTTTCTTTGAACAAAACCGTGTTGTTGATTGGAAATTATATATAATTATATGATACAAGTGCAAATTTTCAACAATAATTGATTCGAAAAGTTTGGGAACTGCAGACAGTATGCATATAAGTCTATAATTTGAAATTTGACACTTGTCACCTCTTTTGAATATTGAACTGAAAAATCCAGTTTGCCAAGTTTTAGGGAAAATCCCGGATGACAATGTCCGGTTGAAAACGGTTTTAAGGTAACTTGACAAAATATCGATCTATTTTTTATGAATATATTCGGTATACCGTCTGGACCAGCAGACTTGGATATATCCAATGCAAGGATCGCACTTTTGAAGTCGTCATCGGAGATTTCGATATTGGGAAATAACCACTTCTGAAAAATAAATCGGAGTCGACGTGTGTTGATGGAGGATCATAAACGCTGCGAAAGTATTATCCGAACTGCATCTTGGAGTTATCTTAAGTATTGGTTATTGTAATTTAGGTTTATTGCTATCTCAACTCGGTCCTCCCTAATACAAACACGACAAAAAAATAATTAGCTAATCGGCCCAGCCGTTCAGGCGTGATGCAATGACCACGCAAAATACGTCTCCATTTTATAATATAGATTCACTCGATGACGTTCCGTCTTGATTATTTATATTCCAGGAAATACCAGGATTATTTAAATTCCAGTGTTTTTTTTTAATGTCCTATTTCTCAAAAAATACATGGTTTTATATTCCAGAGATGGGATGTATCGGCTTACGTTATTGACGCTAAATTGAGACTTTTATTTGCTCGTTATGAGAAAGCCTCGTTAAAAGAGGTTCTACTGTAGGTGTTTTATTGAAGTTTTGTGTGTTGCGTTGTTGCAGGTACCACGTTTCGGGCTCACAAACTGATCTTAGCAGCG
The DNA here is from genome assembly GCA_963576905.1 of Mystacides longicornis. Taxonomy (NCBI): domain Eukaryota; kingdom Metazoa; phylum Arthropoda; class Insecta; order Trichoptera; family Leptoceridae; genus Mystacides; species Mystacides longicornis. The sequence goes on from OY756424.1 coordinate 12,423,154, forward strand.
TGCAGTAAGCATTTCCAAGAGCTGTTTGCGGCAGCACCGCCCAGCCATGCGGGCCCGTGCTATGTCATCCTTGAGGCCACCAGCGCTGCTAACATGGCGGCTCTCCTGGAGTTCATGTACAAGGGGGAAGTGCATGTCAGCCAGGAAGCTTTATCCGGATTTCTAAAGAGTGCCGAAAGCCTTCAAGTAATTATTTGTTTTTTATTTTACTTACTGTTTTACACTAAACTTATTCCTTACAAATTGATGCCAGTGTTGCCACCTTTGTAAAATATTTAATCCGAACACAAACTAAAAAAAAGGTCATTACAAAATTTGATAAGATGTAAAGCTACGACCCCGACATTTTACGTTTTTCCCGGACATCCGGACGCACATTGCGAAACCCGGAATCTCCGGGTCAAATCCGGACAGGTGGAAACATAGGCTGATACCCCCCTTGCTTTACGTCTTCAAAAGAGATGGCTTGTATAAAATTCCTATCATTTTAGAAAAAAAAGGATTATAATCAATTAATTATTGTATCCATTACTAAATCTATACATAATTATTATAACTGTTCGGCGATTATTAAGATCTAGCGGTAGGTATGCAATTTATGAGTTAGGTACATAAGAAAAATCCACTGAACTAAAGGAGATTCCTTAAACCTGACCTTTTTTTATCGCTTCGCCTGGCCTATTTCATTGTTTTGAGTTGGTATAGGGAAAACTTCAGACTCCGCTATTGATTCGTAAGCTATACCGTCGCTCAGTAACTTGATAAGTTACTCCTATAGATTTTTCACGCCTTTTTTTAAATATTCCACGTAAACAATATTATTTTGTTTTTAAAATGTCACAAAGGGATTATGCATGCATTGCAAGTTCTTTCACTTGATTACATAGAAGTAACACATAACTCTCGGTGGATACCTAATGTATAAGAAAATAATATATTGGCAAGTGTATTTAATGTTTTCAATAGGTTCCATCAAATATAATTTAAGTAGGTACATATTTCTTAAGTATACCTATTGGGTTCCATTATCACTGAATGTTTCAAAAACAGAATGCAAGAACTGAAAAGCATTAAAATTTAAATCTATGATTGATTATCAAAAGCGCAGTCACAAAGGTCAAAAACGCGAACCAAAAATTGTTTTTTTCACATTAGTTAAAAATTTTTTTTCAAAGATTTCTTACGTCAGTTGATAATCGCTGAGTTTTGTTTGAAAGATACCTTTATTATGAACGAAACTTTGTTATGTCATTGTAAAACCTAGTGGAAGCCATACTATTATTAGGTATATTCTTCTTACTCGTTTTTCCTCTTAAACAGTGGGACTAGTACGATTTTCCTAAGGGCTTATTGCATGCTAATAATAAGCGCTTATTAGCGTGCAATATGAAGTGTTCTAACGTTCAACGATCGAACCATTCGATCATTTTTATGGAGATTCTTTTCGATGATCGTTTCAATATTCGATCATCGAAACTTATACTAAGGTACAGGTAATTTCATTTAACCTTGCCGACGCCACGTTGTCGCTGCGATCTTGACTGTATTGGTTAATCCTTTCGTATTACGAAAAAAACAAAGGTGCATAGTTATTGTCTAGCGTTTGTGGTGGAAAGCCTTTTGTTTCTTCCTTTAAAATACCGGGTGATAACGAAATTTCTTGTGTTTTACAAACATGTCATCGTGTTCAAGCAAATTGGGTAAAGGAAGAGCGCTTTGTGGGCAAACGAAAGAAGTAATTTTAATTAATGTTTATGAACATTTTAAAAAGAGCTACGATAGATCTACTGAGGTAAATACATGGACTCCCTATTATTTTATTTAGATATATATATATCATTGATTTATGATTTATTTGAATGTACTGTGTTTTTCATCGTATCATACAGATCCCCAGTTCGATTCTCAACCGGGTTCGCTTTTATGGTTTTCATTGGGAATTTCTACCTTGTCTTTTACCTGTCTCAGATTAGAGAGGGTCAGTTGACTATAGAAAAACAATCACCTAGGACAAAAACTCGCGGCGGCTATATCATCTTTTTATAGTGTTCATAACCATACGAATTTTAAAGTTAATGAAATTCATTACATAAAATCATGTAAATGAAAAAATAAACAGTTAGTATTAATAAAGGATAACAATCACAAGTGTTATTATAGCCACGCTTGTGGGCACATAAATCATATACATTTTATTGATGTTTGATGACATCGTCTTCAAATCGAAAAATAATGTTACATTGTATCTAATATTACCTGTACACCCTATACGCAGGGTTCCCCAGACAACGTGGAGTCGGCATTCTAAAATGAAATAAACTGTACAGGTAGCATGGAGAGCGAATACCTAATAGAAGTATGATTTCAGGTGAAGGGGTTGAGCATAGAACACGAGAAATTAGCCGTAGCGCAAAGTCAACATTCTGGAGGAGGGAAGGTGAAGTTGAACAACAGCGCTACGTGCGGCGGAGTTGGAGATGCTGATGGCTCTCCTCAGTTCGCGGCACTGCCACCGTATCTTCAGGGAGGAGTTCTACCGACAGCCTACCACAGAGCGTACGCCCCTTCTCTGCCCCCTCCCATGCATCACCCGCACCAGTTCAGTGGAGACCTGCCTAGACGTCGTGCTTTGCGATCTCCACACGATGCCGCTCCACCTGAGCCAAGGTCTTCGGTACTAAGAGATGGAAAAGCCCCATTGTCTCCTGCCCCTTCACCGCATGCCAGAAATTATAGGTGAGTAACACAATTTTCTTGTCATCCGTATCGAAATTCAGACTAAGATTTCAAGTGTCCCAACATTGAACTTAAAAGGGACTCAGTGTTTGTATAGCCAACGTAACTTAATGCTTAGAGCATTCTCTTCCTGTCAACCGCTACCGTCCAATCTGAGACAGGATGCAAACATGGGGGAGAAAATAGATCAACAGGTCCCGGGTTCAATTCCCGGTTGGATTAGAATTTCTTTCAAAAGTTTTAAAAGCCATTAATGACTAAAGAATATAAATTGTATTATGATGAATTTTAGACCTGGTTCGTCAAGTTCTCTGGCAGGGAGTTGTGAAGAACCAGATGCTCGTTCGTCTCCGGGCTGTGGGCTGAAAGAGGATGGTGGTGGAGGAGGAAACACATCTGGTCCCTCAACTCCTCACACGCCACACAGTCTGCAGCCCCCACATACACCAACACCTAGTAATAACGGATTTGAACGAGCAAATGCAGGGAACGAAGAGTCATGGGAAAGGAGACAGTCTACGGATCAAGGAGCTGAAGGTAAACATCATTTACCTACTAACATAAGTACTACTTTTTTATAATAAAGTCTTTAAAATATGTATCTTGTAAGCTGTCCCATCCAAGTCATAACCTTGAAAGTGAAAGATTATTGGCATTAGTATTCTACTCGTAAACTCCTCCGATTCCCATTTCCTGCTTGCAACAATCGTTTTTGTCATGTGACCTAATATCCCCTTTAACCACTGATGTGGAGGTACTGGGTATTTCCTTCCACTTTCATAATATTCTCTACGGAGGTGCTAGGTGCATCCTCCATAGTAGGGGCTACAGTGCCCCAAATGTATAAGTCACCATGAGTTTGCCTGGTATCAGGGAGCCTTCGTTAGTTACTAACCTACTTATATTTGTTTTTTGTTATTTCGTGTTTTAGATTTGAGGATTAAAATGGAAACTCAAGAGTTTACAAGTAGTGGTGGAGTACCAGGAGGGCCGTACAGTGCCCCCCCAACTCCTCCGGCTGCCCCACCTGAAGTTACACCAGAAATACCTATTTGGCCCACTACCAAAATTCTCACTGGTAGTAAATCCGGGGGAATTGCAACAGCAGATGGTTTGTGACTTTTCTGTTTCTCACTTACTCAAATAATTACATTTGTATATTATGGATTTTGTTAACGTCGATTGTTTTAAAATCATTCTAGGGAGGAAATTAAAATGTCCGTTCTGCGAAAGGTTATACGGGTATGAAACCAACCTGCGAGCACATATTAGGCAACGACATCAAGGCATCCGCGTACCGTGTCCCTTCTGCGCACGCACCTTCACAAGAAACAACACGGTGAGACGACACATTGCGAGGGAACACAAACACGAACAGGCGTTGAAAGAATTCCAACATCGAGGGCCGCTGCCCAACCATGCGCAGTAGCTGAGCCCCAACATGCTGCCACCTCCAGCTGCCCTGTACTTAACACAATTGGTTTTGCCTCAATTGAAGCATTCTGGTTTGAAAATTGCTAATTATTGTTAGACGCAATGTTTATTAAACAGATTTTGAATTTTCCTAAGGATAGTAGTTACATCGTGTAAATATCATTTGAGGTGTCTGTAGTCATTTATATCTTTTAAACTTATTCATTTTATGAAATGAACAACGAATTCATTGGCAAGCTACTGTTATTTGTCAAGTCCTTGATATTTTGTATTGTAAATTGAGACAAGACTAGGTAAATAATAATTCAGTCCTTAGGATAATTTGACTTTTGTTAAAAAATTCATACGTAAGCCTTAAAATGTTAATCCATAACATAATGAAATGTCTACTGGGTCCACATTGTGATATTTAAGTCATTTTACTAGTGGTGTTGAGTTGATGATTTAGTAGATATTTTTGTTCATGGATTGATATTTTTTCATGTGCATGCGTACTTCTACAACAATTTGTGTTTCTGTGTTAATTTTGCTTTTTACGTAGGTACGTAATATTATCATTGTTTTCTGTTTAAGGTTGACAGTCTATGAAATCTTAAATGCCCCTAGTCAATATTAAAAACCTGCAAATCGCTCACAAAATATTATTTATTAGTTTGTCAAAAAAAAAAAAAAATAGTTTGGGCAAATTCTCGGTGGTGGCCATGTAATGATATAGTTATATTGAGACTCGCTCTTTTGAGCATTAACGAAATTCATTTTCATTGTAATATAAACATTGCAACACGTAACAAAGTTTCTAAATGATTGAAATCTCGTTGGTAGATAAATTATTTTATTATTTCGGGAGTGAGTTTCACGTCAGATTTAATATTGAAAATGAAAATGTGTTTTTGAACGAAGGGTTAGTTGCAAAGGATGGTCAAGGAATGTGAGGTGAGTATTGCTCCGTCATCATGTACATAAATCACACATACAAATAAATACCTCTGAAAATTAGATTTAATGTACATAATTTTTGATTTATAAAATCGTTATTTTTATTAAAATTACATTTTGATGTCCAAAATGAGCTTAAAATTGAAAGTTTTGTTAGAAATACATCTATTTCTGTTACTCGGGAGAGTTTTAATTATTCAAAATATGTAATAATGATTTTATTTTATCGTAAGTTAATTATATCCATTTGTTACAATTCTGTAAAGAATATATTACAAACATCACGATTTGTATAAATTTGTTAATATTCGTGTATTATCTACCTCAATAGTTGTTTTTATTCTTTCCAACATAAAGAATAAGCTTCCCTGACTGAATAAAGGTTACCTTATAAATAAATACACTTACAGAATGATGGCGGAGCTTTTTATCAAAAAATTGTTTTTACCTATTGAAAGTTAATAGCTACTGCTATAATGTGTGAACATGAAATGTTACATAGCAGGAAACGAAGGGGAGGGCTTTGTATACTTATATTGTATAAATTGTAAGAAAGTTTAGTTTGCAGTGTCTGTATAGGAAGAACTCGGGTTTTATAATGTTTGATATCCAAGAAACAAAGTATGCTGGAATTAATAATAATAATATTGTTTCTCTATTTCTGAAGAAATAATCAATAAAAACATACCTGCTCACACTTTTCTATGATCTTAGTGGATAAAATGGGGGTTTATTTGTAGCAGGTATGGTATATTTCTTGAATGGAGAACAACTGATAAATATTGTTTGTATATAAATACCTATACATACTGTTAGGAATGTATATATATTTATATAAAAGGATATAAGTATGATACTGTTGAGATTGACGATCCATAGATCAGTTTTATACAAAGAGAAGTTAAAGGAGGTTGTACAAAGTACACTGAAGATAGAGATATGTGGTAGTGATAGTTAGGTAAATGTATTGTAAACCATTGTTGGTATGTTTGACCTGCTGAATGAATGTGACTTTCTCATGCTGTAGGAATGGCTCAGTGTTATTGGAAATAAAAAGAAATGTTGGACGCGCTGCATTTTGAGAACTTTGTAAAATGTTAATTTCATAAAATCCCCACTAACTAGAAGTAATGACGCGAACATCACATCACGGTTTTGTGAGACATGTTGTATTATTGTACGAGTCATAGTACCACATAGTACCACTGGATGACGTGTATTATTCATATACACCTTACTATATTATATACGTATCTATTTATGTATAAAATTAAATAAAAATATAATGAGTCGTCTTTGTATGTATATCTAATGTTATATTTCAATACCAAATGCTCCATTTTATTTGTAAGATGTTGTCTCGGTGTCGATTCACTCTGAGCTAGTCATTAGTCAGCGAACGTAGAATGTGAGGTTAGGCTGCGCCCGAGTCTCCCGAGTTTTAATGTATTATATTATATTTTGTTTGTGGTTGCTCGTGAGACTTCATCAGGGTCCAGTCTCTCCCTCTTCTTCGTTCGTTCTTACTCGGGATTTATTTTTTAATGCTAAAGTCACAACGGGTACATTTATTTTATATTTGTCTAATTTTATGGATATATTATGGTAGTTCTTTGATTGACTATTGATGTGTGGGGAGAAACATTACTGTTAGTGCCAAAAGCCTTTGTTTTATTTATCTTCAACAATATTATTTATTTCCAACTTACATTAGTTAATTTTAGACTCCAGTGTGAATGTAGCTAAGTGAAGTTTCCCATAACTTTATTCTAATTATCGTGACTCATATGATTATTTATAGTTTTTCTGTGGAATTAGTAAACTCGAATACAAAACATGAGGTATACAATACTTCTCAACTAACGCATTGTAATGTTTTTTTGTAAAAATTAAATGTTGAAGGCAACTAGTTTTTTCTCTCATGACAATTATATATTTTGTTTTTTGAATCTACAAAATCAGATTTTCACCCAACATTTTAATGAATTGTTATAAGCAAATATAGCTTAAAATGTGTAGGTATATTTGATATAAAACATTCATAAGTTTGTTTATAGTTAAAAGAAAAGGTAAACTGTCACTAATGACGTTTGTGCAAACAAAAATGTAATGCATCAATTATTAATTAATTTCCATTGATTATTATGTCTATAACGATAACAGGGTTTATTTTGTAATAAAATAAGATTTTTATGTGTAATCTTATATAAATATTAAAAATGTAAATGTTTAAAAACATAGTATGAAAATATTTTCACACTTTTTCAACAACTCGGGATTATAACTATTGAGGCTTTTGAATCTATACGTCGTTTTGGTTTTAAATTTAAATTGTGCATTAAATGCAACTCAACCAGAGAGAAAAATACCTTTCTAGGCAGAATACACTTAGGTAAAGTAAACAGAATTATGAATTATTATTATACTGTGATGTTGGTCAATGTGAATGTATGAGCGAGTGATAGTTATTTTCATTTAAGTGTACTTGATTATAATTGTGTTTAAATTGCTTTTTGTCACATCTTTAAGAGGTTTTATTTTAAAATACTATATTCATTACGTTTAGTTTCCTCTCTAGAAAACAAAAGATTGGTAAAAAATGTTTGTGATTTGTTTTAAGATGTTTCACTAATTCTTTATGTATAATTTAAGTGATGTTAAATAATTTGCAATATAATTGAAATTATTTAGGTTCTTGTAGTATTTTTAAGAGAGTAATATTTTTATGTTTGTTATGGATGTTACAATATGATTTTGTTGTTTATTAATTTTATATCTGATATAATAGTAGAATATCTATTATTTCCATTATCTACTTTTAATTGTAACGCATATTGGTGTTGATGAGAGCATGCGGGAGAGAATTATTGGTTAATTAATTGATTTGTTTGTAGTCTCTTGTCTTTAGTTTATGTTTAACATATTATGGTGTACACTATGGGTGTGCATGTTTTCAAACGGGTATATATTGTAATCATATTGAGTTATTTGTGTGTTCCTGCGAAACAAACGCATCTATTTATTGTTTGTGCGATTATGATTTGTATTTGCTATACGAGTTATACTTTCAAGACACATCCACTAAAGTAAGTTTACCAGTTGTACGCATTTTCTTACTTTATGTATTTTATCATATGTAAGTACATTCTCAAAACATAAAAGACATTCAAGAAAGAAACTGAATTTACAATAATTATTATAGTCGTCATTTGTCTGATCTGTCATTGCCATACCGTCTCCTGTAATTTATTATTGTTTTTGGTTTATGGCAACATTTTGTTATTATCATCACACGCAAATGATTAAATACATAAATAGATTGTATTCTGTTGATTGATGTGCTCAAACAATTATAAAAAATGATTGTATATCGAATGAATGTATTAAGCAATTGTGTGTCTTAGTTTAGTTACATGTATAATAGTTATGTTAATGTGTGAGCAGTTGTGCGAGGCGGAGTGTGGACACCAAACCAAAGATATCGGGGGTAGGCGACTCCCAACCCGTCCATCACTCCCCTTAGCCATCGTTTTGTATCCTAAACTCTTATCTACCTCATTATACCATCTTATTTTACAATTCTTTAGTTTTAAGTTTTATATTTTTACGATTTAGTTACACTACTTATCGATAGTACAAAGTTGAGCTACCTCAGGAACCAGATAATAAATAATATACATATAGAGGATTATATTGTTGTAATTACTATAAATCTAGAACTACTGTACATATTCAGAGTAACGCATATTATACACACCGCCACACCTCCCGTTTATGAAGAACAGATGATATATTTTATTGTATGACTAATTATGACACAGTATTACATACTACCTCCCTACTATTACCTGTATATTTTACAAAGGATCGTACACATTAGGAAGATCTCTATAATATCTCAAATATTGTCATCACATTTCATATTTACCTCAATTCAGTTTAGAGATGTGTTTTAAACGGAATCTTTGGGAACAATCATATAAAGATAATAATAATACTCAAATACAGTAACAATAAATATCATAATAATATAGAATCTCCGCAGTATTAGATTTGGTGTTTACCAGTAAGCAGCCTGCGTGATATAATACCTCACCCAACAACCTACCTCATTCTTGTCTTATTTATTGCAGGAAGCCTTTTCATATTTTCACATATTAATATTGTACACGGTGGCCGTACCTAAGTAATGTGTTATATTATTTCGTATTATTATTAATATTATTTGTGAATTACTGTTTTTGGTTTGCAAGTTCCTTTAAAAGTAATAAAGATGATAGTTGTTCTATGTCCGGAGTTGATTGTCTGCAGCATGTAAATATCACACAAACACAACACAATGATGGCTGGTCTAGAGTGGGCTTACCATGTTGTGTCACATACTTAATCTTAAATGATTTAAAACATTGTTTGTACCTCGTGTAACAATACAAACTCTCTAGGAGTATAAACATTCTCCATGTGTTTTTGTAAAATTGATTGGTTTTATATTCAAACATTTTGTTCTAATAATGTGTTATCATCATTTTTCATATTTGAATTAAAAAATAATATTATTGTTAGGATTTATCAAATTAAAATTTAACAAAATCATTATTTTTGTTTTATTTTGTTTATGTTTTCCATTACCTTTGGTTTCCTTTTGTTTCTTATTTATTTTACTTAAGCATGTGTGCATTTTCTTATCATATTGGTGTTTGATGTTAAGATTTACATGTGTAGATACAAAAAGATAATTAGGAAATTGTGAAGCATTGTACAAGAGTGCTAGTGATGCTCATACCATTTTTTATGACTGCTATTACACTCTTAATTTAATTGGGAAAAAAGTTCTTACTTCAGACACTTTAAATCCATTCCATAACTAATACAATCCGTGATAAAACACATAGATGGTTCTTGTGGATTTTAGCATTACCGTTATTTCACCCGTCCAAGTATTTGCAAAGCAAGTGTACTGACACGGAGACTTATAGATAAGAATCAGCGAGGGTTTTGGATCATTAGTCGGATTTATCTTTATAAGGAAACTACATCCCAAATGAAAAGAGTTCTTTGATTATTTGACAAAATCCTTCCACACTTATTTCTTGTACAAAATACTTGCACCAAGTATCAATCGCAACTGCATCCATGGTTTAATATTAGCGACTGCACTCTTAAATGTGTTGAGATATTGTAGATGTATACAATATTGAATGTACCTAACTACATATATGAATAGTGTTTCTTATATACATTGTATTAATGTGCTGGATGTTTTATGATTCTATGGTGTGTACCTATCATTATAAGTTATATAAAATACCTTTATGACTATGTCTAAAATAGAGTAAAAAGCGTGGGATACTGGTTGAACCTTAAGGTGAATTACAAAGAAAGTACGGTATCAAGATATTTGCAGAGAGGATTCTAGTACTTTATATGAACGTATGGTCGAGATTTTCTTGGTGTAAAGTATTCCTTATACAGTACTACTAATAATATGTTGTAATGAATTTATAGTAATGGTAAGGGGAATGAAACAAATACCAAAGTACAAATTTATTCAATTCTTGTTATACGTACATCTTACAGTACAAATAAATAAAAGATATATATGTATTACAGTAATTGTATGGATTTTCTGATATTTGTAATGTAATATAATATTTTAAAATACCTGAATTCCCATAGAAGCTAACAAAACAATAGATATAATAATAAATGTATTGAATAATGTCAATGTGATTTCTATAGTACATACATTCATAATGGATAGTGTTATAAATATTAATATTATTATACTAAAATATACCTATGTATACAGTGTATGGTAATGGTTCACTGGAAGAGGGAAGCAGGGCACACTGCCAGCATGAACACACTCATACTTAGTCGATGTTCTCTCATACTTAGTGTCATGAGGAGTGTTTTGTGAGAATGATGATTTCTAAGGGTTAAACATACTTCAAACAAAATCAAACCGACTGATTCCTATTTTATAAACATATTATAAATTAAATAAAATCTCGAATAGTTAAAAAGATTTACCACAAAATAATATAAAAGAGGTTCTCCAATCTCCTTAGCGCGTGTAGGTAATTAATCCAATGATAGTCATACATCAACGCAATATATGTGAAAAGGGTTTAGATCAAACGGAACGTAATCTTATAGTATGTTTTAAATGTTGAACCGTCGGTTGTAAAACTAAACTAGTTAAGATTTTTTTATGTAGGAATACGAATGCGATTTAGTGAATGCTTTTTTTTTAATATTTAATTTTACACAACACACATGTCATAGTTGTCTGTGTTAAATAACTGTATGCCTGTGATTCAATCAACATCCCATTATTATGATAATGTTACTTAACTAACACTTACTTAGAATAAAATAATGACCTTATCTATAATTTAGAATGTTGTGATTATACATATGATGTATATTCATTTGTTTTATGCTGTCAACATTTATTATTATGAAAATAAAAACAATACTTTATTAACGGATCGATGGTAAATGAATGTTTCACATACTCTATGTAAGGTAAATGTATGTGTTAAGTATGATATAACTGCTGTATTTATTGTCTTGAAGATGTATGTACTAACTTTATATGAATTATAAGAAATATTAATGGATAGTAGAAATCTGTGTTAATTGGGTGTGAGACAAGATTCAAATTATTTTTATAATTTAGGTATTGGAAGTGATTTTAAAACAAAGTAGTCAACATTCACAATTCTCTGAGTAAGACAACGCGAGTTACATACAACAAATTGATGCAATTTCTTAAGAGTCCTCTTCATGAAAAATATTATACCTATTCACTTTGACGAAATGACGGCCACAGAGTCATCCATTAAATAAAACAACTATTGAGTAGTAAAAACACAGATTCTAATAAATACCAATTCTACGTCAATCTCTCAAAGACATCTTTTATCTCAATGATTAAAAAAATGATGTAATATTTTTTTTCATAGCGATTAATATACCAGGATGTTTGAATGATTGTTGAAGGCACCTCTGATGTAAGACCATTACCAGTAAGAGAAGAAAAGAATTGTGTCACTCTTGTTATAATGTCTACTTACCTATTTAAATATTCTTACTCAGAATCTCCATCTATGTTTTTGGGTGTTTAAACTATTTGATGTAAACAATTGTAATAAGTTCTTTATTATATTATACATAATAAATGTATTAACACTTTGAAACATGTCCGACATGTGGAATTCTGAAACCAATAAAACGAATTTGTTGCTAAATAATGTATTGTTTTTATTCCAATAACAACATCCCAAGACATCTTTTACCTATATTATGTACATAAAGGAGTGAAGTATAAGGAGATGATTAACAAATGGATTTTAAAAAGTCACAAATTCACACAACACCAAAGAATTTTTTAAAGCTTTCAGAGCAGAATCTCTGGCCACTGAGGAAAGAAAATCAGAATAAAATTTTACCAAACAATAAGGGTAGCACTATCAGTGGTAGTCCAACTTCCACAAAAAGGATTAGCAGAGAGGCAACGGATTTTATTAATATCCGCAAACTGTGTTTTAAAAATATCTGGAACGCAGCATTATTTATTTTGTAAGATAGGCATTTCTATAGATAATGGACAGAGGGACAAAACGTTTTCAACATAATATTATCGAAATCACAGTGTTGATGCCTAAGATAAATTAATAAAAAATATTAAATATATTTCACTTCACGAATATTTTTTTACACAATTAATGAATATTTTTTCAGGAAGTATAACTAACGTTTTTTCTGAGTGCTTAACAGTTGGTATTATATTATTTACAATAATTATTTATATTCATAATATTATTATGGTGCTTAAAAATAATTATTCACTGTCACTTCAATCCATAGATAAACTATTTCTCTATGGAATGAAGTGACAGTGACTGACTGTCAAATTAAGAACACAACCTCGAATTTATAATGCCATATTATTAGGATATTGTATCGTTAAATTAATGAAAAATTTGCACAAAATGCCGTGTTTGGGCTTATTTTCATCTTCTTCTCGACATATTTCATCTCAAAACAGATACTTTGTGGTTAGAAGCTATGCTTTAGCAGCCACGAGTGAAAAACCATCTTTGAATGTAGAAGACGATGAGTTCAGAGTTTTAAACTTTCTAAAGAAAAGAGAACGTTTTCAAAGAAAAGAATTTAAAAGGGCACCGATTGCTCCAATTCGAGCGCAACAAATGCCAGTTAATCAAGTGAGTTATACTTTTCAATCAGTTATTCAATATTGAGAAATTCCACCCAAGGAAATTTCACATTTTCTGTGGACTATCTCTACAATATTATGTAAAAATGGAGCCACATTTCCGTTGGTCATTGCATCGCGCATGAACGGCTGGAATAAATGTAGGACAGGACAGCCTGTCGGGAAAGCTAGCTCTAGTAAATGTAAATTAATATCTAAGTAACTTATATTTTGCAGAAATGGGGAGATGTATGGCCGGGTCCAAGAACGTACCACCCAGCCTGTGTTCCTTTGCCATTGAATCAAGGTTACACTCCATACAAACAAGCTCCACCAGGATCATTTGCTAATGCCGAGCTGATGAAAATACCAAACTTTTTACACTTGACGCCTCCCGCTATTGCTGCTCATTGTGAGGCCATCAAAAAGTTTTGCACTCCGTGGCCAGCGGGTCTAGACGATGATGAAAAATGTGAAAAGCATTTTCCGCTTGAGGTCTGTTTGAATTTTATTATTAAGTTTTTTTTGTTTAAGAAATTCTTTTTTTTTTCTAAGAATTACACAACAAGAAATCTTATATTGAATAATAATAATTTTTATTGGTTTGATTTTCAAAATACATACCATATTATTGATTTTAGAGGTGGGACTAATGGCTTAAATTCAAAAACGTTATAGCAGTTTCGTTAATTGAAAATAACGTTAATATTTAAAAGATTAAAGCTTTTTCTTTTCTTTTTCTAAAAAAAAAATGTCATTTCCAAATTTGGTATCTGGAATGATGATTTTCCTAAAAAAAATAGGTCGTTTTCAGCTATCATTATAATGCCCATCTCTAATTGTTTTGACTCATGAAGTCATGAATGAAATTTCTCATTAACAACAATCATATTATTTGATTGTTATACCATGTTATTTAATTCACATTCACCATTATGTGGTCAAACATAGGTGTAATGTTAGCGTCAAACAGTTCGTAACTTGTCGTGAGTCAAGATATAGTCCTACTCACAAACAATCATATTTGATTGTTATACCATGTTATTTAATTCACATTCACCATTATGTGGTCAAACATAGGTGTAATGTTAGTGTCAAACAGTTGGTAACTTGTCGCGAGTTAAGATATAGTCCTACTCACAAACAATCATAAGTATTTGATTGTTATACCATGTTATTTAATTCACATTCACCATTATGTGGTCAAACATAGGTGTAATGTTAGTGTCAAACAGTTGGTAACTTGTCGGGAGTCAAGATATAGTCCTACTGACAAACAAAAATGGTACAAGCATCTATAAAAATTAAGAATGTTTATAAATTTTATTGATAAAGATTAAAATTATATATTGGTTGAGAAATTTTATTTAATACTTAGTCACAGTCGAGGACTCTCACTACTCGTCACTCGGAGTGTATGTGAATCCTCGACTTTTTTAATATTTTGTTTTATTTTATTTTATTTCTCTCTACGCAACAATTGTTGCTTTTACATTAAAAATATATTATATTATTATTATTGCCTTTATTCAACATTTTTGTTTTACAGATTACAAGTATTTGAAACTTAAAATGTCTGCTTCAAAATAAAATCCACCAGTTTAGTGTACATCTATATATTAATATGTTAAGCAAAAACTTTGTGACTATTCTTACGAAATTTTGGGGATGGAGGAGTATGAAATTTCGCACACTTATAGTTTATATACAGAAAGAGTGGCGAATGCTATTTTTTTTAATTGTGCATAATAAAATGAATTAAATCAAAAAAAAATTTCAAACCCGACTTTAATGTTATGTATTTGATACTCACACTCACTCCGATGTATTTCACATTGACACAGACACATATATTATTTTGTTTATCTGTGGTCAAATTGGATTAATATTATTGTTTGTTATATTGATAATAGAAAAAACTTTGTACATATCAACATTTCAAATTTGACGTACCCATGTCATTGTTTTTTAAAGAAAATTGTGAAATAGAGCTGGCTCAGTCTTTGACAATGGACTTTAATAATGTTCAAACTTATAATTTAAATTAGCTATGGTCGAATTTCGAGCACTGCCCTGTGTGTGACCAAGTGTTAAATAAAAACCTTCATAAACCTACTAACTGTAGTATCATATGTTTTACAAAATACTATAATTTGGCCCTAGTAGGTATTTTGAATTATTAAAGACTGTTTTTGTTTTGAAATTTGTAGGTAGTCACATCAGATTATTGTCACAGTGGCCCATCTATTCGAAATGAACTGAGTCGCATTGCTACCATTCAATTGAAGCTGAAAGATATTCCTTTAGATAGTCACGCAAAGGATAAACTCTTACGTTTAGTTGGGGAACGTTATGACGAAAATACAGACCTTATAACTATTACAACAGACAGATGTCCTATGAGAAAACAGAATTTGGATTATGCCATGTATTTGTTGACTGCCATATATCACGAATCATGGACCATAGAAGATTGGGAAAAGGAAAAAATGGAAGCAGACATGGAAGTTTATGTTTGGGATAACAACCCATCAAAAGAAGCGCTTGTCAGATGGTTGAATTATGGTAGTGATACCAAAGAGACTGTCGATGGCTTAGATTTATCCAAAGTCCACGGAGGGGAAGAGTATAAAGAGGCTGTGTCAGAATTGATGAATATCGGGGAAGATGATTACCAACTAAACAAATACAAAGAGTCTGTCAAAAAAATACTGGGACTAGGGAAAGATGAGCTGCCCATAGACAATGCAAACAAGGCATGAACCTTTTGTGAATTTGTATACTTTTAAGTTTTATATAGTTGTAATATAATAATTCAAAAAAATCTCAAAATGTTTAAATTTTATTTCAATGTGGAATGTTTTTGTTAACCAATTAATGTACGTACTTATAATATCCAATATCCATAGAAAAGTAGAGATTTTAACAGTATAACCACAACTTGAAAAAAAAAACAAATAACCAAAACTTGAAAAGCATCAAGTTGGAATTGAAATTATTTGATATCTGTTCGTTATCTATGCATCTGCAGCCCTAGACATATTTCATTTGGCGATCGACTACAAACAAATTTTTCGCCAATGTACAGTAGGAAGAAAATTAACTGTCCACTTTTTTATATTTTTAATATAAGTGTCTCTGTTTGGTTTAAATCATTGTTTATCAGTGGACAGTTCATTTTTTTCACACTCTACATTGATGAAATCTTCATTTGTAGTCGAACGCCAATTTCAAATTGTCTACGGGGCAGTATTTATTCTGTCTTGGTATTTGATCTAAATCCCAAGTTTTAATATTGAGAGCATGTTCTCCAGAAAGGTTGTGAGAATAAGATATCTGAATTCAAATGAACTCGCAAGGCTCTCGCATAATATGGCTGGTCCAAGTGTTACAAGATGCAGTATGAAAGTGGATTATTCTTATACCACCCATCAAGGTTTCAATGTTATGCTTAAAAATATCAAAATATTTAAAGAAATATAAATGTTATAGGTACTTATACATTTTTGTAGTAAGTCAGTTCGTGTTGCTAAACCTGTGTAAGTAATTGAGAATAAATTATTCTATCTGTTATGATACTTGCTAGGATAATGCATTAGTCTGTAATCCATTTCAATATAAGAATACATTTTCTCTAGTCAGGCAGAATGCCCACTAGATATGAATAATATATCAACCAAAGTTATTTTAAATTTCTTGAATATTTCAAAGAGTTGATATTATTTAATCAGATATTTATTTAGACACAACCAATCGTACATTGCTATAAGTATGCTATGATATAAATAAAATGATCTTTGATGCAAATTTAGTATCCATAGGTGTTGCCGTGGTGAGTAATGCTGGAAGTGTATGCGGTGATAGGAGCAGCATATGCGGAGTAAGCTGCTGGGGCGGCATATGCAGAGTAGGCAGCTGGGGTGGCATAGGCGGAGTAGGCAGCTGGGGCGGCATAGGCGGAGTAGGCAGCTGGGGCGGCATAGGCGGAGTAGGCAGCTGGGGTGGCATATGCAGGGTAGGCAGCTGGAGCGGCATATGTGGAGTAGGCAGCTACTGGTGCAGCAGCATGTACGAGAGCATCTTTACGTACAACTGCGTTGAATCCACTGGGTCCATCAGCGGCATAGTCAACAGTGCGACGGCTGCCATCAGGTTCTACAAGAGAGTATTGTCCACGAACGGAATCACCCAGACGTGTCTCGTGTTGGCTCTTTGAGTCACCTGTGTAGGCATCTTGAACTCCATAACCATAGCTGTAGTTAGGGACTGATCCATAACTTACAACACTGGCTTGAGCCACAGCTACGCACACCAAGAATACTGCAATCTGAAAAAAACAAATTGAAAATGTATAAATAGTACGTATATGATCCCATTGTGCAACTAAAAAAATAATCGGGAATAGTTTTTTTAATGAACCTGGGCTCGATTAGTGAATGCTGTGATGTCTTTCATTGCCCATAAAAGAGGAAATTGTCAGCTTTAGTTACTAATTAAATAAGAAAAGTGATTAAACCCACTATTGACCACAAAATTTTTTGATTTTCATAAAAATTAAACATTGAATCGATATGTATGTTAAAATCATTCAAACAACTTCTTTAAAATTACATGTTCATAATTTCAAACATTTAAATCCCTGAAATTTCAGGTTTCTAAATAAATAAAAAGTGTTAATGAAAACCTTAATCGCCATTGTGTAGTATGTGTATGGTTTGTTCAAGACAACTGCCAAATCGCAAGTGATAATTTCAAACAGATATCTTGGTCCTTTTATATGAATAATTCTCTGCGCGAAAGAATGATTGATTTAAGAGGATTTCATATAAAGTAATATAGATGTGACAATAACATACCACCAAACTAGTTTAGACAAAATATAATAATATTTTTTCGTTACCAATTGTTAATACTTGTTGATACTACATATGTATTATAACCAATGTTATAGGCAGTTAAATGTCAAATTGGTTAGTAATTAATAATTAACACTGACATTTATATACGGTGGTCTTGAAAAGTGCATAGGTAGAATAATGAAAAGGAAACACCTTACGACAACTGAGGCGAGGCGATATCAACATAATGAAATTTTTATCTAATGAGAATCACTGCACTTACCGCATCTTTCACACTAAGCAAAGTAATTGTTGCTTAAGATACTAGTTATAAACTTTGAGTGAATATAGGTACCTAAAAAGATAAACTAAAAAAAACGATGTTTTAACCACATATAATATTGAAAATTTGTGTGACTGGCATACTATCAGGTGGTCATAGTTTAAGTAAAACTAAATAAGCAGAAATTACTGGAAAAGCAATTATATGGCTGTGAATTGAATTTGGGAATAAGCAAAATGAACATTTTTGATGTTTTTCACAGTACATATGAGAAGATCCAGATGATTGGCACGTGGATTCAAAATCTATAACCTTATTATGTTGTTCCAAAGTCAATGATCAAACCCCCTAGATCACTTGCTAAGAAATGAATGGATTCATCCTCTTTGTCTAGCCTTCAGATGTAGATTTAGGAACAACATTATCAACAACTTTGAACCATCTTTTACCCAAAAATTTCCAGAGGCACTCTGTTACAAACGCAGAGACTTTTTGTGCCTGGGTTTTAGTCAGATTCCGGGACTCACAGCCTTACAGGAGAATGGGTAACACATGCATCAAACATCATCTCCTATTTTTTTACTTCTGACATTCAACCTTATACATTTTTCTTGTTACCTGTTCTTTAAGCGCTCAACTTTGATTCAAATTAAATCAACTTCTCAATAGATTGGGCTAAATTCAGAAAAAATATATAAGGTACAGTATTATGTTGTCCTGGTATTAATTAGGTACCTAATTATAATTCATTTTTATTTGTTCTTGACAAATTATTTGTTCTTGGTTTTGATTTTTTTTTTTGCCAGTTAGGTCAAATTCTTTTACGTTTTTCGCTTGAGATTTCTATCCAGGTTTGGCTTGGTTTGGTTGGCCTGTCTCAGATTGACCAGGACCGGATGACTAGAAATAATTGCGTCAGGCTATAAGTTCTATCAATAAGCTGACACCTTTATGTATGGAAAGGTGTTCTTAGATTCATTTTATCAGAGAAAACAAATTGCAAACTTTCCATATCCTAGTTTGAGTAATATTACTCTTTATACCTATCATATTGACAGTGGCGTAACTATACGGGTGTAAAGTCAATGTATAGAGACATCTACAGCCGCGCTCCACGAAGCTATCTGACATTCCAAATCCCATACTAATGAAATTTGGTTTTTTGTTAAATTTTTTTTAACCATAAACGACGTTTTTAAGAGTTTTTTGCCCCTGTTTGTTTTCAGTACAATGATAAGCAACAGTGGCGAACCGAGGGGGGAGGGGGTGGACCGCCCCGGGGGCCCATATTTGGAGGGCGGCAAAGATTGCTTACGCTATACTAAATACGGAAAAATTGATAAAAATTGATAAAATTTGATTTTTTTTTAATAAAACACGTGATTTTTTTTTTATTAAAAAAAATTCAGGTAGAAAAATTTGTGGGTCAGAAGTTACCTACTTACTGACATTTTTATCGAAATTCAGATTTTATACATCATGCATAATATGTGATTTAAAATTTACGCCGCATCTGAAAATCAACTTCTCGTGTTTAAAAAAAATATGACTCAAACAACAACTATTCCTTAAGTAGGTATATTTTGCTTTTTATAACATGCATGGTCTACTTATTTTTTACTATTTTCTTGTAAAATACTTATTTTTTCATATTGCACAGTTTTTGCGGACCTCGGTAGCCTAGTTGAAGGCACTGGCGTGGATTTCAATCACTAGGTCCTGAGTTCGATTCCTGGTCGCGTCAGTGTTTTTCAACCGGTCCCGTCCAATCTGAGACAGGCCAACCTGTACGGGACCGGTTGACAGGAAAAATTACCTCAGGTAATGAGTTCCGTCGGCGACATTGACACCTTTGTATAGAAAAGTGTTATATTTTTTTTCAATTTATATACCTACTTTATGGGGGGGGGGGGGGGGGGGCAAACCCCCGCCCCGGGCGCCGAAAGCCTACGGTACGCCGCTGATAAGCAATAATCTTATTTTTTTGTTCCTCTTAAGAAACAATTTTTTTTTCTGGAACTGATTCCATACAAAATGTACGGAAGAGTGGAGCGCAAAGCTGTCAAATGACGTCACACTTACACACGCATACCATCTGAGGTCCGTGGTAATTTTTTTGGTTGGCTCCCCCATGAAAAATCGTCACGATGGATTACCCCTTCCCTAGGAAATGGGAACTTTTTGCTTAAAAGAATAAGGAAATTCCCGGACTATTGGATGTTTTCTAAAATTTATCGACATCTTTTTGTTATGGATGTGATGAAATCTTTATGATTTGTTAATTATTTGAATTTGTCTATGGTATTTTGACGTGTCTGACTATGATTGATTAAAAAAATGAGCACTGTGGTATTTTTTCTGTTTAAATGATTATTTCTGAGTTAGCAACCTCTTGTTCCGGGGCCCATTGCATTCTTCCACCCCTGCCACCCTATAAAAAAACACTAGGTATATGTTGACTTGCCATATTTTTGAAATTTTGAGTGACACCTGCCCTACACGGTGAAATTTTGTTTAAGAAAGACATTTGGGAAGGATGGCAGTCTTATGGAGTAATAAAAACAAAATTAGGCGCCGAAACCCGTAGCCAGCGGGACCAAAGGAGATAACAAGATAGTCGGCGAACACAGTGAGCTGACGTAGATACAGTTGTAGGTAGGGAGAGGTTTTGGCCGGTTGGAGTCCCGCACTCCCAGAAAGTTGTCTATGAGGATTTCCCCTCAGAAAAGGGTAGCTACCTACATTAATACCTATCTGTTAACATTAGGTGGATATAACTATCAGTGATATATTTAGTTTGATTAGGTATACCTACCCAATGGCCAATATCAATCCAGGAGTTTCTTCATCTTGAATTTTCTTGAATAATCTTCAGACCAGGCCGTTGTAAGAAGAGGGAAGGAGCAAGCCGATTTGATGATTCCCGAAATCTGCAGTTACATACGGTGGCCCGTTTAGTTTTTTAACTCTTCCACTAAACAACTGCATCAAACCTAACCTCTGTACCAGGATGTTCATCAAGATTGACAGACATCACTCGCATCAGCGGCTAAGACGTCTGTTTTAACTGTATGGATGATGTGGAGCTTCCAAAAAGACCGTTGTTATGAAGAAGAAGCATTGGAAGGCTATAACTGTGATGGTTCTACGATGTCGCTGCAGACTGTAGGACTCTGGGATAAATTAACAGGAAGATGGGGGTTGGGGATAGGGAGGTTTATAGACTTTTCTTGAAGGTAGCAAACCCCACCAAGAGTTTCGACGATGAGGATGATGCTATATAGGTAGTTTATGTACATATTTCTTCACCATTTTGAATTAGAAGGTCTTTCTAACATGTATGCTTGGATGAATCCGTAATTCTTAGGCAAGGTTTTTGAAGAAATAATATTGAAAGCGGCATGGGCGCCCGCAGAAAATTTTCTAGGAGGGGGCAAAATATTTTTAGTAATGTTTTTTTAATGTAGTTTTTATTTACTTTAATGTTTTTTCTCTCTATTCTTGTCAAATTTTTTTTAATCTTTCAGTCCAGGGGGGGGGGGGGGGGGGCAAGTGCCCCCCCTTGCCCCTACCTGCGGGCGCCCATGGAAAGCGGATATCTTCAAGTACTTGGTCAAAATGTGGCTCTATCAGGGCGTTTAGTGGTTTAAAGCTTTTTTCGAATAAATACCTATTGTTTCATATTAATTTTTTACTCATAGATGTTAATGAATATTTTTTTAGCCTAAAAAAGATCCAAATGCCAATTCTAGAAATCGTGCGATGAAGCTGTCACTTGGTGACAGTTGATCTATAATAGTTAATGATACATGTACCTAATTTAATGGGGTAGACTCATAATAAAAGGTTGTTCTTTTATACAACTTATTTATTGTACATAAGTACTCGTATAAAGATGATCATTCACATTTTTTTTCGAGGGCATTCAGAATAAATATATTTAGTTAGGAACGTGATGTCGACTTAGTAGGCGTAAACTTTTCCGTGAGCAACGCTTGAGGAGTAGGAGACGGCTGGGGCAGAGTAGGCCAATGGAGCTACTCCAGCGGCGTATGCGGAGACTGGGGCGGAGTAAGCGGTGTAAGCAGCTGGGGCGGCATAGGCAGAGTAGGCAGCTGGGGCGGCATATGTAGATACAGCTGGAGCAGCATATGTGGATACAGTTGGGGCGGCATAAGTTTTGACAACAGCTGGAGCTGAGTATGCGGAGTAAGCAGCTGGGGCAGCGTAGGTGTTGACGACAGCTGGGGCTGAATAGGCGGAAACGGTGGCAACTGGAGCAACTTGGGCGGCGTATGAAGAGACGACAGCTGGGGCGGCATAAGCGGTACGAGCAGCAATAACTTCAGGAACGATTGGAGCTGGAGCAGCAACGGCAACTGGGGCGGCAACGACTGGAGCAGCGGCATGGACTAGGGCATCCTTGCGGACAACAGCGTTGAATCCATTGTAAGCATCGGCAGCATAGTCTACTGTACGACGGCTGCCATCAGATTCAATGAGTGAGTATTGTCCCTTGACGGAATCTCCTAGGCGAGTTTCGGTTTGGCTCTTGGAGTCGCCGGTGAGAGCATCTGTGACTCCGTAGGAGAAGCTGTAGTTGGGGACTGAGTTGTAGGTAACGCCGGCTTGAGCCACGGCTACACAGGCCAAGAAAAGAGCGAACTGCAATGAGAATAAAATATTAGTGTTTTTCAATTTATTATCTACTTATTTGATCAAAAACAACAATGAAAAAAATAACAGTAAACTTGCAAATAATTTTGTATCAAACACGATATTATTGCCATAAGTCGGTAGACACATAATTACAAAATAAACCAATCCATGAGAGTAATAATTTGTTACACACATAAAACAATAATTATAACTTTTATCAAATATTATTTTGAATATTTCCAAAACAATAACAAAATTATATTATATTAACCTTGAATGCCATTTTAATAATGCTTTGCTCACAGCGACTACTGTATTGCAAATGATACTTGTGAACTAGATCCTAGGTCCTTTTATACCACCTACGAGTGATTGATTTAGGAAGAAATGTTCAGCAAAATTATTATTAACTATAATAAAAATAATAGTAATTATCTCAATCCACCAGCCCACAAACAGGTTTCGCGGCTGTTGCTATATCCGCGATAGTTATTGTTACGGAATTATTGGATCAAACAATGAGACTTAAATGTTCAGGTAAGTCAGTCATAGTTACTGAAAAAGGTATCTTACTAAATTTTCAGACTTGGATTAAAAGTTGATGAAATACCACGCTTAGGTACAATTTTGCTGGACCTTCAATTAGTCTTTTGTTTAGTTTAGGAGGAGGGAAAATCCTCATTGACTTCTTCCCGAAGGCAGACCTACCGCCGACTCAAATCCCTACTCTGGATTTCATTAATATGGCGGAATCGTCTTCACATGGTTATGTCGTAGGTAGTGTCAGCACTGGTCTATTGATGTCACTTCCTATAGGTATTTTTCATCAGCCTATTTGATTACTATGATAATTATTGAGACAATATTGTTATGGCTAAGGACCAGATTAAACTTTTTTTTTCTAATATCTGTCTATGCTGCGTCTCTTATGTGCCTCTCAAGTTCAAATTCTTCTTCACCTTACACCTGTATTTCCTCTTCAAAGCCTTACACTTGTATTGCGGAGGTCCGTTTATTTAATCTAGGAGCTCGATGTCCAACTGTCGCTCCAGCTTTTAATATAAATAGATACCTACATACAGCGGCGGCTTTGCCCAAAGATCCAGTAGGCCCGGGCCCAGGGGGGCAAATCTTGACTTAAAACCATATTTGGTGAAATTATTGCTGAAACCTTGGAAAATAATAGGTCGGTTAGTATCAAACCAAAAACCTTTTTCAACATTTATTTAGATTTAACAGAAGTATTATGTTATTTTGGTTATCCTCAAGGTAGGACGTCATTCAATTAATGAAGAAATTTTTGGATTTCTGTTCAAAAAACGGCAAAAAGTAGTTTTGGCAGAAGTTGGCCTGGCACTTCACACATAAATCTGAATAGACCGAAACACATAAAATCTAAAGTTGGAGGACTCTGGCAGTGGCGTTCCGTGGGTTATTGGCGCCCGGGGCGGGAACCACACCCTTTGGCGCCCCCACATAACTTCATTTCTATAATTTGGTATCTGGAAACATGACATTTCCTAAAAAAAAAGGTCATTTCTATAATTTGGTAAATTTGGTAAATGCCTATTTCGAAAACCGGACGTATAGTATAGCGCGAGCATATTTTGCCGCCCTGCTAATAAAGGCGCCCGGGGCGGTCCGCCCCCCCCCCTCGGTACGCCACTGGACTCTGGATAATATAATATGGCGGATTAAAAAAAGAAATAAAATCAAAATATTCTAAGAAGGTTCTTTTTTTTAAATTACCACGTTTTTAATGTCATCAAAGACAGCCAGATACAACCAGTGCATCCAAACATATTTGAATTAATGTTTTAAACATGCTAAATACGAAAAGACTTTTTCCCCGACCTAATGAATTCTCTTTGTCATTCTGTTTGCATCCATTCTTTCCACGTGCCAAAACCATCTGAACTCATTAACTTTCATCTTTGTCACAACACTTACTTCCATACCACATTCCATATCCCATAAAGTTTTTCCAGATATTCTTCGTAGAGATTTTTATCTCTACTTCATTTTTACATTAAGAACATTCTTCTTTTTTCGTCCATCTCCACGTTTCACACCCATACACCATTAACAGGATTGCGTTATTAACGTAAAGTGATCACACTAGTTTCATTGCTTATAGTGAGACGTTATTGTTTCTCATCATAGGTCTTAGTGCACCGCCCACCCTGCAACCAGCAACTTTCCTACGTTCGATTTCTTTTTCACACTTTACATCCCGACTAAACATGCTTCCTAAATACACATACTTATTCACTCGTTCAAGACATTCATTTTCTACAGCTATTTTACAATTCGTTCTTGCTTCACCCCTTTCAAATACCAAAACCTTTGTTTTGCTGACATTCATTTTTAGACCGTTTTTTTACACAATTTTCAAACACACTTGACATAAGTTCTTGCAAATCATTTTCACACTCAGCCATAAGTACTAAAAAAAAAAAATTTAGACCGTTTTTTGCACAATTTTCAAACACACTTGACATAGTTCTTGCAAATCATTTTCACACTCAGCCATAAGTACTAAATCATCTGCATACATAAGCGCACATATCTTTATTCCATTCAAAAATTAAAAAAACAAATTGAACAACCAGGATGACATAACGCATTATTGCTTCACACCTTTCGTAAGATAGAACTTCGGAGAAAGGTGCCTGTACATAGGGTGGTGCGAAAAAAGTCAAGTTGATAATATCTAAACGCAACAATATTTTTTATTATTATTGAATTGTACAAACTATAACTATTTTTCACTATAGCGATTAAAAATAATAATGCGTAAAATTTTTTGAAAAAAAAAAAAACGGAAATTTTCATTTTTTTTCAAATTTTAGGTGACCTGAGGAATCGGAAGATAAAGTCCGATTTGAATAATTCTTTTTTTGTTTTCTTTGTATTTACCAATCGCAACATTTCCGCACTATATAGCGAATCGATATTATCAACTTGACTTTTTTCGCACCACCCATGTATTCGTCCACCTTCACACACGCAAAACTTACCGAATATAGTGAAGGAATGCCACGAATCAGCCGGTTGTTCACTCCATAGATTGATAGAATCTCTCATAATTTACCCCTATCTACCCTATCATAATGCCTTTTCCAAATCTACGAATGCAAAGAAAAGCTTCTGATGTTTACTCAAAAGCTAATAGCTATTAGGTAATTATATTTGACAAAAAATCTGAATTGATTTCGACAATGTTGGCAGTAATGTGTGAATTAATTATGTTAGTGTTCTTCTATAATTGGGTTATATAGTGATTTATTGTAAATAAAATATGTTCTGTAATTATAATACCTGTTGAAGAACCAAATAAAATAAAATAAATAAAATAGTCTGATGGGTGCTGAGAAAGGGGCAGCTACATGGCATAGTGGGCCTAGGGCGGCCGATACTGCAGATCCGCCCCTGCCTACATATAATACACATTATTGAGCAGATAAAATATGGTAAGCTTGTACAAAGGGCGGGTTTGTTGCCATTTGGCGATTTATACCAACCAACCCCAATCATGTTCAATGTTCGTTTTCAAACTAAGTATGTTCTATTTCTAAGTTTGTAGGTACTTTTTTCCTGACTTTATGTCTGTAATTTGTACCTGCATATTTGGAAATATTTCATTCAATTGTTATGTAAATCTCAACTCAAGAAGTCAACCCATGAGCATCCATTCAGACCAAACGACGATGAGTCAGTGGATGCACCAATGGTATCAGTCTAATAAATAATACTTTATGCGGTGTTCAGACGGGGCGATGTAAGGCCAGACGATTTCGCTTGCATAAAAAAATATCGCTCGGTCGCCCATTGATCGTCTGATGTGTTCACACGAGTCCACCGACATACATTGAATCTGTCAGGTGCGCTAATTGTTTTAAAAATGGCGGACGTCGAGGTAGAAGTCGCGGAGTAATTGGAGTTAGTTGAAAATATTGTTTTAGACGATATAAAAAGACTCCTAATTGAGGAAAAATAAAAAAAAAACGCAGATATTGGGTGCGGAATTGGATTCTAAGGAGAAATAAATTTAGAGCAGTGCTGTCAACTGTCAAGAAACAGAACATACGGACGCCGCGCATATCTGCGCATGCGTGAATCGTTCCACCAGATACAAAAGTTGAAAGGCGTTCAACTTGAGACGATATCGCTTTCAACCATTTTTATCGCTTCAGATTTATCGACAATCTGTTCACACGGTTCAATTGCCTGGCGATATTTTAGTGTCCTGGCGATATTCGCCTCGTCTGAACACCGCATAAGCGATATCGTGGCTGCCTAGTGAACAGTCTCATATATTGACCATAGAAAAAGTCCAAAAAAGGTTCGCAAGGCACCTCTATAGGATGAGGTATGGATACTATCCATATTTGTATCCAACACTTTTTGTGTATGGATGCCTCGGAATGGCGACATTGGAGAAGCGCAGGGATGAATACCTTTGCAGGCACTTCTACAAGTTACTGCATGGTATCATTCATAACCCTGACATCTTAGAAAAAATTAATTTCTACGTACCAGATTCCTATGGCAGATCTCGACATCACAAACTATTTTATCCACCCACAGGCAGAACAAATATGATTCACCACTCTGCCATTAATAGAGTGATAGAAATTTTCAACAAGTTACCGCAATCTGTAGATATATTCAATATAACATATAATGAATTTGTTAATGTATTAGAAATCATAATTTAAGAGCTTGTGTACTATCGCTGCTTTGTTTTTTTTTTTTATTGTTTTGGTGATGTGTTGTTACCTAATCATTGTGTAATTTGTACAAAACTGTTTCATGGCGCTCAGCGAAAAGGTATTTACTGTTATGCTGAGTGACATATCATTGTATCATAAATAAATAAATAAATAAATAACCTTCCGAGAGAACCGATCCCATACCATGAACCGATGTACAGAAATGAAAATGTAGAGACCCTCAAACCTCATATAAGCTTATTCGTAAAAAAATGAAAAGTTTAAATGGAAAAACATCAGCTAAAAATATATATGGTACCACAAAACGTTCACGATATTATTGATGCAATCTCCAAAATTATAAAGTAATAACTTTTTAAGGGATCAGCAGGCTTGCTTCACAAAGGGGATATCCTATTATAAAAAAATATAGTGTGTTGCCTTAACGTGACCAAGGCATGGAAAGCATCAGCCTTTAGTGTAGAGACGAAATGTAAACTGTTTGATGAGTGTGTGTAGCCCATTCTCCTGTATGGGTGTGAGTCCACCAAAGTGAAATGGAGTTCACCAAAGTATTTTAGGAGTCACCTGGACGAATACAGATGAACAGAGAATAATTATTAATAATTGCTATCAATGATAATTAATGTTCATCAGAAATCTTAACTGCGTCATATTCTAAGAGGGGAGAATTTTTGCCTCTTGCATGCAGTTTATTTTGAGGGTAAAGTGATAGGATGAGAGCCAGCTGCGCAAAATTAAACAGTGGACCAGAATTTCAACTGTAGGAGAACTTCAACAGATAGCGTAGAACAGAGAGAGCTTCGCCAGAATGATCGTCAACCTAGGAGAGGAAGATTGTAGGGATGAATAGGACAAAAAACATTAAAACATGGAAAATGACTGGTAATAATGCGGATGGTGTCGCTTTGACTATCAATTCTGATAGTCCTGTTGACGATTACTCGATGAAAGTAGGTATGTAAATGTTTATAAATAAGGCATGGACAATAAAAAAAAAACTTTCAAGGAAGCAGAGGCAATTTCATTTTTCAGTACTGCGGAAGATCAGTCTGATTCGTTCTGATGTCTTGAGTACTTGTAATGAGCAACTGACAGCTCTATTACGATATTCAAGAAAAGCGGTTTTTAAGGTGTTTAATAAAAATATTAGATACTTTATACAGCGTATTTATTATAGGTACGACCAATCATACACATTTTTGGAGAGCATTCAGAATAAATATATTTAGTACTAGGTACGTGAGGTCGACTTAGTAGGCGTAAACTTTTCCGTGAGCAACGCTTGAGGAGTAGGAGATGGCTGGGGCAGAGTAGGCTAATGGAGCTACTCCAGCAGCGTATGTGGAGACTGGGGCAGAATAGGCGGTGTAAGCAGCTGGGGCAGCATAGGCAGAGTAGGCAGCTGGGGCGGCATAGGCAGAGTAGGCAGCTGGAGCGGCATAGGCAGAGTAGGCAGCTGGGGCGGCATATGTAGATACAGCTGGAGCAGCATAAGTTTTGACTACAGCTGGAGCTGAGTATGCGGAGTAAGCAGCTGGGGCAGCGTAGGTATTGACGACAGCTGGGGCTGAATAGGCAGAAACTGTGGCAACTGGAGCAACTTGGGCAGCGTATGAAGAGACGACAGCTGGAGCGGCATAAGCGGTACGAGCAGCAATAACTTCAGGAACGATGGGAGCTGGAGCAGCAACGGCAACTGGGGCAATTGGAGCGGCAATGACTGGAGCAGCGGCATGGACGAGGGCATCCTTGCGGACAACAGCGTTGAATCCGTTGTAGTCATCGGCGGCATAGTCTACGGTACGACGGCTGCCATCGGGTTCGATGAGTGAGTATTGTCCCTTGACAGAATCTCCTAGGCGAGTTTCAGTTTGGCTCTTGGAGTCGCCGGTGAGAGCATCTGTGACTCCGTAGGAGAAGCTGTAGTTGGGGACTGAGTCATAAGCAACGCTGGCTTGAGCCACGGCTACGCAGGCCAAGAAGAAAGCAACCTGAAATTAAATTATAAAAAAAAACATTATAAATAAAACGAAGCATTAAAATTTCTTTTGTTAAAAGTTGAACCATGTTTTCATGCGCAAACATAATAAATTATTGAACAATGCAGACTTTTATTATAAATTTCTGTCTAAAATTTGTATTTTAAAATATAAATAATTTAATGGCAATAATAGTTAAGTCCTTAGAGAAATTGCTCTTTAATCCTTCACAAAACTCTCTGATTTAAAAACTGAAAAATTCAGATATACGGTAAGTTTAATAAACATAAGCAACTATCAAACAAAAATGTTAAAAAAAAAACAAAAGAAAACACAATCAAATAAACACAAGTTCAAACAGTAACTATCACAATAACATAATAATTAGATAACAAATAATAACTCAAATAAAAAAAAATTATAATAACTAAAAATTAACCTTGAATGCCATTTTAATAATGCTTTGCTCACAGCGACTACTGAATTGCAAATGATACTTGTGAACTAGGTCCTAGCTCTTTTTATACCGACCAAGGAGTGATTGATTTAGGAAGAAATATTAAGCAAAATAATAATAAAAATGTGTAACAGAGGACAGCCCACAAACAGGTTTACATAAATCTATTATCCTTACATACCGTGCCATAATCGCCTAGTGCTCTGATATTATAGGCAAGAATTCAACAAGAAATTATACGGGTATTGTCTCACTAATATGTAAGTTCAGGGATATGTTTTATTATAATGTATTTACTTTTAACAATATAGGTTTTGAAACATTTAATGGATAAATCTCAACAATCTAGAATAACTAATAAATAATATTGCATTAAG
Source organism: Mystacides longicornis (assembly GCA_963576905.1). NCBI lineage: Eukaryota > Metazoa > Arthropoda > Insecta > Trichoptera > Leptoceridae > Mystacides > Mystacides longicornis. Next base: position 12,453,816 of record OY756424.1, read on the forward strand.
GTTTGAGGACTGGAAAAAAGCCTCCATTTGCTCTGTTAAAAGCACCATTACTTACATACTTTTCGTATCAAGTCTAAATTTCGCCACACCAGTAAGCAGCGACAGTCATCGCCAGGATAAAGTCTTTTAGACTGCGGCTTTCTCCAATCAATGAGCATGTTAGGAGGCGTCGTAGTCTTGAAACTCATCACACTCACATTCAATCTCATCTGCATAGAGGTAGCCCTACCCATATAGGTTTATTTTCTACAACTGGTGACACCAAACCTGATTCAATCGAGGGCATCCCACAAAGCCTACCCCAAACCTACACTGTACAGTGTACAGATGCCCTCAACCGTGACCATCCGCGGCATTCCTATAGCAAGTCCGCTTGCCACAGTTTCTCTCTGCGTTATTTTGACGACTCAACGACGGAAGAAATGTTCATAAAGGTGTTTATAAAGACTAAATATACCTTTGAAGTGACAACAACCGAAAGGACTAAATGACAAATGTATCTATTTTTTTTTATTCTTTTATTTTTCGTTTCTGAAAAAATATCCAATACGGCTAAACATTAATAAACATTGTTTATTTTTACATTTACATTGGTGGCTTGAATCGTATTACCAGTGATCCGCGATTGTGAAAAAAGTGTGGAGTTATTTTAATGATTAATGTTCTTTAATTATTATTGCAGGCAAATGTTTTCCTTAATAGCTAAATCAACACTAAGCCCTTAATTACTCCTCAGTGGATAAACTACTCTGACCAACGGAATCACTTTAAGCAAAATCTCTTATACTTAATTTAATATTCATCAGAAAGTCATCATTTATTTTATTTTTTATTTATTAATACTTTAATACACTGGTAGTATGAAGACATAAAATTAAAATTTATTAGCATCACCTACATATTGTGTACAAACGCCATCGTATCATATTATACCTACATTAAAATAATATTGTTGTTTTAATAATTGGTCTGTGGACGGCTTACGGATCTAGATGAAGTCCAGCCTCTATTGATATCCCTAATTTATATTCGTGTTTTTTGTGTAATGTAGATTTAACAAACTTTTGAAATAATTTACAGTATCCAATTTTCTGATACTCCTTTTACAAACCTTTAAAGCTTTTTCAATATCCAACCGGCTGCTGAAATTCGACCATAACTGATTTAAATTGTAAGTTTGAACATTATCAATGTTCCATTGTCAAAGATAGAGCGAGCTATTTCACAATTTTATTTAAAAAAAAATTAGCATGGATACATCAAATCTGAAAAAAAATGTAAATTAGTTTCTTTTTGTTACAATTTTTCATTTCTATTAAAGACAAACAATATTAATCTATTCTTATTTCGACCACAGATGAACAAAAGACCTATCGTCATGCATATGTGTCCATGTCAAATAGATCGAAGTGTGTGCGTTTGTACATTTTTACAATACATAACATTACAGTAATGTTTGTATTTTTTATTGATTTATTGAGAATTAAAAAAAATTAGCTTACGCCACTCATTCTCTATATAAACTAGAAGTGTGCGAAATTTCATACTCCTCAGTCCGCGCAATTTTTGTCGTAATCCGTTGTTTCGTAGAGAGACCTTCGAATTATGAAACTATAATGAAGTGGATGGCAGACCAGAGGTCGTCGAGGACTTTCGCACGTACAGCGTTATTGAATGTCGTGGGTTTGAATCCCGGTGCAACTTTTTCCACTTTCACAACATAAGCGTTGCTTTATGTGAAAGATGTCGAAAGTGCATTTATGTTCACTTTGGGTGAGCACAGATTCATTAAAAAAAAGACAGGAATATTCTTCACATCCGACATGATGATAACATGATTGATGCTTTTTAATGGAAAATCTGAGAATGCGACATCATTATTCTTATTGTTAGAAGCCATAGCTTCTGCCACCAATGGGTGGCAACACCAGAAGAAAGACAGCTTTGAAATTCCATCTGCTACGTACAGGAAACACGCACCCTGCAGAGCGATTTCCAAGCTTTCAAGTCATTGAATAGCGTTGGGGTAGTATTGTGGATAATTAAGTATGGCCCAGGAAATGCATAAAGTGATTAAGACCTTGCAATAGATGACACCGATGAACAATGCATGTATGTATGTAATACGCATAGATCACACGAAAACGTCGCGTAACTATATGTATACCATTGACGATGATGTTCGCCGGATAGTGCAATATTTTCGATCTCCTTTTGCATAGACTTATATTAACTGATATCAGTTCTAAGAAGTCCCGGGTAGTTCCTGCGGTGACCAAACCAGCTCTTATAGGTTTTCGTAAGAGGACTTCGCGGTCGAATCATTTTCCAGTTGAATAGTTGACTTGATTGCCATCTTCTCGTCTGTTGCGAGAAATATTAAAAGTATCTAAAGGAAATAGGTATAAATACTTTTTCCCCCCTCAATATTTCGGCGTTATTTAAGTTCCCCGACAGGTGATCGGCATTGTAGTTATATAATACTAGCTTTCCCGACAGACGTTGTCCTGTGGACTCTTTGGTCCTAACCAGAGGCGGCCCGTTCATTGTGCATTGTGCCTCCAGAAACAAAAATAAACTATGTAACTAAATAATAACATTAAAATATTAATTCTAAAACATTCATTCGTATTCAAAGCTCAGACGGGATCAACGCGAGAATATAATTATATGCGTGCAATTTGGTTTACTTTGTATGAAAGATTTCTAAAACGCCAGAAACGGTGGAGTAAGTGAAATGGGCTACTGTAAGAATGGACAATTACGTATGCGAGAATAAGAGGGTGCAGGTGCAGATGACAATAATTTTGTTGTTAGATTATTTCAAAGATGGCGTCGCATCATATTCGTTCCATACAAACTTTAGTATCATATTTTGTATTATTTCTTATCCATTTTTTTCAACTTTTTATTAGTTATTCTGTTATCCGGAGCGGAGAAGAATCCAATAAAGCACACATCGGAACAATCTGTTTAGTGGATCTCGAGTTATAAGTGTTCGCACTAACCCGACTTTAATTTGTATTAGAGATTGAATTTTTGAGTAGGTAGGCACCTATTAATTCACATTATGTTAATAATTTATGGTAGTTCAGGTTTACGGACATAGATAGGTAGAAAAACATGTAACATATGATTTAGTTTATTATTATTATTTTTTATTTTTGCGCCTATATATTTTTAACATATTATAATATATACAGATCGTATTTGTAATTATTGTTACTGTAAAGATTGTATTTGTAATTTAGCCACTAGGATCATTTAGTATTTTTTTTTCTTATTTTAACAATTTGAATAATCTTTGATTGTTTATATACCTATGCCTGATACATACTAAGTACTCGCATATAAGAGGAATTTAACTGTATAATTGATGTTTTATTTTGGTTTTTTAATTTTGTATACTATATCTGTTGTAATGAATAATATTTAACTGACAAGTTTTCCAAAAAAATATTTTTATGAATGTAGTTTCTACATACCTATCGGTTTCTTCGTTTTTATTTTTTTATTATAAACCTACCTGGTGTTTAATTTTAATGAATGATGAATGAAGCAATGTATGTACTTATGAATCTTTATTGAAAAAACAATAACAATCTTTATATGCTTCCATACTAAGAATTTTGAATCTATCTTATTGCTTTTTTTTATTTTTACTCTATACTAAATGTGTTATGATGGATGAAATGCACTTATAATAATTGTAAATTTTGATTTATCCATTAGTTAGTAGTTTTATTTATTTTAATGATGGCATACGAAATTATCTACCTATTATAATACTCTAGGTATATATTATAATATAGTTGAATCTTGTTTGGTTGTTTTCTTATTTGTTAATTTTGGTCCATTGTAATGAAATAGTGTACCTGTGCTGGAATTTTTCCATAGGAGAATAATAATCGATTCTAATTACCTACTATTTTTTATTTTGTAGATATTTTTTCTTTATCATTTTTATTGTGATGCCTATTGTACTTATTATCTTTATGATTTCATTTCCCAACTGTTATGTAACTATTTTGAAATCCATTTGTTTCTTGTTATTACCTATTTGAAGGATGGATGTTAATGTTTATAATTGTTTTTAATGAGAACCTGTTACAAATTGTTTACCATATTTACCTATAACCATTTTTGTAAAAGGCTTTAGCCGTTGATCTAATAAATAAATAATTAATAATACATTTTTAAAAAATCTGCATTTTTGTGATAACCAAAGAGCAAGAAATTCAAGGCAGTCAATTATCAGTAAGTGGATATTAGATGAGAATTATACCTACCCTTTTTCGATGAATAAGTGCTTTAATTGCTCTTTTTTTAATGGATGAGATAGGTTTTTTTTAAATATAATTTACCTATGCACATTACTAAATTTAAAAAAAACTTATATTTATAGGTAGGTAGGTATAGATTTTGACCACTCGACATATTGAAATCGTAGTGTGCAGTATTTGGAAGTTTGAAAAAAAGAAAAGAGTGGAGGTCCGTTCTCTCTGCCTACCCCTTACGGGACACGGCGTGATGGGTAAAAAAAAAAAAAAAAAAAAAAAAAAAAAAAAAAAATTTCGTTTGAGGATATTGAGATGTGAAATATGGTTTTTGAGTTGTCATTATTGTAAGATTTATAGGTTTCGCCTGGCGGACAAAACAGGTCCACATTGTTTTAATATTATCAGACTCCTAACCTTTAAAAACAATTTTTTTGACATGCAAAAATAGGTGAGTATGTAGGTAGGTAAAAATTATATTTTAGAAAAAAAAAATATTTCGTATTGTTTATTTTAAGCAACTACATCAGACGATTAAAATAAGAGATCAAGTATTGGCCGGAATCAGCTTGATCTTAGTTAGCCTTTTTATAATATTGACGCCCGCAGAAAATTTTCTGTTTGATTTAAAATAGAAGTAAAATTATTTGACTATTATCAATCAATCCAGGGGGGTGTGGCTCGCCCCCTTGTCCTTCATTCCAATTGTGAGCACTTTGGATGAGCCCAGAATATATATATACATAAAAAAATCAAAATAGGTAGGTGATTTCCAACTTCTTAATTTAGAAGCCATTTTTTGGAAATATATTTGATAAATTTAAGATTTTCACTTGATTTTTTTTCAGTCTTTCAGATTTTGTTAGGATTCATAATTGGAATGCATTTAAACTTGATTGTTCTTTTAAATTGCCATCATAGTAAAAATTTACAACAATGAGAAATGTGATATTATGTGTCTTGTCCAGCAGGAAGTCTCGGTGTCATATAGATACCTTCCTACATAATAATAATATGTAGCCTAACAACATAAATCAGAGAGTGTTGCCATTAAAACGTCAGACTCCTGATCATGTTTGAACGACATTTTTTAAAGATTTTGCTAAGTGATATCCTATACGCCTATAGTTAAATAATAATAAACAGTTTGCTGTGTACTTAGGTACCTATTTGTATATTGTTATTTATAACAATCCTAACGGCCTTGATATTTATATCACTTTGTATTCTCGTAATTAATTACTACAGCAGCGCTCGGACAAAAATTATATTATGTGGCTTATCATTATAGTACCTATAAACAGCCAACGCCTAGTCGATAAACTGTAAAGCGCGCATTGTTTGTCCATGTTATGTACTAACGCATTTTTAATTATGTTCAAAGTTTGAATTTAGAATCGGACTAAATCAATTTTTATTTTGACAGTTCTATAATGATAATGAGCTTCTTTCATCGGTGTTTAAAATGGATAAATCAGTTGTCAATGAGGATGGACCTGCGTTATTTTCTGTTCTTCGGTTCTTCCAGTTTCTCCAGTACCTGCTGTTTCTGACCTAGCTTTAAAAAAAGCCTTAATTTTTGCATGACTATTTACCGAAGCACGATGTCGTCTTGATTTCGTAGCCTTTCGAAACGTGAAAATGCCACTTCTCATATCCACAGGGAGCCATGACATGCACCCATCTTCAACACACCACGTCTTCATTCAATCTTGACCTCAAAGATTTAGCTGGCCAAGGTATGAGATCTTAAGATTTTTTTTCAACAGCACTATTGCCACCTTTGTAAAAAATTTTACGTTCTGTTTTGCATATTTACCTGCCCAGATATTTGAATTTCTGGACTATCATAATTTTTCCTCTCACCTGGAGACGGAGACTCACATCACCACTATTTTGGCGACTGAAAACCATTAACTTACATACGCGTGTTAAATACATTTTTCTGACTTATTGCGTAATCAAAGTTCGACTTTATGATAACAATTTGAAGTTACCACAGTATTGTACAGGTCTCTAGGACTAGGCTAAATGGACAAGTTTATCTCCGTAACTATGAAATAATAATAATAATTGCAGCGAATCAGATCGACCCCGCCCAAGACTTTGAAAACCGGTTTCAGGGACGTTCGTTGTACTTCTTGCCGGTTACGTTACGAGCGAATAGGTTGCCATGAGAATTATGTAAAATTTCGCATGTTTGATCTATGTTACATCATCAACAAAAATATTATTAAAAATCTTTTTATTGACAGTTTTGATTTGGAAATTAGATAAAATTTTGTATTTGTTTCGTACTTTTTAACCCGCATTAACCTACTAATAGATTCAATGATTGCATCAAAATATATTGCATCTAACCCTGGACTACGGCGCAAGAATCCGTAAATTTTTTGGAACGTTGTGTTCAACTTAGGCAATAAATGAAGAAGGCTTTAAATGAAAATTCTTTATCCTGGCGCTGTCTGTTATTATGTGTTAAAATTGTTTCCGATTATGCAATAAATATATTTTCGTTTCTTAAATTAGTGATTTGTAATTTAATCCATAATTTATCTTAAAAAAAACTTTTAAAGCGAATAATAATCACAACTTATATAAATATTACACAAGTCTATCTTTTAATTATAATCCAATCCAAATCCAAACTCCCTTGAGACCCCACTTAGGGGCATAGGGAGGCAACAAGAGCTCTCCATTGCGCTCGATCTTGCGCAATGTTTATGACATTTAATTATAATACCCAATTGATATTAATATTTATACATTTTATTAATACGTGAGGTATTTAAAATACGAGGATTGTCTTTTATATTTCGGATTTGCAAGAATTGACCATCAATTTGTAACAATTGCTTTATTATATCTCTGAATAATTTCTGTGATGATCAATGCAGTTTTAAATTCGATTGATCCAACCTTCGAAGCCCTTTTCCCACATCGATTGGGGCACCTCCAAAATATACTTTTTGAACACACCAATCGCTTCTTAGGGGTAAAAATAACGTTGCCCCCTTCATTTATTTTTAATATTTGAGAATCAGAAGAAGTCACTGGGTACCAAACCAGGACATCAATAATAAAAAAACTACAGCGATGAAAAACCCTTAGAATGTAACGAGAAAAAATGCATCTAAGAATTGATAGAGAAGAATTATTACCGTTCGAAAATATATGCAATAAGGAAAATTGATTCTAAACCAAAAGGGAGGAAACAAGATCCGTCATGAACTGCGGCTGATGTACATACATGACCTTGCTATGTAATAACTATCATGTAAGTTTCTGGTGTTTCATCTTTTAATGCTTTTGTTTTTCTTAAATCCTTCTTTAATATCACAGCTTTTTGTGTCTATGATACAAAAGTAGGTAAGTGTTGGAATTACAATGTTGTCATCAAGTTAGGAAGTTTAGGAAGTCTATGCATGACTAACATTAAAAAATTTAAATTGGCTATGCATATTATATTTCTTATTTTTTTTGTATATTTTTTAGATGCACTATGCAATAAATATAAAGTACGCATATTAAAATTAATCAGTCAGTTCTATTAGTGAGCCATAGAATGTCAATGATGTAGATTTTGTTGGACTGGTAGACGTCTTAGAATGATAGGAGCACTGGGGACGTAGAGAGCTGGTGTGGCGATGTATCTAGTGTGAGTGATGATTGTCGGATGGTGAACTTGTCTGACATTTATATGTGACGTTGCGTGCTCATGTGATCTACCACTGCCAGTATCTGAATTACTAGATGCAGAAGAATCTGTAAAAGATTCCAAACTGATCGGTGTGGTGGTTGGGACAGTCGTGGTTGTTGTTTCCTCTGGAAGATGAAATTCCGCAGTCGCTGATGTATCAACAACTGCCTCTGAATCTTTGCGAACGACAGCATTAAATCCATGAATGGGATCTGATGTATATTCAACGATTCTTCTAGACCCGTCTGGTTCTATAAGGGAGTACTGTCCTTCAACAATGTCTCCGTTTCTCGTCTCCTGCTGATTTTTAACATCTTTGGTGTGTGGGTCATTAACATCATATGAAAACGTGTATTCAGGTTTTTGGATGAATTGAACATCAACAGTCTTGAGATAGTGTTGGGGAATGACGCTTCCTTGTACAATATTAGTGATGTAGATCAACACGAGGCATACCTGAAAACAAAACCGATATCAGAGATCTATTAATATACAATAATACATTACCGGAAATAGATTCATAAAAAGTATGCAGATAATTTGATATGGACTTTTTTGCGTTGGGTGTAGTCGTAATGTTCAGTGTTTAAAGGTTAGGTTAGCCATACCGGTCGACTTGATTAAAAAAGTCGCACAAAAAACGTGACATTTAAGTTTACACTACAAAATGCCACACAAAATAAGTTCCTTTAAAATATGTGCCTATTCAATTAAAAGTAATAATGGGTATAAGGTGGTTCCACCATATCTCGAACGCTGTACGCCGCGTCGAAACCGTTGCAGGCCCATCACTTTCACCATGGTGGAGAGGAGGTTGACATGACTGGAACATGTGCTAAGGAGGGGAGCGCTTTCCTTCCTCCCACCAGTCCCGAAGACGAGGAAGGGTAGCAGTTACTGTCTTCACTACTTTTCCTGTCTAAATTACAAATGGAGAAATACGATTTCTCATTGAACCAAAAATCAACAATCGACATGTCCTTTATTCAGAAGTACGACTATCGAAAATTGTAATAAATATAGGTACACGAAAAGAAAGCGTAAGTTTTTTTTGGCGATAATTGGCACTTAGTATTTGTAATAACCAATAAGCCCTACAGGTTCCAAATTTCAATGGAGAAATATGGAAAAAAATAAGATTCATAGGAATAGCGTGGTTAATAAGAAGCGCAAGTTTGTCATAAAGAGGGAGAGACTTATAAGATTCGACGTAACAATCTGAAAATTTGACACAACTTTCTAAATTTATCTATGTAGATTCTTGTGTCCATTTTTAGGACTCTTAACGAATATATCGATAACAAACTGTTGACGACTGGTACTGTTCGATTTTTAAATGACATAAACGAAAAAAATGAAAGACACACCGAAAACATTATTGTCAGTGTTAAGTGCCTATATTCGATTGTGTACAATGTACATGCAGTAAGATATTCAATATTCACAGGCAGGGGCAGGCTGATTGTGATAGTGCTGTAGGCGTTTAGCTGGTCGGCGTACACGGAACTATCTCCGATATAGGTACTTACAGAAATACACTTTGACGTAGTAATGACTCATAATATATGTCTTTTTATGTACCTATTTATTTAATTGTATAAAGGAACATTTGGATTATCTATTTATTAACGCAAATAGCAATTAAAAACTGGTTAGTAGGTACCTACTCTAGTAAATAGAACCCGGATATTCTATCTGCCCACTGTGAGGGCACTGGGTTCAAATTCCGATGCCGATCAACTTTATCTTTCATACAAACATAGCTGAGAGATGTTCAAACACGTACTGACTTCGGTAGACTTGTGGCAAAGGCTCCGAATTCAGATCAAGAGGTCCCCGGTTTGATTACCGGTCGCGTCAGAAATTTTCAATGTCATTTTTACTTGAATTTTCTACTCGGGATTGGAATTCTGTTTCAGATTGTACGGGACCGGTTGACTGGTAGAGAATGCTTCAAGCATTAAGTTCCGCCGGCTATACTGACACCTATGTACAGAAGAGTGTTATTTATTTAGGTAAAAAAGGTACACATCTCTCTATATATAAAAATGGTGCGCTTTTTTCCTTGGTCATCTCATTACGCGTGAACCACGAAGTGCACAAATATGGCTAATTCTTTTTTTTGCGTTTGTTATTGTAAGAATGGAAATAATTGAGAAAGTCGCCCGGAAAATTAGAAATTACAACCTTTTTTGTGCTTTCGAAATCTGTAACTTGTTTTAAACTTGGGGCAATTCACAGAATTTTGCGAGAATCACGCTGAGGAACGTTCATTTCATGAATGCTGAGACACAAAAGTGCACATGACCCATGTTTAAATTATTCACTAGTCTATTTTTTCTGCTCTATTATTTAGACATAAGCCATTTTTTGTATGAAGTGCTGAAATATCTCAAGTCAATTACTTTAAGGAATTGAATATTTGGAAGCCTTTTCACTGTAGAGTGTAGAGTGTAATAAAATATTTTGTATCGCTGAATAAAATATCAATTGACCAGACAACCACATACAACGTAAAATCTATATAATAATTCAGAAATGTTTGTGTGCTTTCTATCGTATATGTGAACATCACGCCTAAACGGCTGAACCGATTTCACTAATTCTATTTTTGTCGTGTTGGCTTTTATTAGTAGAAGGTTCTTATGAAAGAAAAAATTAAGAAAGTTGAGTGGTAAATCTACATAATAATTCAGAAATGTTTTTTTATTTTGCTTTTTACCGTATGTCATAGCATCACGCTCAAAACACAAATGCTACGTCAGATATGAATCTGCACAGAGCCGTGCAAAATGCTGGAGAAGGTTCTTTAATACAACAATTAATTTAACTTTAATATATTTAGAGCTAATTAAAAAACCCTATTTTTTAGGATCTTCATACAAAATTTTAATAAACATTAAAAGTGTCATTCTTCTTTTTCTGTGCTTATGTCAGTTATAGAGGTCTACAAAGCAATGGGAAGCTAGACTAGAACCTGTTTAATTACCTACCGATCAAGCCTGACAATCGGAATCAAAAACGTAAAGCAAGACGGGTATAAGCTAGTAATTTAAATAAAACAATTGATTTGTTATTCCGCAATATTTATTTACCTGACTAGTTTCGCAGGAACAGGTCCTGCATGGTCACAGGTGACTTAGAAACTTGATATTTGAAAGTTTCTAAGTCACCTGTGACCATGCAGGACCTGTTCCTGCGAAATTAGTCAGGTAAATAAATATTGTGGAATAACAAATCAATTGTTTTATTTAAATTATTTTATTTAAATAATTCCACCAAGAATGCACGTTCAATTCGTTAATTTCACATACAACGTAGTCGTGAAATCTAGAGCAGGAAGCTTAAGTGTACGATTAGTTTAATCTCAGTTGACAAACACGTGTAAAATTCATACAATTATTATGTACTATTTATCTAACAATTATTATTATTTATCTAACAATTATTATTTTTGTCTAAGGAGATTTATAATGCTTTATGTACATTTAAATTTTTACTAGCTGACCCGTCGAACTTCGTACCGTCTCAGAATAAATAGTATTATCTTATGAGCTGAATTTCGGTTTTCTTTTGAACTATTTTGATGTTATGATTCCTTCCAATTAACGGGAAAAATATGAAGACCTACAATATTGTTTGGTTAAATATAACCCGAGGTTACGTACAAATAAATATCACAATTATTGTTGTATAGAGGTTGAACATCTACACAGTCAGTAGGTACTCAGTAGGTACACATTCCTAAAAAAATCAGACTTTTGTCAAGTAACCACCAGTATGAAAGTCATTAACTGAACCGTAGGAAACCAATTTACTTATATCTTGAACACTTGAACAAGGCAACCTTCTTTTAGTGCTTTTACAAGTAAAATTAAATTCTAATTTTGAAATTAAATTGACGTTTGACAAAAACTGTCAGTTGTTGATAACAATTGGTGCGATTGAGAGTTGCGAATGGAAAATATATGGCTCAAAACAGTTGCATCGATTATCTAAATAGGTAATTTTGGTTTCATTGGTTAAATAGGTTATTTTAATTACATTGGTTAAATAGGTAATTTTGATTTCTTGGATGAATTGTGTGCAGAGTTGTGAAAAAAATACCGAACCAGTGTTCCCACTTGGTATCCGAAAAGGTGAAAGTTCACAAAAAAGCTCATTCTCAGAATTTGGTATCATTAAAGTTAAATTTTCAAAATTCACTAAAAATGAAAAAAATCATTCCGAAAATTTGGTACTGATTTATTTTAGGGAGGAAAATAATCGAAAATAAAAATACCGAACAGCCTATAGTTTGGTATTTTAGTAATACCGAACACGGTGCTTTCATATCGTGTAATAAATTAAATTAAAGTTTGATAGTTGGTGCGATAGACAGAATGTCGATGGAAAAAATGATTTGAAACAGATGCATCGATCTAAATTACATTGGTTATAACATTATACGCTTATCATCCAAATTCGAATTCAATATTCATAGTTAGAACCACGGGACAACGTCTGTTCGAAAAGCTAGTTAATAATAAATGAGACGTACCTTGATTTCCATTTTGGATTGATTTGAACAATTTCGATATTCTTGTCACGAGAAGAGACACGAATTGATTGACATTTAAGGAAGGTTTGATTTAGTTTAAATATATGAGGTGTTGCAAGGAAAATGGGGCCAAAAGCTGTCACAACGTGGTATCGATTTACCGCAGGTTCCTAATATTTCAGTCTGAATCAAATCAATACTATATTGAAATCCTCAGCAGCCTTTGGTATAGTACGACCAATTAGAGTTGATACTCTTTTAAGGTTAACTATGTTCATGTTTCTATTATTACATGTCATTGTGTCACATCATATGGTGGACAATTTCGTTTAAGACTAAATTATTTTCATTTTTTTTTTAATGAACATTGTTGTTGTCCGTATTGTGTTTTCTCAAAGTAAATAAATACATAATACCAATTCTATTTCACATTACGAGGTGCAGACATTGTACAATATCAATAATTGAATGAAAGAAAATCTATGTGGTCAAAATGATAACCACTTAAATGAAGTAGCCACCGCCATCTGTTGAAATCTTTCGAGGACAAAATGACACGTAGTTTATGTTGTAAACAGCGGTGCACTATATTCTGTACTCAGGGGCATAGGGAGGCAGCAAGAGCTCTTCATTGCGCTCAATCTTGCGCGATGCTCCCACACCATATCCAACTCGCGCAGCTATGCCCCAAAGGGACGGAACACGGTGTGAGAGGCTCTTCCACGTATTCGAGACCCTGATGGGAGTAAAAACACAACAATTTAGAATAGGTATCATCTTCAATTCAATTTTTCGAAAGAGTGGGACAGAGCCAAATTCTGACCCACATATTTCTCTAACCGCACGTGTTTTTTTAAAGACCTCCAAACTAGATGAAAAATGTTCTATATCTAAAAGAAAGTCGGGTTAGTGCGAACACTTATAACTCGTGATCGGTTTAATAGATTCTTTCGATGTTGATTTATTGGATTCTTATCCACTCCGGATAACAGTGGGGCTAGTACGAGTTTTATCGAAAGCTAATTGCACGCAAATAAGCGCTTATTAGCGTGCAATTAGTGTTCTAAAATTAAACGATCGAATCATTCGATCATTTTAGTGTGAAAATTTTTCGAAACTCTTTCGATGATCGTTTCGATATTCGATCATCGAAAACTTATACTAGGGCTACTGAATAAAGTTGAAAAAAGCATGAGAAATAATATAAAAAGTAATATCAAAGTTAGTAGGTATGGAACGGATTTCCTGCGATGCCAATGCCATCTACTTATGATAAATTCTATATGCCTACTGTCTTATACAATTAAACTATTTTTGTTAAATTCTTTTTAAAAAGTCAGAATATAAAATATATAAATATTTAGGGGAGTATGTTTTGTACACGTTTGACTGAACTTTATTGGCTAGAATGTGCAATATCTGAAGTATGAGGTTACCGTATTGTAATGAGAAGGTGCTTACCGAGTATGTGACAATATATACCTAATATGTAGTGTCAATAATAATTGATTCAGGAATAGGCGCCTCTAGAAGATACAAGTAGGTAGGTATTATTATCTTACATATTGATGTAAATCAATCCTAGATACCAACATATCTATTATGCGTCTTAACATTAACATAATTAATGTACATAATATACCTACAATGTCCCAATTATCAAACTCTATGACCCGAAACTACATACCGTGACAATATGGAGTATGTAATTTCGAGAATGGGGATGTTGATGATGAGGTATCAATTTGTAACTACAGAAACATCATTGAGATTCTTAGTTTCCTGTTTTTGTTTTATATGTTCATCAACGAAGTCTCATCCCTATTCAAGTGTTTGAACAAAAAGCATAATATTATAATATGTAGATTATGTAGAATTTGAGAATTATCCAGACTTTTATGTGAGGAATACTTAACGGAGGAAACATTTCAAGTTTTGAAGATTTTGAAAATAAAAAACGATTGGTATTCTTACATACTACCAGAACAGCGTAGTAGACGATCTTTTAGTTAAGTAAACCAGAACCGTAGACTTAGCTGATTTGCCAATGTATCTACTTCACATCCCCCGAGGGTTAAGAAAAAACAAGCCTTTTTTACTATCCGAATGGGACAAGATACGACGCAGGCTGAAAACAACCATTATGTTATTATAATGAGCGCATTCTCTGCAGACCAACAAGATGTTGGCTTAAGCTAGGATTCGACTTGATGGTCACACTGGCAACGACCGTACATTAAGTATTGAACCACAGAGACCATTTGTACCGCAGTTTCAGCCTGGAGCAAACTAACATGGTCTTCCACGTGTAGGTGAGAAAAGAGTTGAAATTAAGTGGCTATAACGCATTTACTTGGACACCAAATTCACGAATAAGTATTGTTTTAAACATTTTCTTCCGATTACCTGTGTTCTATGAGATGTTGCAACGATAAAACTGCCCACTAAACGCTATTGCATTGCTATTACAATACATTTACTGAAAGGTCCATTTACTCCCTTTTTTCACTTTATAAAAAAAAATCGTTATAACAAAATGCCTTCTCTTTAAAAAAAGCGCAATTTTGTGAGAAAGTGAATTATGAGAATTTGGAATAAGCGGATGAGTAGGTATGTCTATATAGCAGAGATGGAAGGTGTGAAAAGGGGATTGAAAGAAGGAAACTGGCTGGTAGAAGGTTTGGCGGCGCACTTAGACCTCTGACGAGAATCAAGAGCGTATCTCTTAAATACAAACAATTGATGCACAATGCGATCCTGATACCATCCATGATGTATGGAAGTGAAACTTGGACATGGACAAAAAATCTGGAAGTTGGAATAAATGCTGTAGAAATGAGATCACTGGGTAGGATATGTGGAAAATCTGATTGATAAGGTGAGGAATGATTATATTAGAAAGGAATGTGGAGTGGATGTTAGCCTTTAGTTTAGCCGTTAGTGACTAGAATGAAAGTGAATAATTAAGGTGGTTTGGGCATGTATAGAGAGAATTAACGAAGAGAGAATGACTAAAAGGATATATAAATCTGAAAGAATGGGTGCACGCAGACGAGGTCACCCTCGGTCCGATCATATCGGTGAGGTCTTATAGGAGGCCCAAGTCAGAAGCAAAAGGTATAGAAGAGCGTGCATGCGGAATGTTAAGCCTTTGGAGGAAGCGAAAGAAGTTTGTTTCTACCTACCCTCTTCGGGAAACGGCGTGATGGGTAAAAAAAGTGCCTGCAAAGACCTACGGACAAGATTGATTAAATTCATAAACAAAACTACCAAATTTTTCTATGGTCCTATGTGAAGTATATACCTATCTACCTATTAGTTTGGAGTAGGTAATAAAAAAATATATATTTTTGCACATTTTAAAACCTCCAGGAAATGTGTCTATGCAATTACTTTAATTATTTGATCTGAATTACATAATAATAACTTACCCAAGATTGATTAAAATATTTGTACCTACCTACTTACTTATTAGATCATGCACTCTCAGCGTTCTTTAGAATAGTTCTTGTATTCAATAGGTATAGGTATTGATTTAGTTTGTAATACGTAGGTATAGATAGGTATATACTTTGTAATCACTATAATTTTTGCTACCTGACCACCGACCAAGACCCATTTTCATGCATAATTTGCATTGAAATTGTCACTACACTATGTCATTTTCTTCTTCAATAAATTACTATATATCTAGATATAATAATGTTGCATAGTTTCTAAGAAAACCGGATCATATTAATCGAGGATAAAATTATTTAACATACTTACTTACTTACCGAGTCCGATCACCCATCCATTAGACCACTCCACTCCAATACTCGGCAGCCATTATATGCTGTTACATTTTTACAGTTTTAAATTTACAATACTCAAAGTAAATCAGTTTTTTTTTTAATGAATCTGTGCTCACTCAAAGTGAACACAAATACACTCCTTGACTCTTAAAGTTTTCCAATAAAAAGATCTTGAAATGGTCAAAATTTTCAAGAAATTTCAGACGATTTTTTGATATTTCTTGAGATATTGACGGGTTTGACTTTATTATGTCGGCATTTTGTAAATTAAGCTCATTTATTTATTTATTTAAAAACATTAAAGTATTACCATAGAGTGCCATAGACTATAGAATAATCTCTGTCATCCGATAAGTTCTTATGACAACTGAATGAATTTGCATAAAAGTACTTATGTTAGTGCGTTTCGATATGAATAATATTGAATTTCCTCTGCATCTTGTTGGGACATCAATCGTAATATTATTATGAGTGACAAAGTAGAATAATTATATTGTTTACTAATTAGGAAGTTGACAAGTGAATGAATATTTTGCGCATTCACTGTTCATATTATGTACTAACCAGAGTGGCATATTTTTTTTATTGATTCTTTGAAGATTTGTTCTTGTAAAGGCAGTTCAGAAATGAATGAATGAATAATTTATTTATTTAATAGAGACACCAACAGTACACTGAACAACACAAAGAAAAAAAAAGATGA
The DNA here is from genome assembly GCA_963576905.1 of Mystacides longicornis. Classification (NCBI taxonomy): domain Eukaryota; kingdom Metazoa; phylum Arthropoda; class Insecta; order Trichoptera; family Leptoceridae; genus Mystacides; species Mystacides longicornis. Next base: position 12,470,830 of record OY756424.1, read on the forward strand.
AACCAACACATAGACTCTCCAGTGCTCCAATAACAGGTATCACCCGCATAGCTATTGTGCAAAGTAGTTATGGGCACAATCAACGTCTGAGCATTCAAATAAAACCCATAAAAAAACTTTTTCACTGCGTTTTCGCGACGCGGAACATGTGAATTGATAATTTCGGATACAGTCGCGTTGTGAAATGTTCCCGATGTTGTTTGGAACATGATTAGATATTATGTAAGTCAGTTTGTTGGTTAGATGGTACCTATATATTTGGAAGCCATCAGAGACTTCATCTTCAGCCTATCAGACGTAATAATGCCGAATTAATCTGCAGTAATATCTATACATATATTCTCAAAAGAAAGAAAAAAAAACTAAAACGATGATTAAAAATAACAAAAAATTGTTCTTAATAATATTTCGATATTTTGGATATTTCGATATAAAGATCGCTGGCATTGTGAAAAAGCTTCTGAAATTCGTGACAGGACCAGCATCTTCACCGGATCGGATTTTCCATCAAGTGACAGAAGACAAACGTGGTTTGGGGCTCTTGAGAAAATGCTTACCACGTTTTCAAACAAAATCAGACAAATTCTTCTTACCAAGAATGATAATTATCATGCAAGACTATTTTCAAACACCCTTTTTTGTACACAAATCCTTGATCTTTTATAGTAAGTCGGTATATTACGTTTTATATAGGTAGATAGGTACACACAAAATTCAAAATATTTTACCTAGAAACAAGGCCCAGGGGGGGGCAATTTAACCCATTAACCTTTGTACCATAAAGTTTTTGTAAAAAAAGTATACTTTTTATTTATGTTAAATCTGACAACAAAGCTATTATTGAGGTCTGTTGATAAGCATGCTCGAGGTCTACGGGAGGAATTAGCCACTGAAAGAGGGCCTTCCATGTTAAACGAACCTTCTTGACAAGATTCAGGCAAAAATAAAACTCTGAAGATCCGAGACTGGCCCCAATTCGATGCGACCTCCACGCGTTGAGCAGGTACCAAAAAGGGATATACCTAGTGTTTATAGACAAATGAAAAAGGTTCATGATGGTGTACAGACTACAGGGTCTGGAAGCTATCTTTTAACTGTCTAACTCTTGACTCTAAATACCTAAACGTACTTCCAGCAGATACTCAAAATATGACAGGATTTTACTACGCGAAAAATATGCCACGGCTAGCTACAGTCAAACAACGATCCTGCCTATTAACTGTCTATCTCGCGTGTATTCAATGATTATCGATCTCACTATCAAAATAAACGTTCAATTACTTTATCGACGGACTAATTAACCTTCTAGTCGAATTACGTAGGTACTATTCGCGAGCTGTTCATCAGACCGCAAGTTTTCCTCAGTAGGAATCCAAGTGGCTCACCATCTTGGGCTTGTGCACTGCTTTTTCGAAGGGAACTTCCTGAGCTGCCCCCGTAGACAAATTCAAACTGGCGTTCGACTACAAACGAAGATTTCGCCAATGTATAGAGCGAAAAAAATATCTGTCCACTGGAACAATATTAACAATTATTTAAACCAAGCAATGCCACTTATATAAAAATATAAAAAGTGGACAGCTAATTTTCTTCCTACTCTACATTGTCGAAGAATTCGTTTGTAATTGATCACCAACTGTATTTTGTCTAGACCCTCTGAGCTGAAGAGCGTCCAATTCAGCTAACCCATTCTCCTGGAGAGTCATGTGAGGTATATCTTCAGTCCACAGAGCTCCTAACAGTCCTAACATACTATATTAGGTAAACCTATTATTAACTTTACATTTACTTGCGGCGTTTACAACGGGCGGCGGAAACAAAATACCTACACACTATATGTGCGCGGACAGAGGGGACCTTTTACAAACTCATTTATAGCTTGACTGAATAAAATTACTCTCTCGGGGACCAGACCGATGTACCTTTACAAATGACTTATTATACAATATTTTGAATAATTTACATCTGACTAAATCCCTCGCATCACTTTTTTGGAGTAAAATAACATCTGTATCTAGGTATATATTAATACGTGAAGGAAAAACTTTGTGACTTTTTTACGAAAATTGCGCGGACGGAGTATGAAATTTCGCACACTTATAGTACAGTTTATATACTCGTATAGAGAAGGGGTGGCGAATGCTAATATTTTTTTTTAATTATGCACAAAAAGTAGAATTAATCAATAAATAAAAAAAACATTACACACACTACTATAATGTAATGTATTCCATACTCACACACACTTCGATGCATGTATTTGACATTATTTGACACAGATCTTTTGTTTATCTGTGGTCAAATTGAGAATAGATTAATATTTTTTTGTATTAAATAATAACGATAGAAAAAACATTGAATATTATATCAACATTTCAAACTTGACGTATCCATGTCATTATTTTTGAAAGAAAATTGTGAAATAGCGCTCGCTCAGTCTTTGACAAAGGAATCTTAAATAATGTTCAAGCTTACAATCTTGATTGCTCTTATGGTCGAATTTCGAGCACTGGCCGACCACTAGTAAAATTAATAATAATAAGTACAATACAATTATTCAATATCTCCCTTTTACACCCCACTCAGGGTCATAGGGAGGCAACAAGAGGTATATGTACACTTAACCAAAAATCATACTTAATCCATGTACTTAATGGTTTTTTTTAAAAAAAAAGATTTTAAATTAAACAATTGCTTTGTTAATTTAGAATGAATTTAATACCCCGCTAGTTTTATAGGCACAAATCCTTCATAGTCACGTCAAATAAAATCACGGTAAATTCGTCAATTTAATTTTTAAACTTTACAATTAGAACACTGTTTGTAGTTAACATCTAACATTTAAAATTTGCATTGTTTGCGTACATGTATGATGCACCTATGTAGTACCTATGTAAATATATTTTTTTTAAATGAATCTGTGCTCACTCAAAGTGAACACAAATACACTCCTTGACTCTTTCACAGTAAGCTACTTAAAGCTTGTGTCGTGAAAGAGGAAGATGGTCGGCACCTGGGATCGAACCACGACTTCCTCACCAAACAGTACGAAAGGCGGCGCTGTAACCGTCAGTCTACCAACCACTTCACAATATTATATAATGCTTATTAAAAAATAAATATTTAAACAAAAACCCAATACGATTCTGTATATTAAATATTTGCTACAGTTGTTCATTACAGGAACTGGGCAAGGTTACTCACATGTATTGACAATATTAATTGTTTCACGTAAATGGTAACTACTTTTATTCTGTACCTACAACAAACCACAATGCATCTACTATTTCAAACGCAAACAAAACATGTACCTATGTACCAACAGCCAATGTATCATGTTTCTACATGCCAAATAATTATATTTATGACATAATCTATGAATTATTATACATTTTAAAAGTAAAAAGAATGACAAACTCAAGTAGGTAGGTACCTACTTTAAATGAAAACCTAAGTAACTACCTACTTCGACACCATGCCTAGAAAAACCACAATTCTGAAAAGTAAAATAAAAGCGAATAAGTATAACAACAAATGACTCCAAAAATTCATAACTGATGTTCGATTTTTAAATGTAACAAACCACTACGGGCTTTCGACCGTCTTCTGCTGTTATTTCGAAGGCTGGCTTAGTCTGATCATTTTACGTTAACAACGTAAAATAAAAGCAGCGGAGCGGAGAACATGTAGCTGGCACATGTGTTCAGGATTCAGGATGTCGAATGATAGTTTACAAAAGATAAGGTTATCCTTTGTCCCAACAGAAAACGAGGAAATCCTCTTTTATTAGTTCCGTTGCTTTGAAGCAAAGCAGTTAAGAGATGGTGTGCGAGAAGACGGAGTGATAGAGGGCCCTTAAAGGTTTCCATGCCTCTATTTGGGGTAAGAAACTAACAAAGGGAAGATTTGATCCTAAACACAAGATTTAATTAAAAAGGAGGGTAATACCTACTACTTTTAAATTTACTGTTAATAATAATTATATTGATAATGTTTATAATATAAGAAAACAAAATAATGTATTGCAATTCATATAAAAATGATTCAGTAAATTCAATTCTAGAACATTATTGATCGTTTTATAAAAAAAATGAAGACGTCAATAATTAATAACAAAATAAAATAAATAAAATGTTTATAATAAATACTATGTGCCTACTTACATTTTTATTCAATGGTAGGTTTTTCAAATCGAAATCTAAATAATCCATCTATTGAATTTTGTTGAAAGTTTAAATCTTGTAACAAACTCGTAGAGATGGCGTTTATGGTTCGAATATCAAAATTATTAACATTCAACAGGTCGGTAAGTACATCGCGGACACGAGGCGGAATTATATTGGCGGGAAAAGCGGGAGGAAAAGCGTTGGTTCAGTGTGAGATGGGTTAAAACGAAAGTTGCGCGATCTTATAAAAAGGTAGGAAGCAATCGTGAAGCTATTTTGATGATGTTCAGCAAATAAAATGTAATTTTTGTTGCCGTTGTTCAAAGAAAAACACTCCGTTTTCAACAAAATATTCCAGGTAAATAATACCCTCTTTGGCTCATGATTCCCTGGTCTATGTAAGTGTAAAATGTGTCTAACATGACGTAACGGATGGATATAAATGACAGCTGTCATTATGACAGGTTTTCGGATAAAAAAGTTTCAAAGATTCACGATTATTTTTCATGAAAAACGTGTCTATTTTTTGGTTAAAGCAATGAGTTTAATTATTGAAAGATTCTGTTTTCCAAAACGTATTTTGATATTTGTAGAAGGTAAAAAATATTAACAATAATGATAAATAGTTGACTTTAATAATTAAAATTGAACATAACTTTAGATTTCTTCGTATATGATTAGGTATGTATTCAAAATTTACAAAAATAAAGATATTATGATTAAAAAAGTTTTATTAATTTTATTTTACATTAAATTTTTTTCCGTCATTTCACAAGTAAAATAATGTTCCATATACCTACGTTTAATTGTGACCAATGCTGGGAAAATTCAAATCATTCGCTTCTGTGGGTGTGTAGCTTTATAAAAAATGAATAAATTAAAAAAAAAATATTAAATAAATAAATGGTGAAAGTTTTTCGATAAAAAATTAAAAAGACAGGGGTGGCCACATTTTAAGTTATTAAAACAAACCATGAAAATTTTATTTAGATAAATTGCTGAGCGAATTTTTATCTCGTTGTACCAGGAGAGCAGCGATTGAAGCGGGTGTTATATTGAAGATATAATGAAATTATTCCGAACCATCGGCTTCTATTATGAGTAGCATATTCATGCGAAAAAATCGGCCAAGAAAAATGAGAGAGATGAGGAAGATGTGGTAGGTAGAAAGTAGAAGGTTGCTGGAGAAAAGAATTATTATTTTTTATTTCTGATCATTGAATTATTATGTAGATACCTTTAATACGTACGTAGTATAATAACAGTACACACACTAAGCCAGCCTTCGAAATAACAGTAGAAGACGATCGTAAGCTCGTAGTGGTTTGTTCCATTCAAAAATCGAACATTAGTAATTAATTTTTAGAGTCATTAGTTGTTACATATTCCGTACTTAGTCTTTTCAAATCTAGGTAGGTACTAACCTTAGGTAGATTCCTTTTTCAAAAATCTTAAGATGCTGAAACTGATTCAATCGTTTTATTGCTATATCGCTTCGATAAATCATAAAAGCAACAAACGAAAGAGACAGAAAAAAAACCTGTAGATTCTGCGAAGAAGGTGTAGAAACGCCTCACCACCTACTTACAGACTGTGATGCAGTAGTTTATGCGAGAGCAAGAAGTTTTCGAAAACACAGGATAGAGGTGGATGACTTCGCCGCCTTGGGTCCCCTCCTGAGCTGGACTTCCTGAAGCCTCTGGGATTAGTGGGGAAGCTCTAATTGGGTAACACCATGAGCAAGTAGGGGAAGCACAATAGACCACTACAGCTCGGAGCGCAAACATCCCCCTTAAAAAAAAGAGACAGAAAAATCTTTCAAATAAATTTGGTTCCGCCTCGAATAAATATTAATCGAAGCGGAAGGGCACATTCCTAGAATATAAATTATTTCATAGTGAGACTATCTGAGATTTTTCATCCTCTCCATACAGCATTGACAAAACAAACTTGGCATAATATTTTGAAAAATTTGTGCCGAATTTTGTATCAAGTAGGTACCTACGCATTACTTTCAAATCAACGGAGTACCGTTATTAAAAGTACGTTTTGAAGGATTTCAGATTTCCCGATTGTTATTTTTCTGTTATTACAGAAGGCTTCTTTTCTTGCGAGGCTCATTTCCAACTGTCCTTCCACCTTTTAGGAAGTCTTAAGTGGATGAGTCCCATGAGACTGGTCCTGCAAAGTGCGATATAAGGGAGCGTGACCCTACCAGTTCCTCCTTCCTTCATTTTCCTTCTCACAATGTCTCTTATATTGGCAAATTGTTTATTTTATTCATAAGTAAAGTTACTGTACATTGGTAGAAAAACACATACAAACTTAACATAATATCAAAGACATCACAGAATCAACATACAGAGGAAGAAACTATACAAGGTACCGCCTACAATTATTATTGACTACATGAAAGCATTTTATAACGACTCTCATCCCCCCTTATACTTGATTTTAAAGAGAATTTTGGAAAACAATATGCTGTTTTCAGAACTATTCATAAATGGTGCAGACAGGTCAATTTGAATGGGTGACTTCAAATTATTATCATAGGCAATAATATTACCTTAAAATATCATAACCTAAAAAATGGTCTAGTTTTTATATCCTTTTTTTTCTAAGGCAGTTTCCCACAATCACAATCGTAAAATAATTGTGCTAATTTATAATATCATTTACTAAACTGCTTACATTAAGGAGGGTTGACTTGACATCTTAAGCGGAAAACGTCAGAATGCTTCATTGTATTTTCCTTTACTGCTTATTATAAAGATTAATGATTGTTTTCTGATGTGAACTAAAAGATGCTTCAAGTTTTTCTTTAACCGCTGATACAACTATTTTTATCTTTTTGTCGGTGTTTCTGTATTTCTTATTCTTGGTTATATTTTTCTTTAAGCACACCATTTATCTTCATCAAATTCTGCGATATTTATACGTTAAGTGCACTTAGAGTACGATTATTTCACTAGAAGAAGCTGAACTAAATATTTTGATGTGTATTCGAATATAAAATTCTATAGAATGCGGTTTAAAATATGAATTTAAAAATGGAACAAAAATATATTTATTCTGAATTTAAAAAAAAAATATTCATGAACCTTTTACCAACATCCCTTGTATTGGGAACTTAACCTAAACCTACATATTAAGCGGTGTTCTAGCTAGCTGCCATACAGCTCGTTATGCTCCCCTGTTATCTGAAGCTTTTCTACTGTCGGTTCTTGCAGTCGTAAAGCTACGTCCTATACCTAGAGACAGCCTGGCGACAAGTCGTTGTGTAAACACACAACCCCCCGTTGATACGCCGTTTTGAAATTAGAACAAGTATATACCAAATATATATAGACATACCTACATTGCACGAGTAAGTACTTTACTATCATTATTTCTATATGCAGCTCATTATCAACTCCGTCAAAATGTGCTTTTTTTGTAACTATGTTCTGTTTGTTTATTTGTTTATATAGTGTTCACGTTGTAGGTATGTCTTAAATATCGCAAGACAGAGGACATAAAATAATTGTTAACAATTTTGTTTTAGCTATGAAGGACACAAAATAAGAAATGTCTTCAATTTCTACTATCTATTTACGGAAACCTAACCATAAACCGTTTTCTGTGGGTGACTGCTTCCACCTTAAACACAGTATTCCATAAATACCTCTTTTTGTTGTGCAACAGTGTACCTACTTGTCTGCGTGAGTAGGGATATACTGGCCTGCTAGTCTGTAATCTTGCTGTCATTGAACGTTATTGAATTTAATCGAATGCAACCACATAGTAACGATGAGTTATCATTCCCTCTATGCTATACTATAAGAAAAAAAATATACTTTTTGAAATAAATGCACAAAAAGCTTTCATATAAAAGTCAATAATCGGTGTTTGACTGTAAAATCTATTTTTCCCCGCACATATACACTGACAGAGCTCGTATTTTCATGAAGCTCCGCCCCTAGGCAAACGCATGCGCAGTGTGGATGTTTGAAGTTTTCCCAGTCACGTGTTCCATCTCCTGTGCTGTGCTGTTCTCCTGGTGGGTGGCGCGCAGAGGGCGGCCGCCCGCCCTGCGCGGGCTGACAGCTCGGCTGGATTGGCCGCCTACATCAGATGCTATCACCTCTCGCCATGAAGCGGGTTGACACGTGTACACCTGCAAGCACGTGCGCCTCTCCGGAGAAGTTTCAACCGACGGTTCGCGTCCGTGCTAATTGTTCAACAACAACGACCGATACAGTTGAATGTTCAATGTCTTCCACAGTGAATGACCAGTTGGCTGGAAGTGTTGAAACTAAGGATTCTAAGGAAAAAGCCGAGGACTTGGAAACAACTTCATATGTTCGCGCCGCTATAAGGAGACTATCAGCTGGCCAAGGTAAATCACATTTCAAATTTTTAGCTACATATTTAAAAATCCTGATAAAAATCGCATTTTTATTATTTTTTAAATTAAAGTATTACGTGCATATTTATTTTTAAAACATTATTTATATAATTTTGCGTTAATCTTTCTTTCATGAAGGATAATTCGAGAGAGTTTTGTAACCTTTTCTCCTTCTAACTCCGCTGTACCTGTTGCTTTCTGAAAGGCTTTATTATGAACGGTTCAACGGATAATTTGAATTTTGTATTATTAAACATATTTTGTAGAGTTTAAATAATAAAACACATGTCATGGGTGTTAGCTTTATCTTATTTCATCGTCATACATTTTATAGTTGTTCATATATTTACATTTTTTTACAAAAATATTTACATTTTTTTTTATCAAAAAACCTTAAAAAATATGATAATATTTTAATGATCAATTGTTTTATATTTTTAAGTACAACTATAAGAATTCACAAGAGTTTTCATGATTCCTAATATAAAATTTGAAAACATCCTACAATAGTAGGTATATTTTAAGTTAAATATAAGTAGGTACCTACTATTGCAAACATTTCAATTGTTTGATCCGGATAAATTCCACTTATTTCCCGAAAAAAATCGATTTGATTTACTTATTTTTATTTCTTTGAGACGGTCGTAAGCCCGTAATATATCAATAAAACAAACCCATTACCTGTGAAATAATAGTTTGTTACCTAGTTTTTTAAATTTATCTAAAAAATATAACTAAGCAAATTATAAAAACTTCCTTACATCTTTCAAACTCAAATAAAAATATAATAATATTTCAATGTAAAATTGAAGTACCTACCTAGTTTAAGTATTAAAGAACCAAGATAATGTTCTACTTGAAATGATTGCACTTCTTTATGTTGCGCAATAATTTAAATATTTTATCATGTCAAGTTACTCATTGAATCGTTGCACCAAACTGTTGACATAGTATTGATCAAAAGAAATTTGCTTTTTCAAACTAAAACAATAAAAGAAATCATTGAACGAATTTTGACCGTAGCATTCTGTTTATGTATTGAAGTTTAAATCCGCTTAGAAAAATCTCCTTTCAAAAGTTTTTGGGATTACTTTTTTTTAAATAAAGATTTATCTTCGGTGAAAACTTTATAAAAGGCATCTCATCGATAGTTGTTATTTTATTGGATTCAAAGAAGTAACCAACTAAACACCACAAATTTCTTCAAAAAATATTTTTAGTACCCTGCATAGTGCATAATATCTTTCTACGGCTTCATTAGCCATTTACATACCTATAAAAACATAATAATAAATAGACACAGGTACAAAAGAATATAGAATTTTTCCTTTTTTATTAGTCACATAAGAAATATAAAAAGAATCTACTTGTAATAATTAACATTCTGCTAGAATAGAATCATTATTTTACGTCCTCAAAATATAAACAACAATAATAATAATTATATGTTGCGTAAAAACGAATTTTACACACAAGTCATTTTCAATACTGATCTCACGTATAAACATATAACTTTTGACACGTGAAACTAAAGTTCAATGATAAAAATGTATCCCATATTTTTTTATAGTTTGAGAATTCATTTAAGTTAACCCAAATGACTCGACGACGAGTGCAAAGGTTAGGTATCAATTAGGGAATAGGGATTGCAATCCGGAAAACCGGATCCGGTATTCCGGCGGATCCGGCATCAAATTGATCATATCGGATCCGGCGCAAATTGACGGATCCGGAGATCGGATCCGGTTTAAGATATCAAAAATTTTTCAACAAACTCAACATGGACAGAACTCGAACCCGTATCCCTAGCAATTTCACAGGGTCGTTGTAGGTAAAATTGTGGGTACCCATAAAGATAAAAAGAGAAAAGGAGGCAAATGCGTAACAGTATAAGCGCAGTTGAATGCTGCTATTGCTCCTTGTGCCCAATGTAGGATTTTAAAGCTAGTGTTTACTGATCGTATTGACTATCGAATGAAAAGACACCTGTTAGAAAAATGGTGAGAATATTAAACAATTATTTAGCCAATAAAATATATATTAACCTTTTTAAAAGCAAAATAATTGTGATAATTGTCTGCTTTTTATTAGAATAGTTCGGTAGTCTGTATTTGACCCCTGGTCAATGGGAACAAAATTGTTGAAAATTTACTCTAGTATAACCCCATTCAAGGAATGTAGCGAATTACTAGTCACCCTGTATATTAATTTTTTTACGAACATTCTCATGTTAGTGTAAGCCTTTTAATAATGTTCTTAATTAAAAATCCTAAATTGAGAAATAATAATTAATTGTAAATGGACGTCAATACTAGATATGACTAAAGAAAAACTTCAGCAAAATATTTGTAATTATGTAAGAAAACAGATTCATATTTTTTCCCTTTCGTGTTAGGTAACTGTCATAAAAAATATTTTAATATATTGTAGGTACAATATTACCAGCATTGGTAGATATATTATAATATTGTATAATATCGTTTATTGTTATGTTATAACAAAAATATGGAATCGTAAAAGATGAATAGGAAACCGAGTAGAAAGGGGATGAAAAAGCAAATACAGAAAAAGTTATGGAATTTATATTTTCTCCGAATTCGTCAGTGAGTTTTTAAAATGTAAAATAGGCAAAATGAAAAAAAATACGTATCTGTTTGATTTTTACACAATGAAATATTGTGTCGATAAAAATCGTTTTTTATTTTGTTAATTTTGCTGTGTTTTTGTAAGAATTTTAATATTACTCGTTACTTATTACTTATTACGATTTTTATTTAAAAATAAGATGTTTATTGAACTGAATTTAAATTGAAATAAATTTGCATACCGGTATTATATTAAAAATGTTTACTTATTTTTAAAAAAAATATTCTTTATTTTATGTAGCAAGATTTCAATATTTTCTGTTGTATATTATTTATTGTTTCATCTTCTTCCTCAGTCAACTCTCCTTTTTTTATTGTTTTTTATTTTCCATTTTTTATTTCTAACCTTGCCGTCCATGAAGACGGAATCAAAATGATCCACGTCAATCTTATTTGAACACGTATTTTACACCTTTCATTTTAGTTGTTGTATTATTTTTTTATGTTCCATCAACTTCGCTAATGTTATGGTAGATACATACATAGGTATCTTATATTATTTTCTTTTGATATATTTTTCATACATTTGACTAAGCCAATCCAACTATGAGAAATATTTTCACACTTTTAACAGTTAAGTGTATAAACGACGCCGCCGGAGCATTTGGGAAATTCCCTCCATTGTTTCAATAGGTAAAACTTGGAATTTTTTATTGAGACTCCAGGTATTCCTGTAATGGGGTGTCTATTTTGCTGCTCCCTTTTTATTTTTAAACAATATGCCGTCTATTCATAAATAATAGCTATTTTGTAAAATAATTCGTTATCTGTCTATTGGGTGCCGGCCGGGCTTCCATACTAATTGTATGTAAATGGTCAGTAATTATCTGTATTTCGGGGAACTTGGACGTGTATCCCTGCTTTTACTTTCATTTTATAAATACATTGCAATAAGTTATATTGCATTGTAATTTATGGTTTTTATAGTAAAAATAATATTTTGAAAATGTGCGGTGTTTTATACCTACATAACTAGAACACCTGCAAAGTGTTTATTTTTTTATTTATTTATTTATTTACGGCATAATGCCTTGAACAGTAAACGATTATTATATATTACAAAGAAAAAACTTACAACACTATACAACAATATAAAATAACAATATTTAAATTAAAAGGTACAGGACAACCAAAATAGTTTTTATTTTATTTCCTACAATAGTGAAGTTTTGTCTTCTGGCAACACTCGCAGTTGTGCAGACTTTGACGTGTTATTTCGCTGACGTTGAAACGTCAGATAGACAATGGCGGAGTTTACGTCTGTTTTAGAAGCATTTGCAGCAAGTAATACAATACAAAGATGGATTGCAAAACAGAGAGGAATAGCAAACCAAACGGTCCCACGTCTTATTGTTAGTACCTGCGCAGCACACCGCAACCCAAAAAGCATTAAACTTTACTTTTATGTCGTTCCCGTTTATGCGACACAGGTAGGTAGCCTTTTCGCGACCATTATACATATTCGTGGACTGGTCGTATCGAAAAAGTCAGGTTTGTATCTTAATTATATGAGTGTTTTGTCTACTTATTCTATTTTTGATACAATAAAACTACACCATGTGAGACAAAGTGTTTGATTGTTCCCTCCCGCATGCCACCCTTACCTCTACACTCCAACTACATAAGACAGTCTGTATACAAAGGAATGGTTATCGGTCAGTGAATACATAATATTAAGTGTGATTCCAGTGTGTGAAGATGCATAAGCGGTAGACCAAGATCGGGCTGTGGTCGTTTATGTTGCAATTGAAGATATCTATGTTTTGAAGGTATAAATTTGCAGAACTGTGTAACCGCGGTACCAGGGTATGTCGAATATAATTTGTTGCAATGTTTCTACAATGGAAAGTGTCATTATTGCGGGTGTTCCTATTGGGCACACGAAACTCTACCAGGCTAACAAGATTAGGGCTGTCAAAAACCGAATTAATAATTTTATACATAAATAATAGGTCGTAAAAAATTCTTCTGCTTTCAAGGGTTTTTATATTAACAGTATCTAAAAGGAACTTGTAATTTAATTCGTTTCGGGGTATTTTCAGTTTGAAGTTAATATATCTTAGAAACCTTTTCTGGACTCTCTCGATACTATCCACATGTGCACGATAGGTTGGAGACCATATGGGGCTGTTATACTCGAGCACGCTTCGTACCAATGAGGTGAACAATAGGGTGATAGAGTCAATATTTCGAAAGTCCTGAGTTGAGCGCAGAATGAAACCCAGCGTACGCATTGCTTTGGAGGTAATATGTGAAATGTGCTTAACGAATGACAGCCCGCTGTCGAAAATGATACCCAAGTCCTGCATTTCGTCAACCTCAGATAATTCCGTATTCTCAATGCAATATGTGTAGTGAATATTATTTTTCTTTCTACTAAATCTAATAAATTGACATTTGTCTATATTTAAGAATAGATAGTTTTGGTTACACCAGTCTTTCAGGTTATCTAGATTTTTTTGCAGGAGAAAGCAGTCATTGAGCCGCTCTACCCCTCTATAAATTTTTAGGTCATCAGCAAATATCGAAAATTCCACACCGCTGAATATTTGGTCAACATCGTTTATAAAAAGAAGAAACAAAACCGGCCCCAGGTGGCTACCCTGAGGGAGACCACTAGATACTTCAAATGGTTCGGAGAAGGATCCACCTATCTTGACCCTATTGGTTCGGCCAGTAAGGTAGTCCTCAAACCACCTCACCAGGCCCGGGTCAAACCCCAGGATGGTCAGTTTGCGGATGAGGACGGCATGGTTCACTTTGTCGAACGCTTTACTGAAGTCGGTACTCAGGCTATCAACCTGTAGGCCCCGATCAAGAGCGTCCGCTATGTAGCCCTCATACGACGCTAGGTTCGTAAGGGTAGATCTGCCGGATATGAATCCGTGCTGATGCTCCGAGATGACTTCCCTAATTTTAGGCATCATCAAGTCCAACAACAGGGACTCAAAAATTTTGGCCATTGATGAAAGTATGCAGATTGGTCTGTAATTCGATACATCACATTTCTCACCCTTTTTAAAAACAGGGGTTATATTTCCTAACTTCCAGGTCTCGGGGAACACTCCCGTATCAAGAGATCTATTGAATATAACACTTAAGGGCACTGCTAATGCTGGGGCACAGTTTTTTAAGAAGATGGGTGGGACTGCGTCTGGTCCCGCCGATTTGTTGGGATCTAACATAAGGAGGGCTTTTTGGGTACTCTCAATACTAATGCCAGTATCAAATATTTGGATGGTTTTTGAGGATGTAAACCCTCCATACGAACCCACTCCATTCCTATCGTAAACGCTACCAAAAAAATTGCCAAATAGTTCCGCTATCTGGTTTTCGTCGCGCGCTGTCGTTCTATTCAGATGCATCTTACTTGGGTAATCTGAGTCTGATTTGTTTAGTGATTTTCTAAAACTCCATAGGTTTTTGGAGCTTCCAACAGAGCTCTCCACCCTCTCGATGTATTTATTGTATGCTTCTCTCTTAAGTGAATTGCACTCGTCTCTGTGCCTCGCGAACAGATCATAATCAGCATCATTACGCGACGATTTATACTGTTTATGTGCTAATTTCTTTTGGGTAATTTTTCTTTTTAGTTCTGGGGTGAACCAATCCGGGTAAGACGACTCTCTGTATGATATAACGGGGACACATTCATCAATTACCCTATATAGTATTTCGTATAAGAGTTGGGCGTTATTATTCACGTCTTCGCCGCGGAGAAAGCTCCAGTCAGCGTCAAAAAGCTTTGCTATGGCGCAGTTGTAATCGCAATTTTTAAAATTTTTCAATGTTCGCGTGCATGCTTGAGGTCTCGACGCGCTCATAGGCACCTCAATTGACAGCGGCGGATGTTGGGAATCGACCGGTAAAAGAGTCTCATCGGAACCGCACACCGTTGTGCCATCGATATTAGATGTTGGTTGGTATCAATACAAATAATGTTTTGAGTATTTTATTTGTTATCAAGATACAACTAAAAAAAATATATTCATAAACAGTGGTGATTTCGCTAGCCTAGTGGTATAGTGCTAACTTACGATAAAGAGGTCCCGGTCTCGATTCCCGGTCGAGTCAGATTTTTCTTAGTATTTTTTCACTTGATATTTCTAACCGGGGCAGGCTTGTCTCAAACTGGACAGAACCGGTTGACTAAAAAAATTGACGGTGATACCTACTGACATCGTTTTATGGAAAAGTTATATTTTATTCTAATTCGGCATCCTAACACATTTTCCAGCCAAGTCCGTCTCCTCTTCATAATGGTAGAAGTGATGGGCCACCGCTGTAAGCGCCGGCAAAATGAAAAAAAGTTTAAATCATTTTTTGAAACTAAAATATTCTAGTCTAAATTTGACAGGAACCTAAAAGAAAATATTCATGTGAATTTCCAAGTTAAACGTTCCAAAGATGAGAAAGAAATCTTCAGTTTTTGGATTAACCAAAATTATGACATCGGTATAAAATGTACCAAAAAATTGTCTACAATGCACCATGACGGAACTGTGAATTTTGAAAATAATAAAATAGATATATTAACACATTACAACGAAAACGAAACTTTTACTATACACGGACCTATTCAGCAATGTGATTAAATTTCATTCTTTGTTCAATTTTCACCAAAAATAAGAGTAATAACCATTCCAAATTAATGTGCGATAAATTTAGAATTAAATAGTATAAATTTTTATGTGTATATCATTTCCCTAGACAAAATGTTCTTTGTTCTTTTGCAAAATTTATACGCAATATCGAAAGTGCCATACTAATTGTATGGACGCCGGCCGAGCGTTGTATAGACAGATACCTGACTTTATGCCTATCGACACTTAACGGTTAATATTTGTCTGTAAGTCGAGAGTTCACTATGCACTGCATCTGTATTGAAAAATGTCTTCCAATCTGTTGTTCTCTAATTTAACTTAGGAGCCTCAACATTTAATTTTCTTTAAAAAAATGCCCTGTTTGAATTGCTTTAGAAATCACTAAGCCGAGCTTCCTCAAACCTGTATTGCTCAAAATAACCCAAAATCACTTCTATGCTATGGACATCTCGACATTAATTCCTCGGGTAGGTAGTAGAATTAGCGTATCCCAGCTAGTAAACATTAGCAGCAATAATAATTGCTTATGTTCTCTGCCTAACTCAGTAGCAATGGGAAAAAGTTCAAAATTTCCGAATCTAAAGATATAAAAGAAAGTAGGGACAACGCAACACTTATAACTCGAGATCGGCTGAACAGATATTTATCATTATTGGTTACTAATAACACATCGAAAAATTTATAGAAAATAATATGAAATATAATATTAAAGTTAGTATGGAAATTTCGATACAACGACGCCTTCTGTGAAAAATTCTATGGAAGCACAATTTTTATTTACCTGACAACCATTGACATAAAAAAATTTTGGCACGCAGAATTTTGATGAAATTTTTTCAAATTTTTTTCTAATTTGTTAACAGTGAAGCGCATTTTTTTATTAATCAAAACGCGGAAAGTGAATAAATCTAATTTTGAACTCAAATTGTCGTTTGGGACTGTCAGTTGTTTGATAGTTGGTGCGATTGACAGAATTCGGATGGAAAATAGGTAGTTGCATCGTTACAGATGCATCAGTAGGAATGAAATTGGTTAAAAAGTCATTATCATTTTTTTTAGATTCGAATTCAATATTCATAGTTAGATCACAGGACAATGTCTGTCGGGAAAGCTAGTAGGAATTCTAATGAAACGTAAAGTAAAATAATAAAATGAGCCACTCCACAAGTTCGATGGTACAATGGAGGAGCTTTTTAATCCCGTGACGACCGAAGCCAAAAACTGGCTAAGGGATAAAAGTTTTATTTTTTGACGTGATATATTATAATAATCTTTGATATTTTTTTATGGTTTTATAGATTTTATTTTATTTATTTTTTGCGCCAAATACCATACGAATATATATATATATATATAAAATGAGCGAAAAAATTACAGACTGGGCGAATAAATATAGGTACTTTGTGAGTGGCCTATATAAAACTGATTTGAATTATAGTGAGCCTGTGGTTTATTGCTCAACATTATGATATATAAATCACATCAATTTAGTATACATATAAATAAGAAAATGCGGTGCAAAACTGAAGATTATTTTAGCAGGCTGTGTGGATAAGAAGGCTTTTTAGATGTCTCGTTATGTTCCTGAGCGAATCAATCCGTTGCCTCAATAGGTATAAACACGTCAAAGTATTTCACCCATCTAAAAATAATGTATTCACTGGGACAGGTACCCACTACAGAATCTGAAACGTTCACACTATTAAACTTTGGGGTAAAGAAGTAAATTGTATTGAATTCATATTAAATTTAACCCTACAGTATTTATTGCTTTTGCATAAATTATAATATCACTGCATTTCCTTAAAAGCGTGTAGAGAAAGATACAGCTGTGCTATAAATAAATTTCAGATTTTTGTGACAACCCTTCTTTTTGTATTTAGACCACTTTCTTATAAAGTTTTAACGTTTTTTAATGATATGACAATATTGTACCTATTTGACAAACAATAGGTACAATACAAATAATTTGACATTAAATTGTATGTAATATGTCTTTTTAATTTAAGCCTTGTGGCTGTGAATTGCCGCTTCGTGAGTAGGTACCATAAACAAAAATGTTATTTGATTGTATAAAAAACAAAAAATAAAAAATCATTAAATATTTTGACCCTGGAGAGCTCTTGTTGCCTCCCTATGCCCCTGAGTGGGGTGTAAAAGGGAGAATTGATTGATGATTGATTGATTGATGAGAATGGTCTGGAAAATAATTCTTTTTAGGAGCAAACTTGACTTATAATTCGACCTTTTCCTTGATATGAGTCATACATATACAAGAGCTAATTTGCAATAATTTTCTTTCCATTGACCAGGGGTCCAATACGTGTGATTTTTTAGTTTTTTTAAATTTTAAAGAGTTTTTCCTCAAATTTTCCAATTGCTCTCATACTTACTTCAGTCTTCTTCTTGTGTCCAGAATTGAACAAAGGCTCCCTCTTGGACTTCCACACATCTCTGTCGGACGCTACTCTCTTCCAGTGCAGGCCCGCTAATCTTAACGTCGTCGGACCATCTTGTCAGGTTCCTACCCACGCTTCTGCATCCTGTTCTAGGCCCCCAGTCCAGCACCCTCTTCGTCCATCTGCCATCAGACATACGCGCCACATGACCTGCCCAGTTCCATTTGTGTTCCGCGATTATTTGTAATTTTCTAATATTCCAAATGTATTTGAACTAAAACTAAAAAAAAAGTATTTCACATTGGAAACTAAAAATACTCTACTAAAGAGATTTAGATTAACGTAAAATACATTTGTCTTTCTGTATGCGAACTACGCAACGAGGTACCTATACCTGTCACATCATGTAACGGTTCACAAAAGCCCTTTATTGGCCGCAATATCGTATCTCGTGTACTGACTCTATTACAATACCTACCGATGTTTAGGGGACATCTTTTTGTTGTGTCGGCAAACATTTACCGGACGAGGGCAAACATTGGTTGTTGATAGTCCAACATCATAAGTACGTGATTATTAGTTGTCGGAATGAACGATCATTTCAAATAGACGTAAATTTACAGCGACGACCATAATATAATTAGGTACTCAGTATTGAGTAAGGTTTCGGTATACACGGTTTTAGTCAACACATTTTGAAATAACATACTTACAGCCAGTTTCATAAAAAGCTTCACAAGAACACTTTAGTTAAAGTTCCTTCTAAAATTTAAAGACTCCTTTAGGCTGACGCGTTTCATAAAAATATATTCCAGCTAAAATTTGAAATGTCAAAAAATATATTTTAAAGTTGGTAGCAGTTGGTAGTGTTACCATGGAAATCTATGGAAAAAATAGGTTGTTTACTAATATTTTCGCGGAATTTCTGTTGATCTGTCAATTTCATTTCTCAATAGAGCACCAAAGTGCCGTTTTTTGTGTTAATTTATTATAATGGTTTATGAATAATTAAACGAAATCTGTAAACAATAATATTCTTCCCTTTTCGCCATGTTTTCCGCCCTATTTTAGTCATTTTTGTCCAGAGTGTCACCGCATACAAAATGTTTATCTTTGTGACAGAGAAAGCGCCACGAAATTTTCTATGAACTCCGGTGGTAAAAATTTGAACTACCTAAAGTCGATTTTAACTAAAAATAATAATCATTATTGGTACTTTAGCTAAAAGTCGGTTTAAAATGTCGTTTTGTTGTTATGAAACCTGTTATTTTTTAAAGGAAGCTTAAAGTCTCCTTTATTTTTTTTATGAAACCGGCCGTTAATGCATCAATTGATTATTCATGCTATTGTGAAAGTTGACATCAACCGCAACCGCTTTAGCAGTAGGTACCGTAGTCCTAGGAAAACAGACCATTAGAACGTCTGTAATGAAAACGTTGCGGCCCATGGCAGAAATATCCCTATAAGTGGGCTTGCCGGATTTCAGAAAAATGTTCAAAAGGGACAACCAACCTCCCCTTTCTTTCCATGAGTGATTTGTAAGAATTGATATTATAAAAATCTACTTGTTGTATAAGTGCATAGGATTTTATGACATATTGAACATGTTGAGAATTTTCATGATTAGGAGTTTCGGAGATTTAGACATTACCACATAATTACGAACGTTGTCAACGTAAAGTGATCACACTAAGCCAGCCTTCGAAATAACAGCAAATAACGGTCGTAAGCCCGTAGTGGTTTGTTTCATTAAAAAATCGAACATCAGTACATAATGAATTGTTATAGTCATTAGTTGTTTATTTAAGAATCGATATTATTTCTGTTTAACCATGTGGTTTATAATTAAAATGACTTGTAAGAATTTCATAATATGTTCGATTTGAAATCCAGCAGTGATTATACGTCTGAATTAGGATTAAAGACAACCACATAATTATTATTAGCGCAATTTTGACATTTTTAATAACCTTTCTGTTTGGTGCATCCATACTTACAGATGAGCAGTTTGACTTGGTTAAGATTTCTTTAATAAGATCTTCTTAGGATCTATTACATTTTCATACCGCTTCATACTTTAGCACTTTTTCCGAGTGAGAATTTTGATTCAATAAATTTGGTACATAATCAGTTTTGATTTAATATAAATTTAGAGTATAGTATGCTGTGTGGTGAGTAAAGGTCGCCTCTTTCGCTGCTTAGTCTAAGTTTTATCATCATTTTACTGGGACGGGAAGCAAACCGGCACCGGGTTGTGAAGATATATCTTTCAATACTAGACTATGATCAACATTATTCATTAAGTTTGCTGATTCGATGTATTGTGTACTTACCTACCACATAGTTTCCATTATACAAGTGTTGAGGAGATGTTATTGGTTTTTTAGATAATGCAGCATCGAAATAGAATACTGTCCAAGCGCCACAAAATCAATAAGAACCCCTTTCTCGCATTGTGGCCTTGTTACATGTAAACAAGTCTGCAAGATCCGTCAACATCTTAACACTACTTGGTCACACGTGTTTAGAAAATACCGCAGTCACACCCGGTGTCTGTGAATTGTATTATTGCTTTTATTCATTTTTTTACAGCATGCAATTTTTTATATCGATTTGTAGCTTAAAGTGTCTACTTGAAAACAAGATCCTAAAATTATGTGTGCATTCATCGTGATTTTAATGATATATCTTTCAATTCATGCAACAAATCATCAGACATGGTGACACGGTCTTAGGTATATGAGCCTCCTCGCAGGCGAATACATTGTCATAAAAACTATTCAACTTTTCTCAAAATCCCAATTTTTCATATGATGTGTTGCGATTGATTGTTTCGAAGGATATCATGAAATGTGGAGTAGATATTTCGAATCTTAATCAGGAAATTAAAAAAAATGTACCTCAAGCAGAGTTGCACTGCCCTGCGTATGACCAAGTGTTAATCTTGACATAATAATTATGACACATACTCGGAGAATACATGGTTCTGCGTAATGCCCAAGGGATGAGACTTAATAATATTATTTACATAACCTGAGACAGTTATAGTAAAGGGTGACGTATGAAGAGTTAGAAATACAAGCAAACTGTTAGATAATAGCTTTGTAAGCCTGTAATCCCTTCCAGTGGTCTGTTACTATAATTAACTACCCTGCATTGTGTCTTTTTATCCCCGTGCTAATACTCTCATGACACACTGCCTGGGCTTAGCGCCGGGAGAGTCTCCGTTAATTCCGTTAACGATACGACAATGCTTTCTGAACACACATTTTTCTCACGAAATAAACAACGGTCATTCTTGTTTTTTATTTATCGTATGTACCAAATCTTAGATCTGAAAATAGTATTTGGATAAAAATAACAAACGTTTCAATCGCCGAATGCACAAGTCAAAGTTATTAAAATACTGAAGTAACAAAATTCTTAGCACAAATTTTCTCAATTTATCTCCGAAATTTCGTCATATTATTATATTTTTTCCAGTTGATCTCGGTGCCGTGACGGTAATGCACTCTTTCCGGCGACATTCTCCATCCTTATTATACTAACTTGGCCATTATTATGGACGCTTGTAGTGTGGTCCTCGATCGTTGTGGGGTTATTATTGTGATACCATTTCATGGGCAATCATCGCCTTTTCTTCCTGCTCAAGATCTCTAAGCTCTAAAAAATTTTACCCTATAAACAAGATTAATGAGTGCCTGCCATCAACAGTACTAACGTTAAAAATAGGAGTGTAGATTAATACGATGTTTTAATCCAATCCAAACTCCCTTAAGGCCCCACTTAGGGGCATAGGGAGGCAACAAGAGCTCTCCATTCCACTCGATCTTGCGCAATGTTTATGACCTTCTCCCACGCCATGTCCAGATTCCTCAGCTCTGCTTCGAAGGAGCGGAACACAGTATGAGAGTCGCTGAACTGTCGTTCGGCATCCTTAACACATGTCCCAGCCAAGTCCATCTCCTCCACATAATGGTAGAAGTGACGGGCTCAGCGTCGTTCGTGATGCAGTGGTACCATCTTACACCCAAAATTCTCCCGAGGCACTTCATTTCGAAACCTGAGACTTTTTGTGCCTGGGCTTTGGTCAGGTGCCAGGACTCACACCCATACAGGAGAATGGGCAATACGTGTAAAATAACTACAATTTGAAGTACCTACGTACTGAAGTACCGACCTCGGTAGCCTAGTTGTACTAGCGTGGACTTCAGATCCGGGGTCCCGGGTTCGATTCCCGGCCGGGTCAGAGTTTTCCTGAGTGTTTTTTCACTTGAAATTTCTACCCGGGGTTGGCCCGTCTCAGATTGGACGGGACCGGTTGACTGGAAAAAATTGCCTCAGGCAATAAGTTCCGCCGGCTATACTGACACTTTTGTATAGAAAAGTGTTATATTATTATTATTATAAGTACGCTTTCGTACGTATTTTCGGTCGTTGGTTCGAATCCCGGTGCCGACCTTTTCTACTTTCACAACAAAAGCTTTGCTTTATGCGAAAGATGTCAAAAGAGTATTTGTATTCACATTAGTTGACCCCAGACTCAATAAAAAAAATAAATATAACGTATCAACCCTTAAGCACTGTTATAGGTCTTATAGACTCCTATTCCAAAAATAAACACTTGCTATCTCGCTCTGGTGCGCCTGAGCATATTGTGCGTCTCAGTACCTTCAAGTGACAAGTCGATTAGTGTGCTAATGGCAGTGAAGCGGAGAGGACGTTTCGCAAGTTTTTTAAGGTCAGTATTGACATTTGAAATTTTTTTGTAGGTCTCAGAGACCTATATCAGTGTTTACGTAAGTTTTTTAATAAATTTATATTTTGTTTTTAGGATGGATTCCGAATAACCATGTACTTCTCGCGCACTGCAGCCACGTGCAATTAATATATTAGATTCTGCCCCAGCTTGCACATTAGAAGACTGGGTTCTGAATGAGCAAAATTGTGATTTTCTTAAATCACTTGAGGTGATTCTGATGTTGATGAAGATTTTTCTCGATAGATCGGAATATGATTGGAAGTTATCCAATCATATTCCGATTCTGAAAGCAGTTTGTCTGATATGGAACTGGAAACTGCTCAAGATGTTTCTCAAGAGATGGAAAATGATGCTGGCACATACATGATGGAACGTGATACCATAAAATTGTCTGAAGTTTAAGTGCTCTCATTTTTTTTAAGTGATCTTATTTTGTGAAAATTTAGACTGAGTTACAAAGATTAGTCATAAAAGTATATAATTATGTTATTAAAAAAATATTATTTCATCTTTAATTTTTTTATTAGTATATTCACAATAAAAGTTCCTTCAATTGTTGTTTTTTGTTAATTTACCTAGAAAACCAATTGAAATTTATCTCAACATCTTTTGTTAAAATGTAAGTTTGTATTTCATATTTTTATATAATAAAAAAAAATATTTCAAAAAAAAAATTTTTGTAAAAAAAAATCAGTTTTATTTTTGGGAGTCTCATAGACCTATATCAGTGATAATGTTACAAAACAAGGTGTCAGTGCTTAAGGGTTAAAGTATATTTTTAAAATTAACCTTTACAAATATTGTGACACTATTTAGGGGCAAAGAGAAGCAAAAAGAGTGATAAACCTGAATTAATACTGAAATGTTAAACAGCAAGTGCCTTAATGGACTCTGCACAGCCTTCGATCGGATACACCACGAATCAAGCACCTTTGTTTGTCCCCGTTGAATTCTTATTGCGAAACGAACGCGTTTAATCTATTCATTATAAGTATAAACAATCTACGACCTGAAAAAAGAAACTACCCAAATCAGTTCACGCGAATCATCTTTAGAAAATTTAAAAACAAAATTATGGATTGTTACGTGGACAAAAATCAGGAACAAATGTAAATTAGTATACATTGAATTGTATGTGTGGGGTAGGCAGAACTGTTTGCTTTTAACAATTACCGAATTGAAAACTATGAACAGAATTCATATGTGTGTAAACCTACATAATATCAATCATTGTTTTAGTAAAGGTTCATACAATTTAGAACATAGATTTCCTAATTATTGAGGGGTTAGTTAATTGAACGGGATTTCTCCCAGTCAAATCTATTTTAATTTTTTGTTGATAGGCTCGATAATAATGTGTATCGTATTTCACCCTGGGATTTAGTTTTAACGACCAAAGCAAGATGGTTTTTACTTTCAAGTTATGTTTCAATTAATCATTAACTCTCGATTATTTGAACTATAGTTTCTTTATTTTTCTTACAGTATTCTGAAAGTATTTGTTTTAAAACCTGCCTGCAAGTTCATTGAATTGAATCCCGGGCACTTTGTTGCAACTCACCCAAAGTGTTTCTTCAATAAAAATGTTGCCACATCTGTTTACCAAATTCAACAATCGGAAATTAGCAAAATTAATATAAGATACTCGCGATGCCGATGCCGGTCCAGTCATATCAATATACTCGGATGAACTCTCGCCGACTCTGCTTCCTTCCGTCCTTTTCTTTGCTTTTCTACGATTTTTCTTTAAAAATGAGTCAAAAGAGCATATTGACATGAAAACTGCGGCTTTATAACTTTACCTTAGCTTAACCAATCGACCCTTTGCTGGTAAAATTGTTTGTGATATTTACCTATTGTAACAGTCATAATGAAAAAAAAAAATCATTTGTTGTCTTTTTGCTGCTGTTTTCTATTTGATTGGAACATGCATATTATCTTATTGAAACCAAACATCATAAACCATAACTCCAATGTACAATCATTACGGATATGATCGAGAGGACAAGTCGAGAATAAGTAGATACTTAAATTAATAATTATGTTCTTTATATAATAAACCCGTGCCGTGAGGTTGCCGGCGAAGAATAGCACCTCTGCTCTTTTTGCTGATTTTTCGAGCATCCTGTAAGAGGCAGGAAATCGAAAAATTAGATCGGGACCGTGAGGTTGACCACTTCACGTCCTTAAATCTCAACTGGTCAGAAAAGGCACAATGGGCCTCGGACGCCTTCAAGCGCAATGGAGAGCTCTTGATGCCTCCCTATGCTCCCGAGTGGGGCTTAGGCCTCCGCATTGCTGGTTGGTTGGGGGGTAGTTCGCGGCGGGCTTGATTAGTCCGGGGCCGGCTTTTTTTGTTTGATTGCTTTGGTCGAGCTGGGAGGTCGGTTTCGTGCGGGTCGGGTTTGCTGCGGATTGGTCTCCACCAGGCTGGCTTGCGGTGTGCGGGGTGCCTTGAGGGGAGAGAGATATAATAAACCATAAATTCGAGGGGACTGGGGGAACAAGTCGAGAATACCAAACTTAAAGGACATACATAATATTATGTACCTAATATTATCAACCATAAGCTCCTATGTACCACCATTGAGGGGACCTACGGTACAAGTAGAGAATTCTACTTAAACACATACATAATAATATGTTATATCATATAGCATAAACTCCAATGCAAGTTGAGGGAACAAGTCGATAAATACTCAAAGGACATTAATTTTATTATACATCTATGTATTTAATGAGTGGAAGAGTGGTGAAAGCTGCTGTCAACCAATTCTAGGATATATTTTGAGATTATAGAAATAAAGCATATCTTGGACACTAAATTATCTTAGTGTCCAAAAGAATCTTCTTTTCAGTTTTAGAGGTGACGATAATTTTAACCCTTTTTTTAATTAAGCCAGAAAGTCTTCCGCACCCACTTAAAAAGTCAGAATAAAAATAAGTTGAGACAATTAATTAATTAGAACAGTTAATCAAGATGACTTACTCACTTTCTTTCTTTCTGCCTGCTCATAATTATTATAATGAAAGTTTTCTGTGTCCTCTTGTCTCGGAGAATTAATCGGCGCTGTTATAGAAGCACAATATAATATAACTACCGTATTACACAATCACTGCGAAACGTTCACTTTGAGTTTATTTTTAACTAGCTTAAGTACCCGTGCGTTGCCCAGGAATCGTGCATTATGACCACGATTCTTCAATTTATACCTGTGAAGTTATGTTTGATTAGGGTAACTATGTGTAGGACATAAATGCAAAATCGGCGCGGAACTCACAGATGAGCTCCTAGATGGCCAGGGACTCAAGCAAGGTGACTGACTGGCACTCACATACCACAACAGTACAAATCCTAATATTTATTTCCAAAGTAGCCAAATCGTCAGATATGCTTATGACGTCAACATAGTAGGAAGATTCCTGATAGCCATAAGAGAAGTCTTTGACTCCTTGGAAATAACAGCAAAGGAATTGGGATATAATATAGAAATCAAGCGAAGGATACCAACAGAAAACAAAGCATTCTTCTCTACTCTACTGCCCGTGCTCTAGTCAAGAAGTGTCCATAGAAAAACAAAGATCACTCTCTACAAAACTATTATAAGAACAGTTATGACATATGTATAGGAAGCATGAACAATGACTGCCAAATCCATGGAAATGCTGGACACATTTGAGAGAAGAATGCTTCGTATGATTTTGGAGCCCATGAACGATAGAGAATCCTGGAGAGTTTGGTTTAACCATGAGCATTACAATGTTTACAAAGCTCCCAGGATCTATGAATATGCTAAATTGGGCAAGGCATATCGTTGCTTGATTTTATTTGGTTGGTTTTTAAATAAAACTCTTAATTTCACTTATAAAATTTAATTTTTAATTTTTTGTGTCGCCATATTATACCTACTGATGTCAAATAAAATATAATTGCTATTATTAGGTGAGAACAAAAACAAATTTGAAGGATTCATCAATCACGTAAAGGAAATATGTTCGGCAAACACTTTCAAACTCACCAATGCCAAGGACAAACTGAAGAAATTTTATTCCCTATTGATTTTAAAACTTTTAAACAAAAAAGTTCGCTATACTGAGATCGACTTCGTTACAACAAATTTTGGTTCAGTACATCTTATATGGAAGTTTTTCAGGGACAAATTGACGATTCGTTATACTGGAAATTTCGTTAGATACTTCGGTATTCGCTATAAAAAAATTTGATCTGTATTTGAATTTATCATACTTCAATAGTGACGATGCATAAAATACAAAAAAAATATATGTAGTAGGTTGAAGTAATAATATTCCAAATCATTAGAAAAAGTGCAAGTGCACAAGTATTTAGTCCTATTTCTTAGCTAAAAAGACACAAACAAAATACAATAAGACAACAGGGGTGTAAAGAAAATTGAACATATAATATTTAAAGATACATTGTGGTCCTAGTTACATAACCTCATCATCGCAATATTAAACTAAACTAAATTATGAAGTCTCAGGTTTGTATCCATAAAAGTAATGAAAAAAAAGGTTCATATAAGTTGAATAGACGTAAGGTGTGATAGATTATATTAATATATCTATAAAAATAAAGCCTTGTTCTTTGAAGATATTTACAATGTAACATGCAGGATTGCGAAATACTATATCTAATTATATGCAATTACACGTATTGAAAAGATTTAACGAATAAAATATTTAGCGTACAGTGTGTGCTGTTTATAGTCTATCTAATTATTATATTGTCTATCCTGTTGAAAGAAGAACTGCTGGTCTGTCTTCTGTTTGTGTCGTATCGAGTCTCACGACGTTGGCAACCACTACTTCAACACCCCCGCTGTTCTTAGTCCAGTCCAATCTCTCATGTTAGGCATCTAAGATATTTGCCTTCGACTGGGACCTCTTTGACCATCCAACATTTTCATCGGCAACAGTTGAAGGACTCATATTGATCCCGATGCACTGTAACAAAATATTATTCAATTAAAATAAACACAGAATCCATGAGCAACACATATTTTTTGTTGGGTTTTGAAGACTGGTAAATATTTAATGAAATAGTGGAATTATAAAAAAGACAGTGACAGAATTCTCACTTTTTAACTTTTGTTAAATTTTGTGTATGAAAACAAAAAATGGTAATTATTATTAAGTTTGCGGGCTTCTTTTGATATTTGACAAAAAACTTCCTTAATGAATATGTTTTAACCTAACAAAGTGTAGTGTTAACACTCGAGGTGTCCAGAAACCTCCCTTAAAAACTATGTTCCAATCTTAAATTAACCTATTCAAATTGTAGTGTTATTATTCGAAGATGTTATCAAATCCTTTAATTGATCCAAATGGAATAACCAAATGACAATGGCCAGCAATATCTTCATTTTTTAAACAAAAACACCAAATTGAGAATCAAGAGATTGTATGAGAAAATATGCAACGTTTATATTTGATTTTTATTTAAAAAATTGGTTGATAAAATGCTTCAAATGTTATCAAATCACTCCATAACATGCTTGTATAAAATATAACTACCTTTAAATCTTTAGGAGAGGTATTATTTTTCTATTTCACACATTCATAATTTGCAGTGCAAAATATCCTTGATTTTTGTCATAATTGGTAAACACTCAAGATTCTGTAAACAATGATAATAAAACATTAGTTTTGAAAACACAATTTATATAATAATTTATTATCCCATGTAATTTTACTTACCAGTTCGTGTGGATTTTTCTTTTAAACATTTATTCTTATGATTGTAATAACTCGTACTGTATATTTTTTTTGACAGTTGTGATGCGTTATTTGTCGCGTAGATGTCAGTAGCTTCTTCTTTTTCTTCTTTTTGGCATATCACCCCTGCCATAATCTCAAATATTCAATTAATAAATAATGTCTTCCAAACTTGTTATATTAAAATAGAATATATATTAAAATAATCCGAAAGATCATTAAAAAATTAGGTGTTTGATAATTTGTATTACATTCTGTACACGAAATGTAAAAATAGGATTAAAAAAACAGGATCATTACGATTACGTTTTTTTTGCTGTCCTCTCTTATGGTTGTTCTATTGTCTGTGGTTGCCATCGCCAAACGTCAAACTTTTTATAGACGTCAAAATATGTAGTAAAACCACAATTCTTTTTTCAAAATTCAATTAATGCATTCTGTTTCCTTTTATTTTTATTAGGTAGGTACTTAACTAATTGCACAACTTTCTTTTTGCTTAAATGTACTTATATTTTGTAACAAAGACTTATTTTATAACAATATACTTATTGCAAACATTATACAGTATACCTTCAGGAAAAAATGTTTAATATGATGTTATACTAAGTCTTATATTAATTATTATTATAGTAAGAGAAATGAATCATTCATTTCACTTACACAAACATATTAACTGTGGTGTTTAATCAAATGATAAATTTCCATTAAAGTAAATAATATTCCCCTCTTAAACATGCATACATAAACATTATAAAAATTGTATTCTGATGTTATTTATTTATTTTAGGTTGAATTATGAGGACCACACAATCAAATGCCACCTAAAAGAATATTCTCTAAGCCCAGAAAGATCGTCCAAACTTTGAAGTTTTCATTCTGGTTTCAACGGAGCCCACAGAGATCATTCGATCATTAAAGTGATGATCTTCTGAGTATTGTATTTCTCAACAGAAAGCTATACCTGCTTAGGAAGAATTGATTTATTACATCTTCTAATTATTATAAATATGAAACGTTGTTGTTATATTCATGCGTTATCACATCACGCTGAAACTACTCAATCATACTCTTTGTAGTTACCTTCTTCATTAATGCATTTCAATATTAATGCCTACCTACATATTAATGCAAACATTATTATAATCCAAAAGTTTTTTTTACAACGGCAACTCTAAATCTCCCTAAATTTTCACAATATGGAGGAATATGATGACATTTCATAAGTAAAATAAGCTAAATTGTTTTACTTTGTTGCAATGTTTTTACTTCTACAGAGGATTTTTTTTTGAAATAAATAGAAAGTTTATGCATTGTAGATTAAAACAAAACCGTACATGAGTAGCGACGGTGCAACTTAATGAGATTTAAATACAGTTTCAAGATACCTGATTCTGACAAAATGGCAGGATGAAAATCTTAATTTGTATGGGAGATTTATGAAAAAATCTAATATTTTTATCGATAAATAACATTTTCCAAATATTTTTAGCCTTAAACGTCCACTGGAAATTAGACTCGCTATAGAGGGTATTACTTTACTTCTGGTATCCCTAGTTTAGCCGTCTATAAAGGACGTTACATACATACATACATATATACGAACGGACTCCTTTATTTATATTGATTTGATAGGTACCTACTCATTACAAAAATTAATTTATCTGAATTTCTATTTTGGGAATTCTTTTTTTTATATTTTAAATTCAAATGTCTGTACCACTAGTATAAGTTTTCGATGATCGAATATCGAAACGATCATCGAAAGAGTTTCGAAAAAATCCCATACAAAAATGATCGAATGATTCGATTAGCGTGCAATTAGCTTTCGATTAAACTCGTACTAGCCCCACTGTTCTTACTCTGTTTTGTTCCAATATTAGGTTTTTATTAACAGTCTCCCTACTTATTCCTTTCCAATAACGTATATAAATATGTATTGTCTTACTACAAAACATATTTAAATACATGTTTTACATATATTATGGATCCAAAATTGATTGCTAAGGAATATAAAAATTCGACTGGGGATACCTATTAGTTGTTATTAACTCTGACACATTGAGAGGTAGGTACTGTTTGTTGTTCTTCGGAAGCTTTTGAGTAGGAGAAAAACTACATATACACGGTGTTAAGTTGGTAGTGGATAATCCGAAGCAGGGAGGTAGAAGACCTCAATACCTATCGATTTGACCCCCATGTATGTTCAGCGATATTGGGTGGTTCAAAAGTTATTTACCTTTTTGTGAAATTTGAATAAAAACCGGATTTCTGACTAAACTACGTAACTGTGGCTAAACTATTTAGATTACGATCATGATTTTTTTCTGGAAATAGTCCGATAGTGACCCTTACGCAAGGTATTATTGCTATGAGTCAGCACCCAATAGCTTTTGTTCAAAAACTTTTTTTTCAAAAAATTTTTTCCAAGCAAAAATTTTCTAAAATCTTTCAAAGGCTCTAGACAAAAAAATTCACGGAACATTTTTTTTTAGAAACTATTTTAAAAACTTCTACTATTCATGGAGAATTATTCCTGCAAATTTCATTTGGCTGGTATAATGGGATCATGCTAAAACGCTCTCATAACTTGTGCAAGTATCAATATTCAACATTTTTTCATTAACACACAGCTTTGTTATACGGGTGATAAAAGCCAGTTTTTAAATTATTTGAGGTACCTAAATGCATAATTTGATGTGATATTTAAATAAAATAAATTATTTATTGAAATAAAGATAAAAATATTGTTGTACACTCTTAAACCTATAATTAAAATTGTAGTACTTTAGAATAAACTGATGGTTCCTTTTTTTAGCCTGAAACCAATATTTCCCGTTATTGTTCAATATAATAAGGTATTTATTTTAATAAAATAGCTCTAAATTAGAACTTCCAGAGACGAAAGTCCATCGGATTCAAGCTGGGGACCTTAGGGGCTAGCTTTTGGACCCCCGTTGCCGCTCCATCGGCATGGGTAAATTATGTCGAAAAATGTTCTCACTTATTGGTTCTCAATGTGGTCTCTTTGAATCATTAGGGGACTCTAAAATCATTTAATGGGTCCATATAAAATGAAAATCTATTTTAGGGTCCCTGAAAAACATTAGAGGGTCCAAGCAGAGGTTCATTCCTAGTGGTAGAATAAACATGCGCATGATAATTTGTTTAGCCTCTGTTTGGACCCTCTAATGTTTTTCAGGGACCCTAAAATGGATTTTCATTTTATATGGACCCCTTGAATGATTTTAGAGTCCCCTAATGATTCAAAGGGACCACATTGAGAACCAATAAGTGAGAACATTTTTCGACATAATTTACCCATGCCGATGGAGCGGCCACGGGGGTCCAAAAGCTAGCCCCTAAGGTCCCCACTGTCCCCAGCTTAAATCCGATGGACTTTCGTCTTTGGTAGTTCTTATTATAAATAAATACCTTATATTATTGAACAATAACGGGAAATATTGGTTTCAGGCTAAACAAAGGAACCATCAGTTTATTCTAAAGTACTACAATTTTAATTATAGGTTTAAGAATGTATAACAATATTTTTGTCTTTATTTCAATAAATAATTTATTTTATTTAAATATCACATCAAATTATGCATTTAGGTACCTCAAATAATTTAAAAACTGGCTTTTATCACCCGTATAACAAAGCTGTGTGTTAATGAAAAAATGTTGAATATTGATACTTGCACAAGTTATGAGAGCGTTTTAGCATGATCCCATTATATCAGCCAAATGAAATTTGCAGGAATAATTCTCCATAAATAGTAGAAGTTTTTAAGATAGTTTCTAAAAAAAAATGTTCCGTGAATTTTTTTGTCTAGAGCCTTTGAAAGATTTTAGAAAATTTTTGCTTGGAAAAAATTTTTTGAACAAAAGCTATCTGGTGCTGACTCATAACAATAATACCTTGCGTAAGGGTCACTATCGGACTATTTCCAGAAAAAAATCATGATCGTAATCTAAATAGTTTAGCCACAGTTACGTAGTTTAGTCAGAAATCCGGTTTTTATTCAAATTTCACAAAAAGGTAAATAACTTTTGAACCACCCAATATCGCTGAACATACATGGGGGTCAAATCGATAGATATTGAGGTCTTCTACCTCCCTGCTTCGGATTATCCACTACCAACTTAACACCGTGTATACATCCGTGGTGCTTCAACCCTGTGTGGGTCTTGGCCTCCTCTAGAAGATTACTCCATGAGCTAGCTGCTCCTTTGACTATCTGTAGAGCAACTTAGATCTAAAGAGCTTTAGAAGACCAAAATAGCATCTATTGGCTGAGACAATTATTTGGCTTATTTCGAAGCTGATTTCATTTCTGTTGAAAAACTGCAAACTTCTTATAAATTTCTTCATGGAATGGTAGGTGCCCCTCAGGTCTTAAAGATGATCAGATTTTATGACGTTCTGAATCGGAGTGCAAGGGGTAGAGATGCATTTAACCAGGTCATTTCTCTCACCAACCATCATTATGATTTCAGCCTGATTCAAAAACTGATGACGGAAGAATTCCTTCAATATTCCAACTATATCTTTTGTCGGGTGCAAAAATTAAAGTATATAAACGTTCTGAACTCAACATTAACCCGAGATCAACACCGAATAAAAAAGTTGAGATATAAAACGACCCACTTAGAAGCTAAAAAGCTTTTCGACGAATGAAAAATTCCCTTTTGGTTTGCCCCATTGAGTTGAAGCACCGGCAAAGAGGATACCCTCAGGTGAAACCATGCAACCTTACAGCGGCTGCCACAAAGTACTTTATTTTTTATTTTATTTTTAAATTATAAACTCTTTTTATTTTTGAAATCCCGTCATCTCGTTTAAATACCGTTTTATACGTGGTCTAGAGAGGTACCTAGTGAATAATTGATTCATGTTTAAATTTTCACTTCTCCCAGATTGCTTTGAAGTCTGGATATCGCTGTGACATTACTATTATAAAATATACCTAAATGTTGGTACAGCTTTGTCAATAAATAACCACTCAAATAACTTGTTACACTTACTGTACAACTTGAATATTATTTGTGGCAATTACATATGTACCAAGAAAGGTAATGTTTTATGCCCTTCTTACAACAACCCTTTATAGTGGACTGTATAAAGTGTTATGTTCTGGAACTTTCTGGTTGATGGTCGGAGGTGCTTTCTCTACCGAGCTTAACAAAGAAAAGGATACAATGTGTCCTTGTCTATAGATTTAACATTAATATGCTAATATAATGAACTGTAAAAGATGCAACGATAGCACAATCAACAATTATTGCAAGTATTTCACAATGAATATAAAGTATTACACAATAAACTGAATTTCTGTCGAGAGGTCTGGCTCAGTATATCATCAAACTCTCAAGCATGTAAAATATAGTTTAAAAGTTGTCATTGGCTTGTATTTTGCCGTTTGACCAAAGGCAACCAAATCCTTGCGCTTCGATTCCATATTATTATGGTGGCTTTTATCAACTTATTAAGGTTATTTAGCCTTTTAAACCTTTCTAGCACGGCTTTTTATAGAATATTTGTTTCAATTGTTTTATTTTTGTAAAAAATAATCTGTGAACACAAAAACACTCTTTGACTCTTTCACAGTAATCTACTTCAAGCTCGAGTCGTGGAAGAGGAAGATGGTCGGCACCTGGGATCGAATCCACGACATTCCGTTACGAAAATTGACGTCGGATCCGCCAGGACACTTCGTTTTTGTTAAACTGTTTCATGCACACTTTGCTTTCTTATGGCCAAATTCATATATATATATATATATATATATATATATATATATATATATATATATATATTTTTTACAATTTTTTAGAGGTCATGACAATAAATACAAATCGATAAACAAAGAAACAGATCATGGACTAGCGAAGTTTTTCATAATATGAATATTTTCCGAGAGCTTTTACTCAGTTATTTTCTTTTTGTATACCTACATAATGTTGTTTCTACTTTGACGAGTTGAAATAAAGGACTTTAATGAATAAGAAACAAAGGTTTTTTCGACCACCAGGACTCATAATTTTGTGAAAAGAGTCCAGAGAGAAAGAAAAGAAAGAGAAACGAAGTTAAGGAAGATGAAGAATAAAATATATATCTAGTATCAGTTGTAAATCTCCAAGATATATATTTCTAGATCACGGAAAAACTCTCTGATTGCGTTGTGTATAGTATCAGGTGTGAGTTGGTTACCTTTGCTCACCTGTGTGTCGTTATGAAGTCATTAGACGTATGTAGGGTTTCTTAATCTTTTAATGGCATATTTCAACTGAACTCTCGTGTAGGTACTGTACCTACGTTCTAACAACGGTAAAGGCTTTGTGCGTTTTCCGTTATAAACAATAATATTATTCTCGTTACGGTTTTAGTGAAACAGAATATAGTTTTCAGTACTACTATAATCTCTATTTAATTTCATTTATCAGCATTTTTCATATGATTATTACCTATTTACGCCGCGGAGTTGCCGGCTAAGAATAGCACATCTGCTCTTTTTGCTGGTTTTTCGAGCATCCTGTAAAAGGCAGGAAATCGAAAAATCAGATCGGGACCGTAAGGTTGACCACCTCACGCCCTTAACCTCGCCTCGGACGCCTTCGAGCGCAATGGAGAGCTCTTGATGCCTCCCTATGCTCTTGAGTGGGGCTTAGGCCTCCCGCATTGTGGGTTGGTTTGGGGGGATCTGCGGCGGGCTTGATTTGTGTGGGGCCGGCTTTTCTGTTTGATTGCTTTGATCGAGCTGGGGGGTCGGTTTCGTGCGGGTCGGGTTTGCTGCGGATTGGTCTCCTCCAGGCTGGCTTGCGTAGAGTGGGGGACCTTAACGGGAGTATGTATGTGTATGTATGTATGTATTACCTATTTAAAATAATTTATCGGACCGTTAAAGGCATATAAACAATAGGTGGCGTTGCAATTTGTTTAATGTCAAACCTGTATTTTAACCTCCTAAGGCCCAGGCTTATGAAATGAAAGAAGTAATAAAGACCCAGAGTACTTTAAATAGTACTTAATAAATAAATGCGTTCAGACCCAGACAAACAACCCATCTTTTTTTACATTTATAGTTAAGCAAGTATTTTATTAATTCGTAAGGGATATTCTGAGCACTTAAGTAAGACTTTAGTGAAGAAAAAAATCCAAAATGTTTTTACCTATAAAAAGGACTTTGGGTCTGTATGCTGTAAGTTCGTCATATCATTTTACCTTAGGAAAGGAATTAGGGTTTCAAAATAACATTCAAAATCATTCTTATTTGGATCAAATTTGTTATAATAAAAAGGAAAACACGGTTTCTGTTTTTTTGTGAGGCACGGAACAGGTTTCATGTTGAAAATTTGACGCAAGTTTTCATTTTGCAGCCTTCCTTCCTACACTTATGTTTTACACAAAATCCATTTCAGGCATATCATGGTGTGCTCCATGAGTTCTCGTAAATTTTTGAGGGCATGAGAACAACCGTAAGTCGTCCTCTTTTTCGTTATATGTCCTCTGATTCTATCGATACTTATTCCGTGATATCTGCATTAAACGCGTTTTCTTCGACTAGCATTCCACCAAATTCCGTTTTTAGGAATCTAAACAACATCTGTGTCTAAAATAATCAGTATTTCTTTTTCGTTTAGTTAAAATTAAACAAAAACATAAACATTTATCAAAAATGTTTATTTATTATAATCATAGCTCAAACCCAAAGTCCTACTAACAGTACCAAATAAATAAACTTTCTTGAAGAGGATAGACCAGAGGTCCTTTTTAAAGCACCTAATAATTTGAGGCTACTAATTGCAGCCACTAATGTAGAAAACTATAAATTTATAACATAAACTGGTATTATTATTCACAATATTCCTAAAAAATCATTACTTTTGTAAACAAAACGTAGGATTTTAAAGATAAAGACAGATTACTCACATGACACGTGCCCCGACTCCATGATCGCTGACTTTCAACTGACAGATGACATTCAGATTTATATATTTTTTTATTAAAGTGAGTATTGCCAGCATATGAGAAGTATAATCCATCATTCTATGCTGAATTTTAGTTTTAGGAGGGAAATTTAAATATGCTAGAACCAATAATATAATTGGTACTTTAAGAAGTACCATGGGCGTTTATTTCAGGCAGCAAAATTTTATATTGGGTCTGAATGACTATGTTGATTTAGTACTTTTTATAGTACCCGGGGCCTTAGGAGGTTAATACTTGTACATTGTACTACAAATAAAACAATGGTCTGAACTTTCGTGTGTGTTTTTAATAACACTGAAGACAAATCTAAGCTTTTATGTAAATTAATCCATTTTTGATACTCATCACATCAGTATGTATAGCTTCTTCTAAAGCTACTAAGAATAAAACTGTTTTGTCTAAACTATTGATCAAAAGTCTTCTTCACTTACACAGTTCAAGGCATTTCTATATTATAAATTGAGGGGTTATTGCATTACCTACTGCTTGATATCTCATAATGCCATGTAGTTTTTTGAAAATACTATTGTCGCGTATAATGCAGAATATTATAACTGCCACAATATTAATATTATTTCAGGTTTGTGTTTATCTCCATAGCATTTTCCACCAGCGAGTATACCTTAAACATACAAGTTTTGTCTTTTATTACCACAGATCCCATAATTTTTTCCGTAGGTATAAACTTTTTTTATATCAATTTAATAAAAACGCAAAGTTTTTTTTAACTGAATTTTTATTTAAAACGTCAAATGAAACGCGAACACTGACATTACTTGGTTTTATTAGGATGAAATTAAATTTTTATTGAATAATAAATGTTTCACGACTGAAAACGACACAGTTAAAGTACCTACACAGCTCGGCGTGATATCCTTCACTGTAATAACGTTGCGTTACAGTAAACTCTCTGTTATTCATCTTTAAATGGCAAACAAACACGCGTAAAGCGATTCGATCAAGGTTGTTTTTCTATTACTTCTGCCTTACCTACTCCTACATCTTCATTTTCTTGTGCGGCGGATGTTTAGCTTTCCCTCCACCTCTTTATTCGTCTTTTCAAGAACTGGTGCTGTCTATTCGCGATCTCTCCAAAACATCGATCAAACTATCGCAATAAATATGGTAAAATTTTAGGGGAGTGCAAGTCCAGACCTTATTTAACTAATCCACGTGGGCTCCCAAGGTGGAGCATGTAGTCGCCACCTCAATGCCTTTCTTTCCGGTGCCAGCCGCTACGCCTCCTCCCGATACTTTGCAGGTATTTGGTACAGGCTCAAACAATAGTATGGCACGGTCGTCCTGTTCTTCTTGTCTCGGCCGGGTTGTAAAATAAGTTGCCTTGGCCTGCGCTTTCGGGAGAAGACCTCGGGATTTCAAAAACCGGGGGTAAGTGTTCGACAACTTGTGAAATAAAAATTAAACATTTTGTATCATTACATTATTTTCGAAGATATGTTTCTCCAAGTAAGTAGTTACGGTCGAATATAATTAATTATCGTAAAACTGTCTAATATATTTCTAAACCATTTCATGTAATGAAAATTTTTAATCGAAGACCATCAGCCCCCGCGTACAATTTGTATTTTGCGAACGAATTTTTCGTCAATGTATAGTGCGAAAAAAATGAACTGTAGGGCTATTCTCGTAATCAATCGCTTTTAAAAATCACTTAACGATAAAATTAAGACACGATCGCAAGCAGTCGTATTCACAAAACTATCGGAATCTAATCGTAATCCTATCTTGAACTGGATCATTTTCATACTGATATTTGAAACATAACGAATTTTTAGATATCTTGTTTTGTGAATACCAATCCGCCATTTTATGATTGTCAATCAAGATAAGAGCGTATTAAGACCGCTACGAGAATAAGGGCCCTGTCCACTGAACATAATATAATTGTTTATAACAAGTAAAGACACGTAAGTATATATTGATAAAAAATGTGGACAGTTAATTTTCTTGTACTCTACATTGAGGGCCCGGGAATTTGACATGACCAACATTTGTGTATTTAATTTTGCTCTCTGAACTCATTTTATTTCAAAGAATAAAAATATTGTCTTGATAATTCGACGGATAAACAAGCTTCTAAGAACATAAAATAATAGTTACATTTCGCGTGGTGATGTTTTGTACGACCGAAAAACCCAACATCAACAAATGAAAAATCGCGTAGGTTGGTACATATTTTTATTTCATGTACCAACCGTTAGTTTGTGTATTTCTAAAAATGGGATAAATTTGAACCACAGATGATAGAGAAAATAACCGTTTTCTTATTTCCTTAAATCTTCATGACGACATTTTCACCGTCCATTTGCGAAAAAGACACACGGACTATATCTATATGTACCTCAAAGGTTAAGAGGCTTACAAAGGTTTGTTTACATATGCTGGCTTTTTCTACTTTACAGAAAACCATTAGCTCCTAGGAAACCTTCTATTTACATATCTGCGTTCCAATTCACAGTTTTGTGAACAAATGTTGATAAATTTTGCCCAAATACTTTGTTACGATAATCGTTTTCTTACAACCGTTACAATAATGTTAAAACACTTTGTATGTTTATTGTCATTTAACTCTTGACGTTATTGTGGTCGGAAATAATTAATTAATATTGTTTCCTTTAAACAATTATTGTTTATGAAGAGTGCATGCGATGCACCACTTGACAATTAATTTATAACGGTAATCTATAAAAGATTGCCTCAGGCAACGAGTTAACCAGTTATACTGACACTTGTAAATAGAAGTTTAGATATAAGTAATATTATTTTTTTATATTTTGACGAAACGGGCTAAGGCCTGCCGCGCACTGGCTACTCGTCGACAGCAATTATTTAGTTGCTTCCAATGAAACACAAGGTATTGAATGCAGCCCCGCATACGGGCAACTTTTTAGTTGCGGTTGTTTTCTACGAATTTCTTCAAATCAACTAAATAGTTGAATGAAAATAGAAAAAAGGTCACAAGAATCTAGACATAATTAGAACGTTGTGCACCAACAAAGCCAATAGGCAATAAATATGAGACATAAACAAAAATGGACATAGTCATATCCTGGCGCCAAATACATGACAGCAGTCGCAGTCTTTAAATTTGGTTGCTCTCTTGTTCTCAATAATTTCCAACTTTTATCTCTATATTTCATTGATTATTATAAATATATACTTGTTGCATACATTAGATTTTTCGACATGTTGAACATTTTGAGAATTCTCATGGTTAGAGTTTCGGAGACTTAAATAATACCACCTAATGGCGAACGTTGCTAACGTAAAGTGATCACACTAAACCAGCCTTCGAAATCACAGTAGAAGACGGTCCTAAGCCCGTAGTGGTTTTTTCCATTTAAAAATGGAACATTAGTAATGAATTGTTAGAGTCATTAGTTGTTATTTTTTTTTAAAAACTAAATAGTTGCTTTAAACAAGTTGCCAGTGCGCGGCAGGCCTAAATTAGCAGGGAGTTGTATAATATAATAGAAGGCCGAGGATCGGATCGCGCCGTAGTGCCAATGATGATGGTTATATTAAACTACCAACTATTTCATCAAAAAATTGAGCGATAAGAGCGAATCGGACCACTGTGATATTTTTATAATTGTCTTGTATAATAAAATGTATACTATGCGCCTTACGAGCTTCTTAAAAATACTTACGGAAAATCGGGAAAATTCCCTATATCCAGATAAAATCTAACTTGCTATTTTAGCTGTTCCATGTAGAAAATATTGTTTTAAATGGTTATGGATTTATCTGCAATGTAATAAGATTATGTGCGATATTTTCTCATGTACCTTTAAGAAATAAAATAAGAATAATAATGGTTTTTTTCGTAATAAATAAAATAAAAGTACAGCAAGAAAAAAATATAACTGAAAATACACATCCACAGCAATGCTTGTTCTCTTTCAAAAGCAAGAAATGCTTGTCTTTTGAAAGTTTGAAGGGGGTATGATGATATTAAAAGAAAATACAGTTGCACTCTTACAGAATTTCATCAAATTTCAGGCCAGTCTCACTCGAGATATTAATTCTATTGATTCTCATGATTATGTGTTCGTTAGTTAGACGAATGCTAGATTTGCACTCTTATAGCATTTCATCAAATTTCAGGCGCTAGTTTCACTCAAGATAATAATTCTATTGATTCTCATGATTATGTGTTCGTTAGTTAGACGAATACTAGATTTGATGAAGTTTCCTGAAAATGTTTCTTTATTACGCGAACTCATCCTGATGAACTTTCACTACGTTACCCAACCAAACCTTACAAAAAGTATAAAAGTATTTAATCATTATTTTAACATGATTTGTAACGTTTCATTTTTGGTATCATTTACAAAGAAGATGAGTAAGGAATTTCTCTCTGAAAAGATTTTTGGACACAATGTAATAGGGAGAGACACAAGAGATTCTCGTCTAGTCATCTTACACTTCCAGAAGTTGAATAATATTACGTTTCACTGGAAACCCACTTGATATACCGTAGCTGTGCTAAATAATACGAACACCGTCCAGTAATTAGTCATGAATAAACAAGGCATTTCCGCTTTTGATGTTATTTTTTCTTTATTAGAACGATATAAGAAGCTCTCAATGTTCCAATCAACATTTTATTTATTCATATAAAAAAGAAAGTATTTATT
This sequence comes from Mystacides longicornis, assembly GCA_963576905.1. Lineage (NCBI taxonomy): Eukaryota > Metazoa > Arthropoda > Insecta > Trichoptera > Leptoceridae > Mystacides > Mystacides longicornis. Next base: position 12,512,177 of record OY756424.1, read on the forward strand.
AAAAAAAAAACACTTAATTAACTACGGTGATATTATGCGCAATGGATTTTTTTACCCATCACCCCGTGTCAAGGGGTAGGCAGAGAGAACGGACCTCCACTCTTTACTATCCAAGCATACTTCTTTCGGTTCTTCCACCGACATAAAATTTTGTGATACCCCCTCTCCTATTTCTCTTACTTCTTACCTGGCCTTCCTTGAGAACGGAATCGATGTGTTCGATCCATGCCATTTTCGGTCGGCCACGCTTTACACCTCTGCATTCAGCCTTATGAACTCTCTTTGTTCTTAAGTTTGCATCCATTCTTTCCATATGCTCAAACCATCTCAACTTATTAAGTTCCATCTTTGTCATAAAACTTACTTCCATACCACATTCCTTCCTGATATTTTCATTCCTTTCCATATGCCATAAAGTTTTTCCACATATTCTTCGTAGAGATTCCATCTCTACTGCATTTATACTACGTCCATGTCCACGTTTCACAACCATACATCATTGATGGTAACAGGATTGCGTTATGCACTAGTTTCTTTGCTTGTAGTGAGACGTTGTTGTTTCTCATTATAGGTCTTAGTGCACCGCCCACCCTGCAACCAGCAACTTTCCTACGTTCGAATTCTTTTTCATACTTTCCATCCCGACTAAACATTATTCCTTAATAAAGTAGTCATTAATTTGCTCAAGACATTTATTTTCTACGCTTATTTTACAATTCGTTCTTGCTTCATCCCTTTAAAATAGCAAAACCTTTGTTTTGCTGACATTCATTTTTAGACTTTTTTTTTGCACAATTTTCAAACACACTTGAAACAAGTTTTTGCAAATCATTTTCGTTCTTTTAACCCACTGACGCAAAAAACAAATTTAACAACCAGGGTGACAAAACGCACCCTTGTAAGGTGAATATAGCGAAGCAATGCCACGAATCAGCCGTTTATTCAATCCATATATTGACTGAGTAACAAATCAAATCAACCCAACGTTGGCGATCGTCTTAACATTATTTAAGAGAATCATTAGCGCTCTCGTCTATCCCACGAAGATTATTCTTTTGGGTTTATTAATGATTAAATAAGTAACATACAATTTGGTGGCTAGCTTAGTGTCTAGTTTCCAAGCTTGTTTCAGTTAGGGATGCGGCTTCGTGTCCTGGTAGTGGTTATTAGTGATGAAACATACTTTTTTTCATGTTATCGAATATATATTTTTTGATTAGGCATTATCATCCCACAGGTTCATTTAAAAAATAGTTGCAGCTGTGGGTGGAAAGAAGTGGATGAAACTGGCAAACGACAGAGAGGAATGGAAGAAAATCGAAGAGGCCTATATCCAGCAGTGGACCAGAGAGGGCTGAAGAAGAAGAAGAAGAAGATCCTGGATTGTGTCAGACAAAAACGTTATCGCTATCGTTGAAAAGATTGTTATAATTTGATTAGTAAAATATGGATAGAAAAAGTGACGTGATATTGTCGATCCATTGAAGTGGCGAACAATGTATGTGGGTATTCCTCCATTCTGCCACAAAATCTGTCATATATTTCGACGTTCTATGTCTTTTTTATTGTGAAACCATGCTCGTAATCTGATATCAATCGATGTCACGCGTCAAGGGAGGTTTTTAGGGGGAATACTTTTGACAGAAATGTAATCATCGAATAATATTTTATCCGATATATTTAATAACTGAATTAGCTCAGCATTTAGTGACGGTAGAAGAAGTAAATCAAAATCCTATAACTGAATATAGCTATAAAAATGTGAAATTTATATCCTGCTGTGGCCGGTAGCGTGATGGTTTGGTCATCAACTCCTGAACTGCTTGCTTGAGGTTGAGGGAGCGATTTCTGCTGCCGACCATATTTCTTTTCTTTAACGAAAATTTTTCAAATAAGGCGACAGTTTTGTAGCCAATTTTTATTTAAATCTTCCTCTAGGTTTCAATAGATCAATCATTTCTCGATTCTCCGCTATTCTCTTCAGTTTAACCGTGTTATGAAAGAATATTAACAAAAATATGTTAAGAATATTAAAAACTTGCATTTGAGTGTTGACAAAGATTATTTGCACTGTTGCCAAATTATAAAGTTCAATTTTTTTAACGTTAAGAATTATCTTAGTGGAAGATAATTATTTAAAAGAAGTTACGAAATTACTAGGTACATTCCCGATTCAGATTTGACAATTTCAATATTTTAACATTCGTTATTTCTAAAATGCGAATTCATGAAGTAGATGGATTAGTTTCCTAATTGATTAAAAGACTTAAAAAGGTAGGTTTCTGCCGTTAAACCCTTCTTAACTGTGAGCTATAACGAAAATTTAACGTTCGTAAAACTGATTGTTGGTGTAGAACAAAAAGTAATATTTATAATTATTTATTTTCAATCTTTGCCTTGAAAATTGAGAATTTTAGACATAACTTTTTCTAGCCTATTGTACTATTTGGGAAAAGGTTTTAGGTTTTAAAAAACTGAAAAAACTTTTCACACATATTTTCTTAGTAGTTGATTGATAGTAAAACTATTTTTGGACTTCTATTGTTTTTTTTTTCACATCAGTCATTTGACCAGCTTCGCAGTTTGTTTGATAAATAAATAAATAATAAAAAAAAAACTGCACAAAATGTAAGTCGACATTATTAACCGAGTCTCGGCGTCTTTTGTATAAAAACTTGAAACAAAGTAATAAAGACAAATAATGCTTCCAGCAGTAAAACATCGTTCTTCATTTTATTACTCGAGATCCCGTGGAGATGGAGGGACATAATAAATTTCACTTTTTTTTTCGGAGCAGCCTTCTCGATAAAAATAATTAAAAGATTTTTCTTACTTAACGTATTTTCTAATTAAGCTGTTGCTTACAAAATGTTGTACACGTTTTTAAGGTAGGTACTTAAGTAAAAAAAAAAAATGAAAAATTAATTGAATACAAACTATTCTATAATGTTTGGTATTGGGCAACATGGTGAACAACTCGAGTAAGGAATTTGGGCCTAAAATGATAACCCTCAAATCCAAAACATTGTTAGCCAGTGAACGGAAGGACATAATAAGCGTTTAACTCAACACAAATTGATGCAGAATATAAAGTGAATCATTTTAAATACCTAGGATGCTGACTTAACAGTGAGTGGGATCCAGACTCTGAGATCAAAACACGGATTGAGATGGCAAGATGAACCTTCTACAAAATGTAGAAGCTAATGTTGTAATGAGATGGTTGGTAGACTAGCGGTTACGACGCCGGCGCCGGCTTTCGCAATGTTTCGTGCGGAGGTCGTAGGTTCGAATCCTGGCCGTGCCGACCATTTCCGCTTTCACGACACAAGCCTTTGCTTAGTGTGAAAGTGACACAAGCCTTTGCTTAGTGTGTGTCAAAAAGTGTATTTGTGTTCACTTCGAGTGAGCACAGATTCATTTTTATAAAAAAAAATCGTCACCTGAGCTTTTACACAATATGGAGAACCGTTAATGCTTATGTTCTACCAGAGCTGCTGTATGGAATGGAGCGTTGGACCCTCAAAGTCTCAAGGATTGAAGCATTCGAACTCTGGCTCTACTGAAGAATGCTCCGCATCTCTTGGAATGGATCGGGTAACCAACCAGGAGGTACTGAGAGCGATGCTATCTTATAACTGATTGTGGAATGAAAAATAGAGGGCAGGCGAGGTAAAAGAGCCTCTTGGCTTATGAATCTACGACAGTGGTTTGGTGTGCCAGAGGCTGCAGAGTTGGTGAGACTTGCCCAGGACCGTGAGACTTATTCGCAGATGGTCGCCAACCTCCGATATGAGTGGCACATAAAGAAGAATAAGAATGTTTGGGATTACAAATTGGAATGTTATTTTCTTTAAAACCCTTGATTTTGAAGAATTTTATAATGTATATCACCATTTAATAAGCTATTCCTTTGAATTTGTGGTTGAATACTAGATTTTGAGTAAAGGTACTATAGGATCATTCCAAAATGATCTATAAAGGTACTATAGGATCTTTAAAAGATGATCAAATTAATGCCTTAAATAAAAGTTTCAAATATTAGAAAGGTATGTGGTATGTAAGTTAGTGTTATTACAAGGATGAAAGGACAATTTAATAAGTTGGGATGGTTTGGGCATGTCGAAAGAATGGATGCAAGCAAAATTAAAAAAAAATCTTTATACGGCTGAAAGGAAGGATGTAAGAATGAAAGAAGACATTTTTGACCGACCGTGTGCCGTTGAAATAGTGACCGGCACATTTCGATGCTCAATGTGGGTAATGGACTCGCCTTTCCGCTAAAGGGACAGTTGGAGTTGTACCGCTTGGCCTAACTGTGGAGGTAAAGACCCCACAATTCGTGTTTCGGATCTGATTTGGTTATATTTAGAACAAAGTTGATGTTTAAGATGGCTATCAAAAATAACAGAAGAACCTCATTTAGGTCAACAGCTGATCTTGTATTTACTTTTTTCTCACCTTTTTAATATAATATGTAAAGTTTTTTTTTGTTTGTATGTAAATGTTACTCTTAAACTGTAAAAGGCGAAAGCCGTTAATTGCATAAATAAATAAATAAGTTTACGAGTGTCAATACATAGCGATATCGCCCCTAAGATAGATAAACACAGTTCAATATGTTGTAGAACAGTATGTGTATAGCAATGTCTACACCTATTGTAATAAATATTCATTTCACGTGAAAAAAAAGTAGTTGGAACTTTCAAAACAATTTACTGGTTCAGTCGATTGGAAAAGAAAACAGATTAAACTGAGAAGAAACTGAGAAACTCTTCCAACAAACTATAAGTGGGACCATTATATGTATTCCCATTCCCTTCCAGTTCTCTAAGCCTCTAGGTTCTATAGAGTCATTTACAGCGTATTTTTATTGTTAGCATTACTTCAAAGATAATACCTTTTTTTAAGTACCTACTTCAGATAACAATTTTCCTGCATGTTTGAATGTAGTGTAAGTGAAAGTCTCTTGACAATGTCTGAGTCAGTTCGACGAAAGCGCTCGAGACTCAATATAAATTTTGTGAAAGTGCAACTGTGTTTATTTAATTCAAAAACACATTTAATTCATTTTATTTACCTGACAACCGTTGAGTTTCAAAACACACCGGTACGAAGATTATTGATAGAATTTTTTTCAAATTATCAGAAGTATTTTTTTAAAAACCAATGCGTTGGAGGATGGACGCAGTAGGTTGGGAAGCTAGTGGTTGAGTTAGCAACTTTTGTTCTGAAGGTCGTGTGTTCGACCCTGTTCATCTTTCACAACACAAGTTCGGAGTGTAGGTATTTGTGTTCACTTTGGGATTGCCCAGATTTATTTTCTAAAATAATTAATTTCTAATTTTGTCTTAACAAGAATACCCCCAGAGGCAGAATCTACGTATAAAGTGGAGACGCCACAAGAGAGACCGAATTGATAGAAATAGTGCAGGGAGATTACGAAGAACAAGAAAAAAATCGAACAAGATCTCTAAGAAAACCTACAAAGAGATGGAGGGAAGGCTAGTAATCCTTTGATTTTTCATCTATAATTATAAAAGAAAGTCGGGTTGGTGGGATACTTATAACTCAAGATCGGCTCAACAGATTTTTATGATGTTTGATTTATTGGATTCTTCCCGCTCCGGATAACAGAATGCATAAGAAATAATATATAAATCACTCATTTGTGAGTGGAAATGCATAAAAAAAGATATAAAAAAAAAAAAATAATAATATAAAATAGAATATGTAATGTTAAAGTAAGCATGGAATGGATTTACTGACAACAACGCCATCTGTGGAAAAATTTCATAACGTCACAATTTTTATTTACTTGACAACCATTGAGTTTTAAAACAATGGTACGGACGCAAATTTTTTATAGAATTTCTTTCAAGCATTCAGAAATATTTTCAAATTTCATTCAACCATATTTTAAACGTATTTTTGTATAAATAACAAATTCTAAATCAATATTCACAGTAAAGACTACAGGACAACGTCTGCCGGGAAAGCTAGTATTGAAATAAAACAAGTTTTCTTCTAGTAGGTTACATTATAAAGGAAAAGATGTCATCCGATGTAAATACATTTTATAAAGAAAAGGAGTATGTGGATGACAAAAGATAGGCAGTTACCGCTTTGTGTGATTCTGCGGAAAGACACGCGGAACACATCCTCGTTTGCATGTAAATGGATGATTCGACTAATATACGACAGTTTACAGAGAAAGATATAGGAGTAGACTGCCAACCCCTCGACATGTATGTATGTCTACGTACAACTTCCTCAGCAGGTACGTGCACTTGTATTTGGAAAATAATTTCCGTTGACAGATTTACATAATACAACCAGACAGTCTCCCACGCAGAGACTAGAGTCTGTGCCAACGTAAATGAACGAGATTTCAATACATTTGTAGATTTTTTTTTATAAACTTCTAGCCGATACCATTCTCTGAAAGTAATCATTTACTGAAGATATACTAAGAATATTCTATCACTTTAGAAATTCATTAAGCTTGATTGGGAAAGAGAAAATAATGATTTGTATCTAACATTACTATATTTATAACTGCTGGAAACAGCGATGATTAAAATCGAACATAAATTTTGCGATGTATGTATCATGCAATGACATACGAATAAAGTGCATAACTGAATTACCTACCTATTATAAAAAAAAAAAAACACTAGAAAGATAACATGTTAATGGAAAACGACAAAATTAATCAGAAAAATGAAATTTAAATCGGCATTGGCAGGAAATATTCTCCTTATATTATTTTTTTTATAATTTTATATACCTATATGTTTTTAATTATAGTAGGTACCTATTGTTTGTAGTTTGTGTATATTTTAAGAATTTCAGATTAAAAGTAAATTTGACATTAATTAATTTTTTTTTTCAATTCATATATTTGTTCATAGTTAGCCTCTTTGTATTTAAACAATTCATTCTGTTCATGAGAAAAGATAATTTATGATCATATACTTAAGACCCGAACATTACCTAAACAACCCAAAGAGATTCTTTTTTAACTCTTGATACTCTTTCTGCTTTATTTAAAAACTCTGATCAGTGGAAAAAAGAGCTCAGCGGTAGAAAATTTGCGATCAAGCCGTCGTCGAGGTACCTAGTTTAACCCATATCGATTGGCACCTAATCTGCACCTACTCGAAATCATTCAAATCTGACATAGCGCATCTCGGTTGTAAGCACTCGCGTTGCCGGGCCACTATTTTGATTTTGTTTGTTTACGAAATTTTGTATGAAATGTCATCTTCATACATAACAAACTATATAATAATATAATAGATATAATTTAAGTAAAAACTGATCGGTGAGTTATACGTAATCTTACGATTAACGAATTTTTCATAAGTTTAGTAAGACGATTTAAATTTTAGTATTGGTAACTACCTACCCTATTGTTGAAAATATTATTTTCTATTCTAATGTGATCGATAAAAAGTCCATAATATCCGCGAATTTATTGAAATATTTTAACAGATGAGTTGTTAGACCGTTTGTATTATTTTTTTATGAATGTCTCGAATTCAAATAAAAAAAATAATGCTTGGCTACCTTTATAATAAGGCTGTAAGGTTTTCTCTGAGGGAACCCTCTTTACTGGTGCTGCTTCAGTTGGATGAGGTGAATACTTCTTCAGGGAATATTATTTAAGAAAGTTTCGATTATTATTATAATAAATTCATCCGACAGAATTTCATAGTTCTTTAAGTATGTTCGTAGCTTATTGTTATTTATTATCATTGTTTTTTTTACAGATTTTTTAATGTGATACTTATTGTACCTCCATATATTTTTCGATTGTGGATGGAATGGCAATTAAAATAAATAAATAAATAATAATAAAAGCCGAACGTATTTCAACCTAAAAAATAATTCGTTAACTGATAAAATTGAAAATTAAATTTATCATATGAAAACAATAGATCCTATAGCATAAAATAATACTAATCCAATCCAAACTCCCTTTTGACCCCACTTAGGGGCATAGGGAGGCAACAAGAGCTCTCCATTGCGCTCGATCTTGCGCAATGTTAATGACCTCCTCCCACACCATGTCCAGATTCCTCAGCTCTGCTTCGAAGGAGCGGAACACAGTATGAGAGGGTCTTCCTCGTCCCCGGGACCCTGATGGAAGAACAGCGCTCTCCTCGGCCAACTGTCATTCCACGTCCATCTCCTCCACATAATAGTAGAGGTGATGGGCTCACGCTGGGTGCGCCGGCGTATAGCGTCGTTCGTGATCGTGATAATACAGGCATCGATAATATTTAACGTTCCATCATTTTTTAGATTATTATTAAACTTATTTGTAAACAATCCATTTGTTCCTCTTCTTTTTGTTTGTTAAACAATCCATTTGTTCAGATCTTGTGCATTGCCAATGACCTTCTCCCACATACATAATACTTTCTTTCCTAATAAAACAAGCATTTGTTTCCCTAGCTTTAATACTGCATCACTAATCAAAATCACCGACCTCGGTAGCCTACTAACTGGTAGGTATAGGCGTGGACTTCAGATCAAGAGGTATCGGGTTCCGATTATTGAATGGAACCACCGCCGGACCATTGTTTTTAGAAGATTACGTTTGTATCGCAGCTATGTAAGTTTTGTTTGCTTTGAAGTCTGCCTATCCTTAATTCACGGTAATAACGTAGATGTAGGAAACATCAGAATAATAATATGATAATAAAATTTATACTAGCATTCCCAACAGACGTTCTCCTGTGGTCCGAACTATGAAGATTGAATTCGAATTTGTAAAATGATAAAATAATTACCTTTAAAACAATGTAATTGCGACCAGTGCATCTGTTTAAACCCATATACATTTCTCCTTTTTGCATTCTGTTAGGCGTACCATCTATCAAACATCTGATAGTTTGTGTAAAACGCCGATTTTCTCAAAATTAGAAGTTTAGGTACATAAATTATATTGTAGAAAGCACAAAGATATTTACCTATTTTAAGTTTTCTTCAATTTTCTAATTTTCCGCGTATCTTTCTTGATTTTTCTTTAATAAAATAACTTTTCCTGACAATAGCAAACAAAAAATAGCGAAATTATTCCATAAATAGGACTCCATTTTTTATACTTAAGAGATGACGAATCAGCTGGGTAATTCACGAAAAAGTTTAAGTTTAGAACTTGTCAAATAATAATATATGATATAATGCCCTTTGAGAAAACAATTCAGTTTAGTTCGAACATAATATTATTAACACATAGGAACATAAATAACTTCGACAAGGTAAATTGCCGTTAGTAAAAAAATTAAGACCTTCGAAGGTGAAAGCTAATCCTGGCTATAAGTAAACCAGGCAAGAAATAAAAGTAAATTGGAGCTAGTTCGACAAAATATGTGTGCACATATTTTTCCAACACCAACGACAGCTCTGGCCTGAATCGAACCTTCAAAGCCTCGTAAATAGGTCGTTACCTGAAAGAATCACCGTCGTTATGTACCTACCTACTGCCGAGGCGAGGGTGGAATGTGTTAATTAGCTCAAAAGGCTTTCATGTGCTGTGATTCAGGGACTATGCGATAGTGGAAAGTTTACATAATTATTATTACAATGGACTACACAATATTCGTAGATGGGTGCCCATGTGAAATAAAAATATGTTTATCACAACACTTAACCACAATCACAATTAATATCATCAAGCCTTTCTCCACAGTGCTGACATAACAACGTGTTATTTAATGTAATGGCATGATTTCAAAAACTCGTTGTCCAAAAAATTTACGTAAATTTTATGATAAAGTGTTGGCAAAAAGTTTTTTTCATCGTAATGCCACGAAAACTTCAAAATGGGATAAAACCAAGGTAAACATTTTAGAACACTTATAATATCATTTTCCATGAGATCGTATTCAAGAAGTTTTATTGACGCTTGTGGTTTATGTGAGCTGCTGTAACGAAACTTATGAACGAAATATTTGGTGTGTTACAGTGAAAGTGAAAATCTCTGTCCGACCGGGAATCCACACCTTTACCACTAGGCTACCGAGGTCGGTTTATCCACGATGAATGAAGTCTTAAACAGAACAAACAAAAATAAAATAAAATAATAAAACATTTTAAGGTTTTTTTCCCATTTTGGCATTTAACCCTAAGGAATTTTGCCAATATTGTTTCAAGTTATCAAATGCATAATGCTAGGAAATGTCGATTTTATTTAAGTGAAAATATCTCAGTTCTCGTGAATATAATATTATTTCTGGTCGTTATATCGATCCATTGTGTATTTTATATTTGGAATAACCATAAAAGATTTTATTTCATTATTTAACTACATGCAGTCATGAAAATATTTCAACCAGAAACGCTTTCAGAATGTTTATTGATTTTCACGGAATTTTATATTTTTGCAATTTTATTGTATGACCGAGCTTAGCCTATGTTTTAGAGGTTGGACGTTATCCATACATCCGAAGAATTTTACACTTCTAGTCGAAAAGTCCAGTATTACCTAAATTGGTAAAAATATCTTTCACGTGAAAGCCTAGAAACTGTTCAGTCTATATTATTCCTATCAAGAAATTAAAAAATAATCGTGTATAAATGTTGATAATTTTCCATAGCTGGATGCACATTTAGGCCCAAAATTACAATGCAGGCTTTAACGGTCCACTTTAAGGTCCACTTTAACGGCGAGGAGATCATTAAGCTTCGCTTACCAAAATTATTCGAATTACAATGTCTCCTTAGCACGAATTTGTGGCTTATCCTACTCGTTTAGTTAAGGGATACCCTTGGGTGTCCTCAACAGCGTAAAGTTCGCTTAGCTCAGTTATTTTTTTTCTCACTAGGAGGCGCCACAAGTCACAATGCGGACAAACTGACATTTCAAATGTCATTATATAGCCGCGCAATTATTACCTTTTTGAAGGTGGAATGCCTAATTAATTATAATTTATTACGCTTTTTTTTCTCTCTCTCTTTTGCTTAGGTTGTTTCATTAGCGATTCTGTTTGGATTTATTCGTGACCCTTTCTTTGATTATTTGACCACCACATTGATCGCTATACACTGTTCGCTCTGTTTGATAATAATTACAAGGTCGTTTTGCTTTAACCTAGTTGAATGTATAATAATATATGGTTATGTTTAATATTGAACACATCTTTCACTTTCCGTAGCTGTATCTTAATTAAGTTAAATAATCAAAGCAAGGGTCTTAACATAAAATAGCGAGCATAAAACCAAAACAACAACACAAACAATGGCGCTCCTCCCGGTGAACATGACAGATGTGGAGCTTAATGCATAGATAAAACCACGATAAAAGACAAGTAGGACTACCAACTTCACCATATCTACGGCTTAGCCAAGCCGCAGTCGAATTTTGATTGAAATTCTCGTGTGAGCGATAAGCTTCACTTAATTTATAAGCTTCCTCCAGGATAAGCTACAAATTGTAATTTCGGCCCTAAAAGATAAATCTTACAGATAAGTTGTGCCAATAAGTGGGTTTAAAATATCGTTAAGATAAGCTGGGCCTTATATGTACTGGGATACAAAAAGCAAATTTATCTAAAAAAATGTTGTAATAAATTTATCGGCCAGTTATGACTGAATTGAATATTGGTACATGTGTGCGTGAATATGAATTTGGTACATGCGTGAGTGACGAACGATTTGTTTTTCAAATTTTAAAGATATTTTTGTACGATGGCTTATATTTCGGAATTCAGAATTTGACCAGTTTGGGTGTAAGCAATTGGTACGCTTTATCTTCCATCGTCGCCACCGAAAAATGATCTTCTCATGTGTATTGCACCACAGATAAATTGGAACAATTTATTTTTCACCGATTCTACCAACTTATCATTGAGTTTTAGACAACACTACAAGTACCTGCAGATTATCTGTAAGATTTGGTAAATCAGAGATTTATTTGTCAAGTTGTACAGATAAAACGTTACACGTGTATCCAGCTTATGAAACAGATCGAAAATCTTATTTTCTCTAGTTGAAAATTTGCACGTTAATACATCATTAATAGAAACCACTTCAATCAATATGTTTCATTAAATTCTATTGAAGAAATAATTTGCAACGAATGTACATGAAACTAATAAGATAAATGAAGCACGTGATGACACTGAAATGAGAAAGAAGAAAGGTTGCTTCCCTATAAAGCTCCGTTTAAAATAGAATATCGATTAAATCAAAATAAATGTTCCTTTGTTTCTCTGATATTTTCCTTCTTTTAGACGTTAAGTTTTAAACTTAATTTTCAAGTTTTCTGTGTGCACGTAGGATGTGTGTTGTGTACCGTACCCAATACCTAAGTTAGAAAAACAAGCACATAGAATACCAAAAAACTTGTTGGTTCTGGAAAAAAACTTTTCGATAGGTAACTTTCAACATCTGGGAATAAGGATAAACATTTTCAATAAGTATTATAGGATAATTACCTTTATGAAGAAGATTATAAACACGCAAGCCTCTAAGCACTTTACAAACGGGATCTTTGTTGTTGAAAATAAAATAATAATAATATAACACTTTTCTGTACAAAGGTGTCAGTATAGCCGGCGGAACTTATTGCCTGAGGCAATTTTTTCCAGTCAACCGGTCCCGTCCAATCTGAGACAGGCCAACCCCGGGTAGAAATTTCAAGTGAAAAAACACTTAGAAAAACTCTGACCCGACCGGGAATCGAACCCGGGACCCCGGATCTGAAGTCCACGCTAGTACAACTAGGCTACCGAGGTCGGTAATAATATACCTACCTATATTATTTAAGTTAGTATAATGTAATCTTCGCATTGTTTTTTTTCAAACCAACTTAGAAGGAAAAAGTAGGTGGTTTCGTTTGTAAGTGACGTTTTTACTGAAATATAATTATTTTCAAAAGTCAAACCTAAGATGATTTCGGTTGTGTACTTTTATTATTACTTATTATTATTTCAGGAAAAATCCTTTTCTCCGAGTCATTAATTGTGTCATAAAACATTTTTACCAATATTCAATAAACCAATATTCATTATCATACTGATTGATGTAGTTATATTTTAAAGTATGATCGTTGATCAATTATTGTCTGTCTTTATTATTTAAAACATGATGGGCCAAGATCTATGTTTTTATGAGCTCTATTTTTCCTTCTTTTTTAATCATCGGTTTAGTTCTTTTTTTTCTTTTGAGAATATACCTACCAATGTATAGAAATATACATGTTTAGGCATGGGTATATTTTTTCTTTCATTATTTTTTTTATAATTAAGTACCTCCGCAGTGAAAGGGGTTTTTATGGGTTTTATTCAAATGTTCAGACGTTGATTGTACCCACCTAACTATAAACAATAGCTATGCGGGAGATACCTGTTATTGGAGCACTGGAGATTCTATGTTTTTGTTTCATGTTTTTTTTTGTTTGTGTTGTTCAGTGTTCTGTTGGTGTCTCTATTAAACAAATAAATAAATAATATAAGGTATAGAAATTAATTAAAGTCTTAAAAAGACGAAACCCTTATCAAAAAAGACATAACTATAATATAAGAAGGTTCTTAATTTATGTAAATGTGAGGTTGAAAGAGGTTTTATGATCATATACCTAACGTTTATTTATTTTTTCGTTAAACCTCGCCTTGTCTTGTTGGCAATGACTAAATGCATTTATAAAATCCTACAAATAAAATACCTATAATATACTCTGACGAATGCACATTTTTAGTACAAAATGCTTTTTATTTTATTATAAGAAAATTTGTCATACCGTTCAATGTTTATTCATAATTTTCTTGTTTCTTTCTATACTCATATTTATCTATATGTTTTGAATTGTCATGACAAGCGGAAAAGCAAAAACCGAACTTCAAGATAAGTAGATTTTATCTAACAGGTATCCCAGAAAAAACAAATATTAAAAAGTTCAACCTTTTATCGAAGACTTGTTGTTTTGTTTATTAAAACGGCTACCTTTTCAAAGACATAGGTATTCGAGGAAAATTTACGCTTCTAGTACATGGAACATATAATTCAATGTTTTAAACGAACACTTTGTTCCCTTTCTAAAGATTTTATAGAGTTCAGTCAAGGTGTTTAGCTATTTCGAGACATCTCCTGAAGAGCAGAGAAGTGTGTGCGCTAAGAGCAAGGAAGTGCTAGATGGTAAATAAAACAAAGTGAAACTGTCCATGAAATTAGATTCATGTGAACCGTGAAGGCGCTATATTCTTACACCATAACATGTAGGTACGTGTTTATATAATATTATGTCTGTTGGTTGTTGTTTGTGAAATTCCTTTTAACAATACTTTTCCAGGCATGAAATTCTTTACGCAGTTGTCATAGCAACCGTTTCAGGGGCGCCACCCCTCGATTTCTCCTACTCGAATGAATTAAATTCAATAATAATAAGAACACAAAACCACATTAACAATTTGACGAAGATTCAATTTCAATCTGTAACAGGGTTTGTATCCAAGATGAAAAACCTTTTCATTAGGTACACACTTCTACAGCTAACGGAACCAACTGTTTTTGTTATTATTGATTTCAAAGACGAAAGAGGGTGTTTTTGTGTCAAAAAAACAAAGTATTTCACCGGAAAAATCAATCGTTTTATGAAAAATACCTACGTTATAAATTCCTTTTTCAAATAAATATATTTTTAATTTATTTTTTGATCTGAAATGATTGATTCATTAAAAATAGGTACCTAATACAAGTAATTTCCACAATACGGAAATTTCACTTTTCTTCTTCGACCTATTTAAAGATAGTGAAAATGTCATGATATCATTAGTATAATGTTATATATTAGAAATAGAAAAAAAATGCAATGGGTGTTTTATTTTGAATATGCAATTTTTATGAGACTTCCAATATCTTAAATTTTACTTTATAGTCTTTCCGTTGGATGTAAAACTTTTTATTTTCATGCAATACTACCTTTCCCGAAAGACGTTGTGCTGTGTTCCTAACTAGAGGCGGCCCGTCCATATGTGCATAATGTGCATTTGCGCCCACAGAAACAAAATACATACCTAAATAATTCGATTGAGTACATAAAAGTAATAATAAGTAATAAACATCAAACTATTTCTAAAACATCCATATTTCATTCGTATTCAAAGTTCAGGCGGTACAACGTGAGAATATAATATGCGCGCGCACACATTCTACCTCGCCTATGAATTACCAATGCTGCGTGTGGACATTTTTGAAAGTGCCCGATAATTTTGTTGACTTTGTATGAAAATTTTCTTAAACGCCCGAAACGGTGGAGTAAGTGGGTTGGGCTACTGTAAGAGTGGCAATAACTCATTAATAAATTAGATTTTTTTCAAAGAGCCGAACTCAAGTTAAGTGTTCGCACTAACCCGACTTTCATTTATATTATAAGATGATTTAATTTGTCGAACGCGAGAGGATAAAAACAGTAGAGTAGATATGTTTTTATGGAGACCTTCCTCTTAAAGTATTTGAATATGAGTATTTTTATTCGTTCCAGTAGGCGTTTTGAATCAAAATAGGTAGATACCTACTCGTTATTTTTAAGTTTTGAGGATGACAAATTGATTCTCGTTATACCTAATTGGAACAAAAACAAATACTCCGAATTATTGGTTTATAGTGATTTGACAACGGAATTGAAATTTCGGCCACCCAATGAGTAAAGCTACAAAAAATAATGAGAATATACATACTGAGCCAGTATTCATAATAGAAGTTCGTTCGTTCGGCAATCAGTTTCCGCAAAAATGAAATTTCCGCAAAAACTCTCAACGATGAAGCTCAGCTTTATACAAAAATAACTAACAAAAAGATTGTGTGAAAATTCAATTACTGATTACTAACCGCATCCACGTTGTGAACATGTGAACGCTACAAAATTACTTCCTTTATTTTGCGCCAATTTCGCAAATATACTCCGGCAAAAGTGAGCATAGCATCCTGTATGTTTATAGATCCGCAGAAGAGGTCCGTTTGATTACATAAGCTAAGTCTGCTCCTCCTTATTCCATTTAAAATTAAATTTGCATGCAATACTATCAAGCAAACTATTAGGACAGCCAAAATAATGCTACCACCAACTCTCTAAAATCTATCGAATCTTGTTGATATTTAATTGATAGCTTATTTTTTTAAGCGTTCTTGAAGCACCAAGATCAACACAAGATTACATTACAACTAAACCACAAAATTACATTACAATTTACGCCACAAAATTACATTACAATTACAAGATTACTACCACAAGATAACATTACAATCTCAAGATTACATTTTTTTAGCGTTCTTGAAGCAAGAAGATCACCCCAAGACAGCACCACTCATGATCATTTAAAAACTGTCATAATCCATGGCAAAATGCATGCATAAAATTTGGCACATGGTTTTGGGTAGAGAAAATCAAAATGGATTACCATGTTACTGTCTGAAATTTCTACCTCAATTCCGCCACCTGTGTGTCATCGATATTATTTCATTGAATCTTTTTATTTCTGAATTACCAACGATGAGGTTTAGCCTGCTGTAGATGCGATAAAAACCTTATTAAATAAAACACGACATATATCTTAGAGTGGAGACACTTTTATAGAACCTGCTAATTTGCAAAATTATTATTTCAATCTCGGCTGAAGGTTGTATCAGATTTTCCTATCGTCGCTCTATGTAAAAGGATGCGTGAATTTGTTTCACCCCTCCTAGTCAATTTCTATGTAAATTCACCATGAATGAGAATACTGTTACGTCGGCTAAGGTGTGCTGTAGAAGTTTATACCAAAGTACCAGTTTCAATTTTTATGTCTATAAAGTAGAACTCAATTGAAAACGTTCGCATAATTTTTTTGTCATTTTATCGTCAATGTTGTGTTCGAATAGGGTTAAACCATTAGTCTTATTGTGGTTTTAGAAAACACCTACCTAAGTATCTAGAGTGTTGAAATAATTCTCTGAAAACAATATTTCTTTTTCTGCCTATTTCAAAAGAAACACAACTTTATAGGTGAAAAAAAATATTTCGACATAATATTTAATTAACCTTCTGGGTACAGTGATTCTTCAATCTATAAAAATAATTTCAGGCTAGTGCGAACACTTATGACTCGAGATCGGCTGAACAGATTCTTCCGATGTTTGATTTATCGGATTCTTCTCCGATCCGGATAACAGAATAATCATTAAAAAGTTGGAAAATGCGTAAGAAATACTATAAAATATAATATAAGTACCTATGTATGGAACGGATTTCCTGCGACGCCAATGCCATCAATAAAAAATTATATAACATCAAAATTATTGTTTACTTGACAACCAATTGACATTGAAAATATTGGTGGAACATTTTCGAATTTTCAGGAATAATAAACATTCAAACATATTTTAAACGTACCTATGTTTGTGTAAATTATAAATTTGATATAAAAAATCGTAGTAAGGACTACACGTCAACGTCTGTCGGGAAGTCTAGTGATAGGTATATAAAAAAGTACTTTACATATAATATTTTTGAGATACGAGTAGTTGACCGGGCAATTGTATGCTTTGAGATACGAGGAATGGAAGCAACAACTGAAAGGTCAGATGAACAAATCCATATTCCATAAAAACGTTGTTCGTAACGGCCAGCAAGTAAATGTAAGTAAATTGCGGCAAAGTAACAAAACTCGGTGTAGAGAGAAGCAGTCAATAATTAGAATGTCAGATGTGCACTCTCAATACACAGATATTTGGAAATCATTACGGATCTGTTAACAATAAACACAAATCTTATAACGCATTTTTTTCTTTCAACTTGTACACAAAAAATAAGAAAAAAAAAATACAGCCATCCTCCAGGAATTACATTAATATTGAAGAGCGTATTATTTTCTTTTTAATCAAATTAAACTCAACCATTATTACAGTCATTTTTGAGCGAGCCCCATTTTAGCCGACCAATTATTTTACCGACATTCCATTTAATTTTCTTTCGACCTTAAAAGGGTTTTGGATTTTTATCGGTGTAAGTTTTCTTTTTCTTAAAAGCTTTTTATTTCCGATTGCCCTTGTTTCCTGCGTGAGACAGTCTCCACTCACTTACAGGAAGTAATCTGATTGTCTGAATACATATTTGAGTCCTCATGGTAAGGAAGGTTAAATAAAAACATAACCTATTTTTCTGTAGCTTTTTAATTTCAATAAGGTGGTACTCTGAATTTATTTTTTAATAATCATATTATATTATAACTGAATCATTCACGAAAATTAATATAATAAGTTACAGAAAAAATAACAACTTATGACTCTAATAATTCATGACTAATGTTCAATTTTTTAATTGGAACAAACCACTACGGGCTTACGACCGTCTTCTACTGTTATTTCGAAGGCTGGCTTAGTGTGATCACTTTACGTTAACAACGTTCGCCATTAGGTGGTAATGTTTGTCTCCGAAACTCTTAATCATGAGAATTCTCAACATGTTCAACATATCGAAAAATCTCATGTTTGAAACAAGTAGAAATTTAATAATTAATGAAACATAGAGAAAAAAGTTGGAAATTATTGAGAACAAGAGAGCAACCAAATTTAAAGACTGCGACTGCTGGCATATATTTGGCGCCAGGATGTGACTATATCAATTTTTGTTACTGTCTCATATTTATTGCCTATTGGCTTTGTTGGTGCACAACGTTCTAATTATGTCTAGATTCTTGGGACTTTTTTTCAGGACTAGATCTTACAGAAAAAATAACAACTAATGACTCTAATTATTCATGACTAATGTTCGATTTTTAAATGGAACAAACCACTACGGGCTTACGACCGTCTTCTACTGTATTATTTCGAAGGCTGGCTTAGTGTGATCACTTTACGAATAATAAGATACACCACAAAAAATGCTGCCTTGTTAAGTGTAGCGTGTGGGGATAGTACGAGTTTCATAAGGGCTTAGTGCACGCTAAATAGGCGCATATTACTAAATATGAAGTGTTCTTACGTTCAACCATCGAACCATTAGATCATTTGTATGGAGATTGTTTTTGATGATCGTTTAAATCATCGAAATCTAAGTTGCGGTTATACCAAACGAACGTAAATCCAGAGCTGTAAAATAGAGCACATTTTATTCTTGATCGTTGATATGGTCACCAAGAAAATAACAACGAAAAAGAACTGTCATCGCCCATTAATAAAATTGGTTGTTGTGTCTATGGTGTCCAGTATAACGATAAAAGAATATAGTAGGTACACTCCACTATAATAAGCTTTATTTATACTCTGCCGTATAATTTTCTGCATGGTTTTGGTAATTATTTTTGTATTTTGTACCACAAATTACTGTTTGTGGTATATTTTTTTTTATTGATGACTTTCGTAATTAATTTTTAAGCTTTTGTATTTCAACTTTACCTGTACAAAAAGGCATTAACGCTGAATATTGTTTAAATAAATAAATAAACTACCAGTTCTGGAACTACGTTTTTTTGGCTTAAATTCACCCTTATTTATACGAGTGGTTCTGTGTTGAGCCTAGTGAATGCAAATAAAACACGGAATTGTGTGAAATATCTAAATTAAGAATAATAAGCCGGACAATAGCTGGATACACAAGTAACGATTTACCTTTAGGATTTGACCGATAATCGCTCATTTTTCAAATCTTATGCGGTGTTCAGACGGGGCGAATATCGCCAGGACACCAAAATATCGCCAGCTAATTGAACCGTGTGAACAGATTGGCGATAAATCTGAAACGATAAAAATGATTGAAAGCGATATCGCCTCAAGTTGAACGCCTTTCAACTTTTGTATCTGGTGGAACGATTCACGCATGCGCAGATGCGCGGCGTCCGTATGTTCTGTTTTTTGACAGTTGACAGCACTGCTCTAAATTTATTTCTCCTTAGAATCCAATTCCGCACCCAATATGGCGTTTTTTTTTTCCTCAATTAGGAGTCTTTTTATATCGTCTAAAACAATATTTTCAACTAACTCCAATTACTCCGCGACTTCTACCTCGACGTCCGCCATTTTTAAAACAATCAGCGCACCTGACAGATTGAATGTAGGTATGTCGGTGGACTCGTGTGAACACATCAGACGATCAATGGGCGACCGAACGATATTTTTTTTTATGCAAGCGATATCGTCTGGCCTTATATCGCCCCGTCTGAACACCGCATTAGTGAAGAAAACAATAATGAGCGATTATCGCTCAAATCGTAAAGATAAATCGTTACGCGTGTATGAGCTTATAAATAGATTTCACAGCATTTTTTTGTACAGGCTAGATTAAAATAATGTATCATATGCAAAAGTTTAACGGTTGATAAATTGTTAGGTTACAATGTGGAAACACTTTTTATGTAAGTATTCATATTGTTAATTCAATTCGCATTAATTTTTTTTTGTTTCAGGTAAGAAAATGCAATTAACATATTCTTTGACACAACCGTTTGGATTAACTCAGTTATTATGCCTGTGGAAAAAGGTAAACACAAACATTATTATATTTACATACAACAATATTCTAATTTTAAGTGCATTTTAGTGTTAAACAAAATAAAGTGTGAGAATGTCGAGTACACCAGCTTCCTAAACAGTCCTCATTTCAACAGAAGTAAACATGTCTTTTTTATAGAAAAACCTAACCATGCGTGAAAACTGCACACTGGCTTTGAAAAAAGCTTGAAAAATCATCGTATAGTTTAAAAAATAATTCTATGAGAATTCCACAGTGCAATAGAATTTTTCGGTTTTTTTCCTATGGAACATTGCTTTCTTCATTTAGTTCTGGAATATTTAGAATCCCTTCCGAAATCGATAAAGATAAAATATTAAACTTTTTTAAATTGACATTAATAAGTTTGACTTTAAATTATTCTTTTTAAATTGATTTTTGAAATTATAGATTCTTTGAACTTACTTGATAATGTTTGACATGCAATATAATGTGGAAATATGTATGTATTGTATAATTTGTCTAATAATTATATAATAACATGTGTGATTAGATTTGTTTGTATCAATCTTTTGTTTTATATACATTTATCTATCATGGTAGAGTCAGCAATATTGTCTGTATATATCTAGTGTTACTATGGTAAAATAATCAAAACAATTGAATTATTTTTGTATTTTGAAACACCTAATTATGTAAAGAACCTGTTGACAAGGCTTGCAAAAACCTTAACAGGACTTGTATTGTTTTTTATGAATAAAGAGTACATATGTAAAAAAAAAAAATTATAACTAGCTTTCCCAACATACGTTTTCGGGAAAGCTAATAATAACTATGAATATTGATTTCGAATTTAAAGAGATGATAAACATGACTTATAACAAATAAAAAAATATTATAGTCGAAACTGTGTTGAAAATATAGGGCAATCTTTATTATATAAAATATTATCGAAGGATCGATTCGTTTACACGATTCGAACTTTGTCATGTAAACAAGCTGTTACCCGTGCGTTTGTTCTGTTCTTTACCGATTGAGAGATGCGAAATCGAAAATATCTCTTTGATAATAATAAGATTATTTTGTTAAAGCGTTTCTCGAATGTGTCGTCTGAAAAACTCCGAGAATAAAATAAATTTAACAATGGAAGGTTTTATTTTTGTAAGAGTCGATAATAATATGTAACACATAGGAATTCAGGACAAGCAAAATAACATGATAATCTTTGAATTCCGTACAAATTCGGTGAGATTTTTGTACATAAAACAGTTATATATGGTTGGTCCACTCGCCAATTTTGAAGTAAAATTCAAAGGTTTGATGCTCGGTGTCGACCATATTCATTTTTCACAATAAACTATTTACTTGACGCATTTTGTATGATGATTATTTTCTATAGCATTACACTAAGATTTGCCTTGTTTTTTATTATTATACCTAATAATAATATGTATTTTTATCATTGACAAATTTTATTCTTTGTAACAAAATAACTAAATAACAAAACTACGAAGTGGTTGGTAGACTAGCGGTTACAACGCCGGCTTTCGTACTGTTTGGTGCGGACGTCGTGGTTCGATCCCAGGTGCCGACCATCTTCCTCTTTCACGACACAAGCTTTAAGTAGCTTTCTGTGAAAGAGTCAAGGAGTGTATTTGTGTTCACTTTGAGTGAGCACAGATTCATAAAAAAAAAATATTGGGTAGGTAATAATTTTTATTGTGTATAGGTAATACCTATGTGACTGAACTGATTGTATTATTATCTTTGAAAAAAAAATTTTTAACAAGAAAATTCGGGTATTGTATGTAGCTTATATGTGATTGAACTGATTGCTATTTATTTGGTGACATTTTAAACTTTTAAATTGTTGTTAAAAATAAACTACATTTTCTCTATTTTTTGAACTAAACAAAATGCGTGAAATACTTACATGAAAAATATACTTCCGCACAATATGACATAATTTTATTTAATACTTACATACCTACTCTTATAATGTACCTAAAAACCTATCTTTATAAAAAATTGAATAACGTGTGATTTTCTGTCTTTCAAATGAGATTAATTTCCGAAAAAGGGCAATACTTGGGTCAAGTGGTGGTTGGTAGTCTAGTGGTATCAATCGGCGGCTTTCGTACGTACATCGTTTTGGAGGACGTAGGTTCGAATCCCGGCCGTGCCGACCATTTCCGCTTTCACGAGACAAGCCTTTGCGTAGTGCGAAAGATGTCAAAAGTGTATTTGTGTTCACTTCGAGTGAGCACAGATTCATTTTTACATATAAAAAAAAGTAATTGAAGAGAAAATTACACAAATTATGAATTTTGTGTCCCTATAAAAGAAATGAGAGAAATTTTCCTAAATATTTCCGCATTTTTCTCCAAATTTTTAAAGTCCGTTATTCGTTTGACCAAGTGTCGAGAAAAGACATTGTATAAATTTTCTTTATAATCATTTATGTATACCTATATGAAGAGTTTTTTTGAGCATACTGTCATGCAATAGTAGGTAAGTATATTGCTTATTATTTTTTTATATTGATTCATATTACAATGGTTTTTCTACACGTTCGTGATTTCTCGTATAAAAATTGAAAAAAAAAACTTTGCATATAGGTATCACTTAATTTATCTTATTTTAAAATATGTTATCGTACCGCTATTTTGGTTGCAGTTGAAAGTATTGCTAATATTAAAATCGTGGTGTCCATCAGACGGACGCCACGGCATTTAGCAATGCACCCGAATGCACGGTACGGCAATGCAATACAAAATCAGCCAGTGCAATTTACCTAAATACATAATATTGACGGCTATTCTAAATGAAAAACAGACGATTGAGTTGCGTCGTGTCCAATTTTTATTGAGACTTTTGACATTTCTGTATTCTGAAAATGTTTTATCCAATACATTAGTTACGTAACTACTGGCAACCGATTAAGTTCTAAGTAAGAGCTTCTTGCGTTGAGTTGGAACGTGAATTTGAGAATACCAAGTCAATATATTATCGTCTAATGATTGAATTTTTTTTTAAAAATAAAAATCGTCTCTAAATTTAAATTTATTCTTTTTTCAAACTTTATACATTTATCCAAAATTTATTCTTTCATTGAAAATTGATTCTTTTAATCAAATTTTATTCTTTTTTTGAAGAATCTTACCTAAATTTTATCGAAGTCGTATCGTAATATAATATGAAGAAGAGTTGGCAACCTCACCATAACCACTATGAAGACTCTCTCACAATATACATTCTGAATACCGAGGCACGCCCACCAAGATGAAGGAATGTAGAGGAAGAACGTTAAGATTACGCGGAATTTTTATTAAATTTCTAAATTCCCTCAGCCCACATTTTTATTTGTCGGCATTTATTATATTATATTCTAGAGCATTTCTATAAATATTAAATAATAATCTATTTGACTGTCTATCTCCGAATATATAAAAAATTTTCCTATTCTTTCAAGTGTCCGTATTTGATAGCAGACTAAAAATAATTACGAAGAGAATTCCAGAATGGAATATAATTTTACGGTATTTTTTCCCTATTGAACATTGCTTTCTTCATTTTAGTCCAGGAATATTTAGAATCCTAGCCGAATCAATGAAACCGTTTTTAAAGATTGATGTTAATATTATAATGATATCATCCTTTTAAATTGATTTTTTATTTATAACTATGCTTTCCCCATAGACGTTCGCGAAAGCTAGTTAACTATGAACATTGGTTTCGAATTTAAAAGGATAATAAAAATGACTTTGAACCAATGTCATTCCGACCAATGCATCTGTTTTAAACCACATATTTTCCATCCGAATTCTGACAATCGTACCAACTTTCAAACAACTTACAGTTTGTGTCGAACGAGAATTTGATTTATTCACATTCCGCGTTTTAATTTATTTTTCAATGTTAACAAATTGGAAAAAAGCTTGATAAAAAATTTCATAACTTTTTTTTAATGTCGATGGTTGTTAGGTTAATACAAATAATTGTGTTCTACAGAATTTTTCACAGATGGCTTTGTTATGCCGGCTCTTATCCGGAGCGGGGAAGAATCCAATAAACAAAAAATGATAAAAATCTGTACAGTTGATTTCGAGTTATAAATGTTCGAACTAACCCGAATTTCTTGTATCATATTTGTTTTTTTTTTATATACGATAAATGAATCTGTGCTCAGTAAAAGTGAACACAAATACACTCCTTGACTCTTTCACAGTAAGCTACTTAAAGTTTGTGTCGTGAAAGAGGAAGATGGTCGGCTACTTTCATAAAATCATCTTATATGAAAGAAATGGGAACGAAGCCTTATATCTCACTTATCTTAAAAACAAATAGAGACGACCGTCTCTATTATCAAATCTGTACCTGAGAGCCAATATACAAAAAAAAACACTTCAAATTCTTCTTATGAGGAACACTGTAGAACGACATTTTAACTATAAATTAATACAAACTGTTTTTATTATACTAATATTTCATTAAAATAATTGATTAATAAAAATACAAAATCGTGCTAAAGCGTTTTCGGACTTTCGTCCATCTTCAGTGGCGTCTTACTTAACTTAAAAACTAAGGTCTGGATATCATTGGAAAGTGCAGGGGGTTTATGAGGGAGGTAACAATAATTTTAACAGGAGGGGGGTGGGGTGTGATTTGTGGAGTTTGAATATTTGACAATTTAGTATTATAATATAATAATAACTTTTATTCAGAGTTCACAAGCTTAGGTACAGTAAAACAAATACAGCAAATTAAAAAAACATATTACACATATAACATAGATCTATAACATACGTTCACTACATATTCCAATGCCTTCCTTCAATATCTCCCACCTCACTAGGCAATGCCTGTGCCGAGGCGGATTTTAATAAAAAAATTAATAAATAACTAGATGTTTAAAAAAAACCCATGTAGGTTACAACCCTACACCCACAGACCCATTCCTCTTCCTACGCCCACAAGAAAGAAGAAAAAAATATAAAACAAAATAATAGGGATAATCTACTATAACAAAACAGGCCATCAGCATTCCCATCAAACTTAGTCTTACAAGGGGTATTCTTCGCGATACATAAGACATTCCTCTATCACACAATTCTTCTGCTCACATAGTCTTCCGACCGAATTGCACCCTTTTCTAGTAGCATCTCTTTCACGTTTCTTGCATTTACACTTCCATCTGCAATATTATATTTAATCGTATTATATAATTTAGGCCCCAAATAAGCTGGAAATCTGTGACAAAAAGTTGTCCTACAACGAGGGATTCGAATGGTTTGTTCTCTAGTCGAGACACCTTCCACAGTTCGGGTGCGTCCTTCAATTCCTTTTTCTACTTCCCTCATCACCAGCCTATACACATATACCTGTCTCACACTCATTAATCGGGTACACATAAAGAGGGACTCAGTTGGGTGCCTGTAGTTGAAGCCGTACGCCACCTTTATGACGAGCTTCTGGGCTCTATATAGGGGATCCAAAATTGTTCCAGCGACCCACCCCATCCCATTATAGCATAACCGATGAGGGAATGACAGAGCGCAAAGTATACCACTCTCAGTTTGTTCACCGGCAAAATAGCCCTGAGCTGTCGAAAAATATAGAGTAGTTTTCTTACCCTTTTAGTTTTTTACCGGAACAACAACACGGTATCATCTTCAAATGTTATTATTTCCCCCTCATTTAGTCTTGTATTACACAGGTCGTTAATGTATGCCAAGAAAAGCACCGGACCCAGAATACTTCCCTGCGGGACACCACTTGTTATAATTATTTATTCACTTAGTATATTGTGAAATCTAATAACCTGCTTTCTGTTTGACAAATAGCTCCCGAACCATTCATTCAGTCTTCCCCTTACTCCAACTTGATTTAATTTCTGAAGTAGCCTATCATGTGGTACTGTATCGAAAGCCTTGGCAAGGTCCATGAACACTCCAATACACTTTTTTCCATCGTCCAGATTCTGAGAAACATAGTGCGTAAGTCTCAAAATTGCTCCTTCCGTATTTTTTCCCTTCCTAAATCCGAATTGGTTTTCTGAGAGAACCCTGAACCTCTCCAAAAAATTGACCAGGCGGACCTTCATCAGTTTTTCCAGGACCTTTGATATTGTTGTTAGCAGGGATTACTATTACAACTATTTTTTAACTATTTCTAAGTTTTCTAAAATACCTATCTAATTTGAATCTTTTATCAAATAAACTTATTTACATTAAAGGAGTGCCCAATACTTTTAACATGGTCGGTAGAGTTTACATTCCAATAATGACTCATTTCCAAATTAAATATTTCATACTATTCCATTGATTAAGGTACCTACCTAGGTTATAATGAATAGGTAGGTATTATTTTCTCTCAATATTTTACTTCTCGGTTGAGTGTGTAAGATGGTGCCACCGCATCACGAACGACCCTATACGCCGGCGCACCCAGCGTGAGCCCATCACCTCTACCATTGTGGGGAACGAGTTAGACTTGGCTGGAACATGTGTTAAGGATGCCGAATGACATTTGGCCGAGGAGAGCGCTGTTCTTCCTCCCATCAGGGTCCCGAAGACGAGGAAGACCCTCTCACAATGTTTTATTTTTTTTATTTATTTATCTTATGGTCACAATATAGTACATCACAACAAAGAGATATTCAGCACAAGTATGTTTGTCAAAAATTAAAATTTGAAATTAAGATCTCACACTGTGTTCCGCTCCTTCGAAGCAGAGCTAAGGGATTTGGACATGGTGTGGGAGGAGGTCATAAATATTGCGCAAGATCGAGCGCAACGGAGAGTTCTTGTTGCCTCCCTATGCCCCTGAGTGGGGTGTAAAAGGGAGTATTGATTGATTGAGTGTGAAAAGGCTTTTAACACTTTGTATGCAATTTATACAGCATTTAAGTTGTTATGTATTTTATTTTTAATTATATTTTATATCATAGAAACTACAAAACGTGTTTCATAAAGCTGAAACAACA
Organism: Mystacides longicornis; assembly: GCA_963576905.1. Classification (NCBI taxonomy): domain Eukaryota; kingdom Metazoa; phylum Arthropoda; class Insecta; order Trichoptera; family Leptoceridae; genus Mystacides; species Mystacides longicornis. Next base: position 12,539,596 of record OY756424.1, read on the forward strand.
ATTTGAATTAAGTTGAATACTAATCTATGTAAGTATGAAGACACGCTTATAATGAGAAGATTTTTTGAAGAATCAATATCGGAATTCTTTGTAAGACATTAATAAGATTTCAGTAGAATAATAATTATTAAGGCATTTTCAGAACGGCTCTACCAGTAATTGTACAAGAGATGAATGATATGTTTAATTAATAAGTAATTATTAATGTCATCTTTGGTGTCTCATTTCATCTTGTTGTGTCAAAAGGACGTATTTTGATTAAGATTCGAATAGGATAGGCAAGATATCTGCCCTGAATGTTATTAATTACAAGATAATTATTATAACTGAGAAAGGTTTTATCAGAATGGTAAATACAAATGTGAACTGAATCTTTTTACAATAGATATTTGTATTTTCTGAATCAGTCAATTCATTCTCATTTTTATGCACATGGCGTGTTTCAACATTTTTGAATGGATTTTTAACATAAGTTGTAACAAACATTGAATGAAAAATTTCAATATAGGTTTCCTGGCTTAGCATTATCCGGGATTGGACAGGAATAAGAAAAGTCTGAGCGTTTTTTGCAGCGGTTCAAGACAGAGAATGATATTCTCGACTGATAGTCGACGTTGGGGGAGACCCAACATGACACATGAAGAATATGTTTGGGTGCGATCCCAGTTGCTGACCATCTTCCTCTTTCACGACACAAACTTGTATCTTACTGTGAAAGAGTCAAAGAGTGTACCTACTGGTGTTCATTTTGAGTGGACACTGATTCATTTTTAAAGATTTTTTTTTAACCACCTATTAATCTAACTAGCATAAAAACCTGTCGTACGACAAGCATATAAATGTGAATAAGTATATAAGTAGTGGTTGGTGGCCCAGCGGTTACAACGCCGGCTTTCGCACTGCGGACGTCGTGGTTCGATCCCAGGTGCCGACCATCTTCCTCTTTCACGACACAAGCTTTCAGTAGCTTACTGTGAAAGAGTCAAGGAGTGTATTTGTGTTCACTTTGAGTGAGCACAGATTCATTTTTAAAAAAAAAAAAAAAAAAGTATTTTGAAGTGGTTGGTAGACCAGTGGTATCAGTCGACGACTTTCATACTTATACTTACAGCGTATTGGAGGTCGTGTGTTCGAATCCCGGTGCCGACCATTTTCACATACACAACACTAGCTTTGAAAAAAAAAGAATTGTTTGCTTATCCCAACAATCTTTTACATGGGTTTCTTTTTCAAGGGTTTCCATTTTAGTTAACCGGGTTGGGTACTGCGGATAATTTGATATTTTTGTTCCCGTAGCAAAAGCTGTAGGTACGAACCTTTGAATAGGTTTTACATATTATTTCATCGATCTAATATTTCCGGCAAACACTAGGTATTATTTATTTATCTATTCATAATGTACGGCATATTGCCTTTAACAATAATAATTTACAACAAATATAGCGCTTAAAATAAACGTCTACACAATGAAAAAAATCAAAAGAAAATCAAATTACAGAAAAAGAACAATTCATATTAATATTCATAACAACGAATATCGTCTTTCAGAGGAGTAATGAAGAATGTTGTTTCTCGTAGTTGAGTTGACTTTGTCATATGAAAAATATTGCGCGAGGAGTTAGAGCGTTCAACGAAATTATCGAGTTACGGGCGAACTTAACTAAAGGATGCATGTATTTTTTTTTATAAAAATTAATCTGTGTTCAGTCAAAGTGACTCTTTCACAGTAAGCTACTTAAAGGTTGTGTCGTGAAAGAGGAAGATGGTCGGCACCTGGGATCGAACCCACGACCTCCGCACGAATCAGTGCGAAAGCCGGCGTCGTAACCGCTATTCTACCAACCAACCAACCAACCACTTATGTATACTGTTAGTTTTGTTTTACAAGGAGTTTTTTTTAACAACAACGGCAATAAAATCGTCTCATAAAGTAGCGTGAGAATTGACTCTATGATTTTAGAATGGGCAAGGTTCTTAGGTGCAAAATATTTTCGTGAAAGGCTATATTTTCACTGAAAATATCCAAAATATTTTTTTCTTTTCAAATCTATACATACATAATATTATGTGTACACAGTGATAATATGAAACATAATTAAAAAAAAAACTCATAACTCCGACTTCTCGCAAAAAGTAATCACAATATTGTATTGTTTTCTTTTAAATTTGAAAATATAAATTTAAAAAACACCTGCATTATATTTTCTTTGGAAAAAAAAATGGAATAATATTAATACGAAATACGGCCGAAACGGCGAGAAAACGGGCGAAGTGTTCGGTGGAGAAAATATATTTCATGGCTTTACAGTTTCTCAAGTGAGTTCTTGAAAAGACAAAATATGCAAATCTTCCATTCATCTGGAGATTTTGATCTCTCCACGTCGTGGCTGCGAATAGAAATGATGAAATTTAGATGATCCCCTTTCAGCCGTCAGACCCCGTTGTTCCTTCCATTGTGCTATGTGTACTTTCAGACACTAAACAATCGTATTTTATGAACCTTTTCACACAATACAAACTTTCTTTTGAAGAAAAATTTATCCAGTTATGAATGACAAACGTTTCCCAAAAAAAAACTAGGCAATTTATGAGGATAATTGGCCTAAGATATTTTATCATTTATGACACCGTCTCATGGGCATACATTTTGTGCAGTTTTTTCCTCCCCATTGCAAAATTCCTCAGATTTACTTCACATGAACGGGACGTAATAAAAGAGTGTTTTCGGCACCCTGGTAGGAGAAACAACAGCACTCTCCGTGGTCAATTCTCATTTGAAATCCTGAACGCATGTCCCATTAAGATATAAGTATTCGTATACATTCATTCATTTTCGTTGTAGTCACATTAACGATTGTTTGAATAATAAACCATCGTATTTTAAGGGATGTTATCCTGCGCTGCTTCAAAGGGTATATATACAATTTTGATGCATTTTGTCAGATTGTTCGTTGAATTTCGTATGGCGTTTATGCAGATGTTCGTTTCTGGGACTTGAATTAAATGACCCTACGGCACGAAAGTTATCAATGGAACGACCTGGCTACCAAACATTTTCATTTAAGAAGCAAATTCTAGAACAGGAAGTTGGCAACTTACTTTTTTATAGCACTTTACTCATTTTCGAGTGATTCGGCACTAAGTTACTTATGTAGATATGTAATAAAAAAAACCCCTTTATGAAAACTTATTAAATCATGCTTCTTACTTAACCACGATACGCGTGTGAAAATTTGCCGAATCGATACTTCAATATCGTGCTCAACCATATTTAAGAGTTGATTTCACAAAAATAAAGTGTATTTTTTGAAAGGGCAATTACTGCTCAAGTGACATTTTTATTAAATGAAACCTTTATAGAAATATTGATTTTCAATCAAGCCACCGTAGGCGTTTTGTTACAGGTTTTTTATAACTCTTTGAAATCAAAGTAACGCAACATTATATTTTTATTTTATTTTATAAGTTGATGATATTATTTTCTCGGCACAAAATGAAGATATATTTTAATTACGCAGAGTTAAATAATTGACACGCGTGAAATATGAAAAATTTGTTCGACGAACACAACCTCTTACTGTGTTGAAGCAAAATGGGTAAATGTTACATGCGGGATCTGTTCTTCTAAATAAATAGATGTGGGACTGGACTATTGAAAATCAATGCTTGTTCATTTGAATTTAAGTTTTCTTAGAAAGCAAAGACAAACAGAGAACAACTAGCTGGCAGATAAATGAAAGAGCGGAGTATGTCCTATGTTTTTCTTACTAGCAAAATTCGAATACTGCTGAACTCTGGTCATTGGACAGTCACAGATCTCTTCCTGTAGTCCCAGTTCCTTCCTCTTTCCCCGTATGATCTACTTTACTTATTTCGACATTATTGTTTATGATTAAATTATTATTATACCATTATTACCATTTAATATTTGAAAATTATAAAGAAGAAAGGTGTTTTGGACTTACTGTTGGTGAGGTTGGTGACTTGTTTTTGATGACGTGTTGTTGAAGAAATTTGTTAGTTGAGGATAAGTGAAAGCAGAAGAGATCACAGAACGCCATCTGTTACCAGCAAATCAGGTAGATCAGATCTCCAGATGCATTTGTATGAGATTACCTCTGATGTATTTGTCTTCCTGTTGCTAGAATTGAGGTTGGGTCACATAAAGAGTTTCGGTCGCCAGAGCTTCTTTAGTTTTCTAGAGTGAGGTTGACATTAAACTGGGTCGGCTCGATGTTTGCCCGAGGTATCATATTTGAGGATTAATATTAACTTCACCGTCTAAATAATATGAGTTTTAGAAGAGTGATCAAAGAATAGAAAACAGCAGTTCATCTTCCTCCAAAAAGTTTGATGTTAATGACAGCTTTGTAACTCAAAGATTTCATAAGACCAACATGACTTTGAAAATGGATTTAATATTCTATGATTATACAACAAATTTTCCCATTAAAATCTAATAAAATATTTTAACTTGGACTATATCCATCGAGATATTATTCAAAATTAGGAACCTTATAGTAAAGATATTACGTTAATATAAACGCTGTTAAAATGAAATTTAAATAATTATTATTATTTGTAACTTTCATTAATTTTCACATCTCATAATTTCGCAGCAGGAAGGAAGTATCTCCTCGTATTTATTATGAATGAGACGCTTTGTTAACCATCACGAGTAATATTGTTAATAATAAAATCAAATTGTAATTCCGTTAATAATAATTTATTTCGATTTTAATTAGTTTGATGTTCTGTAAAATCATTTTATAATAATAATTATAACGTTCCAGGCTGTAAACTAATTATTGTCAAATTATTTTACAGAAAGTTATATTCTTCTTCATATCTCTTTGACTTTTCTAAATCCAGCAACAGGTGAGCTGGTTTTCTTAACCTTGCGAGAAGGACAGAACGCTCATTGAATTTCAGATACTGTTGGTTTGGAGGATTCTTGAGCTTGTGGTTAAAACTTGAAATTGATCGCTAACATCTTAGACCGTCAGAGAATAGTCTTGAGTAGTGTATTTTTTTTTATCCTATAGATATTTTAAACTTTGTGACAATTGGCCATCAAACCAAATTTATAACACAAGCGAAAAAATACTACCATTTTTGGTTAAAAATTTTCACATAATTTTACGGCGGAAAGAGAAAAGAAAATCTACCTACTGACAGATTTTTTTTGACAATTATTTAATTTTGACATCAACCGTATACCGAAAAACTGTAAAAAATCATAGAACAAAAACATATTAACTTTAGTGCTACATGCTACCAATACTACCATGACATTTTTTTATTATTTATTTTTAAACAAAAATGAATCTGTGTTCACTCAAAGTGAACACAAATACACTCATTGACTCTTCCACAGTAAGCTACTTAAAGCTTGTGTCGTGAAAGAGGAATATGGTCAGCACCTGGGATCGATCTCACGACCTCCGCACGAAACAGTGTGAAAGCCGGCGTCGTAAACACTAGTCTAGCAACCACTTCATATTTATTGAATATGATTTGCAGTGAGATCTTGTAACATCAAGGAACCACGTTTTCAACTGTTTTAACTTGCAACAGTGTTGAAAAAGTGACTGGATTTTATTACGAATTATTTGATTAAGAAAACCCTTTTTGATAGTAAGATATATGATAATATTATGTAAAAAAGAAACCAAAGTTGAAGCACCTGACATTAAAGACCGTCTAATGGCGTTGTGATAAAAGAAACTTATTGGAAAAAAATTCAATTATGATGTAATTGAAAAAAAAAAAAACATTATTATGTAATGTAACAAAATGAAATCTTTTTTCTGTAAAAGTTGACTGTTTAATGAGGCTTGGTATTTTTTTTTATCCAACAGAGTCAGAAGTTGCCAATAAAAATCAATGAGCCGGAATGTTTTTCGGAAGTTTCCCCAATGTTAAAGCAGGAGCCTCGACTCCAGCAATACTTTACGATTTCTCATAAATTTCATAACCGTAAAACGTGAACGTGTTTTAATGGCAAAACGTTTTTACTAGGAATTATCGTTTTATTAGTTTTCAACAGGTGGCGTTTGCTGGATGCGATATAATGTGATCTGTTGTGAGGGAGGAACGTGCGTTGGCTGACGCGGTGTAAGCTTTCTAGGGAACGCTGTGCCTTAAGAGCGTTACAGCTTTGACTTCAAAGTCAATTTCGGGCGGGGCATAAAAATTAGGGCGGACTCTCTCCACTACTTAACTCTCACAATATTTGGACGTATGCAAGTGTAGAGTTAGGGGTCGGAAACCAGTGGAATGCGTCGAAATATTCAAAACCTCAATGTTCTTTTGACTGCAATGTGTTTGGAATTTTTGAACAACGGTGGATGATAGTGATGATAACGATAATGATGATAAACATGTATTTGGTTAAAGCGACATTATTAAATTTACGTTACATTCAGGTATGCATTGCTTTTACCAGATTTTTTTAAACATGAGTTCTCAACATTAATTAATTTTTTCTAACACTCGCATACTATTCATTCTAATTGCCACCATTTCAGATTATATGATTATAAAATGGGAACGGGAAAAATAAACTTTTTTTAAATTTGATCAATGGCATATTAAAAAAATGAAATTACAAAATTCCTACAAAAATAATTGTTATATATTATGTATATATTGCATGTGTGCAGATTCATTGCCGTCAAACTCCTCCTTTAAAACTGGACGGTCAAGATTATATGTCATTGTATCAAAAGGATGTGAAGATAATGTGAGTAAGGTTTTTTCGCATGTATTTTATTAACAAAATCTCTACATATAATAATGGAGTCCTATTTTTCGTGATCCATCTACGGTCACCAAGTCTCCCGGGAGGATAAATTAAAATACCTGGTATCAACCATTACCACCTCTGGTGACCTCAGGGCTGAGTTCTCGTACATATATCGGTATGGCAAGTGGCGACTTTTACAACATGACCAAAATATGGAAAGCCGCTCGGCGTTTAGTATCGATAATTTATCTTTTCGACCGTGGCTACTTGGTGGAACATACTTCGAACTTATTTTAAAGAAACAAAATATTTAGTTTTTTCCACAATTTTATTCAGCTAACCGGTTTTCGAAGACCGTACGTCTTCTTCGTCAGGCTAGTAGATGTTAACTCTACCTAGTTAACATCTACTAGCCTGACGAAGAAGACGTACGGTCTTCGAAAACCGGTTAGCTGAATAAAATTGTGGAAAAAACTAAATATTTTGTTTCTTTAAAATAAGTTTAGTATCGAGTCGAAATGTAAACTGTTTGATGCGTGTGTGTTGCCTATTCTCCTATATGGGTGTGAGTCCTGGCACCTGACCAAAGCCCAGGCACAAAAAGGTTCATATACATAGTAAGGAATAAAAGACAACGTCTGTGGGGAAAACTAGTTATATAATATAAATAATTCCAACACCAAAAACATATAATACTACCTACTCGTAGTAATACTAAATGACAATAATTTAGAAGAAAAAATTAATAACAGGTATGCAATGTAAACATAATATTACCTATACCTAATTCAACAATAAAAACTTTAAAATCACCAAACAGCGATGATAGAATTAATTGCTGAATATAAATAATAAATTAAAAAACCAATGTTTGCCGTCCTCTGTAATATACGCAATTTCGCCAAAATATTAAAATACAAAACGTCAATTGAAACTGGCGCAGACCATGCGTCATCTCAGCCCAAAAGATTTCGGCAGACTGAACATTGACACAACGAAAACCAGCGCGTTCTTTGTAATTCCCGTGCTTTTAAGTGTCATTATCGCATGCACCTTAAAGCCGATAGAATATTTCGACATAGAGCGTTTTTGTGAAATAGAGGTTTTTTGGGATTATACGCTAAGCAGGAAATAAATATTAGCATTTCGTTCTATAATCTTGTAGATTTTTTAATGCTCTTTAATACAAAAAAAGAATCATTTCATTCCGACGTATATATCAGTTGGAATATTAAAAAAACGATGAAAAACGACATTTACTATTTTTATTTTTTACAAGAAACTATACTATATATCAAAAAACGGCTCTGAGGCCGCCTTCATTAACGTCTAATTTATGTTATATATTTATTTCATCGAAATCCAACAATAGATAACGCCGGAAAATGGATTGAAAAATTACTAAAATCAGCATTTTTGCGACTCTCACAGCCTTAATGAGAGGGAGAATTCCCGGGAAGGAACGTCAAGAAGGGCTGAAGGAGACTTTCTATATTTAGAAACAATAATTATTCGCGTTGGATGTCGGTATGAATGCGTATGTTATTTTATAAGACTAGCAGAGGGAATATTTAAAAAAAAAAACAACACTGCATAATTTAAAATAATTATTCCTTATATATAGGATGTATTCATACACTGCCAACTTTTTGATATTAACATATAGGAATTATTGATTTGTCGGTACCAGACGAACCGGATTTTTGATTAAGAAATATTTTACTAACCAAAAAAAAAAACGATGATTTTGCTGTTTTGATTATGAAAAGGCAAACGATAGTGAAGTGAATAACATTTTGTTAGAATTCTATGGCATATTTGAAAATAAATTCAAATGTCATTTCATAATCAACTCAGCAACAATCCTGACATTTCATAATCAACTCAGCCAGGCGAAAATATAAAATCATGCGAGTGAAAACGACAGCTGCTTTAAAAACAAAAAGGTTTTTCAGTCGTGGTTGAAGTGAAATATCTTTACATCATCTTCACAGCCTCCCAATCTTGAGTCGCTGGAATAACAAAAGAATTAAGGTGCCGAAGAAGAGAGAGTTTATTTAAGCGTAGGTTTACGTCTCTGGAATAACAAACATTAATATTAATCACAAAATGGTTTGCTAACGAGGTTTGGTTAATAAGATTCCCTCGACGTTGCTCGGTAGGCGGCTGAGGTTAGAGATTATTTTCCTCCTGCATAATGGAGTAATCCTGAGTGGTGTGAACTCTACATGGATTACACAGATCCACCGAGGAAGTATCGTGTTTTTAGCTCATCAGTCCATAGTTCCATTTAGCACAGTCACACGTGAACATGTTCAATAATCTATTCTTCACTCTTCTATCGCAAGCGTTTTCCTTTGCCCCAAGTCGATATCACGCACTCAGATTTTTTTTATCGTTCTAAAAATAAAATCGTGAACACTCCTGTAGAAATTTGACACATGGAAATTATGAATTGGACGTAGGTGCCTTTTTTTTACCCATCACGACGTTTCTCGAAGGGGGTAGGCAGAGAGTACAGATTTCCATTCTTTCCTATCCAAATAAACCTCTTTCGTTTCTTCTAAACGCATAACATTCTGCATACATGCTCTTCTATTCATTTTGGTCCTGACTTGGCCCTCCTCTAAGACTGAATCGATATGGTCGGACCATGTCATTCGAGGTCGGCCTCTTCTGCGTGCAACCATTCTTTCGGATTTATATTATATCCTTTTAATCATTCTCTCCTCGTTCATTCTCTCTACATGCCCAAACCACCTTAATTTATTCACTTTCATTCTAGTAACTACGCTTACATCCACTCCAAATTCCTTTCTAATATTCTCATTCCTCACCTTATCAATCAGTCTCTTCCGCATATCCTACGCAGTACATCTTGCATTTTATTAATAAAAATTAGGCATATTACACTTCCATTCTATTTGTAATAAGCATGACTTGAAAATGCATTATTACTCCAAAGCTCACATCCAAATGAATTACGAAATTTATAATATATTTTAGCTCGCTCACCAGAAACCCAGTCAAGGACACTTAAGGATTGTCATGATATGAAAATACAAGATTTAAAACATAAAATGACATGCAAATTAAAAAAAAAACATAGAAAGCAGGCGTCAATAATTTTTTTTTTATTCTTTTATGGCATATCATCCACAAGGGGGATGTTTTGGCCATTCGCGTCAATAAATAAAGAGAAGAGAAAACACCAGTGGGACTTTTACGAGTTTTATTAATAAGCACTTATGTATTGGGGTGCAAATAGTGTTCTTACATCAAACGATCGAATCGTTGTATCATTTTATATGAAAAACTTTTCGAAACTCTACCAATGATCGTATCGATATTCAATCGTCGAAAACTTATACTAGAATACTTACATACACAAATATCCGATGATTGGGTCATCATTTTCACAATCCCATAATGTCTTAACTAGGAAACAGTGAGGCTAATACGAGTTTTATCGAAAGCTTATTGCATGCAAATATGCGCTTATTAGCTTGCAATTAGTGTTCTAAAATCAAACGATCGAGTCATTCAATCATATTAGTATGAACATTTTTCGAAATGATCGTTTCGATATTCGATCATCGAAAACTTATACCTACTACATGATGGGTTAGTGAAAAATAAACGTACTAAGTACTTTGTCGAAACATTATGGAAAGACTACAGAATGTATGAATATTTATCAGTTGATTCGGTCAATATCATGCATTTGCTGGAATACATTGGCGTGTCGGTCAAACGAGAGTAGGTATACTCAAAGGACAAAATCAGCCGATTTGATCCATTCCACCTACACAGAGATATTCGCGGACTTGGAAATAATTGAATTAGCCAACGGCAACATTGCACAATGCCACAGTACAAGAATGGTCGGCTAATCTCCATTATATTCCTGAACGCTACACAAAGGGGTTGATATGACCAGAAAGTTAATTAAAAATAGAAAATTTTGGCATTTTGGAGGTATCTACGAGAAGGTTCATAGTATATTATTCGTTTTAAATGTCTGGTATTTCGGAATATTTTTTGTTACTGATTACTTAAAAATGTAATGGGCATACCTATACTCCTGCAGCCTTAAATATTTGGTCATATCTCGACAATAAATGTGACGACCCTATATATAAAGAATGTTAGTGGTTTGTTTTTACTGGAATAAAATAAAATTTTGTTGGAATTTGAAGGTTGCTCAGTTATTTATAGAGTTGTTTGTCCCTCAACACACGTAGCACCGCTTGTAACACACTCTCAAGCCGCTTTTTAAGAAACAACCTTCTCGCTGTATCAAGTGGATGCTCGTTATTTCAACAAGGATGGTGTATTTTCGCGACTAATAAGCCGTCCTCATAATACCTCGAATATTTCAGAACACCGTTTCTCTTCATTATTTTCTTCCTCGCGTGGTGATGAAATATACGGGTCCTAAAAAATAATGCCTTCAAAATTCAAATTCTTGGAGTCTGGCAACGAATGCCGAAATTATTTGTAAAGTAAAATAAAACAAAAATGGATATAGTCATATCCTGGCGCCAAATAAATGACAGCAGTCGCAGTATTTAAATTTGGTTGCTCTCTTGTTCTCAATAATTTCCAACTTCTATCTCTACATTTCATTTATTATCAAATTTCTGCTTGTTGCATACATGAGATACATATTTCGACATGTTGAACATGTTGAGAATTCTCATGGTTAGGAGTTTCGTAGACAAACATTACCACCTAATGGCGAACCTTGTTAACGTAAAATTATCACACTAAGCCAGCCTTCGAAATAACAGTAGAAGATTACCTTTACCCTGTCCTCTTTTCCCTTTCCCAGTATCTGAGCTGAGTACTTAAAATTTTGGTATTTTATATTTTTACATTAAGTTAGTGTATAAGTTTAAATGTATATACTTAACTGGTGTGTGTTTCGTAATTGTTTATGTAGGTACTGTCTTATTTTTGTATCAATTTCACTGTCTGTATATTAATGTTAAAATAAAAAATAAAAGACGGTCGTAAGCCCGTAATGGTTTGTTCCATTTAAAAATCGAACATTAGTAATGAATTGTTAGAGTCATTAGTTGTTATTTTTTCTTTATTTGTAAAGTATTTTCCTTACCGAAGCACGAGTTTTCTTGGGTACTGGCGTAGCCTCCTGTACCAATTAAAGGCGCGCAAGTTCTATACAAATATGCTCAAGAAAGCGTCAACAAGTGCAATATTACTGGGTGCATTGCACAAATGAAAACACATTATAAAGATGATAAATGTGCCAGCATTTTATAGACGTTAAAAAAAACTCCTATAAGGCTAAAGGATATGGAAGGATTGAGATTATTAGAAAGGAATGTGATATGAAAGATAGTGTTGGGATAAATATGAAAGGTATCTAATAAGTAGAGATGGTTTGGATATGTGGAAGAATGAATGCAAACAGAATGACAAAGAGAATTTATAAGGCTGAAAGGAAAGGTGTAAGAAAGCGTGGTCGACCGAGAATGACGTGGATCGAATACATTGATTCCGTCCTCAATGAAGGCCTGGTCAGAAGTAAGAGAAATAGGACAGGAGGTATGAGAAGTGATGGGTAGAAAAGTGATCGAAAAAAAACCGATTAAATGAGATTGTCAAGTTGTATCTTCTGTTGAACTTATCATATTTCCCAATACTTTAGTTAAACTTTCTTAACATTTTAATTTTGCATCCTCAGACCAACAAGGCTCTATCCTTAAAAATATTGGGTTCGTTGAGATTTTTGTTTCTTCTAATCTTCATCTATCCAACAGATTATTCAGCTACTTAAACTCAATGAGAACAGCAAGTTTCGTTATAGTAAATAAATAAACAAACAAAAAACATTAAAAAGAATCAAAGGGCGAACTTATAATAAAGGATTTCTTCCAGACGACCCATAATAATTACAATTAATAATCCGAAACAATAAACAAAGAGAGGAAATAGATAAATATTACCAATCACAAGAATTAGCATAATAATAATTAAGAACTTCATAGTAAACAGGGCTAAAAATGGGTAAAACTCGTATAAAACATACTCGTTAATCAACTAAATTAAATACATAATTACATATCATATTAAAAATATTACGTAAACAGACAAAGGGTTTGTGTAGAGGATTGCTAATAAAACAAAAATAAACTTGTAGGGGAAAACTTAATCTTCGTCTACCTTACGGTTAGGCATGCTGGGTTGTTCCTGTTGCATTATCCTGTTAGCTTGGGTGGTCGTTTTTGAGGTTTGTTTGCCTGTGGTATCTTATCCTTGGCAATTTTTTGCGGCTGTAATATCCCTCATTCTTGTGATATAGTCGCTTCAAAACTGTCTTCTCTGTCTTTTCCAATTTACTATATTGTTTAGATTTATCCGCAGTTCTTTATCTGAACATTAAATATCACACAAATTTTGTGTGATGAGATTTATTTGCAGATCTTTATCTGAACATTTGTGTGATGAGATTTATTTGCAGATATTCATCTGAACATTTGTGTGATAAGATTTATTTGCAGATCTTTATCTGTACATGTGTGATGAGATTTATTTGCAGATCTTTATCTGAACATTTGTGTAACATCTTAGTGTTTGAGCGGATTAGCGGACTGTATATGCGGGATGCGGTTTAATGGAATCAAAAAACTCATCAAAGGTTTGCACATATGGTGAGAATTAATGAATATAAATTCCTACCTTTGGTTATGGAACTCTGGTGCACGGATGGACCCCCTGATGTCTTCGTTGATTCCACTGGTTTATTACACAACACAAAATGCAATATTTATTATGTGCATACAAAAGTAAGCGGGTTTAGATGGTTAAGAAAAAGTAATTTTATGCGTATGATTAAATTAGCGAAAGCGATAAAAATATGCGACAATAAGCGAAGGAGACGCGCACTGCGTGTGTTCCGGAATAATCGTAATTAATTACTGATGATAGCGTTGCATAATGCATTCCACGGGGTCAAGGGTAAGGAGAGAGAGATGGCAACAGTTTTGGACTATAGGAAATATGGATGGGTGACAGAGATAGACTCTATTTATTAAATCCCACTTCAACGCAATCCCATAAATCAGTTTTTCAATTCAATTATTGCTAATGTCCATACCGGCTCAAACATTCTCCCCACCTTGAAAGCTTAAAGCGTACTAAGCTTTCAACAAATAATGACAAAGCGAACATGAACAAAAAGCGTTTGAACAAGCCGTCAAAAAAAAAGAAAAGAAAGAAAACAAGTTACTATATTAGCAACCAATATTTAATAAATTTAGAATTATTGTTATTAACTAAACTTATAACTAAGAATACTTGTAAGATAAATTACTGGGTTGGCAAAGGACATAATTTTACAACTGGACGTTTAAACGTTCCATTATTGGTCCTAACCAACGCCACACGATTGACTCCATCAGAGCCAGGAAAAACCTCTTCGATTCTTCCTAAGGGCCACCGAAGGGGTGGAACATCATCGAGATGTATAATAACGATAGTACCCACTTCAATGGGTTTATCTTTAGTGCACCATTTCTGTCTGGTTTGTAAAGTATGGTAATAATCTACCAATAGATCCACAGCGGGATCAGATTTTGGAAGTAGCATGGGTTGTTTCCTTTCATAAGGTAAGTCTGCATTAGACAATCTTCCTCCAATGCGAAGGATACCTTCCTTGTCTATGAAAGGATCAAGTCTTTTGAAAGGTAAAGGTAGCTCCTTACCCTGCGAAATAGCTGCATATTCTTTGCCAAAATGTACCTGTTGCAATGTTAGCAAAACATATTTTTCGGCTTTAATATATCAACTTGAATAATATATAAACATATTATCAACTTGAATATTTTTTACAGCTGATATTTTGCGAATAAATCGCAATCTATATATTACGACGCGAAGTAATTTATTCCATGATGATATTCGAGTGATCAGCGGGTATAATATAGGCGGTTCAGGTACAATGACATTTAAAGTCTTTGAATTAAATTCAGTTATGTCTGTTGAAGTAGTGGGTATAAATGGTTTGACAGGCCAAGAGTCAGGCGCAGTCGGGACCCATTTAGGTGCGTTCCACTCATGCCTCAATATTTGCGAAGGCATCAATCCACGAGATAAACAATCACTTGGATTCTCTATTTCAGATATATGATAAAAATGTTTGCAATCTAAATTTTCATGAATTTTGGCTACTCGATTAGCTACGAATATAGACCAGCGGTGCGGGAATGAATGAATCCACGATAAAGCGAGCGTGGAATCAGACAAAGCGTATTTTTCCTCAATAGGATATCGAGGATTGAAAGAATCATAGACGATTCGAACTAATTTAGAAAGCGATAACGCAGAGCAAAGCTCTAAGCGTGCGAGTGATACAACCTTAGCACAGTTTTGCGGCGGTAATTTAGCGATTAGATCCTTTGAGCTACTGGCGAACTTTACTAGCTCGAAGTTTCCTGAAGCGAAAAAAGATATCAAATCATTAATCAGCTTCGCAGCCTCTCGATCCCCGGAGCTGGCGTGAACTGATTTGACTAAATCGTCAATATAGAAATCCGAAGTTGCGGTTTTAGCGGCATTTGGAAAGGATTGTACCTCAGCTTCAGCAAGCTTGCGTATTGTACGCATAGCTAAGTAAGGACTTGCCTTTAAATCAAATGGAACACATTTAAATTGAAAAATGCGAACATTTTCTTCATCATTGAAGCGGTATAAAATCTTTAGGTATTTTTGATGTTCTTCGGTTACACCAATTCTTAAATACATTTGTTTAATATCTGCGGTAATGGCTACAGCAAATAAGCGAAAGTTAAGTAAAAGTAAAAATAAATCTGCTTGTAAATTATTTCCAGTGTGTAGAATATCATTTAGCGAAACACCGGTGTGCGTAATTGCATTGGCGTCGAGAATAATTCTCAACTTTGAAGTTAATTTATCCTGTCGAATGACAGCGCGATGTGGCTTGAAATATTCTTCGTCATGTTGAGAGGGACTTTCAATTAAATAACCATTTTTTATGTAGTCATTAATGACATCATTGTATTGATTGCGTAATGTGGGATCCATTCTGAATTTTAGACGTCGCTGAGCAGTGGCGTACGAATTACCCAATAAATTTGGTTCTTTAGAAAATGGAAGAGATACTATAAATCGCCCTTGACCATCTCTAATGGCCGTAGAAGAATAGTTATTTTCACACTCCTCATCCTCTGGGCTTAAATGCTGTACATTAGGTACTTCATCTAATTGCCAAAACTTATGTAAAGATTGTTCCAACTCATTGTTAGAATATGTACAATATGACAATGTCTCTAAATCTTGTTGATCGATAAGAGAAATCATCGACATTGTATGCGAGACGCCACTGTTAATTTTATTATTATTAGATGTGTTAGGTAAATTTCCCATTATTAAATATCCTAATGTAGTTTCAATTAAAGGAGATAAATTATTTACATTGATTCTTCCTCCCAATAATATGTGAGGGAAGATTTGAGCTCCCAAAATGACATCTATATTTCCCGGTACGTTCCATGTATTGTCAGCTAGAGGTACTGACATTAATTTGGGAAAATTTCCAGTATTGATAAATTCAGAAGGCATATCCTCAGTAATTTGATCCAATATTAAACATTGAATCTCATATGAGTGTTGATTAATGCGAGATTGTATTTTCAACGATGTATAACCATAAATTGGCTTAGAACTGACTCCCACACCCTTGATGACCGAATTGTGTAAAGGGATAATTCGTAAGTTTAATTTTTTACAACAGGCGAGCGTTATTAAATTATTTTGCGAACAATTGTCAATGAGACATCTAATCAATCTCTTATTATTTTCATTCAAATATGCGTATACTTGTGCGGTAGAAAGAATTACCCTTGTATGTAATTTATTATTATTACTAGCGAGCAATGATGTTGACGTACTGGCAATCATCACAGATTCAGTATTATTATTATTATTATAAGTTACATTTTCATTACCAAAATGCAACAACGTATGATGCTTTTTATTACAATGTTTACAATAATTTGTAGAACTACAGTGTGTTATTTTATGGGCTAAACTTAAACAATTTATGCACCCATTATTCGACTTTATAAAATTAAACTTTTCTATTGGTTTGAGTTTTTTAAACTCAGAACACTGATAAAAATGAGTATGGGAATTTTTACATAATGAACAAGTATTTTGTTTGGTATTGGTCATAAAAGACTTTGAAACATTGCGATGATTAATTTTCTGTTTATAATTTCCATAATTATTATAATTATAATTCTTCAAATTATTATTGTTTGAAGTACGCTCCATTATTTTTATTTTATCTTTTACAAAATTTACTAGGTCACTTAGCAAGGGCATTTCCTTTTCTCTAACTGACATCTCAAATTCGTTTACAGTTTGAGAATCTAATTTTCTTAGAGCGAAGCATAACAAAACAAAATCCAAATTATCTTTAATGGCTAATTGCTTGAATGCAGCAACACCTGCAGACAATTTATCAATGAAGAGATTTAAACTTTTTGAATCATGACGTGAGTGAGATATGTCTAGAATATTATTTATATAAAACGATCCTAAAGTGCGATCATCTTGATATTTTTTAACCAGACTATTCCAAATATTGTTATAATTTTCACCTGTAGGTATTATTCCGACAACGACATTTAGAGCAGATTGAGTCAACTTCCCAATGAGATACTGCATTCTTTGGGAATTGT
Organism: Mystacides longicornis; assembly: GCA_963576905.1. Lineage (NCBI taxonomy): Eukaryota > Metazoa > Arthropoda > Insecta > Trichoptera > Leptoceridae > Mystacides > Mystacides longicornis. The sequence continues at coordinate 12,557,074 of OY756424.1, forward strand.
CAAGCGAAGTATTTAAATGAATGTTTGTTTTAAATGACTCGTAAAATATAGACCAATTTTGAATATTTCCATCAAAACTAGGTATGTCCAAAACTGGTAGTTTTATGCGATTTTTTGAGTTCGTACTCTCAGTAACAGACACAGATGGTGAAACAAGTTTTTGTTTTTCTGTTAGCAATTCATCCCGTTTACATTTAATTGAACAAACCATATCTTTGAAAACATTTAGACCTTCAAAAGACGGTATATAATCATCGACATGTTTAATTTTTAATAAGACAATAGTTTCCATTGTATCATTAAATTGTTTGTAATCTTCCTCTAATGTCGAGGAATCAACCAAAAATTGCGAGGCCGATCTGGTATTCGAAACCAGTGTTGCGATCTTTGCGTAAAGAGACTTGATTCTCTCCTCTATGCTGTCCTTTAAGGCCTCCAACATACTAAGTCGGTCCACCATTATGTTATTGTAAGTTAACTATAAATAACAATGTATCTACTATTTACTATAAAGCGAAAAATATTTCTCTATAAACAAACGAACGAAATTCTATATAAATTTACAGCGAGTAGTTATCACTAATTATTATTATGCAATTAATGACAATATAAAACGACTTCTCAATAAATCAATACTATTAATTATAATTTGTAGCGATTTAAGTTCTCAATGAACGTATTTTTACTCGCTTTGTATTCAACAGAAAGGTACCACAGCTAATAGATATGTAAGTATGAACCTAAGCGATGCGATGAAACACCGCCGTGCGAAGTGAATTTTTACCAAATAATAATAATTATTCTTCACAGAGTTTCTAATAAAAATACAATATTTCAATCGTTGCGGTAAATTAATATTCTACCTTATAAATGAACAATATAAACATTACACTATGTCTGTTCAAATGCGTTCTAAGTATTCGGAAAAAATGCAATATTTTTTCGATACTAAAATAAATATTTAATATATTTATTTGCTAGATAATATTAAGAATGTTCAAAATGCGTTTTAGGTATTCAGAAAAAATGTAATATTTTTTCTATACTTAAATAAATATTAAATATATTTATTTGCGAGATAATATTATTTTTTCAAACTCGTATCAGTCAACGAATGTACTTATGATAGGCGATGTGAATAATTCTATGACAATAATACCAAATTTGATATCTGAATTGTAATATTATTATTATAAGCGGAAATATATCTAAATAATATACTTGAAGAATATGAAAGAACAATTAATTAACCTTATTATTATTAAAGCCTGTTCAAACGGTTTCGTATTTCGAAAAATGCAATATCTTTCGAAAATTAAATAAATATGCACTATATTTATTTTGAGAAATCTAATTTTTCTATCCAGTTCGATTGGATCATTATGTTTAATATAAATAACTTAAGGTGCGTTAATTTTTTTTGTATGTAAGTATCAATTCACAAGTACAAATAAGTACCTAGCGCTGCTATGCGTTTAGCGAACAGCAATCAATTTTAACAATACTTGTGAATGCGTTACACAATTATTCCAAATTTAATATGAATTAAATATATTTTAAATGCGGCGAAAATATTAATTAATAATATTTTAATACTATGAATGAACAAATTAATCTGTAATTTATCGACAATGCTTGTTCAAACTGCGGTTTTGTGTTCCGAAAAAATGCAATATTTTTTCGAAATTAAATAAATTTGCAATAAATTTATTTTGCGAAAGCTAATTTAATCCGGTTCGTAATGGACCATTCAATGTTTGAGCGGATTAGCGGACTGTATATGCGGGATGCGGTTTAATGGAATCAAAAAACTCATCAAAGGTTTGCACATATGGTGAGAATTAATGAATATAAATTCCTACCTTTGGTTATGGAACTCTGGTGCACGGATGGACCCCCTGATGTCTTCGTTGATTCCACTGGTTTATTACACAACACAAAATGCAATATTTATTATGTGCATACAAAAGTAAGCGGGTTTAGATGGTTAAGAAAAAGTAATTTTATGCGTATGATTAAATTAGCGAAAGCGATAAAAATATGCGACAATAAGCGAAGGAGACGCGCACTGCGTGTGTTCCGGAATAATCGTAATTAATTACTGATGATAGCGTTGCATAATGCATTCCACGGGGTCAAGGGTAAGGAGAGAGAGATGGCAACAGTTTTGGACTATAGGAAATATGGATGGGTGACAGAGATAGACTCTATTTATTAAATCCCACTTCAACGCAATCCCATAAATCAGTTTTTCAATTCAATTATTGCTAATGTCCATACCGGCTCAAACACTTAGTTACAACTTTCACACTGTTATACAGAGGTTGCGAATTTGTATACAGTAGATAGGTACTTACGGTTTCGGGGGAAAAGAAAATAACAATAAGGTCGAAGAAAGTGTGTTTGTGTTGACAAATTGTTTAATTAAATTCGGTGAAGAGCGGAATCAATTACACGGAAAGCCTAATAATGATTGTGAGGGTGTTTATTAACAAGAGCTTATGCCGAATCGGAAACATTAAATAAACAAATGGAGACAAACAAACAAGAAACCTACACAACATTATTTTTACTCACGAATTGAAACAATCGTTTCGCAAAACCTATATTTTTATTAAATTTTCTAAGCAAATAGCGACTTTTTTGTCATAATCATGATTCAAAGTTTATTTTTCAAGTGTGGGAGTCTCAATATTTTAATGACTACCTTTAATTCATTAAGTTATCTATCACCCGAAAGATCTATAAATATAAGTATGTATAGGTTATTTGGATATAATAGTAAGAACAAAAATAGCACAATATGTAAATAAGTATAGTTTGATTTGGCATAAGTTTAAGTCAAAATAATTTGCTGACTCCATACAATACAATGACATAGTAGACGCTCACATCTCAATTATTCCGTTGGCTATTCAATTCTTGATGGAAGTCTTGAGTTATGGAATCTTTTCGGCAATTTTGTTCTTTCTTCAACTAATCAATGCCTTAAAAATATAATTATTGGTTTTTTTTACATATTTAATCAAATTTTATCTTGTCCTTTTGCCCATTACATCTCTTTTGTTGGTCATACAAGAAGGCCTGCTCCCCTGATACTTTTCTTAATTGCTATGCGGTCTAAGCTGAAGAGGTAGCTTAGACGGAAACTGGATTTTGGATTTCAGTCGCGACGTTGGTCCATCTTTAACAACAAAAGTCTTTCTTTCTGTAAAATATGTCAAAAGCGTGTTTGTGTTTGTTTTGAGTGCGCACAGACTCATTAAAAAAACACTTTGAGAATGCATTATTTTTACGCGCTGCGCTGTAAGAATTATGCTTATACGTACATTTACACAGAAAGTATCTAAAATCATAAAAATAGCTCGCAGAGTTGTACGAACGTTTTGGCATTCAATAAAAGGTTAAATTGTACATTTATCCGCAAGAACCCCTTTTGAAGACACACAACAATGCACAGGTTCACTTACATTTCATATGTAAATTATACGACATTGAATCAAATGTAGAAAGGTACAAATACCTCACTTGTGATGTAAATTCACAGCACTCACATTGTGAGGAAAATGTCGTATAAAATATTTTATATAGATATTACCTGTGCCAGTTGTCAATTACCCCTATTCGCTATCAGATTCGCTAAAATTAAGAATCCGCAAAAAGAGTGTATGAAAAAAGTTAATTTTATCTGACTGTTCCACTTAAATTATCACGATTCGTCTAAAATAACCCGCCTTTCGATCAATTTAAGTGGCACCTTAGACCCGCCAAAGTTTTAGAGGGACCGCTTATATTATGTCAAAATTGTGTCATTTTTTTTCAGACACCTCTCTTAAAAACAACAATCAAAACAAAGTAAGTTATTATTTTCAGTAAAAAGATCATTTTGCTCTTGTTTTCATCCCAAAATATACGTTACTAGGAGTTTTATTTCTTGATCGAGATGAATTTGTTTGTGAAAAAGGAAATTTGGCGGCCATGATGATAATTTTGACATGGAGAAATAATTCGTTTGAAATCACTTGCAGCTATATTCACATTATTCGCAATATTGCTCGGATTGGTTGAAATAACATGGAATTGCCCGCGAAATTAAAATTTTTAGTTGATGCTTAATCTTAGCGGATCTGATAGGGAATTGGGGTAAAGAACTGTTCATTTTTTATAACATAATTTTTTGTCAAGGTACTTTTTTGTAGAACAAAGTTCAACTTTTTTCTTATTAATGCCATAATTTAAGTATTTGAAGATTATTAAAGGAGATAACAAATGTACCTAAATATTTTTAACCTGACCGGGTCACAGTCGAAAATTTTTAAGGCCAAAATACTTAGCACCCTTACGGCCTGTTTTTATAGCAGCCCCGTACTTTTGATGATGTATGAATTTACTTGGTTTATTTTGAATTGTACGAGGCCCGGGGCTTGCCCGCTCACCGTTCGTACGAAAAGGTTAAAACTTTATGAAATTTCATATTTTGCCCGGGGTGTTGAAACGAAATTTTATAAATAGGTAACTGTTTAAGGAATTCCCCACATACATATTATTTTGTTTGTGAATTCTCAAGGAAATGTTTTAATTATCGTACCTTATGTTATATTCAACAACAATTTCTGAAATAGCCGTTAAAATAATTTAAAGACCATTTTACCTTCACTTTTATGCTGTTTAAGCATTCGTTATTTATTTTGATCGATTAATTTTTCAACTCGTAATTTTCACAATATTTTTAAAAATGACATTATAATAAGTTTGCGATTGGAAACAAGTAATAGAACAACAACGTAATTACACACTACTAGGTACATTTATGAAGAATAGATGACATGTCATTGTGTTAAAATGCCGAATGACAATTGACTTTACTTTTGTCAGGATCCCAAAGAGGTGCAAAAATCTTATACCTACTATGTTCCGTTCCTTTGAAAGAGAACTGAGGGATTTGGACGTGCCGTGGGAGGAAGGTCATTGACACTGCAGACTTCTTCTTGCCTCCCTACGAACGCCCCAAACTGAGGTCACAAATAGAGTAAATATAGATACACAGATGATTGAATCATTTGGAGGCTACAAAAAACAAATTTATTTACTAATTGTTTTTGCATCATTTATTTTAATAACACCGTCTTTTTTTACAAAATGATTAAAATTTCTCATCCGTTTCACCTTTCTATCCAATTCATTACACTAAATTCATTTTCAATATTCATACTCGCTCCATTGGACGTTTTATTCATTTTTGGAAGACGAAAATTTTAAAATAAAAATGTATGAATATTTTAATGTAACAATAATCAAATTTAAAGACTCTATAAATTTGGCTGCTCTCTTGTTCTCAATAATTTCCAACTTTTATCTCTATATTTCATTAATTATTAAATATCTACTTGTTGCATACGTGAGATTTTTCGACATGTTGAACATGCTTAGAATTCTCATGATTAGGAATTTCGGAGACTTAAACATTACCACCTAATGGCGAACGTTGTTAACGTAAAGTGATCACACTAAGCCAGCCTTCGAAATAACAGTAGTAGACGGTCGTAAGCCCGTGGTGGTTTGTTCCATTTAAAAATCGAACATCAGTAATGATTTCTTAGAGATTTTAGTTGTTAGATATTCGTTAACAATTAACAACCTTCTTTCTGAAGCCCGAGATATATAGCCTCCATTCCTTGAACTATTCAGGGTTGTACTAGACTGTTCACTTTCTTACCGATGTATTATTTCATAAACTTTCAGACATTTTGCACAATCTGTGTTTTAAAGGTGTTATGAGATTACTATGTCTGATTTCTTGCTCCATTTGAACATTACCTTTAATGGTGAACGTTGTTAGGGTAAAGCGATCACATGACTGGGATCCTAAGGAGCGGTGCATCGTCTGACAAAACGGCTGTCATCGAAAGGTACGACAATGTTTTTCGTGACTAAGGTAACCACATAGACAATGTTCTAATCATAAGCAAGCATCTATGTTTACCATAAAACCACCATAGTATATAACCGGTAGAGATTTTGTTTATTATTTAACTACTGCTTTTTGTCCGCAACACTTCTGAATTCTTTTTTTCTTTGTACGACCACACTTTTTTTTATTTATTTATGTGACTTCGGGTAGTTTAGATCTAAGTAAGTATGAGGTTGTATGGAGCAATAGCAGCATCCAGGCATTGGACTTGGGTTAGTATACGGCCATTAAAATATGTTTATAAAACAAGTTAAACTTCAATTTGCCAGAATATACCTACATCATCATTCGTGAATAATTTATTGTTACGGCCTGTACAAGTGTACGCATCTGAATACGCGCGGTTCAGATGTGTATTGTATAGGTAAACACCCGTCATTCGTTGATATTAATATAAACGTTAAATCTAGTACTAAAAATGGACACAAGAATCTAGGTAGGTAGGTAGGTACCTATACTGTCCTATACTTAAAAAAAAATTGTTTCATACATTCATGCATATAACTTTACTCCATAATAGATTTCGATATGTCTATTAGACTAAGTAGGAAGCTTTGCTTGTTTCAATAATAATTTTATAACTTTCTTCTCTTCGTGAATTTTACAACTTCTCAGCCAACCACCAGTTTTACCCCTATTGAAGCGGGAATGTGATGTTTGGCTTTGAAATAACTCAACACTACTTGTTAACTTTCTCTATTCATAACCTTGAATCTAAAATTTCAACAAACAAAACAAACTTTATTTTGCATGTATGAAATTATCCACAAATTATGTTTGGCCAAGTCCTTTATTGAACACCTTAAAATCATATATTATTATAATATTCTCCATTGAACATTGGAAAGTTATACTAGGGATACTGTACCTAGAGTTTTGAAGACAATTCCATATAATAAATTCGAACGATTCGATTTGATATTATTGTAGGTCCCCACGTCGGATACAAAAATGTGTAATCTAAAATGTACCCTTAAAGAAAAAAAAACCAGTAGGTACTTACACTGTTTGCACGCTAATAAGTGCCTAGATGGGCGTGCAATGGGATGTGTTTTTTCCTTTTTGTGCCACCAGAGGCGCCCTTGCTAGCCCGGTCTATTGTCAAATTCAGTTTTGCCAACGTGGGCGACTTACCGCTATTTGGAACGAGAATTGGCGACGAAAAAATCAAAAAGGTGACAGGTAGCTATCGATAAAACTCGTTCTAATAGCCTCGCAGCTTTCGAACAGAGCGGATATTGTTTTCAAATAATATGCTCTTCTCTATATTTTTTTGTGCACTGAAATTTACACGTGAGCCATATTTCGTGTGCATTGACGATGTACCTACATAATAAAGAAGTGTATCTGGGTTGATATAAAATGTATGATGTTGTTGTCGATGGTTAGGGTACCCAGGAGAGCGCACATGATGCTAAACGTTATGACGGAGTAAACAAAACAAGGGGGAAATCAATATTTATGAATCCGGGCGAAATAATTCCAAACCATAAAGTAAAAGGTAGGCCGCAGGAATAAAATTAAAAGGGTTATGTGTGGTGCCAAGACAAACTTGAAGTGGAATTCGACTTGTTTGGGGTGGCGGTACCTGCATAATATGGCTGAAACGTAGAGAGTACCTAAAGGGAAGCTATATTTACTTGTATGTACTTAATTTTATTCTGAAACATGTGAAAAGTTGATGGAGATGTATATTCGCCTTTACAAAAGTCCCATTCAAAATGAATTATGCATATTATTTTAATATGGCATATTAATTTATGTTACTTCTATCCGAGCTAGTCAAATAATTTTTTTATGCGGTTTTATTAAAGGTATTGAAATTAATTATAAAATGATTAAATAATCATGAAACGAAAATAAAGTTGAATAAAACATAAATTCTTATGGGTAGGTATTTATAAAAAAATTCATGTGGTTGAAGTAGAGCTGTTCTTCCTCCCATTAGGGTCCTGAAGACCATCAGGAAGACCCTCCTCATACTGTGTTCCGCTCCTTGGAAACAGCAGCCCTATTCACGGAAAAGTTTGAATCGAACTTCGAACTAAACTTAGACTGAAAATTCTGTCTGTTTCTGTTAGATATGTACATTTCGCCCATCTAAATTTCTTTTTCAGCCTTTATAATTGAATGTAAATGAATAAAAACACTTTGTTTATCTAACAGACAGAATTTTTGACAGCTCAATAAGTTCGAAAAGTCGGAGTAAATCTGACAGGTAGTAAATCTGACAGATCACAGACTACTTATATGACTATATATTTAGAAAAGTTTTCAGAAAAATTTAAGTCTAAGTTTAGTTCGAAGTTCGATTCAAACTTTTCCGTGAATAGGGCTGCAGAACTGAGGAATCTGGACATGGTGTGGAAGGAGGTCATAAACATTGAGCAAGATCGAGCGCAATGGAGAGTTCTTGTTGCCCCCCTATGTCACTGAGTGGGGTCAAAAAGGTAGAAATGGATAATGAATTTCAAGTCTCATTTACAGCAAGAAAATTATACCGCATGAATTTGAAGTTAAAGTCCAAGATCTAAACTATGTTTTTAAAAATTTCATTTTCTATTTTCTAGATGGCAGGTTTTTATATGAGATTTTTTAAGTCCCTTGAAAACTAGAAAAACAGTAATTAAAAAAAAATCTCAAATGATCGAAAAAGTGTACTTTATTGGCTAAATATAAAAAAGCAAGGTAACAAGTGTTATGTTATTTTCATCAATTTATACAATATCTGAGAGACAGACTACATATAAATCATATAGTTGCAGAGTGTGATGGAAGAGCATATCAGGGCAGTATAGTTGCAGAGTGTGATGGAAGAGCATATCAGGGCAGTATAGTTGCAGAGTGTGATGGAAGAGCATATCAGGGCAGTATAGTTGCAGAGTGTGATGGAAGAGCATATCAGGGCAGTTTCTCAGATTTCCTCACCTTAACCGACGGAGCGATAGCATTCATTAATAACTTAGACATAAACATCTGACAAGCAGGAAAATTGCCCCTATGCTACTCTCTTTCTTATTTGTATAAATCCTTTCCTGTAAAATTGTAATGAATGTGAATGGCAAAAGCTAAATAATATGTACCTATTACAGCTTGATATGTTCAGAATAAGTCTGCAATAATATCTATACTAGTGGTCGACCAGTCCTATATAATAATAAAAAAAAACTTTTGAATTTGTACATATCAACATTTCAAATTTGACGTAGGTATCCATGATATTGTTTTTGAAAGAAATTTTTGAAATAGCGCTCGCCCAGTAGTTTTAATAAAATTATTTCAAAATTTTAGCTAGGAATTTTGTTTATTTTTTCTTTATCTTAAAAATTGATATAAATAATAAAGATAAACAATCGATTCTAATTTAAAAGATAAAAATAAGCAATAATTTAGATTAGAACCTCGCTTTCCTTTTACCCTAGTGATTCTTCAGGTGAAACAGGCATGAGTTAGAGGATGCCTCCCTGGAGGAAACACAGAACAGGTCCATTATTATCTCGGTTGATTTGGGTCAGATTTGTCCAGGAATATTTCGATATTTTTATTACGAGTCATTATGATAATAACCCTTCCGATTTATTTTCGATATTGAAGTAGTCCTCTGGCTTCTGCGAAATCGATACATAAATATTATTGATAAACCCTGTAGCAATTTTGTTTCAAAATATTTTTTTTTAAGAAGTGGTATAAATACATCTCGTGGCCGAACATGGAAAAAATATCGGTTTAGTAGGAACAAATCGAGGCGGTAGCCGAAAAAAGGGCACATAACTAAAAATGGCCATTAGAGAAAATCGACTTATAAAGGTTAATAGGTTTATTTTATTCATTTGATTTAGTTCAGAACAAAAAAGTAGTAATCAATCAATATGGTTGCTATTTTTTCTTTATTTCTTGTATTAAAATTTCATTTACTCTAGAGCTGTATGTGCGCTTTTTTCATAGAACGTAAAAAAATATTAATTTTTTTTTTGAGGCCTTCCACCCGATATCGAGTGATTTTGGAAATATTAATTAAAAGCATTATTTTAGTCACAAAAATTGTATTAATTCACAAAAACAAAATTTCATATGAACATAAAAATAAGGTAGGCATTATTTTAGTCACAAAAATTGTATTAATTCAAAAAAACAAAATTTCATATGAACATAAAAATAAGGTAGGCATAATTTTAGTCACAAAAATTGTATTAATTCACAAAAACAAAATTTCATATGTAAAAATAAGGTATGCACTATTTTCACATTTCAATTATTAACATTTATAGAAATTTAAAAAAAAATCTTCTCATATAGATTTTCATCAAAAAAATAATATTTTTTATCCATGCTCGAATTTCTTCCAATGTAAGGCAATTATTATTTTCTTTGGCATCTGATATAATACGAGTATAATGTGCATCACCGAAACAATGCACATAATAATAGAATCGATCACAATGCTAAAACTGCTCCAAATTAAAAAATAAATCGTAAAAAACCGTGTGTCTGTAAGACAAATTAACGTTTGCCCTGACCTCTGTTGTTGAAATATCAAAATGATTAGGTATTTGCCATAGATTTTTTACAATACGACGGATCGTTTAAACACTTCTCCGAAAAAAGGGCACTTGATCCTTTCTTCCGGCTACCGCCTCAATTGTGTTATTTTTCCAACCATGAACACTGTTGTTTTTTTGCAGATTTTAAAATATCGAGATTGTGTTTACGATTATGTTCAATATGGTTTTGTTTATTCATTCCCATCTCAAAATGTTGTACTTTTCCATTGAATTCCTGAAACTGGAAAAGTAAAGTTATCGTGGCAGTTGTAGTTAATCAAACGTATTTAATCAGCCAGTGAGTAATAATTTTCGTCAAGTAATGCTACTGAGCCAGCTATAGACTTATCAGTAGAAGATGGTTGTGAGCTCGAAGTTGTTCAATTTTAAAATTAACCATAAGTATCGACTTATATTTTCTCTAATATAAAAGAAAGTCGGGTTATTTCGAACACTTATAACTCGAGATCAGTTGAATAGATTTTTATCATTTTTTGTTTAATTGGATTCTTTTCCGCTCCTAAAAACAGAACAACTAATAAAATTTGAAAAATACATGAGAAATATAATATTTAAGTTAGTATGGAACGGACTTCCTGCGACGCCAACACCATCTATGAAAAAAATTGTAACAACAAAATTATTGTTTACCTGAATTGAACCATTGACTTTAAAAATATTGGTACGCATATTTTTGATGGATTTTTTCCGAGCTTTCAGAAATATTTTTTTTAACATTGAAACATGTTTTTGTAAGAAACTACAGGACAACGTCTGTCGGGAAAGTTAGTTAATGATTACAAAATAGATAGTAGTGCATAAAATAACCATTTTCATCTTCTTACCTATCTATTTAGTCCCTTATTATGTAGACTGGTTAACTTAACATTGGCAATAATTTTTGCAAAAACCCAAGAGATTTGATTTTGTTTCAATACGTACTGAGAAAGACAGTGAACTTGATCAAATGTATTGCAAAAAGCTTAATTGAATCAGTTATTTCGAAAACGACCAAAGTACAGAATTGTTAATTTTACAGGAGAATGGAAAAACTATCTCTTGGAAAAAAAATGTATGTGACAAATTGATATTTTGATTCAACATCGTCAAACATAGAAAAACGAACTTATTTGACTTTTCCAAATGTTAATTTTGTATTTCAATATTTTTTTTAATTTATTTGAAATATTTGTACTTTGGTTGTTTTCCAAATAATTTTAATGAAAAGTTTGCGGAGTCGAGTAATTTAAAGAATGACATGCGAACTCATAGCGAAGAAAAGCCATACGAATGCAATAATTGCGACAAAAAGTTAATCAATCATATAATAACTCATGATAAAAGCACAAAATTTGATGGATCTCTACGTCATTTATGCCTACTATCAGCAAGATCATCATCACTTGAATCCCATAAATCCATTTTCATGCTGAGAAAACCAAAACGCGAGGAACAACAAAACGAATAACACGATGTTATGAGTTAACTGATGTCAAAAAATCCATATGTCAAACATACTTTAGTTCGAAAACAAAATATTTTGGTCGTTTTCGAAATAAACACTGGAATCGACCTTGAATATAACGAGGTTGGGGTATAATACTTTAGTTGTTTTCAATGCAAAAATGTTAAACTTAGTCCATAGATTCTGAATCCGTAAAAAAGTGTTATTTGACAAAAACTTGAGTTTGGTCGTTTTCGAAATAATCGATTCAATTAGAGAAATTTACCTTTTTCCACTTTCTTTTTAAACAATTGTAATTATAGCTTGAAAGTTATTGCTATAACATGGGCACGAGTGTGATATAAAACACTTTCATTCCATTGAGAATTTCGTATTAAGTAAAAAAATAAATCTTAATAATTTTTCGCAATTGTCATAAAAAATTAAGGTTTTAACTCAATTTGAAAATCTCATTCGAGAAAGAAACAAGTGAAACGTTCGTCTTAGTTACCTAATTATTTTCATCGCCAGTTTCTCAGGGACGAATTTTGAGTAAAGTACAGTAAATGCTCTTTTAACGAGTGTTTCGCTTTGTGACTTAAACATATTATTGAGAAACAAATAAATTGTTCTTGAAACGAGAAACATTAAAAAAAGAGAAGATATTTCTTTACATGGTTGATCAGTACTTCTTCGTTCGTACGTCGGTGGCATATTATGATACTTATTTGATATGTTCTTGTTAGGCATTCTGCTAAGGAACTGATACCAGAAGTCGAACCTCCCAAAGGCTATTCACAAATTGCATATCACACAGAAAGCAATGGTGAATGTCATTTTGGGGTTTTCGTTCAGAGACAGAAGAAGAAATGAGGAAATAACATAGTCCAAAGAGTCATAGAGGTGAAGTGGTCGTGGGCTGGGTATTTAGCAAAAGGTCCATGGTTGGGAAAATGAAACAGGGGTAGGCCAATGATGAGGTGGAGTGATGACATCGTGGTGTGCGCTAGTTTCGGGTGGATAAGAAGGGCGCCAACAATAGAGAGATGGCGACAATTGGGGGATGTTCGGAAATGGACACAAGAAGGCTGAAGATAGAAGAAGGAACTTTAGATGATCATGAAAGGTTTATTTACGCACTGAGCTTAAATATCAATGAAACAAAAATCTCGATTTTCTTCTAAGCCCGCAGTGAAGACAGTCAACGGATTAAAAGTTAATGATTTTTTTTATAATAAAAATTCGATATCAGAGTAATATGTCGGCAAGGAAAACATTTATGATAAGATTTAAAAGACAATAAGTAATTACGATCTCAAATAAATAAAAAACATTCCCATTAATGTCTCCGAGAAAAAAGCCATAAGAAAACAGCGTAATACTACAAAATATAAAATGGAGATTGATTTTGTAAAAAAAAAAAAAAATATGAAACGTTTTAAATTATTGTGTATATGAAATTATATCTTAAGTTGCACACGAGGTTCTAGAAATGTTGTAAATATTTTTTCAAGCCTTTTGTGCTATTTGGGTTAAATTGTTTGCAATGGTGTTTCGATCAACATATTTTTCGCCTAACGAAAAGATCTTTAAATTAATTAAACACGTTATGAGAGATTTTACCGTGGATCATACTCCTCATTCTATTCCAATCCGCGTTGATGTACCCCCTGTGCTTCAGCGCGCATTTTGGGATGAAAAATTAAACAGCAGTTCCGAGTCAAGGATTGTTATGATGCCTACGTTATATTTTATCTCGTGTCGCTCTTCCTATTGGTTTTGTTATTATTTTATGATGATGCCAAACAGCCTGAGTATATTATTTTTGCATATCTAAAGCCTTTTCATTATTTCCGTCTGACAGCTGTGTAATGCTGAATCATTCAAATTAAAATTGTATCATTATGAATTATTGGTACGGCATTTGTTTTGTTTCCGTCATCTTTTATCATTGAATCATATACTGCGTACTCGAAGTGTCATCCCTTCCTAAAATGCTGCTACGTGTAGGAAGCCCCTTAGTCACCCGTGCGTTTAGCATAAAACAGTCGTAGTTCGGTAAAGATATCGTTCTATTTTTAAATATATTATGTTCAAAAGTTTGTAGAAAATATATCATGAAAAGTCTTTTGAAAATACGTATTAATGAAATAATTTACGATTCCACTTGTCATACAAGACTTGAGACAATGAGAACCGTTGGAATAGACATATCATCTTTGCCTTAAAAAAGTCACTTGCCTAAGAAAAGCACCAAATTATTATTAACTAGCTTATACCCGTCTTGCTTTACGTTTTTGATTCCGATTGTCAGGCTTGATCGGTAGGTAATTAAACAGGTTCTAGTCTAGCTTCCCATTGCTTAACAGACCTCTATAACTGACATAGGCACAGAAAAAGAAGAACACTTTTACAATTTTTGTTTTACCGACCTCATAATATTATACGATTCCTCATCGGGACGGAATGCCATATTTATGTAATAATAATAATATTATACGAACCTACCGACATAATTTGCAAGTTTTCATATAGAGAGAGAGAGAGAGAGAGAGAGAGAGAGAGAGAGAGAGAGAGAGAGAGAGAGAGAGAGAGAGAGAGAGAGAGAGAGAGAGAGAGAGAGAGAGCTCTGTGGTTTGAATCTTAACTACATTCCCTAATGTGTGATAATTAATTAGGCATTCCACCCATAGAGGGTGATTTGGGCTATCTGTCAAACTTCAAAATGGAGGAATCATTTTGCAAATTTTTTCGTTAAATCTTTATTTATTGAGAATAATAAGATTTGAATAACATTTATATGTATGACAAATCAATCTACAATTTATTATTTTATTACATTTTCATACCGTAATACCAAGATTCCATTCAACGTTTACATGAGTAATTTTGTTTCCAAAAGATGGCTTACCGTCTTTTTGAGAAATTTGTATGAAGATCCTAAAAAATAGAGTTTTTTAAATAGCTCTAAATATATTAAAGTTAATGCAGCAAATTGTATTAAAGAACCTTCTCCAGCATTTTGTACGGCTCTGGGCATATTAATATCTGACGTAGCATTTGTATTTTGAGCGTGATGTTCACATATAAGGTAAAAGTATTGTCAAAGGCAAATAAAAAAACAAACATTTCTGAATTATTATGTAGATTAAAGCCTAGTTGATATCGGTCGAGTGTTTTAGTCCGTTGGCGAGTAGTTTAACTTTTAACGGTCGATTAGTTTAGCCGGCGCTTTAGTCGAGTTAATCCATTTTGTTCCATTTTCTTGCTCAAATAGCGCCTTGAACGTGGGGTCAATTCAGTAGCTGGCATAATAGATTATGATACCATAGATATTTATATAATACGTAAAAGTTTCAACAAAAATGATGTTTCGTGAACTCTTCTCAGATACAGCGTGAACTATAATTTTTGATCGAGTAGCGTGTAAGTAAGCTGTTAAATTATTCGCTACTCGTCCTAGTCTGAGCTAGGCTTAAGTTTATCTGGGATGATTTTTTGGTGCAGCAATACTTTGCATCTTCCCCCTCGACGGCCCTTCACCTTCGTAATTTTGAAATTAAAATGTGACATTAAATTTTGAAGTTATTGTTCCGCACATAATACGCCGCTTCTTGAACGAGGTACCTACATGACATTTTTAAATAATTCTAACCCGATTGTTTTATTAAATGAAATTGGTTTAATAAATTAAAATGGCAACTTATTTCTTTAAAAATGAAGTATTTTAGGATAATTCGTTTCTATCTTGGAGATATTTCAATATGTCGAATTATGTTTCTCAGCGCATGAGACATTTGAACCTAGTTGAAAGCGCCGCTGTAACGATAGAACTCGCAAATGTTCGTAACACATATCCATGTAGGAACATTACTTTTGTATGTGTGTACATAGCACCACTCACATAAATGTTTGCATTGCATTTGAAACCCACTACGCCAAACAAACCTCCCCGGCCCCCATAACTCTGAAGATCCGTGACTTTGTTCAAGGGGAGATGGAAAAAAAACAGAAGCAATGGTTGAAAAATGATATCAAAATAAAAAAAAAAACTCATAAGAGCTCACGATTCGTTGATAGTTTAAGGGGCTTTGCACACAATTATCAACGTTAGCGTTTCAAAGGGGTGTTTTTAAACCAAACGAACTTAGAGCTAGAGCTGAAAGTAGAGTTTAATTTCTTGATCGTTGATATGGACACTAATCTGTCATCGCCCATTAATTATTAGTTCTTGCTTGTTATTTTGTTTCCATAGTTTCTTAAAATAACTAATAAAACATGGAAAAATGAATAGCAAATAATATAAACTGTGATCGGCTCCTTCGAATCAGAGCTGAGGGACATGGACATGGTGTGGGAAGAGATCATAAACATTGCGCAAGATCGAGTGCAATGGAGAGCTCTTGTTGCCTCCCTATGCCCCTGAGTGGGGTGTAAAAAGGAGAATTGATTGATTGATTGATTGATAAATCATAATATTAAAGTAAGTATGGAACGAATTTTTATTTACCTGACAACCATTGACGTTAAAAATACTGTATAAATATTATTTATTATATAAATAAATTCCTTTTTCTGTACATCTTCAAGGAATTAACATCTTCCACTTGCCCTACACTCTTAACACTGCGGTTTTTGTGACAAGTGGCGGTAGAGGTACTCGAGTTATTATATAAGAATGTTGACATGGTCTATATTGCACAATAATGCATACGTTCTTTTTCTTCATTTCTGCTACAATATGCACTTTTATCGCATTGTTTAAAAAAAAAAACATTTTTTATATATTTTTTAATAAAACTTCTGGATTAAAAAAATCTAATGTAGAAGAACATTGGACATATTATTTATAAAATTATGGAATATTGTGTTTGTGAACGTGTTTTTTATGTGAAAAATATCGCGAACCGGTGGTAGAAGCCATTCATATTCCTCGTGAAGTACTCATCAGGTCCCTTCGATGTTGGCCATCATATGGGCAAAGGCCTACCTGTCTAGCTGCAAGAATCAGTTCCCCTCCGACCGAAGGTTTGGATTCCAGTACAGGCCCTTGTATTTTGGAGCCATGATGCCTGGGTAGAAACCCACACCAGGTCAAATAGCTGCAGAAGCGGCCTAAAGCCTTCTAAAATTTGCAAGCCATATTTAAGTGCTCGTCCGTATAATATATTATCGTTCCTTCCGTTAAACGTGAGCCGAAATAAATTGAATAGGTTTATTTTGTGCAATGGTATAAGTAAAAAATGCGTGTGAATACGGATGTGCTATCAACAGAAAAAAAAATTTTGTTGATAAGTAACAATACACTTTTTTCTACTTAGCAATGTTAAATAATGAAGTACCAAAAGAGGTTCTAGAAAGGTCTTTGATAAATAAATAAAACATTTCTGATCTATTATTTTACTGATATAATATCTCGAAATTTGCGCTATAAAAATATCACGTTTTAAACGTTCCAGATATCATTGGATGACCTTCTATGTTTATTTTCAAACCACCCAAGTTCTATGACCGCGCTTCATTCTGAGAATTGTTCGCTTCTGTTCTCTGTATAAGAAGATAACAGCTTACATACACCACAATCAGAATACAATATTTATTTTTTATGAATAATAGAATAAAAGCTATCAAAATAAGTTAAAAAAGCAATCTTTAGTGCGTTGAACCTGTAACTCCCCATAATTTAAGCAGAATTTATAAAAGAACTAACGTTTTTTGTGCAGGGTTACAATATAATGACTTAAAAGTTATTGTATAAAAAAGAATAAATTCTGAAATGAAAAACAGACGATTGAGTTGCGTCGTATCCAATTTTTATTGAGACTTTTGACATTTCTGCATTCTGAAAACATTTTATCCAATACATTAGTTGCGTAACTACTGGCAACCGATTAAGTTCTAAGCAAGAGCTTCTTGCGTTGAGTTGGAACGTGAATTTGAGAATACCAGTCATGATTTTGTATGGGTAGGTAACGATGATTTTTCAGTTATTTTTTTTAGATTAGAAAATCATTTTAATTTGATTCTAACAACAAATCATGTAGTTAGTTAGGTATATACCACAAATTTAAAACAATATTTAACTATCCATATAACAAGTCTGTGTCTTAACTACTTACTTACTTAACGAGTCCGATCACCCATCCACTAGACCACTCCAATACTCGGCAGCTGCAACAGCACTTACTTACTTAACGAGTCCGATCACCCATCCACTAGACCACTCCAATACTCGGCAGCTGCAACAGCACTTACTTACTTAACGAGTCCGATCACCCATCCACTAGACCACTCCAATACTCGGCAGCTGCAACAGCACTTACTTACTTAACGAGTCCGATCACCCATCCACTAGACCACTCCAATACTCGGCAGCTGCAACAGCACTTACTTACTTAACGAGTCCGATCACCCATCCACTAGACCACTCCAATACTCGGCAGCTGCAACAGCATGTGTCTTAACTAAAAAGTGTTGAATTTTGATTCTTGCAAAATATGACTATGCTCTTCTGCATACTTCTCTTACCATCCGAATGCAATTTGCCGGGCTTTCTCCATTTGGAAGATGTAGTTTAAAGAAGACTCGTAGAAAAAATGTTATTTGTAAATTAAGTACTAAATTTTTTGAATATTTGTGAAGAATTTTCCATCCATCCATGGCGCTACAACCCATTGTGGGTCTTGGCCTCCTCAAGCAGTCGTCACTATTCCGCCCTACCAGCCGCCCTGAGATGACAGTTTCTCATTCCCAGTGATTCCAGATCTCTGCTCACGCAATCGAACCATCTCAACCTTGGTATTCCTTCTTCAGTCAGGCTGTCAGTGCGGATTTTCTTTAATGTAACACAAAGTCAAAGTCATTAAAAAATATCGATAGTTTGTTATTGAGGTCCTCTACATCATTGTTTCAGTTGATCCACTACTGAAGTTACATATGGCGCAAACACCAATACATGACGTCATGATAGACAATACGTGTATAGAAACCGTAGATTCTTACGTCTATCTGGGACACAAAATGATGCTGGGCAGAGCTAATCAAACCACAGAAATAGACCGAAGAACTGGCTTGGGATGGGCTGCTTTCCAAATGTCGATCACATATTGAAGGATCCTAAAATTCTCATCAACCTAAAACAGAAGGTCTATAATGCTTGTAACTTACCGGTACTTACTTATGAGTTCGGATCCATCACATTATATCCCAAAGGATTGCTGAGAAATTAAGGGCTCAAAGAGCAATGGAACGAACGATGCTCAGAATAAGTCTTAGGGACAGAATCAGAAACACCATAATAAGAGCTAGAATATGAGTGTCGGACATTGTGGAAGAGTCTGGAGGAGGCCTATTTAAAAATTTACGAAAAATAATCATAAGTTTCTTAGTTCTTTGTACTAAAAAAGTACACGTGATTTCCGGGGGGGGGGGGGGGGGGGTTCTGAAACATCACCAAAAATATAACCAGGGGAGGTCAAAGTTCCAAAAAACATCACATGATTAATGGACGTCCCCTATATAGATTCCACCAAAAGTAAAATTTGTTAATTTTATGGTATTATTAAAATTTTATCGTTTTAATGACAAATGAAATTTTTTTTTTATTATTCGTATACTTTTTCAGGAGATTCCTACCTCTACTTGATCCCATCCCTATAGATGTTCATAAAGTTAAATAAAAGAGGAAAAAAGATTTAGAGGGAAAGAGTACCTATGTACCTAAAGGTAGTCAATTTTATCCAACTCTGTTTTCTCACTGCTCGAATGTTCACAATAAAACATCAAAGCATCCATTTTCATAGAAATCATATTGTCAAAGTGAAAGATATTTTCCCGTTCTTTTTTTTTACAAATAAAGAGAATAAGTAATACAAGTGGGTGAGTGTGTACCTACATCAATAATATAATTTTATCACGAGATAGGTATGTACCTACTTGGAAAATGGAAGATAAACCCTGGAGGCTATTTTTTCTTGCATCTGGAATATTGTCAAATTCGATATCTGTATCAATATGTTTTAATAAATGAAAAAGAACGACTGTTTTTGTAGATGTTACTTAATTCGAGCACACTTTAGTGTTTTTTGATTCAGCAAAAAGCCGTTCATGATATTTTCATCTACACATTATATTATATAACTAGCTTTCCCGACAGACGTCGTCCTGTAGTTTTTACAATTAATATTAGTTTCAAACTTGTAATTTAATTTCAAATATGTTTGAATGTTGAAAAATTATTTCTGATGGCTCGAAAAAAAATCCATCAAAAGTCAGCGTACCAATATTTTTAATGTCAATGGTTGTCAAGTAAACAATAATTTTGTTATTATAGAATTTATCATAGATGGCGTCGCATCAGTAGTTGTTTGAAAGTTGTGCAATTATCAGAATGTGATCTGTAAATATCGTTTACAACAGACGCATCGTTCGAAATTAAATTAGTTACCTACTTATACAAATTGGATGCATTATTTTTTACAGTAAAGACAAGACAACGTTTATCGGGAAAGCTATTTATTAAACAAATAAATACCTAAATAAACGTGTTATTGATTAATGTAGAATAGCCCAGAAAACTGACTGATTGTATGATTGAATGACTTACTAACGCCGCCTGCCGAGTGATTACCCGCTGGCCTCAAATTCACAGATCTATGTGGTAGTATGTGAGTTATGGTGTTTGAAAATACACACAGCCCATTCTGGTACCGTGTCAGAAAGTTGTCAATATTGTGTAGATTATAATGATAACATTAGGTAGGTACCTACAGGCATAAGTGGCTGTTAACCACCCTGGCAACGAGAACTTGTTTTATCATGCTACGTAATGCCGGTGGTTGAAATGTGAAATAATACAGGAAGTTTGAAATAAAGAGTTTTTGACTATTCTCACTAAATTTTCGTAGACAAGAACCTACCTTAGGTACCTTACAGCCATCATTATTTACGCATGGAATCGAAAATCAACATAAAAATGGGCACGAAGCTCTTCATATTTATGTTAATGCCTTGTTGACTAAATGACCGAACTATTCATATTCTATTGAATCGATTCTGTATAAATTTTATTACACAAATTAATGGGTTGAAATTGTTATTTATAAACAACTATGACCACAATTTAAATCGCAAGCGGTTGTTATTTACTTTGTCTCTGTCCACAATTATTTTCGTTTATAAAATCAATTTATAACAATAATTCTATTACAATTATTATTAATAGTGGGTTTTATAATGTCATATTGGACTACCCTATCGCCTGAATAACTTAAATTACTTGGTAATTTACAAAAGTCTCAAACTAACTGGTTATCGAAGACTCTAGTTCTTTTCCTTTGAGGCGGAGATTAGGGATCTGACATGGCGTGGGAGAAGGTCGGCGAAGCTGATCTAGATCAAGCACGGTGGAGAGTTCTTGTTGCCTCCCTTGATAGAATTGGATTGGTACCGAGTGACTGAGTGATAATGTCAATGGTTGTCAGGTAAGCAATAATTTTGTTGTAATAGACTTTTTCATCGATGGCGTTGGCATCGCAGGAAATCATTACATACTAACATTAATATAATACATTATTATCTATTCTTTCTTATAAATTTTTCGGCTTTTAAATTCAGTTACCATCATTTTGAAAAATGATGGTAACTGATTTAAAATTTGGTTTTGCTTACCAAAAATAACTTTTATGTTTATCGACCATATGCTATGGAAACAACTAGTTGAATTCTTGAACTTTATATTTCAAATTGAAACCGCGTCACTTTATTTATATATAACCGACAAATGTTTGTTTCAATTCGGAAATTGTTTTATTTAATTTGTATCCACCGAACTCACAACAGGATGGAACTGGAAATATAATTAAACGGAGATTCATAATTATAACGAAATAATTCAACAATATTAGACGTTGTTCTCTCAAACAACAAGTGGGTACCTACACGTGTCTACTTAGACAGTAATTTTGTTGTTAGATTTTTTCATAGATGGCGTCGAAGGACATCCATTCCATACTAACTTATATTATATATATATATTTATTTAATATTCATATTTTATTTAATGTTTTATGCATTTTCAACATTTTATTAGTTATTCTGTTATCAGGAGCGAATAAGAATCTAATAAATCAAACATCGGAAGAATCTATTCAGCCGATCTCTTATAGATAATAAAACCAATTTTGGAAAAAAAATAGCAAAAAATCCTTTGACCAAAAAAAGACGATATGCTGTCGTCCTACAGGTTTCCTGCTTGTTAAATTACAAATCTTTAGAATATCAGTAATTATTTGATGCACTCTACCCAACGGCGGCTGATTTCTGTTTGTGGCTTATTAAGGAATAAAACCTCTCGGAGTTTTTGTGAGGGAAAACCTTGGATGGATTAAAAGCGAAACTTCAAAGGGGGAAACTTCCTAGTGTTATCATTCAGCCTTTAATTAGTTTGTGAAAGAAAGTACTCCACCTGTTTTATTTGTTTCGTCTGAAATGGTAAAAATATAATAATTATTATTAATGCCAAAGGGAAGAGGGACTCTTCGTTTTGTGCCGGGAAATTATTTAATTCATCAAGTTTTTCCATCTTCAAAAACAAAATAATCAACGCTGCAATAAAAATTATTAATTACTTGATACGTCTTTGTGGACTTAAAACAAAAAAAAAAACAAAACATTATACATTATATCACTTGTTTTATTAAATTTTCTCCAAGATTGGTTTGTTTTCGCAATTATTTTCTCTCTTAGGTATCAGTTTAATGATCATCATATCCAAATATGTAACAACTAATGACTCTAACAATTCACTACTGATGTGAGATTTTTAAATGGAACAAACCACTACGGGCTTATGACCGGCTTAGTGATCACTTTACGTTAACAACGTTCGCGATTAGGTGGTAATGGGTGAGTCTCCGAAATTGCTAATCATGAGAATTCTTGACATGTTCAACATGTCAAAAATTCCGTGTATACAACAAGTAGATATTTAATAATTAATGAGATATAGAGATAAAAGTTGGAAATTATTGAGACCAAGAGAGCAACCAAATTTTAAGACTGCGACTGATGTCATATATCCATTTTTGTTAATGTCTTTAATTTAAAAATTGATAGATATAACTTTAAAACGTTCATCATGAGATATACGACATTCATCATTATAATATACAGAGTTTATCTTAATAAAAACAACGTTCGGTATAAAATATACGACGTTCATCATAAGACAAAGCAGTTTATATGCAAGGAAGGCTTCACTATAATAACGGGTAGATGCAGGAAGGAGTTTCATAACATAATAATAACGGTTATTAGTTCACGCTCAATCTGCCCCCACTTCAAGTTGTTGTACAAATTACCAACAACTTTCTACGGAACAAATTTATAATTGAGAGTTTATTTTAATGAAGTTCGTTATATCGAGGAAATTTAATTGTGCGAGTTTTGTCTGTCTTATGCGGTTGTACCGCTAACACTAAACAATTACCTTGTTAAGCAAATTTGTGACTACTTATTAAGTCGCTTATTTTGTCCCTTTGTATTGGTACCTTCATACAAGTAGAGAATATATTCTTAGAGAAAAAAAAATATATTAATTTTTCTTTCTCGTTTGTTTTTTACGCCATTAGGGGGGGTTACAAATAACTTTGGATTAACAAAAAAATAAATGAAATATTATTAATTTAAGCAATGTCAAGTTATACCAATAAACTAGTTGATGCTCATGTTCGATTTGTTTGAAAATTAATACCACTAAGGGGTCACGACCGTCAGAAAAATCATAGCAAAGAATAATTTATTTCAACTCTAAACAAGATATATATTCAAGTGATGACCGTTGATTTGATAGCAAAATGAAAAAGATTTCGAAGACAAGAATAATATTAATACGTCATCACTTCAGACTGCAATCAAATTGAAGTGGATGGTCTGTTATACGCAAAGGGCTTTAAAAAAATTGACACTTCTACTTTTCTGTTATTTATTCTACTTAAATCAGCAGCCTTATTCTCGTAATCAATCGTTTTTAAAAATCACTTAACGATAAGATTAAGACATGATCGCAATCAGACCGCCCTTGAATTTGACGTTTGTAAGATAGTTACGGGAATGCCGATTACATAGCATTTTCATACTAATATTTCAAACATAACGAATTTTTAAGATATCTGCTAGATATCTTGTTTTGTGAATACCAATCCGCCATTTTAATATTGTCAATCAAGATAGGAGCGTATTAAGACCGCTACGAAAATAACCCTATAGGTATTGAACCTAAAGGCTCCTCTTCACATTCACCTATAATTTCCGAATATCGGCCAACATGTATTGTATGCATGGTGGGCATATTTTTGTCGGTGTTTGACTAATATAGGCGATGGCCGTCCGTAGGTATAGGTATAGCTGCGTCATTACATCAAAGTAATGTTCTTATACATATATGAAACGACCAGATTGGTCAACGAAAAAATTTTGACCAACGTGAACCACGGAGATCTGCACGACCATGGCGTCGATTTTGACCGATCATTTGTTGGCCCAACATCGGTGAACGAGAAGTAGTGATACGAGCAAATATAAATAATAATTTAACTTTCTTCCAAGCTTCAGGCTTTTTCTTGTATATCCGGTCTCCCTCTTAGAGTCTATTTTGGGCTCGCTCTCGGACCATTTCATTTAGGTTCTGCCACGTTTCTGCGTCTATTCTAGGCCTACAGTCTAGCACCAGATGTTAACCAATCAACATGATCTCATTTATATGCATTTTCCGCGATTCTATGAGCCACATTTTGTTACCTTGTTCTTCTATGTAGTTCAAAATAAAAGAACATAAATACCTTCTAAGGTTGGATCCTCGTAAAAATGTGGACTTCCTAAGATGTTGTAAATTGTTAGAAAGAACTTCATAGGATACTACGAAGTACGTAAATTGTGATAAGATAACAAAGGTATGTACCTACCTACTGAACAATTATTGTAGGTACATAAAGATTGTAATGCATTGAACTCAAAGAGCAATAAAAATGAGAGGAATTATTATGACATTTTTGATTTAAAGTTTATGAGTAAGGTGCCTGAAAGGGGTTTATTATTTCATAAATTTTAAATAGGAATTGCGTGTGAACATAAAATAATTTAATCGTCATGCCGCACAACGCAGCGGAATACTGACGTCGCGTCAGTCGCGTGCCATCAAATCCCAATAATTTACATTTTGCATTTTAATATATTATGACTGACATTAAAATGATCAGCATATAGTATGGAAAACCCGCATGAATAAAAAAAATAACGTATTGAAATTTCTTTCGATATTTTTTTATCTTTATTCTTTCTACTTATCAAATGATTGACAAAAACACGTAGAATTTTCATGTATATAAGTCCACAAACAGGCGTCTATTTTTTCCATTTCACTGTGCCGCTTTATTTGGCTGTTAGTTTTTGCATATAAAATTAGAAATTTAACGAACAAAATTGTATAAAATTGAGATTTTTCTTAATTGCAATTATTATTTTTTATCTTGCAAGATAAAAATAGGTATCTACTAGTGATGAATGCATTTCTTTGTAAGAATATTTGCAAGTTTTATATTTGTCAGTCAATCAGTTTAAATAATAATTGTCGAACTATTTCTATTCCTGGCTAGTTTCGCAGATACACGTCCCAAAAGGTAACTAAAAAATAACAGTAGGTACGGTACTTAGAATTTAGAACTAAAATTCTCAGACTGAAATTTAGATTGTGGAATAGTTAAAAAATGTAGGTATTAAATAAATGCAATTTTGATTATTGGTCGACCTTCCGGAGATCATAAGGTGCTGATCATTTTTATGTAATAAATTGCCGTTTACATATCTATTAAATCTTTAATCTGTTTAAAATATGTTCCAGGATGATTTTATAATAATGCCTAATTATTTGAATCAATATATTTTGGGAGCAACCATTACCACCTCTGGTGACCTCGGAGCTGAGCTCCCGATACGTATCGGTATGGCAAGCGGCGCCTTTAACAACATGACCAAGATTTGGAAAGCGTCGGCGTTTAGTGTCGAGACAAAATGTAAACTGTTTGATGCGTGTGTTTGCCCATTCTCCTCTATGGGTGTGAGTCCTGGCACCTGACCAAAGCCCAGGCACAAAAAGTCTCAGCTTTTGAAATGAAGTGCCTGAGGAGAATTTTGGGCGTAAGATGGAACCACCGCATCACGAACGACGCTATACGCCGGCGCACCCAGCGTGAGCCCATCACCTCTACCATTGTGGGGAGGAGATGGACTTGGCTGGGACATGTGTTAAGGATGCCGAATGACAGTTAGCCGAGGAGAGCGCTGTTCTTCCTCCCATCAGGGTCCCGAAGACGAGGAAGACCCTCTCACACTGTGTTCCGCTCCTTCGAAGCAGAGCTGAGGGACATGGACATGGTGTGGGAGGAGGTCATAAACATTGCGCAAGATCGAGCGCAATGGAGAGCTCTTGTTGCCTCCCTATGCCTCTGAGTGGGGTGTAAAAGGAAGTGTTGTTGTATATTTCATAATAATTTTTGAATTTCAGAGTTTCATAGAAAACATAGAGGTTGATTATTTTCTATACAACTGAATGAAATACGTTATAATGATTTGGTTTTAATTTTTCTTCCGTAAAAACGTTTGCGTTAAATTCAACCACATTTTGCGGTGAAAAAATAATAATGTACGTGCTTGCCATATAGAGGATAACATTAAAGGTATTTTTTTTTACAAATTACGGAATTAATTACAAAATCGCTCACCGTAAAATTATATTTGAGCAATGTTTTAATTACGGGCTGGCGGAAAAAACACGCATGTGGAAAAATTACGTTTCGCAAAATGTTTTAAAAACTTTGGTTGAATACTAAAAAAGTTTGACTTCTACGTATTTGCAAAGTGCAAATAGTTCGAGGGCTGTTAGGAATTTTTAATCGATTTCTGTTTCACTGCTTCTATTTACTTTGTTCCTTTACGCAACAATGTATGCCACTACTAAATTAAAATAATGTATAACCAACGTTCAAATGTTTCACCGATGAACCGCTTTCTAGAGAAAAAAAATAATTAATTAATTTTTCTGCATAAAAATACAGAATTTCATATTTATTAATCAAAAAAACTAGTGCATAATGCTATCCTGATCAATGATGTGAAACGTGGATATGGACGTAAAAGAAGTATATTATATTAAAAATGCAGTAGAGATGAAAGCTCAACGAAGAATTAGTGGGAAGTAGTTTATGGAAAGGAATCAGAATATTTGGAAGGATTGGGTTATTGAAGTTAGGGTTGACAAAAAGACCGAAGTCAATAAGTTAAGATGGTTTAGGCATGTGGAAAGAATGGATGCAAACTTAATTTAAAATTCTGAAATTAAAGGTGTAAGAAAGCGTCGCCGACCGAAAACTACATGCATCGAACAAATCGATTTAGTTCTCAAGGAACGCCAGGTCAGAATTAGGAGAAATAGGAGAGTTTGTATATTTATATGTGAAATGGTATGTCGGTGAAAGAAGCCACAGTGTGTTTAGATAGAAGAGGGTGGAAGTCCGTTTTCTCTGCCTACCCTTACGGCACATGGGGTGATTGATAAAAAAAATATATAAATTTTCAATCTCTTTTATGCATCGTACAGTCCTTTTACCATTTTTCTTGAGAGTGTGTCATTTCATATTCCTACTACATTTTTCTTCTGCAATGTGGAATTTCAATTATCAATCCTACCTTTTGGGGAGGACCTAATTTTTTTGCAGAATTTCATTACTATTCGATTAATTGATCTGAATGTGGATGAAAAATGTGATTTTTTCTCTAAAATATAATATAAAAGCTATTCTAAGCACTATTATTATTCCATCACGGAATTATTCTATTCTATACTTTAAACGCACAGCATACGATCATTTGCAGCCGTAAAACCGAGTGAACGGTGACCCTTAGTAATTAAAAAACGTACATAGATCACTATACCAGTACCCCAAGTATAAGTTTTCGATGATCGAATATCGAAACGATCATCGAAAGAGTTTCGAAAATTTTCCATACAAAAATGATCGAACGATTCGATCGTTTGATTTTAGAACACTATTTGCACGTTTATAAGCGCTTATTAGCGTGCAATAAGCTTTCGATGAAACTCGTACTAGCCCCACTGGTGCTTTTACGGCATCACAAACGACCCAGCGTAGGCCCATCACTTCTATCATTGTGGAGAGGTGGATATGGCTGGGACATGTTTTAATTATGCCGAATGACAGTTGACCGAGGAGAGCGCTTTTATTCCTCCCATCAGGGTCCCGGAGACGAGGACGACCCTCTCATACAGTATTCAGCTCCTTCAAAACAGATCTGAGAGATTTGGACAGCATAAATATTTCGCATCAAGATCGAGCGCAATAGACAGCTATTGGTGTCTCCTTAAGCCTGGATACATACAATTTATGTACATCATTATAACATCAGAAATAGCACCTTATGAGAAGTATTCAAAGTAGACGACTTCGTGTGATGGGGCAGCAAAAGACGGAAACACTGAATGTTCACATCCTTAGGTGACAACGCCTAAGAAGGAAGTTTACGGAAGCTAACAGAAAGTTTAGTCTTACGCTGAAAAAAAACTTACGATGATTTAAAGCAGAACTAACTGATATACTTACACGATTTATAGAGTTGTTATTTTTTTTTTTTCAAAGTAAATCTATTCACTAACGAAGCATATTTCTCGCATTTTAACAATTCACCGGATTTGAAAATTTTGGAATGTTTCCATAAAAAATAATTGAAAAGTGGTTTCACCAAAATCTAGGAATTGTTTTTCAAATAACAAACCAATGTGCGCTTTTAAAACAATATTTTTATTTTTTAAAAAGTGCTGTATTTACTCAGATTCAATATACATGCTTTATTTCATGTTGTTTTAAAAATAGAACAATATTTTTCGTTGCAAAACCAACGCGCCATTTTTTTTTTAAAATAGAGGACGGTTTATTTTCTTCACTGTCAAAAAAACAGGTTCAAAATAAGTTTATTTGTGGGGTTTTGTAGTCCCTAAAAAACACGAAATTTTAACTTATAATGATTCTATTAATATTTTATATGTAAATATACTTAAATTATTACTTATCAAAATTTTCTGGAGTGAAGCAAATAAAATATTCAACCATTACGAATACCTAATTGATAATATTTGAAAATGCCGCTAAATAATATTGTCATTGCTTCAATAGCAGGAAGGTATCTCTCGAATAGCATAAAAATATAACTAAAAAGATAGACGAAGAAAATATACAAACAAAAAATGATCTAAGCAAAATGCATTGATACAAGCTCATGGTCTTATGTACCTAAATACCACTGTTTTTATGTTAAAAAACTCTGTTAAGGCTATTTAAAAAAAACCTTACGTTTGGTTCATCGTCGGTGACTGTTGATGAAAAAAAAAATATGAAGCGGCGCTTGTATGAAATGGGCCTAAGGTTAATAAAAATAAACTATCCTGAGATAAAAGTTGATCCTGCGGGATTAATATTAATTCATAAGGATCTGTAGAACATTATTAAATAATAATTACACATCTAATGAGGCAGCCACTAGCTAGTATCCTATTATCGGGGCGGAGGGAGGAATAACTAGTTATCGGGGATTATTATGTATCTACTCTTCCCATCTAATTAACCCCCAATACGTACGCACTTCAACTCGATATATAATCATGTGCTAACTCCACCACTCATTCGATACTTTTACCAATTAACAACTTGATAACAATAGATAAGTATCTAAATTATATTATATTAAAACCACACGATTAGTGATGAGGTTATTTCAGAATGTTTCACTTTAATTTAATGAAGAATTCTCCTTGCTTTTAACGGTAACCAATAGGTTATAATATATCCTTCTTCCTCTTTCTTTAGATCTACGATCTGTTTAAGAAGGTCTCAAATCGGGCTCCTGTGATGATGAAGTCTAGCTTTCTCTTCATCTTTTTGGGGGACATCCTGGTAGCCGGCGTCCATCTGGGATCCCTTGTATTGCGAGAATAATATGTACGTTTTAAATATACGTTTTGTATACAGGGTTACAAGAAAAGTCGTAATGAATATTAAAGGACGTTATTATTTAAAGGTCATATGGTGTCCGAAACTTTACCGTTATGGAAATATTGAAATTTAAATATTTTGAAAAAAAAATACTAAATATTCTGCTTTTTTATCGATTTTTACGGATTAGAGGTCCTTGGGTCCAGTTTTTTTATGTATCTAGTGAGAGGACATGTCAATTAATAAAAATGATCAACAAAAACTAAACCTACTACTGACAGGTTAAAAAGACAGCTCGACAACGGTTAGGATTAAAGAATTTTTACTAAGTGTATTTAACTTTGAAGCGCTTTTTTTTTAAATTATGGAACGTGTTCTGCAAATAATTTTAAAAACTTCTGCGTCTCTTTAGCTTTTCAAAAAGGTATCTACCTATAACACTTGCTATGAAATAGGCAAAACATTGACCATGTCCTCTCACTAGATACATAAAAAACTGGACCCATGGACCTCTAATCCGAAAAAATCGATAAAAAGACAAAAAAGAAGTGATTTTTTTTCAAAATCATTAAAGTTCAATATCTCATAACGTTTAAGTTTTGGACACCATATTATACAATCAAATCCATCAGAAATGAGCTAAAGAATAACGTCCTTTAATATTCAGTACGACTTTTCCTGTAACCCTGTATACGCTTTAAATAAACTAAGGACTCTACCATTTCTTTTATACTGTATACAAAATATGGATGTCTTTTTCATACTATTTCGAACTGGAGTCTTGCTCTCGATCCCAGGTGCCAACCATCTTCCTCTTTTAAACAACACAAACTTTTAGTGGCTTATTGTGAAAGAGTCAAATAGGTAGTTTTTTTGTGTTCACATTGGGTGAGCAAAGATTAATTTTATTCAATTATAATTATTACCATTAAAATGAACATAAAATAACTTTTTTATGTTTTGGAAAAATTAACTATTTTTTAACTGTTTTTTATTTATATATTTATTTCTTTGGTTACCGGTTTCGGCTACCAGCCATCATCAGACCAAACTTAAAACTAATGTGCACAGATACAAAATATTGTGACTTATCTGTGTATCTGTGCACATTAGTTTTAAGTTTGGTCTGATGATGGCTGGTAGCCGAAACCGGTAACCAAAGAAATAAATATATAAATAAAAAACAGTTAAAAAATAGTTAATTTTTCCAAAACATAAAAATGTTAGGAAACTGTTTTATAGTAAGCCCAAAAAATATAGAAAAAATATATAAAATAACTTACTTATTTAATCATTTAATTTAATCATTTTAATTTATAAGAAATAAATTTTACAAATTCCAACCAATACGGCCTTACTAACATCTACGGCTGTTGTTGGGCCGTAGGTATTATCCGACCATGATACCTTAGGAATGCATGAATGTACTGAAGGTAGCTTTGATATTCTTTATCAAAAAAGACAACTATTGAAAAGTGGTAAGAATATCGAGCTTCAATTTTTAAATAAGCGACTTCTAACGGTAGATGGCGCCAGAACGTTTGGCTCTATTGCCTTTTGGATCTTGTACAAAGAATTGCATGGACAAAAGAATCCACAAATATTTGGAACGTTGTGTATTTAATACCTATAGACCCTGTGGTAAGAATATTTGTCTCAAATTATTTGCATTTTTTTAAATATAAATGAATATGTGCTCACTCAATGTGAACATACATACAGTCTTTGACTCATTTATAGAAAGCTACTTAAGCTTGTGTCGTGAAATGGGAAGATGTTTGGTATCTGGGATCGAACCTACGACCTCCAGTATTAAAGCCGGCGTTGTAACCGCGGGGGTCCGAACCCCGCCCCTATAAATGCCCAATGCTCATAATTAGTGCGTAAAAGTTTCAGACAAGTGTCTTTTCTCTTTAGAAACGGGGACTATATTGATTTTATAAAATCTCTAATATAAAGTCGGGTTAGTGCGAACACTTATAACTAGAGATCGGCTGAACCGATTCTTCCGATGTTTGATTTATTGGATTCTTCTCCGCTCCGGATAACAGAATAACTAATAAAAAGTTGAATAAATAGATAAGAAATCATATAAAATTTATATTAAAGTTAGTATGGAACGAATTCGGCAACGGTAGGTACTGTCACCGCCATCTATTGGGGAAATAGAGAGATGTCTGTTGGATTCATATTTCGTTTTTTTTTAATATAAAATAAAGTGGGGTTAGTGCGAACACTTATAACTCGAGATCGGCTGAACAGATTTTTTATCGTGTTTAGTTTTGTAGCTTTTTCTCCACTTCGAATAACAGAATAACTATTAAAAAATCGAAAAATGGATGGAAAATAGTATGAAATAATTTTTATTTACCTCGAGTTTAAAAACAATGCGCAATGGTACGCAGATTATTGATAAAATTCTTTTCAAGCTTTTGGAAATATTTTTTTTTAACATTCAAACATATTTTAAGCATATTTTTGTATTTTTAAACCAATGAATGAATCTTTTTCTGGTGTTTTAGTTGTGCAATTAATTTAGTATCATCTTACTTATTATCCTGACTTTTTTATACATAAGTCAGATAGTCTTTATTATCTGACTTTTTTATAAGTCAGTCTGTATTATCTGATTTTTTTCTAAGTCAGATGATGAAAATTCAATATAGATATCTAATATAGAAATGCGCGAGTTTTAATGCTTTTGAAATAACTGATTCATAATATTATAACCACATATTTTGATTTATTCACAATGAGTGGTCATGTATGTTAGCTATGTTATGTTACCCCGCAATATTTTATTGACTATATATAAAGTGGGACGAAGTTCGATGGGTCAGCTAGTACCTAAATAGATAAAATAAAGCTGAAAAGTGTAATTCTTGCACTATAAACTATTCTTTTAATAATAATAATAATATAACACTTTTCTATACAAAGGTGTCAGTATAGCCGGCGGAACTTATTGCCTGAGGCAATTTTTTCCAGTCAACCGGTCCCGTCCAATCTGAGACAGGCCAACCCCGGGTAGAAATTTCAAATTTCTTAATTTTATTCATTGTTAAAACGATTGTATAATAACCATCATTCCAAAAACAAATATAACCAACAACACGAAGTACCTAATGCCATTTACATAATGATGATAATATTCCATTTCCCATGAGACAATCTCACTAAACAGCGCGCGCTCCTTCTTTTCCGTCATAGTGCTCTTTACACTACTGAATCATACATACATAATACCCCCTATTCTGGATTTGTTCGACCTAAAATAAGAACGTTCCAAAATTTAAGAATTAAGGTCATATGGATTAAAATTCGTATTCTATAAAGCGATGTGTTCTAAAAACTAAAATGGCTTAAATTAGCTCACCATAAACAAAAATATGAATTATAATTGTCTATGGTCTATATCGCGCATGCGCAATTGGTCATGTTTGTTTATTAAAAATAATACGAGTGTCAAAGCAGTGACCAAATGGGTTAGAGGCATATCAAATTAGCCTTTTTATCAGACCAACTCTTAGATTTCCTTTTGAAATAAATAAGTATAATTATTTTTAGTGCAAATCTCGTGTTGTACCTAATATACGCAAGAGTATTTTATGAAAGTAGTGATTTTGATCTAACCTCCAATTTTCGATTTCGGCATAATGAAACACGCGCAAATAATCAATTTTATGATTTTATTTACCTTAATAAAGATATTTAACACTTTTTTTAAACTTATTAGGTTAAAATAATACTTTTATTATAAAAATATCATCAGATATATTTTAAGTCGCATACAATTAGGTGTGCACTAAAATTAAGAACGTTTTGACATAAGAACGCACTAAAATCGACTTAAATAGTGTTGTAGAATACCAAAATGAACTAATTTCAATATTAGTCACATTAAGAACGCTCTTAATTTTTATAGAATACCGATGTGCACTGACTAAAATTGGAACGTTCTTATATTAGTTAGTGCGCACTTAAATTCAAACAGAATCGGGCGTAATATCAGCTATACATATCTGAATCTATATTTACAAATATTTTTTGGTGGTTTTAACTCCAGAAGAACTGAAACATGTTTAAGCCTAAGTAAAATAACTGTCATAGGTTTCTTAACGGGCCACTGTATAGACTTAAGGAACACCCGAAGAAGCTGGGACTCGAAGATGATGAAACCTGTAGATTCTGCTAAGAAGGGGTACTCACTAGCTCTAATTATTGGGAAACACCATGAGCAAGAAGGGGAAGCACAATATACCACTACTACAAGTCGGAGCGCAAAACATCCCCTAAAAACAGCTCGGTAGCCTAGTTGTACTAGCGTGGATTTCAGATCCGAGGTCCCGGGTTCGATTCCCGGTCGGGTCAGAGTTTTCTAAGTGTTTTTTCACTTGAAATTTCTACCCGGGGTTTCCCTGTCTCAGTTTGGACGGGACCGGTTGACTGGAAAAAATTGCCTCAGGCAATAAGTTCCGCCGGCTATACTGACACCTTTGAATAGAAAAGTGTTATATTATTATTATTAAAAACATGACGTTTCGTGAAAGATTAGACCTACCTATATTCTATATTGTGTAGAAAATTAATATTTTTATTTGGTTATTTCTTTAATGTGAATTAATTGGGAATATTAACATGAATACAGAAAAAAATATTTACATCAATGAAATAAAAAGTAATAAAAAATGTTGAAATTTCCAATAAATATAAAATGCTCGATTGTTAAAAATGTAGACAAATTACCGAGTTTGACACGACGACCCTGAACATGATACCGTTTACCGTAGCGCTAGACAGGCCCATCATACACCGGGAATATTATTTGATGGCATCATAAAACTCGCTCTCTGCGGAGACAAATTATTATAGAATCTTCTGGGATAAAACTGTGCCCCTTAATAAATCACGATGTATGTAGGTATGTTGAAGAAGTGCACTTTTATTATTTAACCACTGAGAGATATGAATTTTCCAACATTTTTACATTTTTTACAGAAGTATCTGATGGGTTTTTGTTTATAGCTAACGGACGACAAGTATAAAAAAGTATCATTTATTGTTTCATTTTCCTATAAATCACTTGTATCCTCATTAAGGATGTATCACGATGGATACCTACTTCGGAAAATTTTATATTTTTTCCCTTAGCAACGGTTATAAGTAGAAACATCTAATATTACGACCACATCAGCGGTTGCTGGTTTTTTTAAATTAATATCAGCTAATGCTGATATTTTTTTTCATCTTCTTCATCTTATGGTCGCTCATAATTTGACCTCTCGGTCGCGATTCCACGTTAGATCGAATCATCCGTCAGTGCGTGCATCATGCTAGTCTTACAGTCCCTTTTTAAATGCGTATTTATTGTATTATTATACTAAATACAACAATGAAATTTAAAGTGAGTGAGATAATCAAACACAATTAATTTTTCACCTCTCGTTGTTAGGTCACAGAAATAATCAGAATTTAAATTTTATTAAAGGCAAATTATTAAAATATTTTAAAAGAATACATAACAGCTTTGAAGTATTATCAGGATATAATCTATTACGCGCAGCTTTATAAATAGGTATGCGGTATATACCTGTTATTGGAGCCCTGAAGATTCTATGTGTTTGTGTCATGATTTGTTTTGTTAATGTTGTTCAGTGTTCTTTTGGGGTCTACGATTTATAACTAAGTAATGAAAAATAAATACTGTACCATTAAACAATATAATTATTGGTTGCTAGGAAATTTGGCCGATGGGGTTGCCAGGTATACTTGCAAGATAGTGCACAAAATATTACTTTAATGATATTTTTTTAGACGTTTGATTGATCGAAAATTCTCGCGAGTAAATTCGACAAGCGCAAGTCCCGTCTTAAGCAGACGAGACATGAAATGAATATCAGCAAAAAAATCAGCATCAATTAATTCGGATGCAGATACTGATATTGAAATCGTTGCTGATAATCAGCTGATGCTGATGCTGTTATTTGCAACTTCCCTGATTTTGACTATATATTTTATGTAATATTTGCCGTCATAGAAATGAATGTTGCCTACTTAATGTAGAGACATACTCTTATATCGTGATGTGCCAGAACCATTATAGGTTTCATATAAATATTTATTTTGGTTAGAGACATACTATTGTGTTGTAACTTTATATGAAAATATATTATGTTTCTAGCCCGCCACAACACAATAGTGTGTTTCTATACCATAACAGAAGAATAATATAAGTAGTATGACCAATTTTTCCCGTAGTTGGATTGGTATTGGTACCTAGTTGAAGTGTTTCAGTGGAAAAAAAAACGAACTGTGGACGAACTATCCAGTTATATTATAAGATAACAGAAGTAAAATTCTTCTTCTTCTTTAGCCTTCTCGCGTCCATTTCTGAACATAGGCCTCCCCCAATTGTCGCCATCTCTCTCTCGTCTGTGCCCTTCTCATCCAGCCGAAACTAGCGCAAGCCACGATGTCGTCACTCCATCTCATCATTGGACTGCTGCTGTTTCTCATTCCCCAAGTAAAATTCAAAAATGTAAAATAGCGTGTTAAATTTAAATATAATAATTTTAATATAAAAAAATAAAAGTTATCTCTACCCTCAAAAAAAGGAAATGTCAACCGATCCGTAAGTGTACTTCGCTGATCTCTCTTGTGTCATCAGGTCATCTTTTCTGCTGTCTGTCAACATACTGATGCCCCTGTGTTTTTAGATATCCCATGACAAAAAGCATAAAATTATATCTATTATAATAGCAATCAAAATGGGCAGATATCGGAATAAAATAACACAAACTATTCTATAAAGTTTAAATAACACATAAACCTCCTATTTAAGCGGATAGCCCTTATTTTAAACGCGCTTGTTTTTTAAATCAGAGTGCAACTATAGTAACAGAATGTTAGTAGTATTTATTTTGCGAGGCAGTCGGAGCAATAAATCATTCTATCTGGCATAGGTTAGGTAAATATTCAAATTCTAAGGCATCGATATTTGTAATATATTTTTTTATGAAATCATTTCTTAATTCTTTAACTTATAATAATATTTTTTTACAGTGAATAATAAACCTTTGTTATCATTTAAAAATACCTACTAATGCTTTTTTCTAAGATTTTTTTTCATAGTTTCTATATGATTAGTCATAAGATGGGCTTTACAATTATTTAAACAATAGCTCCTGACTTTAATCTCAGAAACGTCACAAAATAATGCTATCTAAACTTTTTTTTTATACTTTCACCTCGATTCTTTCATAGAAATTACTCGATGCAGTCATCTAATGATAAACATCACTATCTCTTTTTACCTCCGAGTTAGATAGAATTGTTTTATTATTGGAAAGGTCCCAGTAAAAAAAATACTAGTTTAGGTATCTACAGAACTTTGAAACCATGTACAATTCTTCTAAACCATATAACTATTTCTAAATTATGTATGTACAACATGTATGAGCATTGTATAAAATTCCTAAACCGTGTAAACTATTTAACAGTCGTTTAAGGAAACATTTTGTTGAAAAGCCATTTCACGAATACGTTATTATTTACCCTCACTGTACAAAATGTATTATTTAGTACTTTATTACGTTTAATATTAACTTGACCTAGTGTTTTGTTTATGTCAAAAACATTCCTATTCTTGGGGCACAAAACAGCGTAAACATCTCCACTTTTTTGTACATAGCCCATTGTTTGAGATTACGTTTGTAACATATTTCTCCTCCATGATAAAGTTTCTTTTTATGATTCCATTCTTAGTGCAGGGATTTATTTTTATTTGTATGAAACCGCCGGACAAAGAGAATAATGGCTTTGTGGTCTACCCAGTAACTTCATAGACTAATGTAATAAAGTAGAAAGGTTACAAGAAATAAACCATAGCTCGATTGCAGGACAATATTTCTTTATTTTTGTTTTGTTCTCGACTGAATTTGAAAACCGTGATAAATATTCATAAATACCATGCATGACTCACTTCTTGTGTTAGTTAAATACTTCTTCCTTATGAGTTAAGCTATGTCTCTCCCCAGTCCCAGTCCAATTGGGATACTTCTAAGCCAAGAGATGCTTTCCTTTCATTTTGCAGAGGTTGAGGATGGAGTTGCAGAATCCTATATTGTGCGCGGTAGCCGGTAAATTCACCGCGAACAATTCATTGTCAGTAGAATTCATCGCAGGTAGGTACAATTCATCGTGGGTACAATTCATCGTGGGTACAATACATCGCGGGCGCATAAACTACTTTTTGGTTAAAATATTTCTCGTTGAGCGAATAATAAATACTTGTTATGTTCACATTGGTAACCGACGAGTTCAACGAAAATCAATTCATCGAATCACCAATTCATCGAAAATAAATATTTTAAGATATTTGAGAGAAATGCACAACCTTTTTGGGAACTATAAACGCTCAAATATTGAAATATTTGGTCTTCAATTTAGAATGCAATTCGATTCCGGATTCAGGGTTTTTGTATATATCTAACTCTGTAATTATTTTTGGTAAAACTTCAGTTTAGTCACTTCTAATGATTTCGAGGTTATTTTATACACGATTTGAATAGGTTAGGTTATGGCTGAAACGTAGTTAAAAAGGGGGGTTTGGAGGGTTGAATCCCCCATACATTTTTGGACACCTTCCCGAGTTATAACACGGTAATACTCCAGCGTATGTCAAAATCGCAGCCATCTTTAATTTATAGGAATACACACACTGAAACATACACCAGTTAGACTCCGTCTGGTGCGGACGGCTTCTCCGCGTAGTCACGGACCCTCCCTAGGAGTGACTAAACCGAAGAATTACCTTATTTTTAGGTCATAAACAATTATTTGACAGTTTACAATATGGATTAATGAATTGTATTATACATTTATTATTTTATATACCTGAGATGAATTGTACTGACGATGAATTGTTCGTGATTTTGTAACTGAAAACGTTGGAAATAGACATCGTTCACAAATATGAATCAGCGATTACGAGTAAAATATTAAGTCCAAATCTTAAAATGGAAATGTGGAAGACAAAACTTAGGATTTTTTGTATACGAAATTCACAGGGCAAGTTTAAGCTGTACTGTATCTTTGTAGTTTAAAAAATGCTTTACAATAATCATGAATATACATATCGACTTAATCCTCTTTTTCAGAAGGTGTTCATGATATTTTAAGTCATTCATGTTCTTCTAAAGCCTCCGTTCGGATAAAGATTTCAGTATAAAGACAGAGAGTGTACGCCGGATCGTACGTGACAAACATTTTATTCCAGAAAATAGGACAAGCAGCGAAAGCATGTGTGTTGATCTCAAAAGAAGGGATTAATAATGGACATTGCTATGTGTGTCGCCATTTCGTTTCGCATTCCCATGAATACCGAGAGACGGTTCTTTGAATATTTTACTCTACGAATGAGAAATATTAATACGTCTCTGGTACCTAAAAACTTTGCCTTTCATACTTATACAGGATGACTTAAGGGCATTTCAAATCACATTTTGGTTCTGAGTAAACTTGCGTCTACTAAGGATGTTCCGCATGGGGTCCAGTCCAAGGACTCGCAATATGATTGCATTTCAAGTGGACTCTCATCTTCAAGCGGCGGACTCTGTTACTTTGGCCCAGGCTGAAACGTTAGTACAATCGACCCTTTTGGATG
Organism: Mystacides longicornis; assembly: GCA_963576905.1. NCBI lineage: Eukaryota > Metazoa > Arthropoda > Insecta > Trichoptera > Leptoceridae > Mystacides > Mystacides longicornis. The sequence goes on from OY756424.1 coordinate 12,596,753, forward strand.
CTAGGATCAACTAGCCGAAGAATATACGAGATGACTTGCGTGGATGTCCAACATGCAAGGCATATCCTACTCCTTATTGCCTACCATTCCAGAAGGAGTAAACCTTTCTGCCCAAAAATCCCCAATCCAAAGTGTCATACGACCCGTGCCGAAGGATGCATGACTAACAGTTAGGTTAAAAAATAAACTTCCTTATGTGTCACCTTAAAATACGGTAATAAAGGTATTTACTAATATCATAAGGTTAATGTTAAAATATTAAAGTTAAGTGTTTTGTAATATCGATATTTATCTGATCGTCTCCTTCCGGTAAACCTGTATCATAATATTATAGTCCCTCATAAAATTTCGACACGAATATTCGATACTCTGCCGGAAATTCTGCCGTAAGGTCGAGTTTAAATTAACGGATATCTTAACGAGGAAAATTTAAAGTGTCAAACTAACCACTTGCGCCTCTTCCAATTTAACAGGTTGATCAAGAGAAACTGTTCGCCCGGAGTCGGGTGCTCGGTGAAGTGTGTCGTTGACATTTTCCTATGCTACGGTTTGGGGTCAACAATAAATGTACAGGGTGGTACTGCAATAATGTTTGAGCCTTCGGTTATTTGGCTGTAACTTCAGTTTGTAAAATATTTTCAAGCTGAAATTTAGTTTAGAATATAAAATGTAACACGAATATTTGGTTTTTGAAAGTTTATTATTCGATTATTGAATTTCAAAATACATAAAATTTTTAGTTAGTTTAACATACATACATACATTCTCCGTTTAAGGCACACCGCAAGCCAGTCCGGCGGAGACCAATCCGCAGCAAACCCGACCCGCACGAAACCGACCTCTTAGCTCGATCGAAGCAATCAAACCAAAAAGCCGGCCCCGGACAATTCAAGCCCGCCGCGAACTACCCCCAAACCAACCAGCAATGCGGGGGCCTAAGCCCCACTCGGGAGCATAGGGAGGCATCAATAGCTCTCCTTTGCGCTTGAAGGCGTCCGAGGCTCATTGTGCCTTTTCTGACCAGTTGAGATTAAGGACGTGAAGTGGTCAACCTCACGGTCCCGATCTGATTTTTCGATTTCCTGCCTCTTACAGGATGCTCGAAAAATCAGCAAAAAGAGCAGTGGGGCTAGTACGAGTTTTATCGAAAGCTAATTGCACGCAAATAAGCGCTTATTAGCGTGCAAATAGTGTGCTTAAATCAAACGATCGAATCATTCGATCATTTTAGTATGAAAATTTTTCGAAACTCTTTCGATGATCGTTTCGATATTCGATCATCGAAAACTTATACTAGGGCTACAGAGGTGCTATTCTTCGCCGGCAACCTCGCGGCAAAGTTAGTTTAGCACCAAATTTATTAGCGAGATTTTTTTAAATCTGAAACTTCAACCCGAGACTGCTTGACCTGATAAAGAAAATTGGTAGGAACAGCGTTTCGACGACTATACTTATCCATTTTTATCAAGAAAAGTGTTCACTTATTTGTTGAACTCCTCAAGGTCGGCAATCACTTCTTTTAAAAGGCTTTTCTATCTCTTGCTACCCGAAGCTGCAACTGCACTCGCTTTATTCTAGTAACTGTATCATTAATTTTATGGTACGAGCTCGCTAGTGAGTGAGTACACGGCTTTATTGAGTGCTTACTATGTAGACAACAATATTTGATGAATTCTATAGGATGCACTTTTCATTGTCGCCTCACCTCAACCACAAATCGACACAGTTGGTTCGTCACAGCACACAGCGCGAGTTTTACGGTTCTATACACGGTGTTAAGTTGGTAGTGGATAATCCGAAGCAGGGAGGTAGAAGACCTCAATACCTATCGATTTGACCCCCATGTATGTTCAGCGATATTGGGTGGTTCAAAAGTTATTAACGTTTTTGTAAAATTTGAATAAAAACCGGATTTCTGACTAAACTACTTAACTGTGGCTAAACTATTTAGATTACGATCATGATTTTTTTTCTCGTAATAGTCCGATAGTGACCCTTACGCAAGGTATTATTGCTATGAGTCAGCACCCGATAGCTTTTGTTCAAAAAAGAATTTTTTTCCAAGCACAAATTTTAGAAAATCTTTCAAAGGCTCTAGACAAAAAAAATTACGGAACATTTTTTTTAGAAACTATCTTAAAAACTTCTACTATTCATGGAGAATTATTCCTGCAAATTTTATTTGGCTGGTATAATGGGATCATGCTAAAACGCTCTCATAACTTGTGCAAGTATCAATATTCAACATTTTTTCATTAACACACAGCCTTTTTATATGGGTGGTAAAAGCCAGTTTTTAAATAATTTGAGGTACCTAAATGAATAATTTGATGTGATATTTAAATAAAATAAATTATTTATTGAAATAAAGATAAAAAATATTGTTATACACTCTTAAACCTATAATTAAAATTGTAGAACTTTAGAATAAACTGATGGTTCCTTTGATTAGCCTGAAACCAATATTACCCGTTATTGTTCAATAATATAAGATATTTATTTTAATAAAATAGCTCTTAATAAGAACTTCCAAAGACGAAAGTCCATCGGATTTATGCTGGGGACCTTAGGGGCTAGCTTTTGGACCCCCATGGGCGCTCCATCGGCATGGGTAAATTATGTCGAAAAATGTACTCACATAATGGTTCTCAATGTGGTCCCTTTGAATCATTAGGGGACTCTAAAATCATTCAAGAGGTCCATATAAAATGAAAATCCATTTTAGGGTCCCTGAAAAACATTATAGGGTCCAAACAGAGGGTTAACAAACTATCATTCGCATGTTTATTCTACCACTAGGAATGAACCTCTGCTTGGACCCCTGACGTTTTTCAGGAACCCTTAGGTACCTACCTCAAATTATTTAAAAACTGGCTTTTACCACCCATATAAAAAGGCTGTGTGTTAATGAAAAAATGTTGAATATTGATACTTGCACAAGTTATGAGAGCGTTTTAGCATGATCCCATTACACCAGCCAAATAAAATTTGCAGGAATAATTCTCCATGAATAGTAAAAGTTTTTAAGATAGTTTCTAAAAAAAATGTTCCGTAATTTTTTTTGTCTAGAGCCTTTGAAAGATTTTCTAAAATTTGTGCTTGGAAAAAAATTCTTAAAAAAATTTTTTTTGAACAAAAGCTATCGGGTGCTGACTTATAGCAATAATACCTTGCGTAAGGGTCACTATCGGACTATTACGAGAAAAAAAATCATGATCGTAATCTAAATAGTTTAGCCACAGTTAAGTAGTTTAGTCAGAAATCCGGTTTTTATTCAAATTTTACAAAAACGTTAATAACTTTTGAACCACCCAATATCGCTGAACATACATGGGGGTCAAATCGATAGGTATTGAGGTCTTCTACCTCCCTGCTTCGGATTATCCACTACCAACTTAACACCGTGTACAATAATATGAAGTAATTGTTATACATACTATTTTAATCCATGGTAGTAGTCACAGAGTACAAATATAATTAGAGAACTTTATTGGATGCGTAGAACCGAAAATTGGTTCCTTCATTCAACAGTCACGTGACTGAAAATAAATTATCAATTACTAGCTTATACCCGTCTTGCTTTACGTTTTTGATTCCGATTGTCAGTCTTGATCGGTAGGTAATTAAACAGATTCTAGTCTAGCTTCCCATTGCTTAACAGACCTCTATAACTGACATAAGCACAGAAAAAGAAGAAGGACACTTTTACAATTTTTGTTTTACCGACCTTATAATATTATACGAACCTACCGACATAATTTGCATGTTTTCATAGAGAGAGCTATGTGGTTTGAATCTTAGCTACATTCCCTACACCCTCTAATGTGTGATAATTAATTAGGCATTCCACCCATAGAGGGTGATTTGTGCTATAAGTATAAAAGCCGCTGTCAAACTTCAAAATGGAGGAATCATTTTGCAAATTTTTTCATTAAATCTTTATTTATTGAGAATAATAAGATTTGAATAACATTTATATGTATAACAAATCAATCTACAATTATTTTATTACATTTTCATACCGTAATATTCCATTCAACGTTTACATGAGTAATTTTGTTTCCAAAAGATGGCTTACTGTCTTTTTGAGAAATTTGTATGAAGATCCTAAAAAATAGAGTTTTTTAAATAGCTCGAAATATATTAAAGTTAATGCAGCAAATTGTATTTAAGAACCTTCTCCAGCATTTTGTACGGCTTTGGGCATATTAATATCTGACGTAGCATTTGTATTTTGAGCGTGATGCTCCCATATACGATAGAAAGCAGACAAACATTTCTGAATTATTATGTAGATAATTCATTATTTTACTTTCATCCACAAGCACTAGACACAAAAAAACCATAGGCAAAGTTCCTTTAACTAACTGTATGATTAAAACTTTAAATTATTCTGTGCTTACGCTAAAATATAAAAAAATCGTAATGTCACCCACCCCTCCCGACAATCGTCTCAGTTTGTATGAGTTTAACAGCAGTCACGTGGTACTTGTTGGGACCATGCACAGAAGCACATTATTTTACTAGTATTATTTCTTCTCAAAGGTAGTAGTCCCTTTAGTACTTCATGAACATTAAAAAATGTCGATGTTTCGTTGATTTTTCTGCGGACTGATCTATTTTCATATTGTACAATCTCATTTACGGGTTGCAGAGTTTGGAAAAACTACACTAATTCCTTGAAAGATGCATGAAAAATGGTATAAAATTTATTATGTGACTATTATTGAGGATGATAATAAATACACAGAGGGTTGGATTATTGTTTGATAAACTTGTTTAATAATTATTTGTAATTGTACACGTTTTGAAAGCTTAGTAGAAAGCTCTCTCTCTCTGAAGCCTTTCTTTAACGAATTATAAATTTACAAACTTTAAAATAAAATTTACGAGACTTGTAAGTTTATTTTGGTGCTAACAAATCTTAGGAAAGTTGCGTACCTCCGATTTCACCTGAAATTTATTGAAACGTTAATTTTATTAATGACAGTGACTTTAATTTAAGCTCTTTGGGTCTATGGCAGGATTGTTTATAGATGTAAAACCTTTTTGTTATAACAATATGAAGATTAAAGTTTTGAAAGGTACAAGATTGAAGAATTATCAGGTATCGGAGACCGTTATTGTTATAATCATGCATTGAACATTGAAAAAAAACCGTCAGTTTTCATAAAAATTGAGATACATTTTGAAATCGTCATGGTAAATCTCTTAATCTTTTTTCACAGATTGTTAACTTACTTAAGAATAAGTAAACTGTGAGATATCATTTTCCGTGCATAACTCGATCACTGTTTTTATTCTTCGATATCGCTGCTGAGTGCTGACTGCAAATGCTAAAAACCTTTATAGCTACTTTCTTTCTTAGAGAATTTTCTTAGATCGATTCTGAGTCATAAGGTTTTCTAGTATTTATTAGGGACTAAACTAATTGACCTACGTAAGTATATTTACTAACTAACACTTCAACTTGTTTTTACTTAATAGTTAAAAGATTTTTCGAAATAAAAGCACTATTGATTATACTTATGTAGCATGGAGGTTTAAAATTAAAAAATATGTTTTGATTTCATATCTAATTAAGCGCTCCCTCGTTCCCCCTTCACAGTCAACCCCCATTACAATAGTTAAGCCGCTAGCAAACCGCCCTCCAGTGGGTTTCAAGAGAATCTTTTCATTTCTAAGAATATCCTTCTTTTCTTTACCCATCACGCCGTGCATACTTCTTTCGCTTCTTCCACCGACAAATAAATTTCTCATACACCCTCTCCTATTTCTCTTACTTCTTAGGTACCTGACCTTCCTTGAGGACGGAATCGATGTGTTCGATCCACGTCATTCTCGGTCGGCCACGCTTTCTCACACCTTTCCTTTCAGCCTTATGAATTCTCTTTGTCATTCTGTTTGCATCCATTCTTTCCACATGTCCAAACCATCTCAACTTATTAACTTTCATCTTGTCACAAAACTTACTTCGAGACGAGAGAGAAGATAAAGATTCTATAAAATACTGTGCAATTTCTTGATAAATGAAATAGGTACCTATAGAAAAAAATGGAGCATAAGTATTTAGGTAATATTTGGGCACAGATTTACGTTTCCCTTAACATGACACTTAAAATATTTTTTAAACGAGTTGCTTCTTCATCCTTTTTAAAATAAATTAGTAGACCTCTTTTATTAGAGGATTCCTGAAAAACGATCCAACTACGTCACCATATCTTTGAAGGTATTCCGGGCTGGTGATATTGCAAATGTGGAGTTTGTCAAACAATTCTTTCACGTGATCGAAAAGGAACTTTCTTCAAACTATCTTTCATCAAATATCCTACCCGCCTATGGCATGTTAAAAGTAAAAAAAAACTTTGATTAGTACATTTAAAAGAATAATTTTATCCTGCTCTAACAAAAAAGTAAATAAAGTAATATTTGCGTAATTTGGTGTTGAAATTTTTCATCTGTTTCTCTGCAAGTTTTGTAATAAATATCCAACAAGAACATTCTCCATCCGAAATATATGGATACGGTGTAACGCCTTTAGATAACTTGTGGACTTGTCTGAACATCGTTATTTTCGATATGGACGTTGTGAGAAGTACCTACTTGTCTTTTGCTTTGTGAGATGGCTCTTGTATAACCTCCATAATTTAGCCTAGATATTATTTTCTGTATGATATGCTAGACTTTTTGTTATTTCTGTAACGACATCTCAAATAAAATCATAATAATGGTTGAAGATAAAAAAGTAGAACTTCATCATTATTTTGTTAAAAAGCAACGCTTGTGAAAGTATCTTTACACATAGAAAAGGTAATAATAGTAGAGCGTCGCGATGCTTCACTTAGAATAAGGCACGTCGCGGTGCTCTTCTAAAGTTCAACATCCATCTCCAGGCATCTGCCAGTAGTAATATAACTCTTCCACACCTTTATTTGCCCCGCTCTAAATCCTTTTTATGATCTCAATAACGTGGTTTGTGATGTGTGTTGCTACCAGCTTATTTACCACATTTTTCAAAATACGTTCTAGTGAGGTATTTTTGTCTTTTATCGCCATCATTTCCCTGTTTTATGTTTGGTGTTTTTATAAGATTCAAATAAGGATTCATGAAGTTTTAAGACAATTTCTAAACGATGATATAAGAGCATACGATGCCACGCGTAGTAAAGGGGATGTTGGGGCAGACAGATACAACGGGATCAATGGTCAACCATACGTATGGAGAAAACTGTTTGACAAGATCGTAACATGGACTAAAATATGGCATTAGTTTAGTATAATTATTATTTTAGTTGACCATCAAATGATAATCTCATAGAAAAAAAAAAAACAACTAATGACTCTAACAATTCATTACTAATGTTCGATTTTTAAATGGAACAAACCACTACGGGCTTACGACCGTCTTCTACTGTTATTTCGAAGGCTGGCTTAGTGTGATCACTTTACGTTAACAACGTTCGCCATTAGGTGGTAATGTTTGTCTCCGAAACTCCTAATCATGAGAATTCTCAACATGTTCAACATGGCGAAAAATCTCATGTATGCAACAAGTAGAAATTTAATAATAAAATGAAAAATAGAGATAAAAGTTGGAAATTGTTGAGAACAAGAGAGCAACCAAATTTAAAGACTGCGACTGCTGTCATGTATTTAGCGCCAGGATATGACTATATCCATTTTTGTTAATGTCTCATATTTATTGCCTATTGGCTTTGTTGGTGCACAACGTTCTAATTATGTTTAGATTCTTGTGACCTTTTCAGGACTAGATCTTAAAGAAAAAATAACAACTAATGACTCTAACAATTCATTACTAATGTTCGATTTTTAAATGGATAATCTCATAGTAGGTTTTTGACCTAACGTTTGGACTTGTTTTTTTTATTTTATCAGTGACTCTTTTACAAAAATGTGTACATTACAGTCATTGTTGATTTTATATATATTATAACGAGTGGGGCAGTTTCATAAAAATGTTGAGGGGGCGGGCCGTTTTGATACGTACCAAACTGAATGAAAAAAAAATGCAGCTACTTTCTCATTTAAACAGTGAATGTATATAAAAAAGCATAAGAAAGTGGAATAAACAACTATTTTTTAACATTTTATACTGTGTTTTATAATTAAAAAAAGTGTATCAATTTACCCTCACTTCCTTATTTCGCCAAGTATGTGCTCTTTGATGTGATGTTTCATCATTGTTAAGAGGTAATAAACTTATCTTGTAAAAGGCTATATTTTGTATGTATACAGGCCTGTTTAGTTTTCCCGACAGACATTGTCCTGTGTTCCTAACTATGAATATCGAATTCGAATTTGTATAATGATAAGCTTTTTACCTTTAAACCAATGTCATTTAGATCGATGCATCTGTTTGAAATCATATATTTTCCATCGACATTCTGTCAATCGCACCAACTATCAAACAACTGACAGTTCCAGTCAACCTTTAATTTAATTTAAATTTTTCAAATTGGGAATAAAAATTATATTGTTGAAAGTACTAAGAAGGTTAAGGAAATTTACTTAGAGTTTTCTTTGATTTTCTCATTTTCCACGCAACTTTCTTAATTTTTTCTTTCATAAAAACCAACACGACAACAAAAGGCGTGATGATACCACGGAAAAAAGCTCTCAATTTTTATATAACAGATTTAAAATATCTTAAAAAGGTCGATGATTTAAAAAAATAAAGATCTCCTGAACAGTTGTCGAAACGAATTAATACTCTAGAATCGTTGAGGGAAAAATCGATTAAATTTTTATTGCGGATAAACACGCTTTGAAAAACAAACAATTGAAAAAAAATAAAACTTCAAAAAGTGCGCTTAACGTACATTATCGTTATACAAATAATAATCAATGAAAATCAAACAATTTATTTGTTTTATTTAGACCATTTTATTTAAATAATTCCCTGATTCTCGAATGGGATCTAGGCCGGGATTGGGGCTAAGAAGCTTCACGAAGATTCACAGGATTATTGATCACCATTGACATCGTGGCATCAGATGATATGAATCGTGCGTGTTGTGAGGTTTGAATTTCACAAAGAATCTTCTTTACATTAAGCCCATTGGCATCAGAAGACCATAACAGCGTCTGATAGACAACATTGTACAGAAGGCCAAAATTCTGCAGGATAAGATATCAAAAATACAAGAAATGAAAAGTAGGAGTTTTGGAATTCAAAAGTTCTTGCCTTATACAAGGGAAATTATCAAAGAAAACGAATCAGAGATTAGAAATGAGAGGCAATTGCCGTGACCCCTCTATCGTATTCTAAGCATTGCTCACGTTTTCAAGGGACTAGGTTCAACAGTGTCTTGACTGAAGTATCTCACTGTGCAGTTTTTCTTAGAGCTTTTTTATTATTTTATTTTACATAATATAAACGGCTTTCGCCTTTCTCAACAAAATCAAAAAATAAAAAACTTTAAACTTTCTGTAAAATCCATTCATAAAATAATTAAACATCACAAAAAATCCAAAAAAATAAATAAATAAATAAAAACAAGGATAGTTACAAAGAAATAAATAAAAATTATTAAAAAAAACTTTAACTTTCTGTAAAGACGTGCAAAAAAATTGAAATCTGAAAAATAAGATGTAAATATCAGAAGCAAGCCGATAAAATCCATTCATAAAATAATTTCGAACAAAGTCGATATTTAAAACTTTAAAACCCATCAATCATTCCACATAAAAAACACACATATGTATATACACACACACATAAACATATACATATACACGCACATACATACATACCTACACACATCACATGATCATATCAATCTACAACTACATTGTGGATTTCAAGCTCTCGGCAATTTTTTGCTTGAAGGTGAACAGAGAATCCAGAAAGATATCCGACATATGCCCATGAATGTTTCTCGAAACTATGCATTCTATTAATAGGCGCATTATATTATAAATAGTTCGTGTTCACTACGTCGGTGTGAAATGTTACCACCTGTCGAGTAGCTCTTGCCGGAACCTGGTACAATATCATACCCGTCAATTCAAAACACTCCAATTGTCCTCGTACTATCCTAAATAACAGACTCAGATCGGATATAGCTTACAGCGGCATTCATTGCCCTTCTAATCAACCGATCTCATTCATTCGAAAAATAATGGCAACTGATTTAAAATTTGGTTTTGCCAACTAAAAATAACTTTTATGTATATCGACCATATGCTATGGAAACAACTAGTTGAATAAGAGCTTTATATTTCAAATGAAACCGCGTCACTTTATTTATATAACCGACAAAATGTTTGTTTCAATTCGGAAATTGTTTTATTTAATTTGTATCCACCGAACTTACAACGGGATGGAACTGGAAATATAATTAAACGGAGATTCATAATTATAACGAAATAATTCAACAAAATTATCCGTTGTTCTCTCAAACAACAAGTGGGTACACATACACTGTGATTGTTAAATAGAAACACGATACTTTTGAATAAATATGAAATATTAAAGCGATTTTCACTACATAACATTATTATTATTTGCCTCGCAATAATTATGATGTAGATAAGTACCATTTTTGTAGTAAAGAGAGAAAATAATCGATGGTAAAGCTATACCTAACGAAAAATCAAGCAAGTGTTACATATGTTTGCTTCACACGTTGCCGAAGCCCTTTCAGCTAACGTGATCAGCAGGAAAGCGAAAAGTGGACTGTGATTGGATGGCAATGCACTTACCCCAAATCCAATGTTCTTCGTATATGTATGATGGAATCCCTTGTTTACTGGCAGCACTGCACTTTGTTAGATTAATATAAAATAAATGTGGATGCACAAATATAAATGTAACTGATGACGAGCGATATGTCCGATGTGTTCTACACTTCCGAATATGTAGACGATAAAAGCGGTTTATTCCGTATGTGTGTGTTCCGAGATGCGGTGAGTAACGACGACTGAAGTGCACTGCTTTAGGAAGGGCCCAAAAAGGAACAGGTGACAATACATGCCCTGCAGTGCGAATCACTGATTGTGACATTTGACCTATGTACCTATACACAAATATGTAGGTACCTATATAATACAACATGTTCAATTAATAATATTGAACAATATGGTTCCGAAGTTATTTTTATGACTATCTTTGGCACTAAAAAAATATTTTTTTGACAGTCCATCATCAACAGCAGCTACAACTGGCAAAATATCAACTTTGATTAGTATTCATGCTTTAATTTTAATACAAAGCCCTTCAAATAATATAAAAAGTGAAGAATCCATTGAAGTCATCCCTAACTACTCTATCACAAGAGTTGCCCTTCACTTCAGAAGTTCAAAATACTTGAAATTATCAATCAACACAGTAGACATATAAAATATGTATTAACTTATTTTGAAACAAGGCTGTTGAAGGCTTTAATAACATTATGCAAAACATCTATGGGGTCAATTGAGTTTTTATTTACTTTATTTCCAAATTCTAAATAATTGGGTCGATGATAATATTGTTTTGATTGAGTTGATTTATTCATTATTTCAGAGTATTAATAGATTAAAAACGGATCACTTTAATCTAATGTTTTATTTAAGAGTTGTGAATCATAAATATTCATGATTTAAAGATATTTAAAACATCTAGGGCCTAGGGTCGTTTATACATTGTGAGTCTGGTTTCGTGGATTCCACGGATAGCGTCATTTTTTAATAATAATCTGTCCAAAAAATTTTCACAAAATTCTATTGTAATTGGGTTGATAGATTATTGCCCCTGCGCGTACAAGTGGTTTCTTTGGCTCCCCAACTTTGATAAAAACCCAGCTTTATGCACCTCACATCTCTAGTCGAAAAGATTTGGAATAAGACTGCTCTATAAGGAAAGGACGAGATGCTTCTCTGCCCTTTCTAGCATCTTGTCGTTCTCTCAGTGTTGACAATTAAGTGCTGTTCATCAGCAGACAACATAAAATATTTTTTGATATTCCTATTTAGGGGGCAATCATTTTCCACGATTTTCCTCCAAACGCGAGGCTGCTGATAAAAATCACGATAAATGAGGGTTGGGTGGATTCGATTTTTTTTTTCAAATCAAAAATCATTTGTGCTCACTCAAAGTTGAACACAAATAAACTCATTGACTCTTCCACAGTAAGCTACTTAAAGCTTGTGTCGTGAAAGAGGAAGATGGTCGGCACCTGGGATCGAACCACGACGTCCGCACGAAACAGTGCGAAAGACGGCGTCGTTACCGCTAGACCACCAACCACTTAATTAATGAATTAAACTTCCACTGAATCAAACTGGTGATAAATTTATATAAAAAAATGGTGATGCTTTTTAACAAAATGTTGTTTTGACATCATTGGTTTACCATTCATCATTATATCTAAATATATCTTTCGAAATTCACATACCATCGATTTTCGGTTTATGTAATATTTGTTGAACTTCCATTGTTGGCTTTACAAGTAAGCACCAAGTTCAACTTCTTCAAGTAAACATTATCCAGAACATACATACATTATCCCTTTAAGGCACCCCGCACACCGCAAGCCAGCCCGGTGGAGACCAATCCGCAGCAAACCCGACCTGCACGGAACCGACCTCCTAGCTCGATCGAAGCAATCAAACCAAAAAGCCGGCCCCGGACAAATCAAGCCCGCCGCGAACTACCCCCAAACCAACCAGCAATGCGGAGGCCTAAAGTCCCACTCGGAAGCATAGGGAGGCATCAAGAGCTCTCCATTGCGCTTGAAGGCGTCCGAGGCTCATGGTGTCTTTTCTGACCAGTTGAGATTTAAGGACGTGAAGTGGTCAACCTCACGGTCCCGATATGATTTTTCGATTTCCTGCCTCTTACAGATGCTTGAAAAATCAGCAAAAAGAGCAGAGGTGCTATTCTTCGCCGGCAACCTCGCGGCAAAGAACATACATATCCAGAACATACAAATTTTATTTTCAAGTTTTTAATTGATTGATTTTCAATCACTACGGTTTTAAGACCTGTATTATTATACCCTCGAATAACTTTTCCCATTAGGAAAATTGATCCCAATGAGGGGATAATATAATATAATATTTACATAATAAGTATATGTGATATAGGATATATTCTAAATTGGTACGTGAACTGCGTATGACTCATTTCAATTTGGGAGCTCGGGGCTGAGCTTCCGATACGTATCGGTATGGCAAGTGACACCTTTAATAACATGACTAATATACGGAAACGGTCGGCATTTAGTGACAAACTGTTAGATGCGTGTGTGTTGCACATTTCCCTGCGTGGGTGTTAGCCACGACCAAAGCCCAGGAATCGCCTCAAGAGAGTCTAGGGGAATAGGGAGGCAACAAGAGCTGTGCATTGAGTTCGATATTGCGCAATATTTATGACGTCCTCCCACACCATGTCCAAATCTCTCATCTCTGTTTTAAAGGAGCGGAACGCTGTTTACGAGGGTTTTCCTTGTCTTAGGGAAGAGAGAGAACATCGCCCTCCGCGGCCAACAGGCATTCGGCATCCTTAACACATCCAAGTCCATATCTATATAGAATATAGAGCCTCTGCTGGGTGCGCCGGCGTAAAGCGTCGGTTGTGATGCGGTAGTATCATCATACCATGAAAATATCATTCATCAAATAATGATAAGAGTGAGACAGGAATCATTTATTCAAACGGATATGAACGTTGAAAATACAATATATGGAGGTGAATGTGCAAAAACTGTATGTAGATGTCGAAGCTAAAGCTACTGTTGAGATTTGATGCCAAACTACGACTCTCTTGAACATGTCATGCTTTGTTTTATGAATGTGAGAGACAAATGTTATTAAAATAACAACATTGCGACACTACGTGAAGTATGCGAAATTCAGGCTTTCAACCAGATATGCAGATCAAAAGAAAAATCTAAAAATAAACGAGGAATGTTTTAGGAGTTAGAAAAGCAATTAAATATTTTTATTCCTGTACAATTCAAACCATGATAGTTCTCAGGCATGAACATCACGTCATTTTCAAGGTACAAAATTGATTTCAAAAACTCCATTTGAATATGAGTCTGCTAAGATTAATCTTGTGACTGGTACCCCAATTCCCTATCAGATATGCTAAAATTAAGATCAATGTCAGGTGATCTCAACCAATCCGAGCTATATTGCTTAAGAAATCTATCGAAGTGAACATAGCTGCAAGTGCTTTCAAACGAAAGATTTTGCTATGTCAAAATTATCATCATGGCCGCCAAATTTCCTTTTTCTCAAACAAATTAATTTTGATCGAGAAATATAACCACTATTAACGTATTTTTATGTCGAAAACAAGAGCAAAATAATATTTTTAATGAAAATAATAAATCATTTTGTTTTGATTGTTGTTTTTAAGAGAGGTGTCTGAAAAAAAAATTACACGATTTTGACATAGTATATAAGCGGTTCCTCTAAAAATTTGGCGGGTCTTTCTTGTTAGATAATAAGTATTGCACAGTTTTGTTATTCATGTAGTTCCAATGTGTTTGACGAAGTGGACGAAATTCTTTGAATGACTTCACTTTTGGTTCATAAGCTCATGTTTTGGTAATAATATTGGTTGTTAACGTGGAATTATTATTGTTTCAGGTAAGCTGCGCTTTTGTCTTATCATTTCCATTGGATTCACGTGAGTATTAATATCCTTGTCCTGTTTTTTTTTCTCAAAACGAAAACATACATTTATAGGTACAATGGAACCTCTCATAACGATTTGACCTATGTGGTTGTTCTCCTCAATCATTACACCAAATTTGTATTCATACATTCGTCACTCGAATAAATTTATCTATGTGCAATAGGCGTGATGCGATGACATACGGTAAAAAGCAAATAAAAAAACATTTCTGAATTATTATGTAGATAAAATGCAATTTACGATGTAAAAACTTAATTAATTTTAGCTAATAAGTTATTGAATCATGTTAAGTTATCGTTGATTCGAGTGAAGGATTACGTTTGATGGGACATAAGCTTGAAATCAAAACAATTATTCCTCTTTAATTGCTTTACTTTTTAAAAAATCCAATAGATGGCGGTGGAGTAGGAAGTACATAACATGTGATGTATGTTTGCCTATTGTATAGATACGTCGAAAGAATTGAACCCTTTAAACCAATTTTTCTGAATTGTTATGTTAAGATATCTACATAATAATTCAGAAATGTTTGTATGTTTGCTTTTTATTGTATGTCCGATGTCGGAGCATCACGCTCAAAATACAAATGCTACGTCAGATATGAATCTGCGCAGATCCGTGCAAAATGCAGGAGAAGGTTCTTAAATACAATTTGCTGCATTAAGTTTAATATATTTAGAGCTATTTAAAAAAACTCTATTTTTTAGGATCTTATTAAATTTATACAAATTTTTCAAAAAAGACAGTAAGCCATCTTT
This sequence comes from Mystacides longicornis, assembly GCA_963576905.1. Classification (NCBI taxonomy): domain Eukaryota; kingdom Metazoa; phylum Arthropoda; class Insecta; order Trichoptera; family Leptoceridae; genus Mystacides; species Mystacides longicornis. Next base: position 12,612,161 of record OY756424.1, read on the forward strand.
TGGAAACAAAATTACTCATGAAAACGTTGAATGGAATCTTGGTATTACCGTATGAAAATGTAATAAAATAATTGGAGATTGATTTGTTATAATATCTGATCAAGCCTGACAATCGGAATCAAAAACGTAAAGCAAGACGGGTATAAGCTAGTTATTAATATTCCCTTACTTTTTATTACCTACACTATTTGTAATGTTGGGGTCTTCGCTGGTCCATAATCTGTTTCTATGTTATTATTTATATGTATTGTCATGACTCTCTGACCTCTTAAAAATTGTAAAAATAGAAAATATTACTTTTTTCCACATGGAACGCATTATCGTATTTTACAATGATTTCTATGGGAGCAATTAATTGTTTCACGACATAACGAGTTGGACTCCGGAGCGAATTATGCTCTTTATAAGAGGCTTCACTGTTTTTTTTACTATATTATACGACTCGAATAGTTTGTGGTTCAATTAGTTTTGTCATATGTGTGAAAAATTTTGTGCGAGTGTTTCATCGAAAATAACGATCTTAACAATAACTATATGTATAGCATCATTATCTTTTCATATTTTGTAATATATACCTAATAGAAACCACCTTATTTAATACGTGATAAAAAAATAAACAAAAATAACTTTTCGCCGTCAAAATTTCTATTAGTATTCAAAGGCAGGAAGATATCATCGAACGTCAATTACACGTGAATTTAATTATCGGAGATTTACACAAAATATTACGAGGTGCGGGATGTGTTGAGGCTGTCAGGGCGCTAACCCCCACGTGGGCCACATCCCTCTCCTTCTCTTCCCTCCCAACCACTCAAGGCACCGCATAGAGGAAGGCTTGACCCACTTTTATACGAATATGATGAAAAATGTCAAGTGTAAATATGAGATTTCTAAGTATAACTTTTGTTCCATATATTATATTCTTTAACACTCGGTCACACGCAGGGAGGTGAAACTCTACCTGAGGTACATTTTATAAAATTGTTCACAACAATCACTCGCAATATATAGCAAAAAATGAGATTTTGGGAAAATTTGGATAGTTTTTATAACAATTTCTTATGCCTGCGGGGAGGCCCATGTACATACAACCGTGTCACCATGATGGTACAGAACATGGCAGAAGGCTGAGGGGTTGAAATTTCTGTGAATCATAGATATGTGCACTAACTGATGGATTAAATTTTTAAGTAGACATTTTGTGCTACAGATTGGTATAAAATACTTGTATGATGTAGTACAATAAAGATGAATAAAATAAAGGAAGGATCACAGACACGGCACAGTATTTTCTAAACTCGTGTCACCAAGTGTTAACTAAGTTTTTTTCACATGAACTCGTTTTTTATTACATAATTATATTTAAAACTGCTATCTAGCTGTATATTTTATGAAAAATACTTACTCGGCTAATCATTATACAACTTTGAAAAAGATTTAAGTAATTTTTCGATGTTTTTTATGGATTTAACTCCAAGCTAGTTTTTGAATGTCATAATTTGCCATCGAACTGAACTCTTCTCCTATGGCACCTGCAATCGTGCTGCGGAAGACGATTCTGTTGAGAAATTGCCCACAACAGAATCCATTAATAATAAATGTATGAAACAGCTGAATCCCTCGATCCATATTTGGGGTTTTAATAAAGAGAAAAATAAATGAATATAACAACTAAAAACTCTAAGAATTCTTTATTGATGTTCGATTTTTAAATGGAACAAACCACTACGGGCTTACGACCGTCTTCTACTGTTATTTCGAAGGCTGGCTTAGTGTGATCACTTAACAACGTTCGCCATTAGGTGGTAATGTTTAAGTCTCCGAAACTCCGAATCATGAGAATTCTCAACATGTTCAACATGTCGAAAAATCTCATGTGTGCAACAAGTACTTAGATATTTAATGATGTTAATATTTTTGGTGTTTACCGTGTAGTAATTCATAATATGAATTGGCGTCAGGATAATATGACTATATCCATTTTTGTAAATATCTCATATTCATTGCCTTTTGTTAAGTTGTTATATATTCGTTAAGATCTACTCCTGAAAAAAGGTCACAAGAATCTAGACATACCTAATTAGAAAGTTGTGAGAAAGATAAAAATGTTAAAACCAAATTCGGGCGCGCCATAACACAATAGTGTGTTTTAACCATTAGGTACACCTACCTACCTGTTCTACATAACAAATTATTTACTATGTTTCAATTTTTTTCAATGTATCGAAATTTCAAAACCAAAAACCTTATAATGTCAATTCTGCCGTAAATTTTTTAATTTCTTTCTTCATAATGTTTTTTCTTTCAGAATAAATTGAATAGGAAGCATATTCAGAATAATGAAATTATATACCTATTTTAAATTTATTTATGCACTTCACCGTTGGGCTAGTTATTTGAGAATAGACATAATATTTTGTATATCAAAATTTACAAATTTTTTTCTAAGGTATTTATTTTTAAATCATAGCCATTACAAGGTATAACATTACAATTCCATTATGTCAATGTTACAATGTTAGAGTTTTCGTTAAATAATATACGTATTTAAGTATCTACCTAAGTTAATACTACTCAAAAGCACGTCAAGTAAGTGAGAAGTGGCGAAGTATCTCAAATTACAAACGTGTTAACACATCCCCATGTCCACAGTAGAATTCGATACGGGGTGATAAGAGTAGGTCTTTACCGTATTGACAAAGTAAACCTGTAGATACCTCTATTATAAGTTTCCGTAATAATAACGCTGGCGTGATGTAACAAAATTTTGTATGGAAACGTGTATAGCGCTCCTACAGAATACTTCGGAAAGCTCCGCAGTCCATACAACATTTCCGTGAGTTTCTCACTTACGTTGCATAAGTAATTTTCGGAATAGGGGTACTGATAACATTTCTCTACAAAGTTGTCAGAGGACATACTACTTCAAACAATGTTAACCTTAGATCAAAAGCAAATTTTCTGACCTGTAGGGTGTATTCATGAAACGATCGGTATTAACGTACGCCTTCCCGGTATGGAACAGCGCAGCTCAAACACACCACACTCGCGCTCAGAGAATACAAAACAGAGCATTCAAAATCATATACAACACGCACCCCCGCCAAAACCTAACAAGACTGCATAATAGAGTCAGGGAAGACACACACTACTCGAACATTGCATGAATCTCACAGGTAAATTCTACAAGAGCATAGACAGGCACGACAATCCACTGATTAGGAATCTCGGCCAGTACACAATAGATGAACTACCCTTCAGGTACAGACATCGTATGCCGAAGCACAGGCTTCTCATATGATATGTACATCCACGCCTGTTGACAGCTGCGCGAGGAACGAAAGGAGCCCCCAGGCAGACAATAAGTTGCCCCAAAATAATCTCGCGATTATTTTTCGGCAACCCCCTTAGCGTAAGTGCTAATCTGTTGGCCTATGTTTCAGGAGCAGATCCAGCAGAACCTAATATTAATCATTTTCTTCCCTTCTAGGCTAATGAAATATCTAAGGCAGATCCGGGGTAGCCGGATCAACATAATATATTTTTAAGACAGGTCTGGGGTAGCCGGACCATTCAAATAATTAAGTCGACTCATAACTGATGGGTTTTTTGCATGGGTTCAATTCCCATTTTTTACCATCAGTTTAGTTATGTTTAAGTTAAATCGAGGTGTGCGTGGATGGAACTGGTGGCTCTGAAAGGGGAACGTAAAGGAACGAAAAGCTTAAAGTCGCGTTAACATTGCATATTTTATTAACTTAAAACCATTTACTGGTGCGCCGGCTGGATGTTATTGGGCAGGATGGTGACAGTCGTCCGGAGGAGCAAAGGAAAACGCAGGTCAAACCAACACACCCACAAAACAGAAGATGTAAGGGCCGCAGAGCCCACTTAACACAAGACGTACCTACTCATTATTTTTCAGGTACACACCACCACCATGACCTACTGACATACGACAATGACCGACAAGATGCATAATGGCTCAGTCCAGTGCGCATCGACACCACACTAACAAACATGTTATCTCTTTCAGGTATACACGAATACATTAACACACGCACTCATTCATTCATTCATTCGGATTGATAATTCAAATCTTCGGAACCCTGATGGGAGGCCATCTGTCATTTGCCATCCTTAACACATGTCCCAGCCAATTCCATCTACAATGATACGGTGGTAGGTACCATTTATTTACGCAAAATTCTTCTGAGACACTTCATTTCGAAAGCGGAGACTTTTTGTGCCTGAGTTTTGTGGATCCATGTGCCAGGATTCACACCCACACAAGAGAGTGGGCAAACAGTTTAGATTTCGTCTTGACACTAAACGCCGACGCTTTCCTCAATTTGGTCACGTTGTTAAAGGCGCTACTTGCTATACCGATGCGTATCCGGAGCTCAGCCTCGACCAGTGTTGGTAACGGTTGCTCCCAGGTACCTACTTAAATTTACCCACTCGGGAGACCTGGCGACTATCGATGGTTATCAGTAGCCAATATTTATCGCGGCAGGCATTATTTGCCATGACCTCCGTCTTTCTGGCATTGACCCGAATGCCAAGGCGTGCTGTTTCGTCCCAGAGTCTTGAAACACTGCGCTGCAATTTCTCCACTTTAATACTGAACAACACACGCCAGATCTAGGGAAATAAAAGTCCGTCCCTACAGAGCCTAGCCTGTAGAGAGAGAAAAGAATATAAGTCACCCGAGTCACCGTTGCCCGGTATCAGGGAGCCTCCTTTAGATACAAACCTACCCGTTAGTCGAGAATCCTTCGGCAAGGGTCGAATGAATTTTAAAAATAAATTTATTTTGTTAAATATAATTTTAAAATATTTGGAAACATCCCAATAACAGTGTTGTCAGTTCAATGACCTTTAAAATTATTAATTAACGTTTTCAAAGACGTGAAAACCAAAACATATTTTCGTTCCAATGTTAGCGGACCAGAGGTTAAAAGTCAAAGATAGATTAAATTAATTTTGTGGTTAATCCGTTTAGGCCTGGACTATTGTTTACGCAGGCCTTTCAATATTATTCGGATTCATAAACCCCTATAAAATCTACGTAGAGAAATTCAAGATATTATAGTAAAATAAAAAACATATACCTACCTAACACCGAATTTCGACCAAACTCACTCCCTCGATGGCAAAGTTTTTGATGTTTCCATAGCAACGATTTAGAGGTACGTTTATTTGAGTTCGCCTTTCGGATACAATTTTATTTTTAGAACATCGCCTCCGTAAATACCTGTCACTGAAATTGAGTTTAGAAGAAAATTCTACAGATGTCCGCAAAATCACAAGTACCTGTCTAGCTACATAGTACGTTAATATAAATTTAGCGAAGTTCACAACCAACTATTTTTTACTGAACCAGGCGTGTTTCTATGTAGATACCAACAATACCAACATCCCAAACAAACTACGGCGATGTTTTGTTAAAGCTTGTAAGATTTCCCGAGAGATGTCATCTTCAATATAATATAGCAATATTACATTTTCAGTATGTAGCAGGTTTTGTAGCATTAATTTTTTTTGACCAGACACTTTATTTCTAACTAACTTTACCAACAGACGTTGTTTTGTAGTCCCAACCAGAGGCGGCCCGTTCACATGTGCACTGCGCCCCCAGAAAAAAAACATTATTAATCCGTTTAAGTTATGTAATAATAAAATAATAATAGTTAGGTTTTATGGACAATTAAGTCAGTAAAAAAAATTAGGTATTTGATCAGATAACTTTTTCTCGACTTCTGCAATACTACTCAGTTGCACGTTCGATTGAATCTTTTTGTGTTTTAAACACATTAAAATAATTAAAAAAATAATTAATTGGTATTGAATCGAAGATTGAAAACTTTCTAAGACGGCTTAATTAGCCTTTAACTGCATAGGTGTGGACCACGCACTACTCAAAAGTCTTCATAACTTCTTTATTTTTTGTTTGCTGCCGATTCTCGTATGCTCTTTCGATAGGAGTCGAACCCCTGTGAGAGAAAAACTAATCTGTTTCTCAATTTTTTTAAACTTATTGTAGTTGCTGGGTCCCGGGGACCACACATGTGTATTAATGTAACAAAAGTGGTTTTGTAATATTTTGAAATTTAAGCACTGAATACTAATAGTATCAAACTTAACCATGCACAACTCATTTGAATGTTGTCAACTTCAAATGCAATAACTCTTGAAACGAATGCAGAATCCAAATTTTTTTAGGGGAAATTATTGTTCGGTTGCATCCCTCCTATTAGGTTCCCCGTTAATTTATTGAAATATTAGAGTAGAAAGATTAGAAAAAAAAACAAAAGAAATGCATGCTTTATATGTCCTTGATAAAAAAAGAACCCAAACAGTCTATGTGTTCATGCTGCCATTATCCAATATGTCTCATGCGTTCCCAAAGAGTATGCGTTGGTGACATGAATACATGCATGTTTACCATATTATGCAGGTTTTTTTCCGTTTGATAAAAAAATATTATTTTTCAGGTTTATTATATTTTATTATGTTAATTTTTGATACCAAAAGAAATATTTCATTTTGCCTTATTTTTAAAGAGTCTGTTGTGTTTTTTCTTAAGGTGTTAAAATTTCGCGCATAATTGTGAATACTTCTTAAAACTTGAATACCATATTTGTTTATATTGTATTTCTTTTTTTTTAAATGAATTGACTTTATGATAGTTATATCTTGAATAATAAATAGAATTTAGCTATATGATTTCAATAGTTTTATAATATCACGAAAAAATCAGAGTGGGTCCCGGGGACCACACATGCATATTTATGGGAAAAATTTTCACCTATGCAGTCAAAGGTTAAAACCTAAAAATTTGGGTAAATAATAGCATCAGTTTTTGCACTAATAGAGTGTATGTTTTGCACTCAGACGTGCAAAGTTAGTCATCATAGAACATTACATATTATTACAATAATAATACAATCAATATTGTCATCCTGTCGCTAACGTATTTTATGTCGAACAAAATCATATTAAAATTTTAATAACGTAATATGTGAAATTTATATTTCAAACAATAAAGTACACGAGGCGTACATCCGATGCACTGCTATGTCTTAAGTTTTACATCCGTTTGAGTGGCAATGCGGTGATTTATGATCATATTAATATATTAAGATTATTTTACGCGTAAATCTTCTTCTACGAAGCAACATACTTAAAGCTTGTGTCGTGAAAGTAGAAGATGGTCGGTCCACGACCTCCGCACGAAACAATACGAAACCGGCGTCTTGGAATTCTCATATTTATTATTAACTTTTATTGAAAAAAAAAAAGAAAGACATTCAACAAGACAAGCCTTATGTTATACTCGAATTGAGCGTGTTATCGATGAAAGAAAGAATTCAATGACAAATAATATGATCAAAGTCAAAGGACAAATAATATGCAAAGATGATCCCTATGAATATTCATTTTACTGTCACGATTAGGCCTACTTTCAAGCCTGCAACAATGTCCATATTGCAGTACAACGAATAGGTTAGTCATTAGGCTGGGTCGCCAATGTATGGGAAAAAATATTTTTTTGAATTTCTATCGGGCAGAGCGCGGAAAAGGTGCTAAATGGTGTTCTTAGCCTAAATATAAAATTTCATTAAAATTGGATACCATCTTCTGCCTCCGGATTGACTTCAAAGTTTTGAAATAATGTATTTTTTTACTTGTTCCTGGTAAGTTGCAAAAAAACCAATATTCAGGTTTATAAACTTATTTTATAAGATTAGTAATGATTATGATTATATTATTATATAAAATAGATATATGGAACAATAAAAATAAAAACATAAAATGAATCAATATATTAGTTTTAAAATCTCTCTTGCTGTCGAATTTTGGCATTACTTTCCGAGACTATCTGATTTTTTTACGAAACATTCTCTATCAGTTTTATTACATAATTTTGCTGAAGCTTCTGTTGTACAGCCTTGACTGTTCTTTCAACTGCCTGTGTATAACATGGCAAGCATAATAAAGCCAGTCCCCCTTCTCCTTTTTGAGTGACGAACTGCTGAATATCTTCGTCAAATATCGATTTTAATATTGGTGGATCAGTATAAAATGATGCATTAAAATTTACGATAGGAAGTTGAAATAATCTGAGGTTTTTTTTCATACTACGAACTTTCAGAATACGATGAGCTGCCAGTTCACGAATGTGTGGTTGAGAGCCGGTTATCATTGCGAGTAATAAATTTTCAGGATGTGCAAAATAACTGTTCCTTTGAATTACTGGATCTATTATGGCTTTCAGTTTTTTGGACATAAGCTGAGATAAATAATTAATAATGAGATAAATAATAATTTTGAGATAAGCTTGAACAAATGTCGTGCTCCATCTTTACACGAAGGATGAATTTTGATATTGACCAAATTGGAGCATACACCTTATCAACATACGTTGAGAGAATAATTAAATTTTCAGAAGGGGATTCTACCGAAACATATAAACGCAGAATACGATTAGCAAGAGTTAACCATCGAACATGAGAAATTTTTCCAGGCGATCTGTTTTCTAAACTTTGGGAAATACTCCAGTTCACACTGCTGCGACAATTCTGTACCAATTAGTCTGGGCTTTGGTATAATATTTAGATTTGAAAATTCTCTTACCTGTGTTGACATAGATTGAAACTGAATAACTAGCTTTTTTTCGCACATTGAATCTTGTGAAGCTTGTGAATGTGGTTGAAATAAATAATCCCTATCTGATTCACTAGATGGAGAAGAAGGCAACACATTTTCTGAGCTTTCTTGAATCGGAATCTTTGATTTTTGTCGTAGCATTTTCCTTTTCAATGTTGCATGAATATCAACAGATCCAATTATCATTTTACTTGAAGTACGTTGGTCAATTAAAAAGTTTTGTTCTCTGAAAGGTACTTTTTTGTATTTAGGACAAGTGCACCTACAAATGTCTTGGCACTTGCAGGACGAAATATCAAATAATAATTTACTGGTACGGCGAAAATTCTCCAATTTCTTAAGCGGTATTTTAGGGTAAGATTTTAATATAATTTTGTATTTCAGATGATACGTTTTCAACATATTTCTTTTATTCTTTTATGTTGAACAGTAGGAATTGAAGCCCTCCATCATATTTCTACAATTTTCGCCACAATAATTTCGTGTATTTTCTTATATGTGGATTCTTTTTCGGTTTCATTATCATTTTTTTATGTTATGCCGATTCCACTCATAGTTTTTAATAACATCTTCAAGAGTAGGTAACATATTACCTGTTATATCGTTTGATTCACCAAATATTGGGCAAATCCACTTTGAACGAGTGCGATCCATAATTAAAATTACTCTAACGAACTCGACACGACCTCCTAACGTGATGGTAGAAAGCGTACTAAAGTGATGTGTTCCTGGATCCTGAGATAATGCGGAAGATAACTTAAAACAAACTTCAAAATTCATGATAATATTAGTAAAATAACGTTCTTATTGTATTACATACACAGACATTAAGTGCAAAGCAAGTGTCGTTCAAGTTATTGAAACCTTAAATATACAGTTTTTTGGTAAAAAATGCAAATTTTGATGGCAATCCGGAGGTAGAGAGACTTATCACAATGTAATAAAATTTTGCATACGTTATTTGGAGACCATTTGGCACCTTTTTATTGCTCTGCCCCATAAGAAAGTCGACAAAAGTAAAAATGACCCAGCCTATTAGTCATGCCGCCAACTGATGGCCCGCTGTACTCTTGCCGGAAAGCCTGGACCCCTATTCTGTAGCAAGTGTAGGGTAGTCACTTGAAAAAAAGTTACTATTAGGCGATACATTTTGTATGAAAAACGTCTATATGCGATTCTCGCACTCGATACGTATAGACGTTTTTCATACAAAATGTATCGCCTAATAGTCACTTTTTTCAAGTGACTACCCTACACTTGCTACAGAATAGGGGTCTCTACGACTCTAACAATTCATTACTGATGTTCGACTCTAACAATTCATTACTGATGTTCCATTTTCAAATGGAACAAACCACTACGGGTTTACGACCGTCTTCTATACTGTTATTTCGAAGGCTGGCTTAGTGTGATCACTTTACGTTAACAACGTTCACCATTAGGTGGTAATGTTTAAGTCTCCGAAACTTCTAATCATGAGAATTCTCAACATGTTCAACATGTCGAATACTCTCAAGTATGCAACAAGTAGAAATTTAATAAAAAAATGAAAAATAGAGATAAAAGTTGGAAATTATTGAGAACAAGAGATCAACCAAATTTAAAGACTACGACCGCTGTCATGTACTTGGCGCCAGAATATGAATATATCCATTTTTGTCAATGTCTCATCTTTATTGCCTATCGACTTTGTTGATGCACAACGTTCTAATTACGTCTAGATTATTGTGACCTTTTTCAGGACTAGGTCTTAAGGAATATATGTAACAACTTCTTCTTCTTTTATTAGGCAATC